>CM040124.1:125921953-126521953 GCA_022559845.1 Amorphophallus konjac
CCACAAACCCCTAAACCCTAAGACCCTGAACTCAAAACCACAAATCCCACAAAGCCCAAAAAACCCCAAACCCTAAAACCTTAAACCATCCCCTAACCCCTAAACCCCAAACACCAACCCCCTAAACCCCTAACCCCAAAACCCCTAAACCCCAGACACCAAATGCCAAACCACAAATAGCACAAACCCCTAAACCCTAAGACCCTAAACTCAAAACCACAAATCCCACAAAGCCCAAAAAACCCTACAACCTTAAAGCCAAAAACACTAAATCCTAAAACCCTACAACCATAAACCCTAAAACCCTAAACCCTCAAACCCTACAACCTTAAACCCTAAACCGTTTACCCCCACTCCAAACCCCCCCAAACCCCTAAACCCTAAAACCCTAAACCATAAACTCTTATTCCCAAATCTAAACCCAAGCCCAAGCCACAAACCCAAACAACCCACCCCAAACCCAAACCCTAACCACCAAACCCCACAAACCCTAAATCCTAAATCCTAAACCCAAAAGCGTGAACCCAAAATAACCCCTAATACTAAACCCTAAACCCTAAGCCATCCCCTAACCGTTAACCCCATAAACCCCTAAACCCAAAACCCCAAACGCTAAACCCCTAAACATCAAACCCCAAATCTCAAATGCCAAACCCCAAATTGCCCAAAACCCTAAAACCCTAAACCCCAAACCCCAAACCCTAAACCCTTAAAACCCTAAACCCTACCTTAACCTAACCCCAAACCCTAAACCCTCCCCTAAACGCCAACCCCCCCAAAACAACTTAACCCCAAAACCCTAAACTCTAATTTACAAACCCAAACTCCAAACCCAAACCACCAACCCCTCAAACCCTAAACCCTAAATCCTAAACCATAACTGTTAACCCATAAACCCCAAACCAAACCCTAAAACCCTAAAATGCTAAACCCTCCCGTAACCCGAAACCCCCTCAACCCCCTCAACCCCTAACTACATACACCCCAAACCCTAAACCATCCCCTAACTCCGAACCCTACATGTCAAACCCCAAACCCCCCAAAACCCCAAAACCATAAAACCCTAAAACCATCCCCTAACCCCTAAACCCCAAACCCCAAACACCTACCCCCTAAACCCCTAAACACCAAATGCCAAACCACAAATCCCACAAACCCCTAAACTCAAAACCACAAATCCCACAAAGCCCATAAAACCCTTCAACCTTAAACCCTAAAACACTAAACCCTAAAACCCTCAAACCCTAAACCCTCAAACCCTACAACATTAAACCCTAAACCCTTTACCCTAACTCCAAACCCCCTAAAACCCCTAAACCCTAAAACCCTAAATCATAAACTCTTATTCCCAAATTTAAACCCCAAGCCCAAGTCACAAATCCAAACCACCCACCCCAAAACCCAAACCCTAACCCCCAAACCCTAAGTCCTAATTCCTAAACCCTAAAGCGCGAACCCAAAATAACCTTAAACCCTAAACCCTAAGCCATCCCCTAACCGTTAACCCCATAAACCCCTAAACCCAAAACCCCAATTGCTAAACCCCTAAACATCAAACCCCAAATCCCAAATGCCAAACCCCAAACTGCCCAAAACCCGAAAACCCTAAACCTCATACCATAAATCATAAACCCTAAACCCTAAAGCCCTCAAACCCTTAAAACCCTAAACCCTACCTTAACCAAACCTAAACCCTCCCCTAAACCCCAACCCCCCTAAAACCACTTAACCCTAAAACCCTGAACCCCAAACTCTAATTTACAAACCCCAACCCCAAACCCAAATCCGAAACCAAACCACCAACCCCTCAAACCCTAAACCCTAAATCCTAAACCATAATTGTTAACCTATAAACCTCAAACCAAACCCTAAACCCTAAACTGTGAACCCTAAATAACCCCAAACTCCAAACCTTAAACCCTCAACCCTAAACCAAACCCTACCTGTTAACCTCTAAACCCCTAAACCCTAAACCCCAAACGCCAGACCCCAAATGCCAAATCCCTAAACCTCTAAACACCAATCCCCAAACGCTAAAGCCCAACCCCAAAACCTTAAACCATCTGCTAATTGTTAACCGTTAAACGCCAAGCTCTCCAAACCCCTAAACACTAAACCCCAAACCCCCAAAAACCCAAAAAACCCTAACCCTAAATTGCAATTAATAAACCCCAAACCCTAAACCCTAAACCGTAAAACACAAAACCCTAAACCCTCCCCTAACCCCAACCCCGCTAAACCTCTAACCCCTAATCCGCTAAACCTATAAACCCCAAACCCCAAACGCCAAATGCCAAACCCCAACCCCCCAAAAACCCTAAGACCCTAAACCCTAAACTCTAAACCCCAAATATAAACTCTCAACAAAAACCACCAAACCCAAACCCTAAATGAAAACCACCTACCCCCACTCCCACTCCCAAACCCTAACCCCCAAACCCTAAACCCCAAACCCTAACCCCCAAAACCCTAAAATCAAAGAACCCTAAACCTTCAACCATCCCCAAACCCAACCCCTAAACCACAAATCCTAAAACCTTAAACCATCCCCTAACCCCTAACCCCTAAACCCCATACCCCAAACACTGACCCCCTAAACCCCAAACCCCTAAACCCTATACTCTAAACCCCAAACCCAAACTCTAAACCCAAACCATCAACCCCCAAACCCAAACCCAAAACCCTAAACCCTTAAACCCTTAAAATCCTAAACCCAAAAACCCTAAAATGCTAAACCCTCCCCTAACCCGAAACCCCCTAACCCCTAACCCTACACCCCAAACCCTAAACCATCCCCTAACTCCTAACCCTAAACGTCAAACCCTAAACCATCCCCTAACTCCTAACCCTCAACGTCAAAACCCAAACCCCCCAAAACCCCAAAACCCTCAACCCTAAAACCCTACAACCATATACCCTAAAACCATACAACCTTAAACCCTTTACCCTAACTCCAAACCCCCCTAAACCCCTAAACCATAAAACCCTAAACCTTAAACTCTAATTCCCAAATCTAAACCCAACCCCAAGCCACAAACCCAAACTAGCAACCCCCAAACCATTAAAACCCTAAATCCTAAACCCTAAACCGTGAACCCTAAATAACCCCAAACCCTAAGCCATCCCCTAACCGTTAACCCCTAAACCCAAAACCCCAAACGCTAAACCCTAAAACCCTAAATCCTAAAACCCTAAACCCTAAACCCTAAACCCTAAACCCTAAACCCTAAGCCATCCCCTAACCGTTAACCCCCAAACCCAAAACCCCAAACGCTAAACCCTTAAACCCCTAACACCAAACCCCAAATCCCAAATGCCAAACCCCAAACCCCCCAAAACCGTAAAACCACCCCAAACCATAAATCACAAACCTTACACCCTAAACCCTAAAACCTTGAAACCCTTAAAGCCCTAAACCCTACCTTAACCTAACCCCAAACCCTCCCCTAAATCGCACCCCCCCAAAACAACTTAACCCAAAAACCCTAAGCCCTAAACTCTAATTCACAAACCTAAACCCCAAACCCGAACCACAACCCTCAAACCCTAAACCCTAAATCTTAAACCATAACTGTTAACCCCTAAACCCCAAATCAAACCCTAAACCCTAAACCATGAACCCTAAATAACCCCGAACTCCAAACCTTACACCCTCAACCCTAAACCAAACCCTAACTGTAAACCTCTAAACCACTAAACCCTAAACCCCAAACCCCAGACCCCAAACGTCAAATCGCTAAACCTCTAAACACCAATCCCCAAACGCTAAACCCCAAAACCTCAAAATCCTAACCCCTAAACCATCTACTAATTGTTAACCCATAAACTCTTAAACCCCAAACCCCTAAACATCAAACCCCAAACTTCAAACACCAAACCCCCCAAACCCAAAAACCCTAAACCCTAAATCTTAAAACCCCCAAACCCCAAACCCTAAACACTAAAACCCCAAACCCTAAAACCCTAAACCCTCCCCTAACCCCTAACCTCGCTAAATCTCTAACCCCTAATCCGCTAAACCTCTAAACCCCAAACCCCAAACGCCCAAAACCCTAAGACCCTAAACCCTAAACTCTAAACCCCAAATATAAACGCTAAACCAAAACCACCAAACCCAAACCAAAACCTAAACCCTAACCCCCAAACCCCCAACCCCAAACCCCTAAACCCTTAACTCTAAACACGAAACCCAAACCACCAACCCCCTAAACCCCAAACCCCAAATGCCAAACCCCCCAAACCCTAAAACCCTGAACCCTAAAACCTAATCCCCAAACCCTGAACCCTAAATCCTAAGCCTCGCTTTGGTATATGGTTAAACCTGGGTTAGTCATCATTTAATCCAGGTTTAACTCTTTTTGAAGTCCAAATTGCTTTGAAACTTAATCCTGGACTAAACCTAGAGGATGAGTATTAAACCCGGAGTAACCCTGGATTTCGAAATCCACCTCTAAAGGTGGGTTAAGGTGAGTTAACCCAACAATCAATGCTCAATAAATGCACCCCCACTCTCTCACACACGCATAATCAATACTATCTCTCTAAAAATAAAAAATAATTAATAAATATAATAGTATAATAATAAAATAATTATAATAATGATAAAAATCATAAAAAATAATTAATAAATCTAATGCTATAATAATAAAATAATTCTAAACATGATAAAAATTCATAAAAATGATAAGTAATGAGTGTAGCATGGAGAGAGAGAGAGAGAGTGACATGAAAGAGAGGGGAGGGGAGAGAGGAAGAGAGAATGAGAGAGATATTTAAAATTACAAAATGAGAGATAAATATGATATTTTACTTACAAATATTATTGGGTTAACCCACTACCTACCAAATCACAATAGATTGAAACTAAGTTAGTCCACCTACTTACTTTTGGGTTAATACTCTTGCTATCAAATCAAAAATAGGCTAATCCTGGACTAACCTAAGTAGCTTAACTTAACCCAAACTCCCTACCAAATGAGGCTAAAACTCTAAAACTCATAAAATCCTAAACCCTTCCCTAACCCCTAACCCCCAGAAATCGCAAACCCCTAATACCAAACGCCAAATCACAAATGTGACAAAACCCCTAAACCCTAGGGCCCCTTTTGGTAATCGGGTGGGGATAACTTAATCGACCCGACAGGGTCGATTACGTTACCCCTGGGAGGTGAGTGGGAGGCAGGGCCCGCTGTTCCCCGGTTACGCTAACCGGCCGACCAACCCTGTATCAAATCGGCCCTAAGACCCTAAACTTAAAACCACAAATCCCACAAATCCCATAAAACCCTACAACCTTAAACCCTAAAACACTAAACCCTAAACCCTCAAACCCTACAACCTTAAACCTTAAACCCTTTACCCTAACTCCAAACCCCCCAAAACCCCAAAACCCTAAACCAGAAACTCTTATTCTCAAATCTAAACCCCAAGCCCAAGTCACAAACCTAAACCACCAACCCCCAAACCCTAACCCCCAAACCCCCCAAACCCTAAACCCTAAATCCTAACCCCAAACCCTAAACCCTAAACCCTAAGCCATCCCCTAACTGTTAACCCCTAAACCCCTAAACCCAAAACCCCTAATGCTAAACCCCTAAATACCAAACCCCAAATCCCAAATGTCAAACCCCAAACCCCAAATCACAAACCCTAAAGCCCTAAAACCCTTAAAACCCAAAACCCTACCTTAACCTAACCCCAAACCCTAAACCCTCCCCTAAACCCCAACCCCCCCAAACCACTTAACCCTAAAACCCTAAACCCTAAACTCTAATTCACAAACCCAAACCCCAAACCCAAACTACCAACCCCTCAAACCCTAAACCCTAAATCCTAAACCATAACTGTTAACCCCTAAACCCCAAACCAAACCCTAAACCCTAAACTCTAAACCGTGAACCCTAAATAACCCAAAACTCTAAACCTTAAACCCTCAACCCTAAACCAAACCCTAAATGTTAACCTCCAAACGCCTAAACCCTTAACCCCAAACCCCAGACCCCAAATGCCAAATCCCTAATCCTCTAAACCCCAAAACTATAAACCCTAAACCATCTGCTAATTGTTAACCCCTAAACTTCTAAACCCCCAACCCCCTAAAACTCAAAAACCCTAACCGTAAATTGCAAATCACAAACCCTAAATCCTAAATCATAAAACACTAAAACGCAAAACCCTAAAACCCTTAAAACCCTAAACCCTCCCCTAACCCCTAACCCCGCTAAACCTCTGACCCCTAATCCGCTAAACCTCTAAACCCCAAACCCCAAATGCCAAACCACAAACCCCAACCCCCCCAAAACCCTAAGACCCTAAACCCTAAACTCTAAACCCCAAATATAAACCCTAAACCAAAATCACCAAACCCAAACCCAAACCCTAACCCCCAAACACACCAACCCCAAACCCTAAACCCTAAAACCCTAAAACAAAAAAACCAAAAACCTTAAATGAACCCCGAACTCCTAAACCCCAAACCCCAAACCCCAAACATCAAACCCCCCAAAACTCAAAAACTCTAAACCCTAAACCCCAAATCCAAAATCTTAAACCATGAAACCCTTAAAACACTAAACCCTAAAACCCTAAACCCTCCCCTAACCCCCTAAACCTGTAACTTCTAAACCCCAATCCCCAAACCCCAAATCCTAAAATTTTAAACCATCCCCTAACCCCTAAACCCCAAACACCAACCCCCAAAATCCATAACCCCTAAACCCCAAACCACAAACGCCAAACGACAAATCCCACAAACCCCTAAACCTAAGACCCTAAACGCAAAACCACAAATCCCACAAAGCCCATAAAACCCTACAACCATAAACCCTAAAACACTAAACCCTAAAACCCTACAACCTTAAACCCTAAAACCTTAAACCCTCAAACCCTACAACCTTAAACCCTAAACCCTTTACCCTTACTCCAAACCAACAAAAACCCCTGAACCCTAAAACCCTAAACCAGAAACTCTTATTCCCAAATCTAAACCCCAAGCCCAAGCCACAAACCCAAACCACCAACCCCCAAACCCAAACCCTAACACTAAACCTCAAACCCCTAAACCCTAAACTCTAAACCCTAAACATAAACCACCAACCCCCACTCCCAAACCCTAACCCCCAAACCCTAAACCCTAAAACCCTAAACCTTCGACGATCCCCGAACCCAACCCCTAAACCCCAAACCCTAAACACCAAACCCCCCAAAACTCTAAAACGAACCCTAAACCCCAAATTCTAAACCTTAAACCTTGAAACCCTTAAAACCCTAAACCCTAAAACCCTAAACCCTACCTTAACTTAACCCCAAACCCTAAACCCTCCTCTAAACCCCAACCCTCCCCAAAACCACTTAACCCTAAACCCTAAACTCTAATTCACAAACCCAAACCCCAAACCCAAACCACCAACCCCTCCAACCCTAAACCCCAAATCCTAAACCAAAACTGTTAACCCCTAAACCCCAAACCAAACCCTAAACCATAAACCCTAAACCGTGAACCTAAATAACCCTAAACCCTAAACCTATAACCCCTAAACCCCAAACCCCAAACCCCAAACCCCAAATCCTAAAACCTTAAACCATCCACTAACCCCTAAACCCCAAACACCAACCCCCTAAACCCCTAAACACCAAACGCCAAACCACAAATCCCACAAAACCCCTAAACCCTAAGACCCTAAACTCAAAACCACAAATCCCACAAAGCCCATAAAACCCTACAACCTTAAACCCAAAAACACTAAACCCTAAAACCTTGCAACCTTAAACCCTCAAACCCTACAACGTTAAACCCTAAACCCTTTACCCTTACTCCAAACCCCTAAACCTTAAAACCCTAAACAAGAAATTCTTCTTCCCAAATCTAAACCCCAAGCCCAAGCCACAAACCCAAACCAGCAACCCCCAAACCCTAACCCCCCTCAAACCCTAAATGCTAAATCCTAAACCCTAAGCCGTGATCCCTAAATACAAACCCCAAACCCTAAACCGTAAGCCATCCCCTAACCGTTAACCCCTAAACCCCTAAACCCAAAACCCCAAATGCTAAACCCTTAAACCTCTAAACCCCAAATCCCAAATGCCAAACCCCAAACCCCCCAAAACCCTAAAACCCTAAACCCCAAACCACAAATCACAAACCCTAAACCCTAAGCCCTAAACCCTAAAGCCCTAAAACCCTTAAAAACCCTAAACCCTCCCCTAAATCGCACCCCCCCAAAACCACTTAACCCAAAAACCCTAAGCCCTAAACTCTAATTCACAAACCTAAAACCCAAACCCAAACCACCAACCCCTCAAACCCTACACCCTAAATCCTAAACCATAACGGTTAACCCCTAAACCCCAAACCAAACCCTAAACCCTAAACCGTGAACCCTAAATAACCCCAAACTCCAAACCTTACACCCTCAACCCTAAACCAAACCCTAACGGTTAACCTCTAAACCCCTAAACCCTAAACCCCAAACCCCCGACCCCAAATGTCAAATCCCTAAACCCCTAAAACTCTAAACACCAATCCCCAAACGCTAAACCCCAAAACCTCAAAACCCTAACCCCTAAACCATCTGCTAATTGTTAACCCATAAACTCCTAAACCCCAAACCCCTAGACACCAAACCCCAAACCCCCCAAAACCCAAAAACCCTAAACCCTAAATTTCAAATCACAAACCCCAAACCCTAAATCCTAAAACCCAAAACCCTTAAAACCCTAAACCCTCCCCTAATCCTTAACCCCGCTAAACCTCTAAACCCCAAACCCCAAACGCCAAACGCCCAAAACCCTAAGACCCCTAAACTCTAAACCCTAAATATAAACCCTAAACCAAAACCACCAAACCCAAACCTAAACCCTAACCCCCAACCCCAAACCCTAAACTCTAAACACGAAACCAAAACACTAAACCTAAACCACCAACCCCCTAAACCCCAAATGGCAAACCCCCCAAAACCCTGAACCATAAACCCTAAACCCTAAATCCTAAGCCTCGCTTTGGTATATGGTTAAACCTGGGTTAGTCATCATTTAATCCAGGATTAACTCTTTTTGAAGTCCAAATTACTTTGATACTTAAACCTGGACTAAACCTGGAGGATGAGTATTAAACCCGGAGTAACCCTAGATTTCAAAATCCACCTCCAGAGGTGGGTTAAGGTGAGTTAACCCAACAATCAATGCTCAATAAATGCACCCCCACTCTCTCACACACCCATACTCAATACTCTCTCTCTCTAAAAATAATAATAACTAATAAATATAATAGTATAATAATAAAATAATTATAATACTGATAAAAATCATAAAACATAATTAATAAATCTAATGCTATAATAATAAAATAATTCTAAAAATTACTTTAATTCATAAAAATGATAACTAATGAGTGTAGCATGGAGAGAGAGAGAGACGTGAAAGAGAGGGGAGGGGAGAGAGGGAGAGAGAATGAGAGAGATATTTAAAATTACAAAATGAGAGATAAATATGATATTTTACTTATAAATATTATTGGGTTAACCCACTCCCTATCAAATCACAATAGATTGAAACTAAGTTAGTCCACCTACATACTTATGGGTTAATACTTTTGCTATCAAATCAAAAATAGGCTAATCCTGGACTAACCTAAGTAGCTTAACTTAACCCAAACTCCCTACCAAATGAGGCTAAAACTCTAAAACCCATAAAACCCTAAACCCTTCCCTGACCCATAACCCCCATAAACTGCAAACCCCTAATCCACTAAACCCCAAACACCAAACGCCAAACCACAAATTCCACAAAACCCCTAGACACTAAGACCCTAAACTAAAAACCATAAATCCCACAAATCCCATAAAACCCTACAACCTTAAACCCTAAAACACTAAACCCTAAAACCCTAAACCCCTAAACCCTACAACCTTAAACCTTAAACCCTTTACCCTAACTCCAAACCCCCCAAAACCACTAAACCATAAACTCTAATTCCCAAATCTAAACCCCAAGCCCAAGCCACAAACCCCAAAACCCTAACCCCCAAACCCCACAAACCCTAAATCCTAAATCCTAAACCCTAAACTGTGAACCCTAAATAACCCCAAACCCAAAGCCATCCCCTAACCGTTAACACCTAAACCCCTAAACCCAAAACCCAAAACGCTAAACTCCTAAACCTCTAAACCCCAAATCCCAAATACCAAACCCCCAAAACCCCTAAACCCCAAAACCTTAAACCCCAAACCACAAACCCTAAACCCTAAAGCCCTAAAACCCTCAAAACCCTAAACCCTACCTTAACTTAACCCCAAACCCTAAACCCTCCCCTAAACCCCAACCCCTCCCCAAAACCACTTAACCCTAAACCCTAAACTCTAATTCACAAACCCAAACCCCAAACCCAAACCACCAACCCCTCCAACCCTAAACCCCAAATCCTAAACCAAAACTGTTAACCCCTAAACCCCAAACAAAACCCTAAACCCTAAACCCTAAATCGTGAACCTAAATAACCCCAAACTCCAAACCTTAAACCCTCAACCCTAAACCAAACCCAAACTGCTAACCTCTAAACCCCTAAACCCTAAACCCCAAACCCGAGACCCCAAACGTCAAATCCCTAAACCTCTAAACACCAATCACCAAACGCTAAACCCCAAAACTCCAAAACCCTAAACCATCTACTAATTGTTAACCCCTAAACTCCAAAACCCTAAACCCACAATGCCAAACCCCTAAACAGCAAATCCCAAACCCCCAAAAACCCAAAAACCCTAAACCCTAAATTGCAAATCAAAAACCCCAAACCTTAAACACTAAACCATAAATCCTAAAACCCTAAAACCTAAAACCATTAAAACCCTAAACCCTCCCCTAACCCCGCTAAACCTCTAAACCCCAAACCCCAAACGCTAAACCCCAACCCCCCAAAACCCTAAGCCCCTAAACCCTAAATGTAAACCACCTGCCCCCACTCCAAAACCCTAACCCCCAAACCCTAAACCCTAAAACCCCAAAACCAACAAACTCTAAACCTTAAATGATCCCCGAACCCAACCCCTAAACCCCAAACACCAAACCCCCCAAAACCCTAAAACTCTAAACCCTAAACCCTCAACCCTAAAACCCTTAAAACCCTAAACTCTCCCCTAACCCCTAACCCTCTAAACCCCTAACCCTAAATCCCTAACCCCAAACCCCAAATCCTAAAACCTTAAACCATCACCTAACCCCAAACCCCAAACACCAACCCCCTAAATCCCAAACCCCTAAACCCTATACTCTAAACCCCAAACCCAAAATCTAAACCCAAACCATCCACCCCCAAACCCAAACCCTAAACCCTAAATCGTAAACCTTGAACCCTAAACCTTAAAACCCCCTAAACCCCTAACTACCCCACACCCCAAACCCTAAACCATCCCCTAACTCCGAACCCTAAACGTCAAACCCCAATCCCCCCAAAACCCCAAAACCCTAAACCTTAAACCATCCCCTAACCCCTAAACCCCAAACCCCAAACACCAACCCCCTAAACCCCTAAACACCAAACGCCAAACCACAAATCCTACAAAGCCCTAAACCCTAAGACCCTAAACTCAAAACCACAAATCCCACAAAGCCCAAAAAAACCTACAACCTTAAACCTTAAGTGCCACTTTGTTTCGAGATTAAATATATCCCGGTTACATTTATGAGTTCCTCACTTATACCTTTTTACTTTGATATGGGATTGGGTTAAATTATCCCACCTGTGGAGGTGGGATAATTTAACATGGCTTAAGTCTATTTAACCTACTTTTAAATAGATTATCTAAAAAAGCTCCCGTCAAATCAAAGAGGGATAAGTTACATCAAAAAGTAACTTATTCCTATATTAAACCCCAAACAAAGCGGCGCTAAAACAATAAACCCTACAACCTTAAACCCTAAAACCCTAAACCCTCAAACCCTACAACCTTAAACCCTTTACCCTAACTCCAACCCCCCCAAAACCCCTAAACCCTAAAACCCTAAACCATAAACACTTATTCCCAAATCTAAACCCCAAGCCCAAGCCACAAACCCAAAACACCCACCCCCAAACCCAAACCCTAACCCCCAAACCCAAAATCCATCCTAAACCCTAAAGCGTGAACCCTAAATAACCCCAAACCCTAAACCCTAAACCCTAAGCCATCCCCTAACCGTTAACCCCATAAACCCCTAAACCCAAAACCCCAAATGCTAAACCCCTAAACATCAAACCCCAAATCCCAAATGCCAAACCCCAAACTGCCCAAAACACTAAAACCCTAAACCCCAAACCACAAATCACAAACCCTAAACCCTAAAGCCCTCGAACCCTTAAAACCCTAAACCCTACCTTAACCTAACCCTAAACCCTCCCCTAAACCCCAACCCCCCCAAAACCACTTAACCGTAAAACCTGAAACACTAAACTCTAATTTACAAACCCAAACCCCAAACCCAAACCACCAACCCCTCAAACCTTAAACCCTAAATCCTAAACCGTAACTATTATCCCATAAACCCCAAACCAAACCCTAAAACCCTAAAATGCTAAACCCTCCCGTAACCCGAAACCCCATAAACCCCTAACTACCTACACCCCAAACCCTAAACCATCCCCTAACTCCGAACCCTAAACGTCAAACCCCAAACCCCCCAAAACCCCAAAACCATAAAACCCTAAAACCTTAAACCATCCCCTAAGCCCCTAAACCCCTAACCCCAAACACCAAACGTCAAACCACAAATCCCACAAACCCTAAACCCTAAGACCCTAAACTCAAAACCACAAATCCCACAAAGCCCATAAAACCCAACAACCTTAAACCCCAAAACACTAAACCCTAAAACCCTACAACCTTAAACCCTCAAACCCTAAACCCTCAAACCCTTCAACCTTAAACCCTAAACCCTTTACCCTAACTCCAAACCCCCCCAAACCCCTAAACCATAAAACCCTAAACCATAAACTCTTATTCCCAAATCTAAACCCCAAGCCCAAGCCACAAATCCAAACCACCCACCCCCAAACCCTAAATCCTAAATCCTCAACCCTAAAGCGTGAACCCTAAATAACCCTAAACCCTAAACGCTAACCCATCACCTAACCGTTAACCCCATAAACCCCTAAACCCAAAACCCCAAATGCTAAACCCCTAAACAGCAAACCCTAAATCCCAAATCCCAAATGCCAAATCCCTAAACCTCTAAACACCAATCCCCAAACGCTAAACCCCAACCCCAAAACCCTAAACCCTAAATCATCTGCTAATTGTTAACCCATAAACTCCTATACCCCAAACCCAAAATGCCAAACCCCTAAACACCAAACCCCAAACCCCCAAAAACCCAAAAAACCCTAACCCAAAATTGCAAATAATAAACCCCAAACCCTAAACCCTAAACCCTAAACCCTAAACCCTAAAACACAAAACCCTAAAACCCTAAACCCTCCCCTAACCCCAACCCTACTATACCTCTAACCCCTAATTCGCTAAACCTCTAAACCCCAAACCCCAAACGCCAAATGCCAAACCCCAACCCCCCAAAACCCTAAGACCCTAAACCCTAAACTCTAAACCCCAAATATAAACTCTAAAGAAAAACAACCAAACCCAAACCGAAACCCTAACCACAAACCCCAAACCCCTAAACACTAAACTCTAAATTCGAAACCCAAACCCCAAACCCAAACCACCAACCCCCAAAACCCCAAACCCAAACCCTAAACGAAAACCACCTACCCCCACTCCCAAACCCTAACCCCCAAACCCTAAACCCCAAACCCTAAAACCCTAAAACCAAAAAACCTTTCAACCATCCCCGAACCCAACCCCTAAACCACAAATCCTAAAACCTTAAAGCATCCCCTAACCCCTAACCCCTAAACCCCATACCCCAAACACCGACCCCCTAAACCCCAAACCCCTAAACCCTATACTCTAAACCCCGAACCCAAACTCTAAACCCAAACCATCAACCCCCAAACCCAAACCCTAAACCTTAAAACCCTTAAAATCCTAAACCCTAAAACCCTAAAATGCTAAACCCTCCCCTAACCCGAAACCCCCTAACCCCTAACCCTACACCCCAACCCCTAAACCATCCCCTAGCTCCTAACCCCTAACCCAAACCCCCCAAAACCCCAAAACCCTAAAACCCTAAACCCTAAAACCCTAAAACACTAAACCCTAAAACCCTACAACCTTAAACCCTTTACCCTAACTCCAAACCCCCCAGAACCCCTAAACCATAAAATCATAAACCCTAAACTCTAATTCCTAAATCTAAACCCCGACCCCAAGCCACAAACCCAAACTAGCAACCCCCAAACCCAAACCCTAACCCCCAAACCCCTCAAACCCTAAATTCTAAATCCTAAACCCTAAACCGTGAACCTTAAATAACCCCAAACCCCAAACCCTATACCCTAAACCCTAAGCCATCCCCTAACCGTTAACCCCTAAACCCTTAAACCCAAAACCCCGAACGTTAAACCCCTAAACCTCTAAACCCCTAAACACCGAACCCCAAATCCAAAATGTCAAACCCCAAACCCCCCAAAACCCTAAACCCCAAACCACAAATCACAAACCCTAAACCCTAAACCCTAAAGCCCTAAAACCCTTAAAACCCTAAACCCTAACTTAACCTAACCCCAAACCCTAAACCCTCCCCTAAATCGCAACCCCCCCCAAAACCACTTAACCCAAAAACCCTAAACCCTAAACTCTACTTCACAAACATAAACCCCAAACCCAAACCACCAACCCCTCAAACCCTAAACCCTAAATTCTAAACCATAGCTGTTAACCCCCAAACCCCAATCCAAACCCTAAACCTTAAACCATGAACCCTAAATAACCCCAAACTGCAAACCTTACACCCTCAACCCTAAACCAAACCCGAACTGTTAACCTCTAAACCCATAAACCCTAAATCCCAGACCCCAAACGTCAAATCCCTAAAACTTTAAACACCAATCCCCAAACGCTAAACCCCAAAACCTTAAAACCCTAAACCATCTGCTAATTGTTAACCCCTAAACTCCAAAACCCCAAACCCAAAACGCCAAACCCCTAAACCCCAAACACAAAACCCCGAACCTCCCAAAACCCAAAAACACTAAACCCTAAATTACAAATCACAAACCCCAAACCCTAAACCCTAAATCCTAAAACCCTAAAACCCAAAACCCTAAAACCCTTAAAACCCTAAACCCTCCCCTAACCCCTAACCCAACTAAATCTCTATCCCCTAATCCGCAAAACCTCTAAACCCCAAACCCCAAATGCCAAACACCCAAAACCCTAAGACCCTAGACCCTAAACTCTAAACCCCAAATAAAAACTCTAAACCAAAACCCCCAAAGCCAAACCCAAACATAAACCCTAACCCCCAAACCCCCAACCCCAAACCCCTAAACCCTAAACTCTAAACACGAAACCCAAACACGAAACCCAAACCACCAACCCCCTAAACCCCAAACCCCAAACGCCAAACCCCCCAAAACCCTAAAACCCAAATCCCCAAACCCTAAACCCTAAATCCTAAAACTGTAAAACCCATAAAACCCTAAACCCTTCCCTAACCCCCAACCCCCATAAACTGCAAACCCCCAATCCGCTAAACCCCTAAACCCCAAACGCCAAACCACAAATCCCACAAAACCCCTAAACCCTAGGACCCTAAACTCAAAACCACAAATCCCACAAATCCCATGCAACCCTACAACCTTAAACCCTGAAACCCTACAACCTTAAACCCTAAAACCCTAAACCCTGAAACCCTACAACCTTAAACCCTTTACCCTAAGGGACATGCTAGGAGGAGAGAGAAGCTCTGTGGATGGAGGCGCTCGAGGGGGTTCTCCGCGTGGAGACCCCCCCAAGGAAGCCAAGCCGGAGGTTTTCAGCGGGTCAGGCGCTGCTTCCTCACCACTTGGCCCACCCCCACTGCACGGAACAACATCCTCCAAGCATCCTTCCCAAGACAGACGGAGAGGACGATCACGTTCAAGAGGGAGGCGTCCTATTCCAATCTCTTCCAAACCAGTGACTTGGAACTCCCTATTCAAGGCCCCATCTGGATCTCATGATCTAGGTCTACACTTTGTTCCTCCGGAAACTAATAATGGAGTCAAGATCACCGTTTATGAGAAGGTCGATTCTGAGGATCTCTTAGGGGTCATTTGGTACGGGGTTAGAGCGGGGATATTCCCACTCTATCCCTGTTCTAAGTTTGGTATCATTAAAATGGGCGGAGATAACTCGGGTTAAGAAAAATAAGGTTAACCCCGATTTTGGGGTTAGAAACGGGAATAAATCATTCTAACCTTTTGTTGGAATGACTTATCTCCATTTTTCTAACCCCATTTCACCCATTGTGTACCAAACGTATACGAGAATAAGACTAGACAAAAATTTTCCTAGAATGACTTGCACCTATTCTCTTCAAAATTTATCCCGATACCAAACAGCACCTTAGTAACATGGTCCACTGCTTTGGTAGGGTACGCGATAGGCTTGCACCTATCATTCAACCCTCTCCATCCATTCATTACGTCCCGGTGGGGAACAAATGCTTTTGAACTCCATCTTCTACAGAATGGCTTTTTTGTTTGCAAATTTGATTCTGAAGAGGATTTACACCGGGCTCTTGTGGGTTTCTGGACCATTAAAGGTCATCCTATGATACTTCACAGATGGAGTCCTGATCTACGAATGGAACTGGATAGTCTCACGTGTATTCCCTTGTGGGTGGCCTTCCACGGACTCCCGCTCCACCTTTGGACTCGGGATTTTCTTGCGAAGATCTCTTCCATCCTGGGTGAACCTTTGTATCTGTATAAGCTAACAGCTGAGCGCAAGAGACTAGCTTATGCGAGGGCTTGCATCATGATCTCGTCGGGGGAAGACCTGCCTGACTTCGTTCATTATAAAGATATTGACGGCAGCGTCAAGAAGATTAAAGTAACCTATCAATAGAGGCCAAGATGTTGTTCATTGTGATGTTCGTTTGGTCACGCAGATGGAGCTTGTAAACCGATCCTCCAGAATAAACAAACGCATGTATAGGTTTTCAAACCAAAGTACCACTCCAATCGATCCAATGATTGTGTGCACACTCACAACTCCTTTGAGGTTCTGGAGTAGGAGGACTATGTATGGTGCCCTGGATGGCCTTGGTGTCACTACAACTCAGATCTGTGAGCCTCCCAAAGCCCAAGCGGTTCAGAGGTCTCAGAGGGCTGAGCTCGTGACTTAGCCTGAGGCCAGCCAGGTTACCATATCTACGTAGGTAAATTCTTTGGCATGTATTCATAATACTCTTCACTCTAATGGCAGCGATCAACCTAGGGATTTGCCTTATTCAATTGCCAAGGAGCACAACCATGTGGAGCACAACCCTGCTCATGTGAATGCGTAGTATCATGGCCAAACTCGCCTTGTAGCTGCTGGCCCCTCGGACCCGCAAACTGTTTGCGTGAATGCGCAACCAGTTTGTACTTTTGCTACTGATGGAGTCCCTTTGCATGATGGCCTAGTGGAGGCTCCCGCATATGATGGCTTAGTGGAGGCTTTGCTACTTGCGTGGATGGTGCTACAGCGCCACTTGTTGCCATGGCAGGTGGCCTTGGCGCGCGCGGTGGCCCTTCACATGACCCAGCTGCTGCTATTACATTTGCTTTAGACATTGCCCCACCATCAAAGGATCGCAACCATGCGCATGTGAATGTGCAGTGTGATGGCCAACCTATTCGTTGCTTTGCTGATGGTACACTTGCTTTAAGCATTGCCCCACCATCCAAGGAATACAACAATGCGCATGTGAATGTGCAGCGCTTTGGCCAACCTGTTCGTTGCTTTACTGATGGTGTAGCCTTGGCTGTTGGCTTAGTGGAGGCCCCCGCCTGCAGTTCTGCTGATGGCTCCAAAGCATTCTTTGATGCCTTGCCTACCACTACTGGAGGACTTGGCGCATGCGGCAGTCCTTCTCCTACAGTAGCCCTTGCATTAGAGAAAGCTTTTGCTGCTTGCGAACCAGCTGCTGACAAAGCCATTGCCCCACACCCCAAGGACGCACCAGCGAAGCTTTATGAGGCGCAACCAGCCAAGCTTTATGAGGAGCACTCCAAGGATGCTCCAGCCCAACACCTTGTCACTTATGGAGCAGCACCAACTTCACTTCGAGGGGACAAGCATTCGGGACCACATGCTGGCAATATTAATGTGCAAGCACAATCTGCTCCACACTGCCCCTCTATCAATCAAGATAAGCACCATCATTCCTCTTTTAGAAATCTACAGGCTGCAAGAATAAAACCAAGACCGAAGAGCAAAGATGCCGATGGGCGGGCTCCAATGCCCAAAAGCAACTAATTTTAGATCCTCTTTCCTCCGTTGTTTTGTTATGAAGATTCTTTCCTGGAATGTTAGAGGCCTCAATAAGAGGGAGAAATGTAGAGAGTTAAATACATTGATCAGAACCAAAGCTTGTGATTTGGTTATTCTAGTTAAAACAAAAATAAACTCTGCCCATGTTTTGCATTATAAAACCTTAATTTGGCAAGAAGCTGAAGTTATTACTAATGACCAGTACGGTGGCAAAGGGAGAGTCTGGATCCTTTGGAACCATAACCTCATTGATGCTCATTTGGCTGCGGGTAGCAGTCAATTCCTTCATTTGCGATGCAGGAATAAGTTGAAAATTGGGGAATTCATGATTACTGGTGTATATGCATCCAACTGTGCGACTGACAGGAGCAGCTTATGGAAGGACATTATCTGTGTCTCCAACAGTATCAATACCCCTTGGTTGGTAACTGGTGATTTCAACACTATTAGATATCCACATGAGAAGCTGGGCGGCCGATTGGTCACTGAGTCCATATTGGAGGATTTTAATTTGTGCATTCAATATTCGGATATTGATGATATTACCTGCTACGGCAATAAGTTTGCCTGGACCAATAGAGGGGCAACTCACCGTAAAATTATGGCCAGATTGGATAGAGGTCTCATCAACACACACTAGACTACTTCGTACCCAGACAGTTGGCTCGAGTATGGGAATGAATATTTTTCTGACTATACACTCATGCTTATTAACACATGTAAAAGTATGCCGAAGGGCAAGCTCCCCTTCAGGTTCTACAACATGTGGGTCTCTCATCCTGCATTTCTTGACGTTATCAAATCAGCATGGGAAACCCCAGTCCAAGGGTCTCCTCCCCATGTACTTTGCATGAAGCTAAAGGCATGCAAGCATGCTCTTAAGGATTGGAATAGAAACATCTTTGGTAATGTTCAGAATAAGGTGGCCGATTCTAAGAGGAACCTTCACCAAGCTCAGAATAATCTTCATGACTACCCCCTTGACGATGCTCTAATTCAACAAGAAAAGGAGGCAAGAACAAATTACTTGCATGCTTTAGAGCTAGAAGAAAACTTCCTCAGTCAGAAATCAAGACAGAACTGGCTAACATTGGGTGATTCGAATACTAAATTCTTTTATGCTTCCATGGCGGCAAGACGAGCTATTAACCAAATCAAGCACTTTAAAGATCAGAATGGCGATACTATCAATGACAGTAATCAGGTGAAGGAACACACTGACTTCTATTTTCAACTGTTGAATCAACCTCAGATGCAGGAAGTCTTTGACATAAACCCTGCATTGCACCTCTCTGAAGATGACAAGCGATCTCTTAATGAAAATTTCACCGCAGATGAGATTAGGAATGTTGTTTTCCAATCTCCGAAAAATAAGAGCCCAGGCCCTGATGGCTTTCCAATTGAATTCTACCAATCAACTTGGCAAATTATTGGTAATGATGTGATAAAAACTTACCTTCACTTTTTTAAAACGGGGCAACTTTACAAACAATTCAATAACACCTTTATAGCACTTATTCCTAAAGTGGTGGGGGCTAATAACTTGGAAAACTTTAGACCAATTTCATTATGCAATTTTATCTACAAAGTGATTTCCAAGCTTATGGCTAATAGAACTGAGAAGGTTATATCAAAGATCATTAGTCCTCAGCAGACTGCATTCATTAAAGGTAGAAGCATTACCCACAACATCCTTCCTGCTAATGATCTGACCAAAGACTTGCATTCCAAGGACAAGGGAAGGATAATTTGCCTTAAAGCTGACTTGAGGAAGGCTTTTGACTCTGTTGACAGGCGTTTTATTTATCACATGCTCATGAGAATTGGATTTTCTGCCAAGTGGATCCAGTGGATTCGAAGCTGCATTGACTGTTGTATGTTCTCTATTCTCTTCAATGGTTCTCCTGCAGGTTACTTTAAAAGCTCTAATGGAATCAGGCAAGGAGATCCAATGTCCCCTTACCTTTTTACCATTGCCATGGAAGGACTCACTTGTCTGCTGGAGGAAGCGGTGAGCCAAGGTCACATCAAGGTTCCTAAGTGTGCTGAAGTCCATGTTTCTCATATTACTTTTGCAGATGACTTAATTATTTTTCTTAAAAATGACATTGACTTGAAAAATTTGGTAAATGGTCTGGGCCGAAGCTGAACCACTCAAAAAGCAAGGCATACATCGGTGCAATGGTCCAAGACAAAATAACAATTACAAGTGCTTTGAGGGTGGACGAAGGTAATCTGCTTGTTCCCTATTTAGGGCTTCCACTTATCTCCACTGGTATGAACAAGAATCATTGCCAACCAATCATTGAAAAAATCAAAAATAGAATTAGCTCTTGGAGAATGAAACTTCTATCTAAGAGTGGGCGGTTGGAATTGATTAGATCTATCTTGTCCACCTATTCCATCTATTGGTTTACGACTTTTCTCCTACCTTCAGGACTAATCCAGGAGATTGAGAAACTGTTGGCTAATTTCTTTTGGCAAGGGACAAGAGATAAAAAGGTTCCTCATATGATCAAATGGGAAACTATCTGCAGACCGAAAAATGAAGGTGGTTTAAATTTGATAAGGTTAGCTGACTGGAATAAAGCTTGTTTGGTGAAACACTGTTGGGATATCTTGCATAAGAAGGACACTTTGTGGATAAAATGGGTTCATGGTAAATACATCTCCAAATGTAACTTTTGGCATATTAAGGGTATGTCTTATCACTCTGCAGCTTGGAAAGGAATTCTTAACATGAGAGCATGAGTAATCAGACAAATCAAATTCTCTATATCCAATGGTAGTTCTTTGAGGATGTGGTATGACCCTTGGGTTAGTGGGAAGAGCATTTTCCAGAAATATGGAGATAGGGATCAGGCAAGATCTGGGAGCAAACATGAACATCACTGTTTCTGATTTCATTTGTAATGGTACTTGGAATCTTCCAAATCCAATCTCTCCTGACATGTTTGAACTTTGGCCAATTATTTCTGCTATTCCTCTGGTTAATGATCTTAATGACCAATTGATATGGATTCATGACAAAGAAATTTTTTCCTGTACCTCTGCGTGGAATCATCTCAGACAAAGACATCAGATTTGGCATCCGAAGAGTTGGGTTTGGGACAGACCTATATGCCCAAAACATTCATTATGCTGTTGGTAGGCACTCCACTACAAACTGCCCACTTTGGATCTGCTTCAGAAAAAAGGATATTCTCTTGCAAAAAAGTGTATTCTTTGTAATGGGGCTGAAGAGACTGTGGACCACCTATTCTTCTCCTGCAGTTACTCCAAACAAATTTGGACTGATTTTTTACAGAGATTTGACATCCACAGACATCCAAGAAACTCACTTTTATATGAGCTTCAATCACTTCAGGCCTACTTCCCCACCAAAGGTACTCTCACTAAGCTGATTAAGCTATTACTCCGATGCACGATCTGGTGGATCTGGAGGGAAAGATGCATTCGGATTTTCGAGAATAACGAAAAAGGTAATGGAAGGATTTTAATTGAAATACAGTATGAAGTTAGATGCTACTTGGAAAATAAACTAAAGTTTGATCACCTCACCTCCAGGGAGAGAGAGCTCCTAAAACGTTATAACTTCAGCCTCCCTTAAGTCTGGTCATGGGCTTCTTATATGCACACCATTTGCTTGATTTATTTAAGTTCACTAATATCACTTGAGTGTCATGGAGGACTAAATATGGCTGGAATGATACCTTTGCTCTAGCTCTAGCTCTAGCTCTTGCTTTTTTCTTTAGTCTCTTCCCTGTCCACGCATTGTGTGGTCATGGACTTCTCAGGAGCAATCAGTCTAGGCTTGTTTAGACATTGCCCTCACATTGTACACTCACTTATACCTATACATATTTTACCATTTTACCGATCAAAAAAAAAACTCCAAAAATACCAAAACCCCTAAACCCTAAATCAGAAACTCTTATTCCCAAATCTAAACCCCAAGCCCAAGCCACAAACCCAAACCCAAACCCTAACCCCCTAACCCCCCAAACCCTAAGCCATCCCCTAACCGTTAACCCCTAAACCGCTAAACCCAAAACCCCAAATGCTAAACCCCTAAACACCAAACCCCAAATCCCAAATGCCAAACCCCAAACCCCAAACCCCCCAAAACCCTAAAACCCTATACCTTAAACCCCAAACCATAAATCACAAACCCTAAACCCTATAACCCTTAAAACCCTAAACCCTACCTTAACCTAACCCTAAACCCTCCCCTAAACTCCAACCCCCCCTAAAACAACTTAACCCTAAAACCCCAAACCCTAAACTCTAATTCACAAACCCAAACTAAACCCAAACTACCAACCCCTCAAACCCTAAACCCTAAATCCTAAACCATAACTGTTAACCCCTAAACCCCAAACCAAACCCTAAACCCTAAACTCTAAACCGTGAACCCTAAATAACCCCAAACTCCAAACCTTAAACCCTCAACCCTAAACCAAACCCTAACTGTTAACCTCCAAACCCTAAACCCCAAACCCCAGACCCCAAACGCCAAATCCCTAAACCTCTAAACACCAATCCCCAAACGCTAAACCCCAAAACCCTAAACCATCGGCTAATTGTTAACCCCTATACTTCTAAATCCCAAACCCAAAATGCCAAACCCCTAAACCCCAAACCCCAAACACAAAACCCCAAACCCCCTAAAACTCAAAAACCCTAACCATAAATTACAAATCACAAACCCTAAACCCTAAATCCTAAAACACTAAAACACAAAACCCTAAAACCCTTAAAACCCTAAACCCTCCCCTAACCCCTAACCCCTAACCCCGCTAAACCTCTGACCCCTAATCCGCTAAACCTCTGAACCCCAAACCCCAAACGCCAAATGCCAAACCCCAACCCCCCCAAAACCCTAAACCCTAAACTCTAAACCCCAAACGCCCCTAACCCTCCCTAAACCCCAAACTCTAAATCCCAAATATAAACCCTAAACCAAAACCACCAAACCCAAACCCAAACCCTAACCCCCCAACCCCAAATCCCAAACCCCTAAACCCTAAATTCTAAACCCTAAACGTAAACTACCTACCCCCACTCCCAAACCCTAACCCCCAAACCCTAAACCCCAAACCCTAAACCCTAAAACCAAAAAACCCTAAACCATCAACCATCCCCGAACCCTACCCCTAAACCCCAAACCCCAAACACCGAACCCCCCAAAACTCTAAAACCCTAAACCCTAAACCCCAAATCCTAAACCGTAAACCCTAAAAACCCTAAAACCTCCCCTACCCCCTAACCCCCTAAACCTCTAACCCCTAAACCCCAAATCCTAAAACCTTAAACCATCTGCTAACCCCTAAACCCCAAACCCCAAACACCAACCCCCTAAACCCCAAACCCATAAACCCTATACTCTAGACCCCAAACCCAAACTCTAAACCCAAACCATCAACCCCCAAACCCAAACCCAAACCCAAACCGTAAACCTTGAACCCCAAATCCTAAAATGCTAAACCCTCCCCTAACCCGAAACCCCCTAAACCCCTAACCCTTACCCTACACCCCAAACCCTAAACCATCCCCTAACTCCCAACCCTAAACGTCGAACCCCAAACCTCCCAAAACCCTAAAACCCTAAACCCTAAAACCATACCGCCTTAAACCCTAAAACACTAAACCCTAAAACCCTACAACCGTAAACCCTAAAACCCTACAACCTTAAACCCTCCCTTTACCCTAACTCCAAACTCCCCAAAACCACAAAACCCTAAAACCTTAAACCATAAACTCTAATTCCCAAATCTAAACCCCAAGCCCAAGCAACAAACCCCCAAACCCTAAATCCTAAATCCTAAACCCTAAACTGTGAACCATAAATAACCCCAAACCCCAAACTGTAAACCCTAAACCCTAAACCCTAAACCCTAAGCCATCCCCTAACTGTTAACCCCTAAACCCCTAAACCCCTAAACCCAAAACCCCAAACGCTAACCTCCTAAACCTCTAAACCCTAAATCCAAAATGCCAAACCCCAAACCCCCTAAAACCCTAAACCCCAAACCATAAACCTTAAACCCTAAAGCCCTGAAACCCTTAAAACCCCAAACCCAACGTTAACCTAACTCCAAACCCTAAACCCTCCCCTAAACCCCAACCCCTCCCCAAAACTACTTAACTCTAAAACCCTAAACTCTAATTCCCAAACCCAAACACCAAACCCAAACCACCAACCCCTCAAACCCTAAACCCCAAATCCTAAACAAAAGCTGTTAACCCCAAAACCCCAAACCAAACCCCAAACCCTAAACCCTTAACCCTAAACCGTGAACCTAAATAACCAACTCCAAACCTTAAACCCTCAACCCTAACCCAAACCCTAACTGTTAACCTCTAAACCCCTAAACCCTAAACCCCAAACCCCAGACCCCAAATGCCAAATCCCTGAACCTCTAAACATCTCCAAACGCTAAACCCCAAAACTCCAAAACCCTAAACGCTAAACCATCTGCTAATTGGTAACCCCTAAACTCCAAAACCTTAATCCCACAACGCCAAACCCCTAAACACCAAACCCCAAACCCCCAAAAACCATAAAACCTTAAACCCTAAATAGCAAATCATAAATCCCATACCTTAAACCCTAAACCCTAAATCCTAAAACCATAAAACCCAAAACCCAAAACCCTCCCCTAACCCCTAACCCCGCTAAACCTCTTACCCCTAATCTGCTAAACCTCTAAACCCCAAATTCCAAACGCCAAACGCTAAACCCCAACCCCCCAAAAACCCTAAGACCCTAAACCCCAAATATAAACCCTAAACCAAAACCACCAAACCCTAACCCCCAAACCCCCAACCCCAAACCCCTAAACCCTAAACTCTAAACCCGAAACCCAAACCCCAAACCCAAACCACCAACCCCCTAAACCCCAAACCCAAACCCTAAACGTAAACCACCTACCCCCACTCCCAAACCCTAACCCCCAAACCCTAAACTCTAAACCCTAAACCCCAAAACCCTAAAACCAAAAAACCCAAAACCTTCAACCATCCCCGAATCCAGCCCCTAAACCCCAAACACCAAACTCCCAAAACCCCTAAGGGTGACTTTGACAAAGGGGTTGTCCCCCGGTTAGCCGACACCGGCTAACCGGTGGGCCTCGCCTCCTCTCGCTCTCCCCCTCACACAACTCGGCTAACCGACCCCGAGTATCTCAATCGACCCTTCGGGGTCGGTTAGCCCCCCCCCCTTACCCCGATGTCAAACACGGCCTAAAACCTTAAACCGTAAAACCCTTAAAACCCTAAACTCTCCCCCTAACCCCTAACCCTCTAAACCTCTAACCCCTAAACTCCAAACCCCAAACCCAAAATCCTAAAACCTTAAACCATCCCCTAACCCCTAACCCCTAGACCCCAAACCCCAAACACCAACCCCCTAAACCCTATACTAACCCCAAACCCAAAATCTAAACCCAAACCATCAACCCTCAAACGCAAACCCTAAACCCCAAACCCTAAACCTTGAACCCTATACCCTAAAACCCTAAAACCCTCAAAATCCTAAACCCTAAAACCATAAAATGCTAAACCCTCCCATAACCCGAAACCCCCTAAACCCCTAACTACCCTACTCCCCAAACCCTAAACTATCCCCTAACACCGAACCCTAAACGTCAAACCCCAAACCACCCTAAACCCTAAACCCAAAAACACTACAACCTTAAACCCTAAAACACTAAACCCTACAACCTTAAACCCTAAAACCCTAAACCCTTTACCCTAACTCCAACCCCCCCAAAACCCCTAAACCCTAAATCCCAAAACCATAAACTCTTATTCCCAAATCTAATCCCCAAGCCCAAGCCACAAACCCAAGCCACCCACCCCCAAATCCAAACCCTAACCCCCAAACCCCCCAAACCCTAAATCCTAAATCCGAAACCCTAAAGCGTGAACCCTAAATAACCCCAAACCCTAAACCCTAAGCCATCCCCTAACCGTTAACCCCATAAACCCCTAAACCCAAAACCCCAAATGCTAAACCCCTAAACATCAAACCCCAAATCCCAAATGCCAAACCCCAAACTGCCCAAAACCCTAAAACCTTAAACCCCAAACCACAAATCACAAACCCTAAACCCCAAAGCCCTCAAACCCTTAAAACCCTAAACCCTACCTTAACCTAACCCCAAACCCTAAACCCTCCCTTAAACCCCAACCCCCCAAAACCACTTAACCCTAAACCCTAAACTCTAATTTACAAACCCAAACCCCAAAGCCCCCAAACCCAAACCACCAACCCCTCAAACCCTAAACCGTAAATCCTAAACCATAACTGTTAACCCCTAAACCCCAAACCAAACACTAAACCCTAAACCCTAAACCGTGAACCCTAAATAACCCCAAACTCCAAACCTTAAACCCTCGACCCTAAACTAAACCCAAACTGCTAACCTCTAAAGCCCTAAACCCTAAACCCCAAACGCTAGACCACAAACGCCAAATCCCTAAACCTCTAAACACCAATCCCCAAACGCTAAACCCCAACCCCAAAACCCTAAACCCTAAACCATCTGCTAATTGTTAACCCCTAAACTCCTAAACCCCAAACCCAAAATGCCAAACCCCTAAACACCAAACCCCAAACCCCCCAAAACCTAAAAAACCCTAACCCTAAATTACAAATAACAAACCCCAAACCCTAAAACCCTTAAAACCCTAAGCCCTCCCCTAACCCCAACCCCGCTAAACCTCTAACCCCTAATCCGCTAAACCTCTAAACCCCAAACGCCAAACGTCAAACCCCAACCCCCCAAAACCCTAAGACCTTAAACCCTAAACTCTAAACCCCAAATATAAACCCTAAACAAAAACCACCAAATCGAAACCCAAACCCTAACCCCCAAACCCCAAACCCCTAAACCCTAAACTCTAAATTCGAAACCCAAACCCAAACCACCAACCCCCTAAACCCCAATCCCAAACCCTAAGGTGCTGTTTGGTATTGGGATAAAAGTTGATTAGAATAGGTGTAAGTCATTCTAGGATGATTTATGTCTAGTCTTATTCTCATCTATGTTTGGTACAAAAGGGATGAAATGGGGTTAGAAAAATGGGGATAAGTCATTCCAAGTTTTCAACCCCAAAATCGGGGTTAATCCTGTTTCCCTTAATCCAGCTTATTCCCGCCTGTTTTAGCCATATCAAATGTAGAATGGGATTAGAGCGGGGATATCCCCGCTTTAACCAGATACCAAACGGCCCTTAAACGTAAACCACCTACCCCCACTCCCAAACCCTAAACACCAAACCCTAAACCCGAAAACCAAAAAACCCTAAACCTTCAACCATCCCCGAACCCAACCCCTAAACCACAAATCCTAAAACCTTAAACCATCCCTTAACCCCTAACCCCTAACCCCTAACCCCATACCCCAAACATCGACCCCCTAAACCCCAAACCCCAAAACCCAAACCCAAACCATCAACCCCCCAACCCAAAACCTAAACCCTAAACCCTCAACCTTGAACCCTAAACCCTAAAACCCTTACAATCCGAAACCCTAAAACCCTAAAATGCTAAACCCTCCCCTAACTCGAAACCCCCTAACCCCTAACCCTACACCCTACACCCCAAACCCTAAACCATCCCCTAACTCCTAACCCTAAACGTCAAACCCCAAACCCCCCAAAATGCCAAAACCCTAAAACCCTACAACCATAAACCCTAAAACACTAAACCCTAAAACCCTAAAGCCTTTACCGTAACTCCAAACCCCCCAAAAACCCCTAAACCCTAAAACCCTAAACCCTAAACTCTAATTCCCAAATCTAAACCCCAAGCCCAAGCCACAAACCAAAACCACCAACCACCAAACCCTAACCCTAACCCCCAAACCCCTCAAACCCTAAATCCTAAATCCTAAATCCTAAACCCTAAACCATGAACCCTAAATAACCCCAAACTCCAAACCCTAAACCCTATTCCATCCCCTAACCGTTAACCCCCTAAACCCATAAACCTAAAACTCCAAACGCGAAACCCCTAAACCTCTAAACCCCTAAACACCAAACCCCAAATCCCAAATGTCAAACCCCAAACCCCCCAAAACCTTAAAACCCTAAACCCCAAATCATAAATCACAAACCCTAAAGCCCTAAAACCCTTAAAACCTTAAACCCTACCTTAACCTAACCCCAAACCCTAAACCCTCCCCTAAACCCAACCTCCCCCAAAACCACTTAACCCTAAAACCCTAACCCTAAACCCTAAACTCTAATTCACAAACCCAAACCACCAACCCTCAAACCCTAAACCCCAAATCCTAAACCATGACGGTTAACCCCTAAACCCCAAACCAAACCCTAAACCCTAAACCCTAAACCCTACACTGTGAACCTAAATAACCCCAAACTCCAAACCTTAAACCCTCAACCCTAAAACAAACCCTAACTGTTAACCTCTAAACCCTAAACCCTAAACCCCAAACCCCAGACCCCAAACGCCAAATCCCTAAACCCTTAAACACAAATCACCAAACGCTAAACCCCAAAACTCCAAAATCCTAAACCCTAAACCATCTGCTAATTGTTAACCCCTAAACTCCAAAACCCTAAACCCAAAACGCCAAACCCCTAAACACCAAACCCGAAACCCCCAAAAACCTAAAAACCCTAAACCCTAAATTGCAAATCACAAACCCAAAACCTTAAACCCTAAACCCTAAATCCTAAAACCCTAAAACCCTTAAAACCCTAAACCCTCCCAGAACCCCTAACCCCGCTAAACCTCCAACCCCTAATCCACTAAACCTCTAAACCCTAAAACCCAAACGCCTAACGCTAAACCCCAACCCCCCCAAAACCCTAAGACCCTAAACCCTAAACTCTAAACCCCAAATATAAACCCTAAACCAAAACCACCAAACCCAAACCCAAACCCTAACCCCCCAACCCCAAACACCTAAACACTAAACTGTAAACCCGAAACCCAAACCCCAAACCCAAACCACCAACCCCCTAAACTCCAAACCCAAACCCTAAACGTAAACCACCTACCCCCACTCCCAAACCCTAACCCCCAAACCCTAAACTCCAAACCCTAAAACCAAAAAACCCTAAACCTTCAACCATCCCCGAACCCAACCCTTAAACCCCAAACACCAAACCCCCCAAAACCCTAAAACCATAAACCCTAAACCCTTAAAACCCTAAACTCTCACCTAACCCCTAACCCCTAACCCACTAAACCTCTAACCCCTAAACCCCAAACCCCAAATCCTAAAACCTTAAACCATCCCCTAACCCCTAACCCCTAAACCCCAAACCCCAAACACCAACCCCCTAAACCCCAAACCCCTGAACCCTATACTCTAAACTCTAAACCCCAAACCCAAAATGTAAACCCAAACCATCAACCCCTAAACCCAAACCCTAAACCCTAAACCTTGAACCATAAACCCTAAAACCCTAAACCCTACACCCCAAACCCCAGACCCCAAACGCCAAATCCCCAAACCTCTAAACACCAATCCCCAAACCCTAAACCCCAAAACCCTAAACCCTAAACCATCGGCTAATTGTTAACCCCTATACTTCTAAATCCCAAACCCAAAATGCCAAACCCCTAAACCCCAAGCACAAAACCCCAAACCCCCTGAAACTCAAAAACCCTAACCATAAATTGCAAATCACAAACCCTAAACCATAAATCCGAAAACACTAAAACACAAAACCCTAAAACCCTTAAAACCCTAAACCCTCCTCTAACCCCTAACCCCGCTAAACCTCTGACCCCTAATCCGCTAAACCTCTAAACCCCAAACCCCAAATGCCAAACGCCAAACCCCAACCCCCCCAAAACCCTAAGACCCTAAACCCTAAACTCTAAACCCCAAATATAAACCCTAAACTGAAATCACCAAACCCAAACCCTAACCCCCAAACACACCAACCCCAAACCCCTAACACCTAAACTCAAACCACCAACCCCCACTTCCAAACCCTAACCCCAAACCCCAACCCCAACTCTAAACCCCTAAACCCTAAACCCCAAACCCCAGACCCCAAACACCAAATCCCTAAACCTCTAAACACCAATCCCCAAACGCTAAACCCCAAAACCCTAAACCCTAAACCATCTGCTAATTGTTAACCCCTATACTTCTAAATCCCAAACCCAAAATGCTAAACCCCTAAACCCCAAACCCCAAACACAAAACCCCAAACCCCCTGAAACTCAAAAACCCTAACCATAAATTGCAAATCACAAACCCTAAACCCTAAATCCTAAAACACTAAAACACAAAACCCTAAAACCCTTAAAACCCTAAACCCTCCCCTAACCCCTAACCCCGCGAAACCACTGACCCCTAATCCGCTAAACCTCTGAACCCCAAACCCCAAACCCTAAACTCTAAACCCCAAACGCCAAATGCCAAACCCCAACCCTCCCTAAACCCCAAACGCCAAATGCCAAACCCCAACCCTCCCTAAACCCCAAACTCTAAATCCCAAATATAAACCCTAAACCAAAACCACCAAATCCAAACCCTAACCCCCCAACCCCCCAACCCCAAATGCCAAACCCCTAAACCATAAATTCTAAACCCTAAATGTAAACTACCTACCCCCACTCCCAAACCCTAACCCCCAAACCCTAAACACCAAACCCTAAACCCTAAAACCAAAAAACCCTAAACCTTCAACCATCCCCGAACCCTACCCCTAAACCCCAAACCCCAAACACCGAACCCCCCAAAACTCTAAAACCCTAAACCCTAAACCCCAAATCCTAAACCTTAAACCCTAAAAACCCTAAACCCTAAAACCCTTAAAACCCTAAACCCTCCCCTAAACCCCCTAAACCTCTAACCCCTAAACCCCAAACCCCAAATCCTAAAACCTTAAACCATCCTCTAACCCCTAAACCCCAAACCCCAAACACCAACCCCCTAAACCCCAAACCCATAAACCCTATACTCTAGACCCCAAACCCAAACTCTAAACCCAAACCATCAACCCTCAAACCCAAACCCAAACCGTAAACCTTGAACCCCAAATCCTAAAATGCTAAACCCTCCCCTAACCCGAAACCCCCTAAACCCCTAACCCTTACCCTACACCCCAAACCCTAAACCATCCCCTAACTCCCAACCCTAAACGTCGAACCCCAAACCTCCCAAAACCCTAAAACCCTAAACCCTAAAACCATACCACATTAAACCCTAAAACACTAAACCTTAAAACCCTACAACCGTAAACCCTAAAACCCTACAACCTTAAACCCTACCTTTACCCTAACTCCAAACTCCCAAAAACCACAAAACCCTAAAACCTTAAACCATAAACTCTAATTCGCAAATCTAAACCCCAAGCCCAAGCAACAAACCCCCAAACCCTAACCCCCAAACCCTAAATCCTAAATCCTAAACGCTAAATTGTGAACCATAAATAACCCCAAATCCCAAACCGTAAACCCTAAACCCTAAACCCTAAACCCTAAGCCATCCCCTAACCGTTAACCCCTAAACCCCTAAACCCAAAACCCCAAACGCTAACCTCCTAAACCTCTAAACCCTAAATCCAAAATGCCAAACCCCAAACCCCCTAAAACCCTAAACCCCAAACCATAAATCCTAAACCCTAAAGCCCTGAAACCCTTAAAACCTCAAATCGAACATTAACCTAACCCCAAACCCTAAACCCTCCCCTAAACCCCAACCCCTCCCCAAAACTACTTAACCCTAAAACCCTAAACTCTAATTCCCAAACCCAAACCACCAACCCCTCAAATCCTAAACCCCAAATCCTAAACAAAAATTGTTAACCCCAAAACCCCAAACCAAACCCTAAACCCTAAACCCATAACCCTAAACCGTGAACCTAAATAACCAACTCCAAACCTTAAACCCTCAACCCTAACCCAAACCCTAAATGTTAACCTCTAAACCCCTAAACCCTAAACCCCAAACCCCAGACCCCAAATGCCAAATCCCTGAACCTCTAAACATCTCCAAACGCTAAACCCCAAAACTCCAAAACCCTAAACGCTAAACCATCTGCTAATTGTTAACCCCTAAACTCCAAAACCCTAATCCCATAACGCCAAACCCCTAAACACCAAACCCCAAACCCCCAAAAACCACAAAACCCTAAACCCTAAATTGCAAATCATAAATCCCAAACCTTAAACCCTAAACCCTAAATCCTAAAACCATAAAACCCCAAACCCTAAACCCTCCCCTAACCCCTAACCCCGCTAAACCTCTTACCCCTAATCTGCTAAACCTCTAAACCCCAAATTCCAAACGCCAAACGCTAAACCTCAACCCCCCAAAAACCCTAAGACCCTAAACCCCAAATATAAACCCTAAACCAAAACCACCAAACCCTAACCCCCAAACCCCAAACCCCTAAACCCTAAACTCTAAACCCGAAACCCAAACCCCAAACCCAAACCACCAACCCCCTAAACCCCAAACCCTAAACGTAAACCACCTACCCCCACTCCCAAACCCTAACCCCCAAACCCTAAACTTCAAACCCTAAACCCCAAAACCCTAAAACCAAAAAACCCAAAACCTTCAACCATCCCCGAATCCAACCCCTAAACCCCAAACACCAAACTCCCCAAACCCCTAAAACCTTAAACCCTAAAACCCTTAAAACCCTAAACTCTCCCCCTAACCCCTAACCCTCTAAACCTCTAACCCCTAAACTCCAAACCCCAAACCCCAAATCCTAAAACCTCAAACCATCCCCTAACCCCTAACCCCTAGACCCCAAACCCCAAACACCAACCCCCTAAACCCTATACTAACCCCAAACCCAAAATCTAAACCCAAACCATCAACCCTCAAACCCAAACCCTAAACCCCAAACCCTAAACCTTGAACCCTAAACCCTAAAACCCTAAAACCCTCAAAATCCTAAACCCTAAAACCCTAAAATGCTAAACCCTCCCATAACCCGAAACCCCCTAAACCCCTAACTACCCTACTCCCCAAACCCTAAACTATCCCCTAACACCGAACCCTAAACGTCAAACCCCAAACCCCCCTAAACCCTAAACCCAAAAACACTACAACCTTAAACCCTAAAACACTAAACCCTAAAACCCTACAACCTTAAACACTAAACCCTACAACCTTAAACCCTAAAAACCTAAACCCTTTGCCCTAACTCCAAACCCCCCAAAACCCCTAAACCCTAAATCCCAAAACCATAAACTCTTATTCCCAAATCTAATCCCCAAGCCCAAGCCACAAACCCAAGCCACCCACCCCCAAATCCAAACCCTAACCCCCAAACCCCCCAAACCCTAAATCCTAAATCCGAAACCCTAAAGCGTGAACCCTAAATAACCCCAAACCCTAAACCCTAAGCCATCCCCTAACCGTTAACCCCATAAACCCCTAAACCCAAAACCCCAAATGCTAAACCCCTAAACATCAAACCCTAAATCGCAAATGCCAAACCCCAAACTGCCCAAAACCCTAAAACCTTAAACCCCAAACCACAAATCACAAACCCTAAACCCCAAAGCCCTCAAACCCTTAAAACCCTAAACCCTACCTTAACCTAACCCCAAACCCTAAACCCTCCCTTAAACCCCAACCCCCCAAAACCACTTAACCCTAAAACCCTAAACCCTAAACTCTAATTTACAAACCCAAACCCCAAAGCCCCCAAACCCTAACCACCAACCCCTCAAACCCTAAACCTTAAATCCTAAACCATAACTGTTAACCCCTAAACCCCAAACCAAACCCTAAACCCTAAACCCTAAACCGTGAACCCTAAATAACCCCAAACTCCAAACCTTAAACCCTCGACCCTAAACTAAACCCTAACTGCTAACCTCTAAAGCCCTAAACCTTAAACCCCAAATGCTAGACCACAAACGCCAAATCCCTAAACCTCTAAACACCAATCCCCAAACGCTAAACCCCAACCCCAAAACCCTAAACCCTAAACCATCTGCTAATTGTTAAACCCTAAACTCCTAAACCCCAAACCCAAAATGCCAAACCCCTAAACACCAAACCCCAAACCCCCCCAAAACCTAAAAAACCCTAACCCTAAATTACAAATAACAAACCCCAAACCCTAAACCCTAAAGCCCTAAAACCCTTAAAACCCTAAGCCCTCCCCTAACCCCAACCCCGCTAAACCTCTAACCCCTAATCCGCTAAACCTCTAAACCCCAAACGCCAAACGTCAAACCCCAACCCCCCAAAACCCTAAGACCTTAAACCCTAAACTCTAAACCCCAAATATAAACCCTAAACAAAAACCACCAAACCGAAACCCAAACCCTAACCCCCAAACCCCTAAACCCTAAACTCTAAATTCGAAACCCAAACCCAAACCACCAACCCCCTAAACCCCAATCCCAAACCCTAAGGTGCTGTTTGGTATTGGGATAAAAGTTGATTAGAATAGGTGTAAGTCATTCTAGGATGATTTATGTCTAGTCTTATTCTCATCTATGTTTGGTACAAAAGGGATGAAATGGAGTTAGAGAAATGGGGATAAGTCATTCCAAGTTTTCAACCCCAAAATCGGGGTTAATCCTGTTTCCATTAATCCAGCTTATCCCCGCCTGTTTTAGCCATATCAAACGTAGAATGGGATTAGAGCGGGAATATCCCCGCTTTAACCAGATACCAAACGGCCCCTAAACGTAAACCGCCTACCCCCACTCCCAAACCCTAAACACCAAACCCTAAACCCGAAAACCAAAAAACCCTAAACCTTCAACCATCCCCGAACCCAACCCCTAAACCACAAATCCTAAAACCTTAAACCATCCCCTAACCCCTAACCCCATACCCCAAACATCGATCCCCTAAACCCCAAACCCCAAAACCCATACCCAAACCATCAACCCCCAAACCCAAAACGTAAACCCTAAACCCTGGTGAGGACACACGGCGCTATCCTCGACGGAGCACCCGGCACACCGCTACCTCCTTGTGGCTCGGCGACGGCGGCACCTTCTAGTTATCTTTTCATCATGTTTAGGCCATGTTGGGCCTCAGTCTGGACTTGCTCAGGCCTTGTGGGCCTTGTCTTTTGGTCCCTGCGTGGACATCTTATTGTTTGGGCACTTATTGGGCCATATAGTGGCCAATTGGGTTGCTTTGTGGGGTAATGGATCTTGTTATTGGGTCAGGGGCTTATTGGGGCTTGAAGCCCACTTAAAAAGAGGCCCATTAGGGTTTAGGGGGTGGCCCCCTCCCCATCTAGAGGAGGAGGAGGCAGCCGCCCCCCCCCCCTTCCTAGTTCTACTAGGGAAGGTGGGGGGCGCTCCCCTCTCCCTTCCCCTTTTCCCCTCTCCTCCTTTCCCCAACTCCACCCCTTCCTTATCCCACTTAGATTCCTTTCCTATTTTCTAAGCTTGCTGAAATATGGGCCGCCTTTCTCTCCTTGGAGCTGGGCGCACCCCTCCCTTCTAGTTAGATTAGGGTTTTCCCATCCCCTATAAGTAGTTCTCACCTTGTACCGATTACAGTTTACACATGATTTTGAATACAAGTGAGTATTGTGCAAAGCTTTTTGCGCCCTTCTCTCTCTCTCTCTTTCTTCTCCTGCGACGGGAGAACGGCGGGGTGTGACGCCTCAGCCCTCGGTGGACTCCGGGGTTCCCTCTTATCCTCATCTTCTTCCTCAACGGTTCGTGTGCGTGATTCCAGATTTCCTCCCCGACTTGTAGCAGAGCTCGCGCCCCCTTCTTGGACGAGTTTTGCCACGATCTATTTTCTGGAGATACGTCTGCGGATCAGCTTCGCGTCGGCGCCGGTTTTGCATCAATCGGGGATCGGCACTGCCCGTACCGATTTTCTCCGCCGACCTGCGCCAGCACCACTTTCTCTGCTCACCCAGCGGGGAGGCCCTGATTGCGAATTTTCCCCAGGCCTCCACGCTGCGTCTTTTGCGCTGGTTTCTTCAGGGTTTGTGGATCTCCGAGTTAACTTTCCAACGCCGTCGACGGCGTTGCGTTTCGACATCGTCGCCGTCCGTGGCGGTCGATCTCGTGGGGTTGCGCCAGCGTGTCTGCCCAGTCCGCCCAGCGAACCAGCCCCGACTTTCAGCGACTCCTGCGGCTCGCACCGGCGTCGTCTGCCAGCGCCATTTGGCCGAGGGCGATCTCTGCCAGTCAGCTTTCACCCCCAACCGGCCCGGACTTGTTCGGGCACCAGAAGGCCGATTTCCAGATTTTACCGTCGGCGAGTGCAGTTCTGCGCCCACAGAACCTGATCTGACCTTCAGCAGCGCCCACGGTCACCACCGGCGGATCCAGCGCGCCCCCTTTGGCCGGAGCGTTCCTCCATCAGTCAGCGACGCGTCCTCTCTGACGGTGCTTCAAACGGGCGTCGTATCAGCCCGTGAGACCCCCTCCGCTCAGGCGCGCGCGACACCGGTTTCGGCAGCGTTGCACCCGAACCTCCTCGCGGCCAACCCGTCACCGAGTGCAGCCCGTCAACCCGTGTCCGGCAGCCCCGAACGTATTGGTTGTAGCCTTTTACCTCCCTGCGAGGAGTGGGCCACTATTGGGTTGTATGTTATTGATCTCTGGTGTATCGGGGTTGTTGGTTCACGGCCGGGGTTCCTTCCCCACGCCTAGGCGTGGAGGTACGCGCTCCGACTCCCCTCCTTTTGCTTGCTCTTTTAGTATGTGATTGATTATGCCGCGTGAGAGAGGGTAGGTGCCTAGCCACTTATTGCCATCACCGCGGATCGTGAGTGAGAGCATCCATCCCTAGCACTAGTCGAGCACCGAGCTAGGACTCGACTCCCCTTGTCTTTGGAGGTCGACTATACGCCTAGACACGTGCGCTTCCCTCCTTGGGACGGCCGAGGTCGGAGTTTCTGTTGAGAGACGTCCCTCATTCTGTGGGATATCACGGTGGTCAGCCACTTGGCGACCCTTGAGCGTGCTACTACTGGCCTGAGTTAGAGTCTTTTGTGAGTCTTAGTCCGTGTCGGTCCCCGTTCCGCGTCAAACCCTCAACCTTGAACCCTAAACCCTAAAACCCTTAAAATCCTAAACCCTAAAACCCTAAAATGTAAAACCCTCCCCTAACTCGAAACCCCCTAACCCCTAACCCTACACCCTACACCCCAAACCCTAAACCATCCCCTAACTCCTAACCCTAAACGTCAAACCCCAAACCCCCTAAAATGCCAAAACCCTAAAACCCTACAACCATAAACCCTAAAACACTAAACCGTAAAACCCTAAAGCCTTTACCGTAACTCCAAACCCCCCCAAAACCCCTAAACCCTAAAACCCTAAACCCTAAACTCTAATTCCCAAATCTAAACCCCAAGCCCAAGCCACAAACCCAAACCACCAACCACCAAACCCAAACCCTAACCCCCAAACCCCTCAAACCCTAAATCCTAAATCCTAAATCCTAAACCCTAAACCATGAACCCTAAATAACCCCAAACTCCAAACCCTAAACCATATTCCATCCCCTAACTGTTAACCCCCTAAACCCATAAACCTAAAACTCCAAACGCTAAACCCTTAAACCTCTAAACCCCTAAACACCAAACCCCAAATTTCAAACCCCAAACCCCCCAAAACCTTAAAACCCTAAACCACAAATCATAAATCACAAACCCTAAAGCCCTAAAACCCTTAAAACCTCAAACCCTACCTTAACCTAACCCCAAACCCTAAACCCTCCCCTAAACCCAACCTCCCCCAAAAACACTTAACCCTAAAACCCTAAACTCTAATTCACAAACCCAAACCCCAAACCCAAACCTCCAACCCTCAAACCCTAAACCCCAAATCCTAAACCATGACTGTTAACCCCTAAACCCCAAACCAAACCCTAAACCATAAACCATAAACCCTACACTGTGAACCTAAATAACCCCAAACTCCAAACCTTAAAGCCTAAACCCTAAATCCTAAAACCCTAAAACCCTAAACCCTCCCAGAACCCCTAACCCCGCTAAACCTCCAACCCCTAATCCGCTAAACCTCTAAACCCTAAACCCCAAACGCCAAACGCTAAACCCCAACCCCCCCAAACCCTAAGACCCTAAACCTTAAACTCTAAACCCCAAATATAAACCCTAAACCAAAACCACCAAACCCAAACCCAAACCCTAACCCCCCAACCCCAAACACCTAAACACTAAACTCTAAACCCGAAACCCAAACCCCAAACCCAAACCACCAACCCCCTAAACTCCAAACCCAAACCCTAAACGTAAACCACCTACCCCCACTCCCAAACCCTAACCCCCAAACCCTAAACTCCAAACCCTAAACCCCAAAACCCTAAAACCAAAAAACCCTAAACCTTCAACCATCCCCGAACCCAACCCCTAAACCCCAAACACCAAACCCCCCAAAACCCTAAAACCCTAAACCCTAAACCCTAAACCCTTAAAACCCTAAACTCTCCCCTAACCCCTAACCCCTAACCCACTAAACCTCTAACCCCAAAACCCCAAACCCCAAATCCTAAAACCTTAAACCATCCCCTAACCGCTAACCCCTAAACCCCAAACACCAACCCCCTAAACCCCAAACCTCTGAACCCTATACTCTAAACCCCAAACCCAAAATCTAAACCCAAACCATCAACCCCTAAACCCAAACCCTAAACCCTAAACCTTGAACCCTAAACCCTAAAACCCTAAACCCTAAAACCCTAAAATGCTAAACCCTCCCGTAACCCGAAACCACCTAAACCCCTAACTACCCTATACCCCAAACCTTCCCCCAACTCCGAACCCTAAACGTCAAACCCCAAACCCCACAAAACCCCAAAACCCTAAAACCCTACAACCTTAAACCCTAAAACACTAAACCCTAAAACCCTAAACCCTCAAACCCTACAACCTTAAATCCTAAACCCTTCACCCTAACTCCAAAACCCCTAAACCCTAAAACCATAAACCATAAACTCTTATTCCCAAATATAAACCCCAAGCCCAAGCCCAAGCCACAAACCCAAACCACCCACCCCCAAACCCAAACCCTAACCCCCAAACCTCCCAAATCCTAAATCCTAAATCCTAAACCCTAAAGCGTGAACCCTAAATAACCCCAAACCATAAAAAGTCTAACCGTTAACGTCATAAACCCCTAAACCCAAAACCCCTAAACATCAAACTCCAAATCCCAAATGCCAAACCCCAAACTGCACAAAACCCTAAAACCCTAAACCCCAAACCACAAATCACAAACCCTAAACCCTAAAGCCCTAAAACCCTAAACCCTACCTTAACCTAACCCCAAACCACAAATCACAAACCCTAAACCCTAAAGCCCTAAAACCCAAAACCCTACCTTAACCTAACCCCAAACCCTAAACCCTCCATAAACCCCAACCCCCCCAAAACCACTTAACCCTAAAACCCTAAACCCTAAACTCTAATTTACACATCCAAACTCGAAACCCAAACCACCAACCCCTCAAACCCTAAACCCTAAATCCTAAACTGTAACTGTTAACCCCTAAACCCCAAACCAAACCCTAAACCCTAAACGCTAAACCCTAAACTGTGAACCCTAAATACCCCCAAAATCTAAACCTTAAACCCTCAACGCTAAACCAAACCCTAACTGTTAACCTCTGAACCCCTAAACCCTAAATCCCAAACGTCAAATCCCTAAGCCTCCAAACACCAATCCCCAAACGCTAAACCCCAAAACCCTAAACCCTAAACCATCTGCTAATTGTTAACCCTTAAACTCTTAAACCCCAAACCCACAACGCCAAACCCCTAAGGCCTCGTTTGGTTCGGTGTTAAGCCCGGGATATCCCTGTTTTCACGTTTGGTTCGCATTTTGATGGCCGGAATAAGGGGGTTAGCTGGAATGGGTTTAGGAAAGATATCGGGGTTACGAGCGGGGATATGTCATTCCACCAAAACGGTGGAATGACATATCCCCACTCCCGTAACCCCATTTTTTGCCTCCTTTTCGGCTGCTCCTGCCCTCGCTCCTGCCCTCCCCCGCTTCTGCCCTCTTGCTCTACCGATCGCACCATCGCGGCTTCGATCGCCCGCCGGCCGTCGTCTGCGACAAGGACACGTCCTTCTCCTTCCCCATCTGGGCCCTCGCTATCGTCTCTGGTGCTTGTCTACGACAACGACGTCTGTGCACTGTTGCCCTTTCGGTCGCGATCGTCTCGTGGTCGCGCGTCACCGATGGTACTCTGTGGCTTCGATCGTCCTCCGGTCGTCGTCTGTGACAAGGACGCATCCTTCTCCTTCCCCATCTGCGCCCTCGCTGTCGTCTCTGGTGGTGGTCTACGGCAACGACGTCTGGGCGCCTTTCTCCTTCCCCATCTGTTGCTGTTGTGGTCGCGATCATCTCCGGTGGTACTCTGCGCGTTACCGGTGGTACTCCTCGGCTTCGATCATCCTCCGATCATCGTCTGCGACAACGACACGTCCTTCTCCTTCCCCATCTGCGCCCTCGCTGTCGTCTCTGGTGGTGGTCTGTGGCAACGACGTCTGGGCGCCTTTCTCCTTCCCCGTCTGTTGCTGTTGTGGTCGCGATCGTCTCCGGTGGTACTCTACTGCAATGACGCCCTGCGCGTCTTTCTCCTTCCCTTTTATAAGATGGTTTTATGTGACATATATTCCACTTATAATGTAGGGTCACTCCGTGGGGTACTCCTTCCCCTTCACCTCTGTGTGGTGCTCCTTCCCCTTCACCTCTGTGTGGTCACTCGGTGGGGTACTCCTTCCCCCTTTACTGAGTGGGTGCTCCTTTCCCCTCATCACTGTGTTGGCTACTCCTTCCCTCGTGTAAGTATATTTTAAGCAGTCATGGCTGCTGCTGCCCCTCATTAGATGCTCGAACTTCATATTTTGCTTAACCAGAATATAAATAATGGTCAGATTTATGTAGGTCATGCTACATTTGTTAAGTTACTTTTCTGTAGGTCATACTACACCTCTTTTCTGTAGGTCATATTATATTCCTTTGCTGTAGGTCATACTACATTACACTTATGCTTGATCTTCATAATTTGTTAAGTCATTTTTCTGTAGGTCATACTACATTCCTTTTCTGTAGGTCATACTACGTGAAACTTATGCTCGTTCACTTATGCTCGTTCTTCTTAATTTGTTAAGTCATTTTTCTTTAGGTTTTAAACTTATGCTCGATCTTCATAATTTGGTAATAAGTCATTTTTTTGTAGGTCATACTACATTCCTTGTTGTTTGATTTAATGTGAAATTTGGCATCCTACATATAGGCTTGTTCAATGGTGGTTTTAGTATATTCCTTGTTGTGTGATTTTACATACTATTCTTTCTCTTGTCTGTTATAGGCTATTATGCAGATCCCAGGCATAATCATAAAAATTGAATGGTTATTGACGAGCACATTAAACTTATGTATATGTTTCCCTAATTATTGTAGTAATGTTAATCTGAATTCTTTAGACGAGCACATTAAACTTACGGTCAATGCTTGTTAGTAGAAAACATGTTTTATATCATCATAACTTATTCAGTCATGTGTTGTATTTGGATTACTCTAACCTCTTTGTCTTGTCTGAGGCTATTATGCAGATCCAATCTTATTCATAAAATCTGAATTCTTCAGACGAGCTTCATTTAAATTTATGTATATGTTTCCCTAATTATTGTATTAATGTTAATCTGAATTCTTTAGACGAGCACATTATGGTCACTGCTTTTAAGTAAAAATATGTTTTACATCATCATAAATTATTCAGTCATGTGTTGTATTTGGATTACTCTAACCTCTTTCCTGCTAACATTATATTATGTTCATTTATTAAGAAATTATGAGTGTATCCAAAGAAAAGACTAGGGTGGCAAATTGGAGCAATCATGCTGACAAAGTCTTTGTAGACCTGTTGGTAGAACATCATGTTAATAATGACGGCTTTGTCAATGGAAATTTCACAAGAGATGCATGGAGACAAACAATCAAAGTTTTCAATGACACGACAAAGTTAGGTTACTCAATGGAAAATTTGAAGAATCGGTTAAAAAATCTAAAGAAAAGGTATTATTAATTTTGAATGTCATGAGTCGATCAGGTTGGGGGTGGGATGATGACAAAAAATAGCTACCCCAGGCACAGACGAAAGCTGGGAAGATCTGATAGCGGTACGAAAGTTGCATATATGTTCTTTTGATTCATATGTTTTTTTATTAGTGATGAATTGAATATGGTTTAAAATTGCAGATCAATAGAGAGTATAGAACAATTCAAGGAAAGCCTTTCTTATTTATGGATGAGATGGAGATCATTTACTCTACCTCTATGGCGAGAGGTGATAACGCTGCATGCAACAAAGGTAGCTCGTACCTTGACACGCGTAGTGAGCATGATGATGAGGAGCAGAATGTGGAGGGGGGCACGGGCATGGGCACTGAATTTAATATAGGCAGTCTTTTTAATGATTCTAAACCAATTGATAATCAACAAGAGTCGGGAGTTGAAACTCCTAATACTAACAACCAATTGAATGAGGGAGTTTCTCCTGCCCGTAACAACATGCCCTCATCTAGCAATGTCAGGATGAAGAGGAAGCGGGTGTCACAGTGCAATGAGGATTAAATAGACAAGTTGATGGCACCTTGGCCAGAGAGATATTTGAAATGCAAAAAAAAGCTACCCCACCAATGGATGAGGCAATTGATTTGCTAATAAAGTTGCCTGGACTTCCTGCGCAAGAGGTATATAGAGCTATTGACCATCTTCGCTCTGTGGAAAACCGTTCCATTTCTTGGCCCTGCCACAAGAGTTGAAAACTGGATGGATATTAAGCCACCTAGGCTATTTCTGAATGTTTCCCATATCCTTTTCACCGGTGCGATTTTATTTTATGTAGTTAATTACTTATCAACATGCAAATGCTTCATTTATTAATGTGATTGCTTGATGAAATGCTCATTTTCACCAATTCAATTTTCTCATGCCTATTATATATGATTTTCAGCTATTGCATTCAAAATGAATTTTCGAACTGTTGAATCTGGTGGTTCATTTCAATCCCTCATCAACTTTATGACGGACGAGGAGGAGTATTGGGAGGAGGTTGAACATGTCGTAGTGTTGCACATGTTGTCCCCGACAAAATCTATTTGTAGGACCACAATGCACACAGATGTAGGTCGAGGTCATACGTGGGTTAAACAGGTAATGGATGGTCATGTTGGCAGGGCATACTCTAGTTTTCGGGTTCACCCCCACCTATTCAAAAGGTTAAGAGATACACTGATGGAAAGAGGTGTGCTCAGTGACACCAGGAATATGTCTGCCACTGAGCAATTTGCTATTTTTATTCTTGAGGTAGGACATGGAATTGGGAATAGGTTACTTAGAGAATGGTTTCAACATTTGGGAGAGATGATTAGCCGACACTTTAATAATGTTCTCATGGTAGTTCTATCCTTACGTCATGACTACATCAAACTGCCAACCGGTGAAGAGCAAGTGCATCCCAAAATTCGGCATGACCCCAAATTCTACCCCTTCTTCAAGGTGATGTGTCAAACACACTCATAAATATAAACTCCTATTTCATTATTCATAAAGTGCTTGTACCCATTAGTTTTCTTTGTGGTTAGAATGCCTTGGGTGCAATTGATGGAACACACATTCATGCTAAGGTGCCGCTGGATGACCAACTGCGTTATCGAAATCGAAAGGGAGAGACATCTCAGAATGTCATGGGATGTGTGAATTTTGATCTTACGTTCACTTATGTCGTTGTGGGTTGGGAGGGTTCAGCTCCTGATATGAAAGTGTTAAGGTGGGCCATTGAGAAGGGTGGATTTAATGTACCGAAAGGTAAATGATTCTTAAACACTAGTCTATTACCACTCCAGCGAAATGGATATCACCTAAACTTCCATGCATTCTTTGTCGTAGGGAAATACTTCTTGGTTGATGCAGGGTATGCAAATATTCCTCATTTCTTAGCACCGTACCGTGGGACAAGATATCATTTATCAGAGTACAGGAGCAATAGAATGAGAGTTACTCATCGGGATAAGAAGGACTTGTTCAACCATAGACACGCTCAACTACGAAATTACATAGAGCGTGCCTTTGGTGTGCTCAAGTCACGTTTCACAATTCTAGTGAAACAACGAAACTATCCAATTAAGACACAAGCGAGAATTGCAATGGCATGTTGTGTACTACACAACTTCATTAGAAAGGAGCAGGGCCTTGATCATATTTTCTAACAAGCAGAAGATGACATGAATATTCATGAGGATGACGAGGTGGATGAACAAGATAATGTGGCTAGGAGAGACGTTGTTAGAGGGGAGAGATTTCGGGACGTATAGCCACTCGGCTTTGGACCCATCACAGTAACCGAGGGTACTCTCCAAATCTAATAATGTTTGGTTTTACAGTAATGATTTCATTGCATGCAAATGATATGTGTTAGCAAGTGACATGTGGTTTGTCCATTGTAGGCGCAATGAAATGGATGCATAAATTCAGTGATTGTGTGTGTATGTGTGCTCACTGAGGAGATGGAACATTTATTTTCTTCGTGCTTTGATTACATGTTGGCTATTGTGTAACATAAATTCCTTAACATTTTCTTAGATATGACAATATCTTCAGGGAATGGCATCGTCACTCGCTATAAACTTCATATGAATGATTCTGAACATGAAAACTTCATAACAGCTTTGCCTTTTACAGTGACAAACTCCATTTGTTTTCTTAGATATGACAATATCTTCGGGGAATGACAACTACCACTCACATAATTTTTTGGAGCAGCCTTGCCTTTTATAGTGTGCCTCGGGCTTCTGACGGCTACACATGCACATGTGTTTTGATTTTTGTTGTTTGTTTATGTTTATATTTTATTTGTGATATATTGCTGATATTTTGGTGGAATGACATATCCCCGGCTGTAACCCCGATATCTTTCGTTACCCCATTCCAGCTGACCCCTTTATTGCAGCAAAAAAAAGGTGAACTAAACCAGAACTGAGATCATTGGGCTATGATGATGGGAATGAGCCATTCATATGATGAGGAGTACTATGGGGGCATCTCATTTCATTTCCTTGGTTGTATGTCACACCTACAGTAGGTAGGATGGTCTAAGGGCCACCCCTACTAATGGTGAGATTTACTATAGGTGACTTGGGATGTGAGTGCATATATGTTCTCCAATGAATCTGTAGACATGAATGAGATCTATCTGAGCCTAAGACCACCACATATAACATTCCCTGTACAACTGATCTTCCCATTTTCGGGGTATCGATGAAATGGATTCCAAAATGATGGGCGATGGTAAATATTGTTTTCAATGCGAATGTGGTCAAGGGAAATGTCTTATCAAGATCTCCCACAGCAGCAAGAATCCCCAACGTCCCTACTATTACTGCCCACTTGGTGTATATTAGTCCCAATTACAAATTGTTATTTGTTGAAATGCTCTATATGTCATTCTCTTATATACTTCCTTACAGTTTGGGAATGATAAGTCATGTGGATTCTTCATGTGAGTGGATGAGTTATTACTTTGTCCTTGTGGCAAAGGCCCATGTAGGAGGCAGACCTCAAACACTAGTAAGACTAAGGGAAAAGTATTTTATGTATGTCCACAATCAAAGGTACATGTCACACTCCTTGTTAAGTTCTTCTCTTTTGGTTACACTATCAAATGCATCTTACTTAAACGTTTTTCATATCTTTTACAGCCCGATGATAGAACAGTAGGTTGTGGGTTCTTTAAGTGGGCGGCAAATATGTCAATGGTAAATGATCAGTTTATTCGTAATCCATAATTCATGTGAATGACACTTATTTTGTGGGGTGGAGTATGTGAACTGACCAATTGATACTGTGTGTGTCTGTGTAGGATTGTGTATGTTCAGCATGATTCCAATTGTGGGTGTGTGTGTTCAGGGGAGATAGAATTGTGGGTGTGTGCATATATGTTCAGTGGGTATAGGTTGTGTGTGTGTTCAGGGGTGACAGAATTGTGTGTGTGTGCAGACTGTGTGTGCGTGTGTGTGTGTGTGTGTGTGTGTGTGTGTGTGTGCAGACTGTGTGTGCGTGTGTGTGTGTGTGTGTGTGTGTGTGTGTGTGTGTGTGTGTGTTTAGGGGAGTCTTCATGTGGGTGTGAGTGTGTGTGTTCAGTGGGTATAGGTTGTGTGTGTGTGTGTGTGTGTGTGTGTGAGAATTATGTGTGTGTAGGGTAGACATATTGTGCTTGTGTGCAGGACCAATATAGTGTGTGTGCCGACAAATATAGTGTGTGTGCATGTGTGCAAGATTGTGTGTGTGTGCAGGGGAGACATAATGTGCTTTGTGCAATTTTGTGTCACACTTATTCGTCCATTGCTTCCAATCTCTTCTGGATTATGTGTGTGTGCAGGATTATGTCTGTGTACAGACTGTGTGTGCGTGTGTGTGTGTTCAGGGGAGTCTTCATGTGGGTGTGTATGTGTGTTCAGTGGGTATAGTTTGTGTGTGTGTGTGTGAGGATTGTGTGTGTGTAGGGTAGACTATTTTGTGATTGTGTTGACAGAAAAAAAAAATTTTGGGGGGAGGGGGGTGTATGTGCTGACCAATATATATATATAGTGTGTGTATGTGTGCAGGATTATGTGTGTGTGCAGACTGTGTGTGCGTGTGTGTGTGTTCAGGGGAGTCTTCATGTGGGTGTGGGTGTGTGTGTGTGTGTGTGTGTGTGTGTGTGTGTGTGTGTGTGTGTGTGTGAGGATTGTGTGTGTCCAGGGTAGACTATTTTGTGCTTGTGTTGACTGGAAATTTTTTTTGGGGGGGAGGGGGTGTATGTGTGCTGACCAATATATATAGTGTGTGTGTGTATGTGTGCAGGATTATGTGTGTGTGCAGACTGTGTGTGCGTGTGTGTGTTCAGGGGAGTCTTCATGTGTGTGTGTGTGTGTGTGTGTGTGTGTGTGTGTGTGTGTGTGTGTGTGTGTGTGTGTGTGTGTGTGTGTGTGTGTGTGTGTGTGTGTGTGTGTGTGTGAGGATTGTGTGTGTGCAGGGTAGACTTTTTGTGCTTGTGTTGACATGAACTTTTTTTGGGGGGGAGGGGGTGTATGTGTGCTGACCAATATATATAGTGTGTGTGTGTATGTGTGCAGGATTATGTGTGTGTGCAGACTGTGTGTGTGTGTGTGTGTGTTCAGGGGAGTCTTCATGTGTGTGTGTGTGTTCAGTGGGTATAGGTTGTGTGTGTGTGTGTGTGTGTGAGAGAGAGAGAGAGAGAGAGAGAGAGAGAGGATTGTGTGTGTGCAGGCTAGACTTTTTGTGCTTGTGTTGATAAGAAATTTTGGGGGGGGGGGCAGGGGGGGTGTATGTGTGCTGACCAATATATATATATAGTGTGTGTATGTGTGCAGGATTATGTGTGTGTGCAGACTGTGTGTGCGTGTGTTCAGGGGAGTCTTCATGTGGGTGTGTGTGTGTGTGTGTGTTCAATGGGTATAGGTTGTGTGTGTGTGTGTATGTGTGAGGATTGTGTGTGTGTAGGGTAGACTATTTTGTGCTTGTGTTGACAGGAAAAATTTTTTGGGGGGGAGGGGTGGTGTATGTGTGCTGACCAATATATATATAGTGTGTGTGTGTGTGTGCAGGATTGTGTGTGTGTGCAGACTGTGTGCGTGTGTGTGTTCAGGGGAGTCTTCATGTGGGTGTGTGTGTGTGTGTTCAGTGGGTATAGGGTGTGGGTGTGTTCAGGGGAGACAAATTTGTGTGTGTGCAGACTGTGTGTGTGTGTGTGTGTGTGTGTTCAAGGGAGACAGACTGTGGGTGTGTGTGTGTGTTCAGTGGGTATAGGTTGTGTGTGTGTGTGTGTTCAGTGGGTATAGGTTGTGTGTGTGTGTGTGTGTGTGTGTGTGTGTGTGTGTGTAGGGTAGACTATTTTGTGCTTGTGTTGACAGGAACATTATTTTGGGGGGGAGGGGGGTGTATGTGTGCTGACCTGTGTGTGTGTGTGTGTGTGTGTGTGTGTGTGTGTGTGTGTGTGTGTGTGTGTGTGTGTAGGGTAGACTATTTTGTGCTTGTGTTGACAGGAACATTATTTTGGGGGGGAGGGGGGTGTATGTGTGCTGACCAATATATATATATAGTGTGTGTGTATGTGTGTAGGATTGTGTGTGTGTGCAGACTGTGTGTGCGTGTGTGTGTTCAGGGGAGTCTTCATGTGGGTGTGTGTTCAGGGGAGACAGAATTGTGTGTGTGTGTGTGTGTTCAAGGGAGACAGACCGTGGGTGTGGGTGTGTGTTCAGTGGGTGCAGGCTGTGTGTGTGTTCAGGGGAGGCAAAATTGTGTGTGTGTGCAGGGGAGACATATTGTCAGAAAATTGCTCCTTTCCATTACTCATTGCTCCCATTGTTCAATGTTGGCATTATACTCCTTCCCAATGTCAAACTATGGTTGGTCCGATCAGGTATGTTTGAGGCAATGATGACGGGTTGGATGACTTAACAGCAGCATAATCCATGTGATTACATTATCTCATGTTCTGAGCCTCATCTCCTTACTCTTGTCAAGTTCTTATACTTTACAGTCATTGTTATAATTTACTCGTACATATCTTTCAGGAAAAGAGTTCGAACAAGAAGATAGCAGAAATGTCTAACATATTTACAGCAAGAGGAGAGATTGAAGAACGTGGATTGGTGAAAGATTTAAGACAATCAATCGAGAAAGAGAAATTTACAGCCGAGTTGACTATTAAACTATGTGACTCTTTATTATCAAAATTTGATAATTTGAAATTATGTAAGAAGAATTGATTTGACAATTTTTTTGTATGTTTTACCAAACATTTCTAACAACTTTGTAAACTTTTCTTAAGTGTGATAAATAATATTTCATTGTGTTCATTCATCTATTCGTATATTGCTTCCAATCTCCTCTGGAAAAATTTCTAATAACTTTGTAAACATTTCTAACAACTTTTTAAACTTTTCTCTAAGACGAAGATCTAATATTCACGTGGGTGTTTTAAATGTTGATAATTTTTTTTCATATGAACATTATGCCAAGGCGTCAAAAGAATTAGAAATTCATATTAATATGTATAAAATATATTTTCAAGAATAAAGTATTAATTTAAAAGGGGGATGTGTATTTTAATATTTGACGTTGATAAAATTGACTTATTGCTAAAAGTGTTACAAAAGTTGAATATAATGGTTAGATCACTCATAAAAGGAAACAAATATATTAACTTGACAGGAGCAAAAATTATAAAAAAGTTCACATACAAAATATTTCAAAATATAAATTTAAAAGATTATTTTAAAAATTATAAGGAATTATTTTGATGTTATTAAGTTTTTATTTTATTTATTATCTAGTTCAATGTGAGGAATACATAGTACATGAAATATAATTGTCAAAGTTAAACTCAAGTATATTGAAGAGAGAAAAGAATTATACTATTCAGTCTAACTAAATATTCTCATTATAATTTTTTACAAATAAATTAATAATATAGTATTTTTTACATATTAATGTATTTAATATTAATTATGTTTCAATAAAAAGATGATAAAAATAAATATATACTAATATTATAATATTAGAGATTAGTTAAAATATCTTTTAATCAATGGTATTAAATATTACATTCATTACATATAATCTTCATTTTGAATCCATATTTAAGTAAGGAGTGTTAATTTAGATTATTATTAATAACCAAACATAAAATAAATATCCCTTATTCCCAACCAAACATAAAATAACATCATGCCCTTTTACCCGAGATAAGAAGGGCAATTTAGTCCTTTTCCAACCCTTATTCCCATTCGTATTCTTTCTTTTTACCAAACGAATAATAGGGATATCACCATATTTATTATTCGCGAACCAAACAACCACGAGAATAAGAATAGGGATAAAATAACCCGAAATGACTTACACCTATTCTGCTTCAATTTTATCCTCGAACCAAACGGGACCTAAACACCAAACCCCAAACCCCCAAAAACCAAAAAAAACCCAAACCCAAAGTTGCAAATAACAAACCCCAAACCCTAAACCCTAAAACAAAAAACCCTAAAACCCTTAAAACCCTAAACCCTCCCCTAACCCCAACCCTGCTAAACCTCTAACCCCTAATCCGCTAAACCTCTAAACTGCAAATGCCAAATGCCAAACCCCAACCCCCCCAAAACCCTAAGGGCCACTTTGGTAACGGGTTAGGTTGAGGGCGGGTGGCTTACCCGGGTTAGTCCAGCCCACCCCTAACTCTAACCCAGGTGGAACTCATTCCACCTATTTCCAAGGAAAGAGTTAATCCACTTTAACCTTATCCGACCCGAGTTAAGAAAAAAATATCAAACATGAAATAAGTCACCCGACCCCGATTAACTCACCATAACCAGGCTTAACCCGTAATCAAAGTGGCCCTAAGACCCTAAACCCTAAACTCTAAACCCCAAATATAAACCCTAAACAAAAACCACCAAACCCAAACCCAAACCCTAACCCACAAACCCCCCAACCAACACCAAACCCCTAAACCCTAAACTCTAAATTCGAAACCCAAACCTCAAACCCAAACCACCAACCCCCTAAACCCGACACCCAAACCCTAAACCACCTACCCCCACTACCAAACCCTAACCCCCAAACCCTAAACCCCAAACCCTAAACCCTAAAACCCTAAAACCAAAAAACCATAAACTTTCAACCATCCCCGAACCCAACCCCTACACCACAAATCCTAGAACCTTAAACCATCCCCTAACCCCATACCCCAAAAACCAACCCCCTAAACCTCTAACCCCTAAACCCTATATTCTAAACCCCAAACCCAAACTCTAAACCCAAACCATCAACCCCCAAACCCAAAATCGAAACCCTAAACCCGAAACCTTGAACCCTAAACCCTAAAACCCTTAAAATCCTAAACCCTAAAACCCTAAAATGCTAAACCCTCCCCTAACTCGAAACCCCCTAACCCCTAACCCTACACCCCAAACCCTAAACCATCCCCTAACTCCTAACCCTAAACGTCAAACCCCAATCCCCCCAAAATGCCAAAACCCTAAACCCTAAAACCCTAAAACACCAAACCCTAAAACCTTACAACCTTAAACCCTCAAACCCTAAACCCTTTACCCTAACTCCAAACCTCCGAAAACCCCTAACCCCTAAAACCCTAAACCCTAAACTCTAATTCCCAAATCTAAACGACAAGCCTAAGCCACAAACCCAAACCACCAACCCCCAAACCCAAACCCAAACCCTAACCCCCATACCCCGCAAACCATAAATCCAAAATCCAAAATCCAAAACCCTAAACCGAGAACCTAAATAACCCCAAACCCCAAACCCTAAACCCTAAGCCATCCCCTAACCGTTAAACCCTAAACTCCTAAACCCAAAACCCCAAACGCTAAACCCCTAAACCTATAAACCCTTAAAAACCAAACCCCAAATCTCAAATGTCAAACCCCAAACCCCCCAAAACCCTAAACCCAAACCACAAATCACAAACCCTAAACCCTAAACCATTAAAACCTTAAACCCTACCTTAACCTAACGTTAAACCCTCCCCTAAACCCCAACCCCCCAAACCACTTAACCCTAAAACCCTAAACCCTAAACTCTAATTCACAAACCCAAACCCCAAACCCAAACCACCAACCCCTCAAACCCTAAACACCAAATCCTAAACAATAACTGTTAACCCCTAAACCCCAAACCAAATCCTAAACCCTAAACCGTGAACCTAAATAACCCCAAACTCCAAACCTTAAACCCTCAACCCTAAACCAAACCATAACTATTAACCTCTAAATCCCTAAACCCTAAACCCCAAACCCCAAACCCCAAACGCCAAATCCCTAAACCTCTAAACACCAATCACCAAACGCTAAACCCAAAAACTCCAAAACCCTAAACCCTAAGGACCACTTTGGTAACGGGTTAAGTTGAGTTAGGGTGAGTTAATCGGGGTCGGGTGGGTTGTTCCTTATTTGATAATTTTTTTCTTAACCCGAGTAGGATAGGGTTAAAGTGGATTAACTCATTCATAAGAAATAGGTGGAATGAGTTAATCCACCCGGGTTAGGATTAGGGGTGGGGTCGGCTAACCCGGGTAAGTCACCCGCCCCTAACCTAACCTATTACCAAAGTTGCCCTAAACTATCTGCTAATTGTTAACCCCTAAACTCTAAAACCCTAAACCCACAATGCGAAACCCCTTGACACCAAACCCCAAACCCCAAACACCAAACCCCAAACCCCCCAAAACCCAAAACCCTAGACCATAAATTGCAAATCACAAACCCCAAACCCTAAACCCTAAACCCAAAATCCTAAAACCCTAAAACTGAAAAACTTTAAAACCCTTAAAACCCTAAACCCTCCCCTAACCCCTAACCCCGTTAAACCTCTAACCCCTAATCCGCTAAATCTCTAACCCCCAAACCCCAAACGCCAAACGCTAAACCCTAACCCCCCATAACCCTAAATCGGAAACTCTAAACCCCAAATATAAACCCTAAACAAAACCACCAAACCCAAACCCTAACCCTAACCCCCTAAACACTAAACTCTAAACCCGAAACCCAAACCCCAAACCCAAACCACCAACCCCCTAAACCCCAAACCCAAACCCTAAACGTAAACCACCTACCCCTACTTCCAAACCCTAACATGCAAACCCTAAACCCCAAAACCCTAAAACCAAAAAACCCTAAACCTTCAACCATCCCCGAACCCAACCCCTAAACCCCAAACACCAAACCCCCCAAAACCCTGAAACCATAAACCCTAAACCCTAAAACCCTATACCCTAAAACCCTTAAAACCCTAAACTCTCCCCTAACCCCTAACCCTCTAAAGCTCTAACCCCTAAACCCCAAACCCAAATCCTAAAACCTTAAACCATCCCCTAACCCCTAACCCCTAAACCCCAAATCCCAAACACCAACCCCCTAAACCCCAAACCCCTAAACCATATACTCTAAACCCCAAACCCAAAATCTAAACCCAAACCATCAACCCCCAAACCCAAACCTTGAACCCTACAACCCTTAAAATCCTAAACCCTAAAACCCTAAAATGTTAAACCCTCTCGCTAAACCCCTAACAACCCTACACCCCAAACCCTAAACCATCCCTTAACTCTGAACCCTAAACGTCAAACCCCAAAACCCTAAAACCTAAAACCCTACAACCTTAAACCCTAAAACACTAAACCCTAAAACCCTACAACCTTAAACCCTAAAACCCTAAACCCTCAAACCCTACAACCTTAAACCCTAAACCCTTTACCCTAACTCCAAACCACCCAAAACCACAAAGCCCTAAAACCCTAAACCCTAAACTCTTATTCCCAAATCTAAACCCCAAGCCTAAGCCACAAACCCAAACCACCCACCCCTAAACCCAAACCCTAACCCCCAAACCCCCCAAACCCAAAATCCTAAATCCTAAACCCTATAAAGCGTGAACCCTAAATAATGCCAAACACTAAAAACCCTAAACCCTAAGCCATCCCCTAACTGTTAACCCCATAAACCCCTAAACCCCAAACCCCAAATGCCAAACCACTAAACATCAAACCCCAAATCCCAAATGCCAAACCCCAAATTGCCCAAAACCCCAAAACCCTAAACCCCAAGCCACAAATCACAAACACTAAACCCTAAAGACCATAAAACCCTTAAAACTTTAAACCCTACCTTCACCGAACCCCAAACCCTAAACCCACCCCTAAACCCCAACCCCCCCAAAATCACTTAACCATAAAACCCTAAACCCTAAACTCTAATTTACAAACCCAAACCCCAAACCCAAATCCCAAATCCCAAACCCAAACCACCAACCCCTCAAACCCTAAACCCTAAATCCTAAACCATAACTGTTAACCCCTAAACCCCAAACCAAACCCCAAACCCTAAACCGTGAACCCTAAATAACCCCAAACTCCAAACCTTAAACCCTCAACCCTAAATCAAACCCTAACTATTAACCTCTAAACCCCAAAACCCTACACCCCAAACGCCAGACCCGAAATGCCAAATCCCTAAACCTCTAAACACCAATCCCCAAACGCTAAACCCCCAAACCCCAAAACCATAAATCCTAAACCACCTGCTAATTGTTAACCCCTAAACTCCTAAACCCCAAACCCAAACCCCCCAAAACTCAAAAAAACCTAACCCTAAATTGAAAATAACAAACCCCAAACCCCAAACCCTAAACCCTAAATCCTAAAACACAAAACCCTAAAACCTTTAAAACCCTAAACCCTCCCCCAACCCCAACCCCGCTAAACCTCTAACCCCTAATCTGCTTAACCTCTAAACCCCAAACGCCAAACCCCAACCCCCCCAAAATCCTAAGACCCGAAACCCTAAACTCTAAACCCCAATATAAACCCTAAACAAAAACCACGAAACCCAAACCCTAACACCCAAACCCCCCAACCAAACCCTAAACTCTAAATTCGAAACCCAAACCCCAAACCCAAACCACCAACCCCCTAAACCCCAAACCCAAACCCTATAAACGTAAACCACCTACCCCCACTCCCAAACCCTAACCCCCAAAACCCGAAACCCTAAACCCAAAAACCATAAAACCAAAAAACCCTACACCTTCAACCATCCCCAAACCCAACCCCTAAAGCACAAATCCTAAAACCTTAAACCATCCCCTAACCTCTAACCCCTAACCCCATACCCCAAACACCAACCCCCTAAACCCCAAACCCCTAAACCTTATACTCTAAATCCCAAACCCAAACTCTAAACCCAAACCATCAACCCCCAAACCCAAAACCTAAACCCTAAAACTCTTAAAATCCTAAAACCTAAAATGCTAAACCCTCCCCTAACCAGAAACACCATAACCCCTAACCCTACACTCCAAACCCTAAACCATCCCCTAACTTCTAACCCTAAACGTCAAACCCCAAATCCCCCAAAACCCCAAAACCCCAAAACCCTAAAACCCTACGACCATAAACCCTAAGCCTCACTTTGGTATCGGTTTATCCTAGGGTTAGCTCTAAGTTAACTCCGGGATAAGCTTTTTTATGCTTTGATAAAGAGTTAGTGTTAATCGGTTTAGGTTAATGACTAACCCAAGGTTATTCCTGGGTTTTGAAACCCACACCCAGAGGTGGGTTAAGGTGGGTTAACCTCCTATCCTCAATAAATGCTCAATTAAATGTGTCTCTCTCTCTCATAATTTATGCTATTTCTCCCTATCATTATTACTGGGTTAACCTACTATTTATCAAATCATACTAGATTAAAAGTAGGTTAGCCCACATCCTTACTACCCGATTAACTACCTTCCTACCAAATTAAAAATGGGTTAACTCAAAGCTACTTCCATCGGGTTGAGTTAGTCCACCTTTAGACTCCATACCAAAGTGAGGCTAAAACACTAAACCCTAAAACCCTACAACCTTATACCCTAAAACCCTAAACCCTTTACCCTAACTCCAAACCCCCCAAAACCCCTAAACCCAAAACTCTAATTCCCAAATCTAAACCCCAAGCCCAAGCCACAAACCCAAACCATCAACCCCCAAACCCAAACCCTAACCCCCAAACCCCTCAAACCCTAAATCCTAAATCTTAAACCCTAAACCGTGAACCCTAAATAACCCAAAACCCCAAACCCTAAACCCTAAGCCATCCCGTAATCGTTAACCCCTAAACCCCTACACCCAAAACCCCAAATGCTAAACCCCTAAACTTGTAAACCCCTAAACACCAAACCCTAAATCCCAAATGTCAAACCCCAAACCCCCCAAAACCCTAAAACCCAAAACCCCAAACCACAAATCACAAACCCTAAACCCTAAAGCCCAAAGCCCTAAAAGCCCTAAAACCCTAAACCCTCCCCTAAACCGCACCCCTCCCAAAACCACTTAACCCAAAAACCCTAAACCCTAAACTCTAATTCACAAACCTAAACCCCAAACCCAAACCACCAACCCCTCAAAACCTAAACCCCAAACCCTAAACCATAACTGTTAACCCCTAAACCCCAAACCAAACCCTAAACCCTAAACCGTGAACCCTAAATAACCCCAACTCCAAACCTTACACCCTCAACCCTAAACCAAACCCTAACTGTTAACCTATAAACCCCTAAACCCCAAACCCCAAACCCCAAACGCCAAATCCCTAAACCTCTAAACACTAATTACCAAATGCTAAACCCCAAAACTCCAAAACCCTAAAACCTAACCATCTACTAATTGTTAACCCCTAAACTCCAAAACCCTAAACCCACAACGCCAAACCCCTAGACCCCAAACCCCAAACACCAAACCCCAAACCCCAAAAACCCTAGACCGTAAATTGCAATTCACAAACCCCAAACCTTAAACCCTAAACCCTAAATACTAAAACCCTAAAATCGAAAAACCCTAAACCCTCCCTAACCCCTAATCCGCTTAAACTCTAAACCCCAAACCCCAAACCCCAAACGCCAAACGCAAAACCCCAACCCCCCCAAAATCCTAAGACCCTAAACCCTAAACTCTAAACCCCAAATATAGACCCTAAACAAAACCACCAAACCCAAACCCTAACCCCCAACCACTAAACCCCTAAACACCAAACCCCAAATCCCAAATGTCAAACACCAAACCCCCCAAAACCCTAGAACCCTAAACCATAAACAACAAATCGCAAACCCTAAACCCTAAAGCCCTAAAACCCTTAAAACCCAAAACCCTACCTTAACCTAACCCCAAACCCTAAACCCTCCCCTAAACCGCACCCCCCCCCAAAACCACTTAACCCAAAAACCCTAAACCCTAAACTCTAATTCACAAACCTAAATCCCAAACCCAAACCACCAACCCCTCAAAACCTAAACCCTAAATCCTAAACCATAACTGTTAACCCCTAAACCCCAAACCAAACCCTAAACCCAAACCGTGAACCCTAAATAACCCCAAACTTCAAACCTTACACCCTCAACCCTAAACCAAACCCTAACTGTTAACCTCTAAACCCCTAAACCCTAAACCCCAAACCCCAAATGTCAAATCCCTAAACCTCTAAACACCAAACACCAAATGCTAAACCCAAAAACTCCAAAACCCTAAACCCTAAACCATCTGCTAATTGTTAACCCCTAAACTCCAAAACCCTAAACCCACAATGCCAAACCCCTAGACACCAAACCCCAAACCCCAAACCCCAAACACCAAACCCCAAACTCCCAAAAACCCAAAAACCCTAGACCCTAAATTACAAATCACAAACCTCAAACCTTAAACCCTAAACCCTAAATCCTAAAACCCTAAAACCAAAAAACCGTAAAACCCTTAAAACCCTAAACCCTCCCCAAACCCCTAACCCCTGTTAAACCTCTAACTCCCAAACACCAAATGCCAAACACTAAACCCCAACCCCCCCATAACCCTAAGACCCTAAACCCTAAACTCTAAACCCCAAATATAAACCCTAAACAAAACCACCAAACCCAAACCCAAACCCTAACCCCCCAACCCCAAACCCCTAAACACTAAACTCTAAACCCGAAACCCAAACCCCAAACCCAAACCACCAACCCCCTAAACCCCAAACCGAAACCTTAAACATAAACCACCAACCCCCACTCCCAAACCCTAACATGCAAACCCTAAACCCCAAAACCCTAAAACCAAAAAACCCTAAACCTTCAACCATCCCCGGACCCAACAACCCCTAAACCCCAAACACCAAACCCCCCAAAACCTTGAAACCCTAAACCCTAAACCCTAAACCTTAAACCCTAAAACCCTTAACACCCTAAACCCTAAAACCCTTAAAACCCTAAACTCTCCCCTAACCCCTAACCCTCTAAAGATCTAACCCCTAAACCTCAAACCCCAAATCCTAAAACCTTAAACCATCCCCTAACCCCTAACCCCTAAACCCCAAATCCCAAACACCAACCCCCTAAACCCCAAACCCCTAAACCCTATACTCTAAACCCCAAACCCAAAATCTAAACCCAAACCATCAACCCCCAAACCAAAACCTTAAACCCTAAAACCCTACAACCCTTAAAATCATAAACCCTAAAACCCTAAAATGCTAAACCCTACCGCTAAACCCCTAACTACCCTACACCCCAAACCCTAAACCATCCCCTAACTCCGAACCCTAAACGTCAAACCCCAAACCCCCCCAAACCCCAAAACCCTAAAACCCCACCCCCAGGCCCCGCCTCCGCCCACCCTCCCCCTCACAGAACATGCTTAACCGGGGTCGGGTACCGTAACCGACCCTTCGGGGTCGATTACGGTAGCCCGGTACTCGGTTCTCAAAGCCGCCCTAAAACCCTACAACCTTAAACCCTAAAACACTAAACCCTAAAACCCTACAACCTTAAACCCTAAAACCCTAAACCCTCAAACCCTACAACCCTAAACCCTTTACCCTAACTCCAAACCCCCCAAAACCCCTAAACCCTAAAACCCCAAACCATAAACTCTTATTCCCAAATCTAAACCCCAAGCCCAAGCCACAAACCCAAACCACCCACCCCTAAACCCAAACCCTAACCCCCAAACCCCCCAAACCCAAAATCCTAAATCCTAAATCCTAAAGCGTGAACCCTAAATAACGGCAAACACTAAAAAACCCTAAACTTTAAGCCATCTCCTAACCGTTAACCCCATAAACCCCAAACCCCAAATGCTAAACCCCTAAACATCAAACCCCAAATCCCAAATGCCAAACCCCAAACTGCCCAAAACCCTAAAACCCCAAACCCCAAACCATAATCACAAACCCTAAACCCTAAAGACCATAAAACCCTTAAAATTATAAACCCTACCTTAACCTAACCCTAAACCCTCCCCTAAACCCCAACCCCCCCAAAATCACTTAACCCTAAAACCCTAAACTCTAATTTACAAACCCAAACCCCAAACCCAAACCACCAACCCCTCAAATCCTAAACCCTAAATCCTAAACCATAACTGTTAACCCCTAAACCCCAAACCAAACCCTAAACTCTAAACCGTGAACCCTAAATAACCCCAAACTCCAAACCTTAAACCCTCAACCCTAAACCAAACCCTAACTGTTAACCTCTAAACCCCAAAACCCTACACCCCAAACGCCAGACCTGAAACGCCAAATCCCTAAACCACTAAACACCAATCCCCAAACGCTAAACCCCAAAACCCCAAAACCCTAAACACTAAACCATCTGCTAATTGTTAACCCCTAAACTCCTAAACCCCAACCCCAAACCCCCCAAAACCCTAACCCCATGTTGCAAATAACAAACCCCAAACCCTAAACCCTAAATCCTAAAACCCTAAAACACAAAACCCTAAAACCCTTAAAACCCTAAACCCTCCCCAAACCCCAACCCCGGTAAACCTCTAACCCCTAATCTGCTTAAACTCTAAACCCCAAACCCCAAATGCCAGACGCCAAACCCCAACCCCCCCAAAATCCTAAGACCATAAACCCTAAACTCTAAATCCCAAATATAAACCCTAAACAAAAACCACCAAACCCAAACTCAAACCCTAACCGCCAAACCCCCCAACTCCAAACCCTAAACCCATAAACCCTAAACTCTAAATTCAAAACCCAAACCCCAAACCCAAACCACCAACCCCCTAAACCCCAAACCCAAACCCTATAAATGTAAACCACCTACCCCCACTCCCAAACCCTAACCCCCAAAACCCGAAACCCCAAACCCAAACTCTAAACCCAAACCATCGACCCCCAAACCCAAAACCTAAACCCTGAACCGTAAACCTTGAACCCTAAACCCTAAAACCCTTAAAATCCTAAACCCTAAAACCCTAAAATGCTAAACCCTCCCCTAACCCGAAACACCCTAACCTCTAACCCTACACCGCAAACCCTAAACCATCCCCTAACTCCTAACCCTAAACGTCAAACCCCAAAGCCCCCAAAACCCCAAAACCCCCAAACCTTAAACCCTAAAACCCTACGACCATAAACCCTAAGCCTCACTTTGGTATCGGTTTATCCCAAGGTTAGCTCTAAGTTAACTCCGAGATGAGCTTTTTTGTGCTTTGATAAAGAGTTAGTGTAAATCGGTTTAGGTTAAGGACTAACCCAAGGTTATTCCCGGGTTTTGAAACCCACACCCAGAGGTGGGTTAAGGTGGGTTAACCTCCTATCCTCAATAAATACTCAATTAAATGTGTCTCTCTCTCTCTCATAATTTATGCTATTTCTCTCTATCATGATTACTGGGTTAACCTACTATTTATCAAATCATACTAGATTAAAAGTAGGTTAGCCCACATCCTTACTCCCCGATTAACTACCCTCCTACCAAATTAAAAATGGGTTAACTCCAAGCTACTTTAATCAGGTTGAGTTAGTCCATCTTTAGACTCCATACCAAAGTGAGGCTAAAACACTAAACCCTACAACCTTATACCCTAAACCCTTTACCCTAACTCCAAACCCCCCAAAACCCATAAACCCTAAACCCTAAACTCTAATTCCCAAATCTAAACCCCAAGCCCAAGCCCAAGCCACAAACCCAAACCACCAACCCCCAAACCCAAACCCTAACCCCCAAACCCCTCAAACCCTAAATCCTAAATCTTAAACCCTAAACCGTAAACCCTAAATAACCCCAAACCCTAAACCCATACCCTAAGCCATCCCGTAACCGTTAACCCCTAAACCCCTAGACCCAAAACCCCAAAAGCTAAACCCCTAAACCTCTAAACCCATAAACACCAAACCCCAAATCCCAAATGTCAAACCCTAGAACCCTAGACCCTAAACACAAATCACAAACCCTAAACCCTAAAGCCCTTAAAACCCTAAACCCTACCTTAACCTAACCCCAAACCCTAAACCCTCCCCTAAACCGCACCCCCCCAAAACCACTTAACCCCAAAACCCTAAACCCTAAACTCTAATTCACAAACCTAAACCCCAAACCCAAACCACCAACCCCTCAAAACCTAAACCCTAAATCCTAAACCATAACGGTTAACCATTAAACCCCAAACAAAACCCTAAACCCTAAACCGTGAACCCAAAATAACCCCAAACTCCAAACCTTACACCCTCAACCCTAAACCAAACCCTAACTGCTAACGTCTAAACCCCTAAACCCCAAACGCCAAATCCCTAAACCTCTAAACACCAATGACCAAATGCTAAATCCCAAAACTCCAAAATCCTAAACCCTAAACATCTGCTAATTGTTAAACCCTAAACTCCAAAACCCTAAACCCACAACGTCAAACCCCTAGACCCCAAACCCCAAACCCCAAACACCAAACCCCCAAAAACCAAAAAACCCTAGACCCTAAATTACAAATCACAAACCCCAAACTTTAAACCCTAAATCCTAAATCCTAAAACCCTAAAACTGAAAAACCCTAAAACCCTAAACCCTCCCCTAACCCCTAACCACGTTAAACCTCTAACCCCCAAACACCAAATGCCAAACGCTAAACCCCAACCCCCCCATAACCCTAAGACCCTAAACCCTAAACTCTAAACCCCAAATATAAACCCTAAACAAAACCACCAAACCCAAACCCAAACCCTAACCCCCCAACCCCTAAACACTAAACTCTAAACCCGAAACCCAAACCCCAAACCACCAACCCCCTAAACCCCAAACCCAAATCGTAAATGTAAACCACCTACCCCCCAGTCCCAAACCCTAACATGCAAACCCTAAACCCCAAAACCCTAAAACCAAAAAACCCTAAACCTTCAACCATCCCCGAACCCAACCCCTAAACCCCAAACACCAAACCCCCAAAAACCCTAAAACCCTAAACCCTAAACCTTAAACCACAAAACCCTTAAAACCCTAAACCCTAAAACCCTTAAAACCCTAAACTCTCCCCTAACCCCTAACCCTCTAAAGCTCTAACCCCTAAACCCCAAACCCCAAATCCTAAAACCTTAAACCATCCCCTAACCCCTAAACCCGAAATCCCAAACACCAACCCCCTAAACCCCAAACCCCTAAACCCTATACTCTAAACCCCAAACCCAAAATCTAAACCCAAACCATCAACCCCCAAGCCCAAACCCTAAACCATAAACCTTGAACCCTAAAACCCTAAAATGCTAAACCCTCTGGCTAAACCCCTAACTACCCTACACCCCAAACCCTAAACCATCCCCTAACTCCGAACCCTAAACGTCAAACCCCAAACCCCCTAAAACCCCAAAACACTAAAACCCTAAACCCTACAACCTTGAACCCTAAAACACTAAACCCGAAAATCCTACAACCTTAAACCCTAAAACCCTAAACCCTCAAACCCTACAACCTTAAACCCTAAACCCTTTACCCTAACTCTAAACCCCCCAAAAACCCTAAACCATAAAACCATAAACCATAAACTCTTATTCCCAAATCTAAAACCCAAGCCCATGCCACAAACCCAAACCACCCACCCTTAAACCCAAACCCGAACCCCAAACCCCAAACCCCAAATCCTAAATCCTAAACCCTAAAGCGTGAACCCTAAATAACGCCAAACACTAAAAAACCCTCAACCATCCCCTAACCGTTAACCCCATAAACACCTAAACCCCAAACCCCAAATGCTAAACCCCTAATCATCAAACCCCAAATCCAAAATCCCAAACCCCAAACTGCCCAATACCCTAAAACCCTAAACCCTAAACAACAAATCACAAACCCTAAACCCTAAAGACCCTAAAACCCTTAAAACCCTAAACCCTACCTTAACCTAACCCCAAACCCTAAACCCTCCCCTAAACCCCAACCCCCCCAAAATCACTTAACCCTAAAACCCTAAATCCTAAACTTTAATTTACAAACCCAAACCCCAAACCCAAACCACCAACCCCTCAAACCCTAAACCCTAAATCCTAAACCATAACTGTTAATCCCTAAACCCAAAACCAAACCCTAAACCCTAAACCGTGAACCCTAAATAACCGCAAACTCCAAACCTTAAACCCTAACTGTTAACCTCTGAACCCCAAAACCCTACAACCCAAACGCCAGACCCAAAATGCCAAATCCCTAAACCTCTAAACACCAATCCCCAAACGCTAAACCCCAAAACCCTAAACCCTAAACCATCTGCTAATTGTTAACCCCTAAACTCCTAAACCCCAAACCCAAACACCCAAAAACCCAAAAAACCCTAACCCTAAATTGCAAATAACAAACCCCAAACCCTAAACCCTAAACCCTAAATCCTAAAAACCTAAAACACATAACCCTAAAACCCCTAAAACCCTCCCCTAACCCCAACCCCGCTAAACCTCTAACCCTTAATCCGCTTAAACTCTAAACCCCAAATCCCAAACGCCAAACCCCAACCCCCCCAAAATCCCAAGACCCTAAATCCTAAACTCTAAACCCCAAATATAAACCCTAAACAAAAACCACCAAACCCAAACCCAAACCCTAACCCCCAAACCCCCCAACCCCAAACCCTAAACCCATAAACCTTAAACTCTAACTTCGAAAGCCAAACCCCAAACCCAAACCACCAACCCCCTAAACCCCAAACCCAAACCCTATAAACGAAAACCACCTACCCCCACTCCCAAACCCTAACCCCTAAAACCTGAAACCCTAAACCCTAAAACCAAAAAACCCTAAGCCTTCAACCATCCCCGAACCCAACCCCTAAACCACAAATCCTAAAACCTTAAACCATCCCCTAACCCCTAAACCCCATACCCCAAACACCAACCCCCTAAACCCCAAACACCTAAACCCTATACTCTAAACCCCAAACCAAAACTCTGAACCCAAACCATCGACCCCTAAACCCAAAACCTAAACCATCCCCTAACTCCTAACCCTAAACATCAAACCCCAAACCCCCCAAAACCCCAAACCACAAATCCTTAAACTCTAAATTCGAAAGCCAAACCCCAAACCCAAACCACCAACCCCCTAAACCCCAAACCCAAACCCTATAAACGAAAACCACCTACCCCCACTCCCAAACCCTAACCCCTAAAACCTGAAACCCTAAACCCTAAAACCAAAAAACCCTAAGCCTTCAACCATCCCCGAACCCAACCCCTAAACCACAAATCCTAAAACCTTAAACCATCCCCTAACCCCTAAACCCCATACCCCAAACACCAACCCCCTAAACCCCAAACACCTAAACCCTATACTCTAAACCCCAAACCAAAACTCTAAACCCAAACCATCGACCCCCAAACCCAAAACCTAAACCATCCCCTAACTCCTAACCCTAAACATCAAACCCCAAACCCCCCAAAACCCCAAAACCCCAAAACCATAAACCCTAAAACCCTACTACCATAAACCCTACCTCACTTTGGTATTGGTTTATCCCAGGGTTAGCTCTAAGTTAACTCCGGGATAAGCTTTTTTGTGCTTTGATAAAGAGTTAGTGTTAATCGGTTTAGGTTAAGGACTAACCCAGGCTTATTCCTGGGTTTTGAAACCCACACCCAAAGGTGGGTTAAGGTGGGTTAACCTTCTATCCTCAATAACAACTCAATTAAATGTGTCTCTCTCTCTCTCATAATTAATGCAATTTCTCTCTATCAGTATTACTGGGTTAACCTACTATTTATCAAATCATACTAGATTAAAAGTAGGTTAGCCCACATCCTTACTCCCCGATTAACTACCCTCCTATCAAATTAAAAATGGGTTAACTCCAAGCTACTTTAATCGGGTTGAGTTAGTCCATACCAAAGTGAGCCTAAAACACTTAACCCTAAAACCCTACAACCTTATACCCTCAAACGCTAACCCTTTACCCTAACTCCAAACCCCCCAAAACCCCAAAACCCTAAACTCTAATTCCCAAATCTAAACCCCAAGCCCAAGCCACAAACCCAAACCACCAACCCCCAAACCCAAACCCTAACCCCCAAACCCCTCAAACCCTAAATCCTAAATCTTAAACCCTAAACTGTGAACCCTAAATAACCCCAAACCCTAAACCCTAAGCCATCCCCTAACCTTTAACCCCCAAACCCCTAAACCCAAAACCCCAAACGCTAAACCCCTAAACCTCTAAACCCCTAAACATCAAACCCCAAATCCCAAATGTCAAATCCCAAACCCCGCAAAACCCTAGAACCCTAAACCCCAAACCACAAATCACAAACCCTAAACCCTAAAGCCCTAAAACCCTTAAAACCCTAAACCCTACCTTAACCTAACCCCAAATCCTAAACCCTCCCCTAAACCGCACCCCCCCAAAACCACTTAACCCGAAAACCCTAAACCCTAAACTCTAATTCACAAACCTAAACCCAAACCCAAACCACCAACCCCTCAAAACCTAACCCCTAAATCCTAAACCATAACTATTAACCCCTAAACCCCAAACCAAACCCTAAACCGTGAACCCTAAATAACCCCAAACTTCAAACCTTACACCCAAAACCGTAAACCAAACCCTAATTGTTAACCTCTAAACCCCTAAACCCTAAACCCCAGACCCCAAATGCCAAATCCCTAAACCTCTAAACACCAATCCCCAAACGCTAAACCCAAAAATCTCAAAGCCCTAAACCCTAAACCATCTGTTAATTGTTAACCCCTAAACTCCTAAACCCCAAACCCAAAATGCCAAACCCCAAACCCCCCAAAACCCAAAAACCCTAAACTCTTTTTTTTATTGGTAAATTTGTAATTTTTATAAAGGTGTAAAGGAAAGTATTGGCATGGGAATGAAAAGTAAAAGACTGATTGCTCAAGAGAATTTGTAGTCCAAGACCACACAGGCTTAAGGTATGGTATGGGAATGAAAAGTAAAAGACAATGGCAACATTCCATCCATTGTTCGCGCCTCCATGTCACTCAAGCATCAATCAGTGACGATCATCCATCATGTGTTGAGAGTTAATAGAAAAAAATATACTTGCATAATTATGTTAGTGAAACTAAAATAAATCATGCAAATGTTATGCATTTAAAAACCAATTGGCCAGAATTATAGAATGTTGAAGTTATAGCGTTTAAAAATCTGTTTCTCCCTCAAGGTGAGATGGTCAATATTGAGCTCACTTTCCAAGCAGCATCTTACCTCATACAGAATTTCAATTAAAAAGCTTGCATATCCATTTTCCTTATTCTCAAAAATCCGAAAATATCTCCCTCCAAATCCACCAAATCGTGCATCAGAGTAACAACTTAATCAGCTTAGTGAGCTGTCCTTTGATGGGGAAGGTGGCCTTAAGGGATTTCAGCTCACATAAAAGTGAGTTCTTTGGAGTCCTGTGGATGTCAAATCTCTGTAAAAAATCAATCCAAAGCTTAGTGGAATAACTGCAGGAGAAAAATAGGTGATCAACACTCTCCTCGACCCCGTTACAAAGAGCACACATATTTGCAAGTGAATAACCTTTTTTATGAATTTTGTCCAAAGTTGGCAACTTGCTGTGAAGAGCTTGCCAACAACATAAGGAATGTTTAGGGCATATCGGCCTATCCCAAACCCAACTCTCCAAATGCCAAACTTGATGTCTTTGTCTTAGTTGATTCCACGCAGAAGTGTTTGAGAATTTTCCTTCATCATGAATCCATAACAATTTGTCAATAATCTCATTATCGAGAGGAATTGCAGAAATAGTTGGCCAAAGCTCAAGCATGTCAGGTGAAGTTGGAGTTGGTAGATTCCAAGTACCATTACAAATGAACTCAGAAACAATACAGTTCATGTTAGATCCCAGATCCTGTCTGACACGATCTCCATAAATCTGAAAAATGCTCTTCCCATTAATCCAAGGGTCATACCACAGGCTTATAGATCTACCATTGGAGATAAAAAACTTAATTTGTTTAACCAGCCATGCTCTCATTTGGAGAATACCTTTCCATGCTGCAGAGTGATAAGATATAGCCTTGATGTGCCAAAAGTTACATTTTGAGATGCATTTACAATGAACCCATTTTATCCACAAAGTGTCCTTTTTATGCAATATATCCCAACACTGTTTCACCAAAGAGGCTTTATTACAATCAGTCATTCGTCTCAAGTTTAATCCACCTTCCTTTTTCGGTCTGCATATAGTGTCCCACTTGATCATATGAAGAGTCTTTTTGTCACCTGTTCCTTGCCAAAAGAAATTGGCCAAGATCTTCTCAATCTCCTGTATTAATCCTGAAGGTAAAAGAAATGTCGTAGACCAATAGATAAAAAAAACCCTAAACCCTAAATTGCAAATCACAAACCCCAAACCCTAAACCCTAAACCCTAAATCATAAAACCCTAAAACCCAAAACCCTAAAACCCTTAAAACCTTAAACCCTCCCCAAACCCCTAACCCCCATAACTCCCTAACCCCTAATCCGCTAAACCTCTAAACCCCAAACCCCAAATGCCAAACGCCAAACCCCAACCCCCCCAAAACCCTAAGACCCTAAACCCTAAACTCTAAACCCCAAATATAAACACTAAACCAAAACCACCAAACCCAAACCTACACCCTAACCCCTAAACCCTAAACTCTAAACACGAAACCCAAACCCCTAACCCAAACCACCAACCCCTTAATCCCCAAACCCCAAACGCCAAACCTCCCAAAACCCTAAAACACTGAACCCTAAACCCTAATCCCCAAACCCTAAACCCTAAATCCTAAAACTCTAAAACCCATAAAACCCTAAACCCTCCGCTAACCCCTAACCCCTAATCCGCTAAACCCCTTAACCCCAAATGCCAAACCACAAATCCCACAAAACCCTAAGACCCTAAACTCAAAACCCCAAACCAAACCCCCCAAACCCTAAACCCAAAACTACTCCAAACCCCAAATCCTAAAATCTTAAACCATCCCCTAACCCCTAAACCCCAAACCCCAAACACCAACCCCCTAAACCCCAAACCCCTAAACCCTAAACTCTAAACTCCCAACCCAAACTCTAAACCCAAACCACTAACCCCCAAAACCAAACCCTAAACCCTAAAAGCCTAAAATCTTTAAAATCCTAAACCCTAATACCCTAAAATGCTAAACCCTTCTCTAAACCCCAAACCCCAAACGTCAAACGCCAAACCCCAAACCCCCAAAACCACCTAAAACCTAAGACCCTAAAATCCTTTAAACCTCAAATGTAAACCCCAAACCAAAATCTCAAACCAAAACCACCAACCCCAAAACCACCTCCCCCCAAACCCTACACCCCAAACCCTAAACCATACCCTAACACCAAACCCCCGAAAACCCCAAAACCATAAAACTCTAAACCCTAAATGCGTACAACCTTAAACCCAAAAACCCTAAACCCTAAATCCTAAACCCTAAACTGTGAACCTTAAACCCCAAACCTTAAACCTTAAACCCTCAACCCTAAACCAAACCCTAACTGTTAACCTCTAAACCCCTAAACCCTAAATCCCAAACCCCAGACCCCAAACGCCAACCCCCAAAAACCCCAAAACCCTAAACCCTAAATTGTCAGGACTTGGGAGGTAGACGTGACTTGTGAGAGTTGACGGGATCTAAATCGGATATCCGGGGTAAGCCCGACGCTCAAATAACTAAGAGATCGGATCTTAAGGCAAGTTTCGGTCGACCAAACTGTCCATTTCGGTCAACCAAAATTACCAGAGGAGAACAAGCATTCTGTCTATCATCAGGATGCCGACGCATGGTTATCATTGCATCGACTCATCAAGACTGATGCACGACGCACCAAGATAGAAGCTAACATTCGAAGATTTCTGACCAAGGATTTCATCTTCATTCTGCACCGACGTAGTCGGAGTAATGCATCGACGCACTAAGACTAGTCTTCATCGAGTGCATCGACGCATCAACTAGCTACACCGACGCCCCAAGTACAGGAGCTAGAAATTGTGTACAATCACGTTGAAGCTTCAAGATAGTGCATCTGAAGTCCCGCGATCAATGACACCCAAGAGGGGGGTGAATTGGGTGCTTACAACTTTTAGAAAACTTTACCCGATTCCAAACAGATGTAATGAACTAGCAACGTTAGAAGAGGATCTATCAAGATCTGTCACACATGATAACTAATAATGCTAGACCCGAAGGTTGCAATATGAAGAAAATAATATAAACGTATGACCACACAGAATGGAGGTAGAAGAAATGATCCAAACCACACAAATCAAACCACAATGGACGACTATTTTTAAGGTGGTTCGGATGCAACGACGGCAACCTACGTCCACCCCTCACTAAAATCCGGTGAGACTTCACTGCTGTTAACCAGCACGGGGATGAATCCCCAACACGGAGATACACTCCAACCACACACGCAGAGCGACGCCTACACATACACACACGGGGACGCGCCCCAACACACATAGGGAGGCGAGCTCCAGTACAAACACGGAGATGAGCTCCAACACACACACGGAGACGAGCTCCAACACGATCCGATGACCGGATCAATAACACACACACACACACACTCTGCAACAACCGCAGCACAATAAACCACATGACTGTACGCAGACGGTCACACACACACAAATGTAGATCTAGAAACAATCCAAACACACAAGTGTAGATCTGAAATGATCCACACACACACATACACACTGATGTTCATAGATTTAGAAGATTACACACATAAAGCTCAATAAATTTAGAAGAAGAAACACAAATGAAAAATTGTTGAGAAAACTCCTGATTTGGCTCCCCTTGAGTGTATGATGCAGATCTTGAATGAAGATTGCTTCTCCACTTGATTCTCAATTGATTGGCTTCCAATAGATCTTGAAAAAGCTTAAGGTTTGATGAAGAACTTCTGGAAGGATCACTGTTCACGGAGTTGTTTCTGTAGCTCTCTTTCTTCTTTGATGGCCTCCCTTTGATCCTATTGCATCATCTTGGTTTCTTGGCCCAAGAGTTGTCTTTATAAGCCTTGAATGGTCCATGGACAAGCCAAAAGCCAGATCCATATTTTCTAGCGAATTTGGAGGCTAGAGGACTGAAAAGTCCACTGAAAAGGCCTGAACACGTTGGTGGAAACAAAGTCAAACAAGGCTGCATCGGGGCTAGCAGTCGACCGGTATAAAGGGGCGGTCGACCGAAATTTTACTGAACCGGAGTCTTTCAATTCTGGGAAAACCGGTCGACCGACCCTGGCTGGCGGTCGACCGAAATCTGGGTTTTTCCAGATTTGCAACATTCAACCCCTTAAACCCTTTTGCAGTCCATGGGATCAAACTCCTTTGACCTTGAGGATTTATACTGAGTATTTGACTTGCAAGAACATAGATAATTGATTAGAACTATAGCTCAAACATCCATATGATGAATGCATGAACTTCATGCAAACCATTAAGGAGTAAGAATTAAGTATGAAAACCCTTTGAGAGCCTGAGTATCATTGAGAGCCTGAGTATCATAGCTTCCAATCTATTGATCATGGTTAAGTCAATAGATCCACCAACAAACAAATCCATATGTTAAAGTGTAGAGAGCCTTTTCACATAAGACCAAAACAACTTCCCATGGGGGCAAGTCGACTTTACTTGTTTTACTAGAATTGAGGATGCCATAGCCTTACCAAGGGTTCTTGAAGAGTGTTGACATGGTTTACCACTTGTTTTAGATTGTAGATAGCAATGTGCTTATCTACACGTTTGTTTTTCCTTCCAAGCGACCATCATGATGTTTGAGATAGTCAAGGTTTAATATATCAGGAGATACACAAGGGTATTCAAGGTTTAACATATCAGGAGATACACAAGGGCTTGATCACATTAAAGAGGCTATGAAGCTTCTTTGTAAAACCAACTCAATCAACCAAGGATCAAGACCATGTAACCATTTGCCATCTCAACCACTTTTGAACAACAAGAACACATGAGCTCTTTGGTTATCACAAAGCCAAGTAGCATGTAGCAGAACTGAATCGTATGAATCATTGTAAACTCAAGAAACCTCATACTATAAAGTTTAGTTATCATCAAAACATATGCAAGGCATGTACAACAATCTCCCCCTTTTTGATGATGACAAACTTTATGACTGGCACAGACATAGTATATTTTTCTCCCCTTTTGACATGATCAAAAAGTGGGAGGAAGACAAGGAAGTTCAAACTCAGCAAGCAGATTCATAAATCAATAAGAGCCCACTTCAGAAGGTCACATGAGGCAATGGCAAGGCAAATGATATGGACAGCAAAACATGTTGATTCATAGATTCCAATGGTTGATTAAGGAGATAGGAAGGTATATAGACAACAGATGTCCAGGCCAAGATTCACAAATCAAGTTGATGCCATTCAAAGCCAAACACTCATTTAGCAAATGGAAGGAAGTTGAAGTCTATTCAATTTTTGGATTTTCATTGCTTTTTAGATTTGTAATTTTCTTTGGGAATGCATGTGGCTAGATGCATACTAATGATGACATATGAAATGCACACAATGCAACCAGACAGTTATGTATATATATACATGCAAGCAACATATCTCTTCCTTACTAATTTAAGAAGGGAATGTGTATAAGAAGGATGCATGAGAGTCATGACAACTGGAATATTCAAATATAACATCTAGGAGGTTGTGCAATCATATAGGAGAATCATGCAGTGGTCAGTGCAGTCAATCAATTTTCTGAATACATATTAAATCAAATTTCCAAGAGTGTGAGTGAGTAACATAAAAATGATAGTTGTAATATGGATATTCAGATTTTCAGATCAACACAAGGAGACATTTTACAGACGGCACTTTAATTTTGAGAACAGTGTATTGGAGGCTTCGCTCTACCTCAATAATTTTTTCACATCAAATTTTTCAATGATTTCACAAAGACAATCAGAAATTTTTTTTTTGACAATGATCAGGTTCAAATAATTCCTTTTTACGTGAGGAGACAGATGGAGCTCATGCCAGAATTCTCGGTTACTCAGAACACCATTTCACCTCATTTTGAACAGAGATACTTTAGTCAACACTTTTCAGAAATGAATCACATCACGTCTCATGTGACATGTGCCTAATTAACTCAGTGAGACCGAGTATTGCTCTGCCGAAGCTTCCTAAGACAGGAGCTGGAGGAGATTAGGTATGCCAAGAGGAGCGAGAAGCTCTGCGGATGGAGGCGCTAGAGGGGGTTCCCTGCGTGGGGATCCCTCCGAGGAGGCCAACCTTGAGGATGCCAGCGGGCCAGGCGCTGCTTCCTTATCCCTTGGCCCTCCCCCACCGCACGGTACATCTTCCTCCATCTTTCCATCTCTTGTTAGAAGGAGGGATAGATCTCGTTCGAGAGGGAAGCTCCCGACCCCAATCTCTTCCACACCTTTGGCTTGGAGCTCTCTGTTCAAGGCCCCATCTGGATCTCAAGATCTAGAACTTCATTATGTTCCTCCGGATACCAATAATGGAGTCAAGATCGCCATCTATGAGCAGGCCGACTCTGAGGATCTACTTGCTACTTGGTCCTTCGCTTTGGTAGGGTATGCAGTAGGCCTGCAATTATCATTTAATCCCCTTTTTTCTTTCATTAAGTATCGATGGGGAACAAATGCTTTTGAGCTTCATCTTCTACAGAATGGGTTTTTTGTCTGCAAATTTGATTCTGAGGTTGATTTACAACGGGTCCTTGAAGGATTCTGGACCATTAAAGGTCACCCCATTATTCTCCGTAGATGGAGTCCTGACGTACGAATGGAACTTGATAGTCTCACGAGTATCCCCTTGTGGGTGGCTTTCCATGGACTCCCTTTGCATCTCTGGACCCGGGAATTTATTGCGAAGATCTCCTCCATCCTGGGCGAACCGCTGTATCTGGACAAGCTTACGGCAGAGCGCAAGAGACTGGCCTATGCGAGGGCTTGCATCATGATCTCGTCGGGGGAAGAGTTGCCTGATTTCGTTCATTACAAAGATCTTGATGGCAAGGTGAAGAAAATCAAAGTATCCTATCAATGGAGACCAAGACGTTGCTCTAAGTGTTGCTCCTTCGGACATGCAGATGGAGCATGTAAACCGATCCTCCACTCTAAACACTCTACTGTTCAGGTATTCAAACCAAAGGTTCGTCCATCTGATAACGGTGTTAACACTCACAACTCCTTTGATGTTCTGCAGTCGGTAGGTCATGGTTCTGTGGAGGGCCTCGGTGTCCCACTAACTCAGATCTCTGTGCCTCCCAAAGCCCTTGCGGTTCAGAGGCCTCCGAGGGATGAGCAAGTGACCCACTTTGAGGCCAGCCAAATTACCATACCTACGCTTGATCCTATTGGAAGATCCTTACCTAGGGTCCCGCATCTTTCTTCCGCGAAGACATCTAATCCTGTGGTTTCGGACGACCCATCCTCTGTAATTGCTTGTTTTCCATCTTCTTTTGAGGATTCGGTTTCCACCATGAAGGTTAAATCTTGTCCTCCCCTTGTAGACCCATCTTTTGTTCCCATTCCCACCCAAAGCTGCCATGTTGCGGACCCATCAACTTTTGCACTTACTTTGTCTTCAGCCCCACCACCTCCCTTGGACGCACAACCCAAGGCCGCCCCTCCTCTTGTTCCCTCCATCGTAGGAGCATCTCCACTTGGAGGGGACACACACAAGCCTTCCCTTTGTCCTACTCTTTCGGCATATTCACAAGATGCATATAGTGGAGCTCCACCTTTTGGAGTTGCGCATGACTCTTCACATGGGGGGACCACAAATGCTTGTAGCTGCTACACACGTGATCACCTTGAAGCTGCCACCTCCCTCCCTTTCCATAAAGAGATACCTCTTGAGCATGTGAATGGCTTGTCCTTTGATCGCAAGAACCAAGAGAAGAGAGGCCCATCGGACCCGCCACTTACTAGTGCTCATGCTAGTGGTGATTTGCATGTGAATGGGTTGTCCCTTGATCGCAAGAGCCAAGAGAAGGGAGACACATCGGACCCGCCAACTACTATTGCTCTTGGTAGTGGTGTTTTGGAAGATGACTCTATGGCACTATCTTGTGAATTTGATGCGTCCCCTGCCAAGCATGAGGAGGACGACCCTCAGGTCGCACCAGTACCTCCTAAACTTAAAGTAGATTTGCATCCGGGATCACATGCTAGCATTCACAGTGTGCAAGCTCATCCTGCTACTCATCGCACCACTATCATCCAAACCAAGCCACATCATTCATCTTTTAAAAGCTTGCAAGCTGTGGATGAGATGGACAGGAAAAAGTCAAGAATGAAGAGCAGAGATGCTGATGGTCGGGCTACACTCCACAAATGCACCTGACTCTACTCCCCTTTCTTCTAGGATTTTTACATGAAGATTATTAGCTGGAATGTCAGAGGCCTCAATAAGAGGGAGAAATGTAGAGAGCTTAATACGATGATCAGAAGCAAAGACTGTGCTTTGGCTATCCTAGTTGAAACTAAGATAAACCCTTGTAATACTGTGCTTTTCAAAAACTTAATTTGGCCTGAAGCTGAAGTTGTTACTAATGACCAATACGGTGGCAAAGGGAGAGTCTGGATCCTTTGGAATCACAATATCATTGATGCCCAGTTGGCTGCGGGAAGCAGTCAATTCCTTCATTTGAAATGTAAGAATAAGTTAAATCTTCTGGAATTCTCAATGTATATGCATCCAACTGTGCGACTGAAAGGAGAACCTTATGGAATGATATTATTTGTCTTTCCAACAACTCTCACTCTCCTTGGATGATAGCTGGTGATTTCAATACAATTAGATACCCCATGAGAAAAAGGGTGGACGAATGGTAACGGAATCCATGTTGGAGGAGTTCAACCTGTGCATTCAACAATCAGAACTTGAGGACATTGTCTGCTGTGGCATCAAGTTCTCCTGGACCAACAGGGGAGATGCTCAACGCAAAATCATGGCACGCTTAGATAGAAGTCTTATCAACTCTCTTTGGACTACTGCTTACCCGGATAGTTGGGCCGAGTACGGGAATGAATATTTTTCTGACCATACACCCATGTTTATCAATACAGATAAAGAAAATTTGAAAAGCAAGCTCCCTTTCCGGTTCTACAACATGTGGGCCTCTCATCCAGAATTTCTTAGAGTCATTACCTCTGCCTGGGATATACCGTTTGTAGGGTCTCCTCCACATGTGCTTTGTATGAAGCTTAAGGCTTGCAAACTTGCTCTTAAGGACTGGAACAGGAACTCATTTGGCAACATCCAGAATATAGTGGCCACTTCTAGGAGGAACCTTCAACAAGCTCAGACTAATCTCCGTGCTAGCCCCTTTGATAATGACTGCATCCAACAGGAGAACGAGGCAAGAAAAGATTATCTGCATGCTCTAGCAGTCGAGGAAAATTTTATAAGGTAGAAATCAAGAGAAAACTGGCTGATGTTGGGCGATTCCAATACAAAATTCTTTTATGCTAGCATGGCTGCCAGAAGAACCATAAACCATATCAGACAATTCAAAGATCACCATGGAAACACTATTAATGACAGTAATCAGGTAAAAGAACACACCATTGATTACTACTATCAGTTACTTAACCAATCTTCTTTGCAGGAAGCTAGCGACATCAACCCTTCTCTTCTACTCTCTGAAGAAGATAGGGTAATTCTCAATGCTGAATTCACCCCGGAAGAAATTAAGAAAGTCATCTTTCAATCACCAAAAAATAAAAGTCCTGGTCCAGATGGATTTCCAGTGGAATTTTATCAATCAGCTTGGCAAATAATTGGGCAGGATGTGATCAACACTTGCCTTCACTTTTTCAGAACGGGCCATCTCTACAAACAGTTCAATAACACATTTCTTGCTCTCGTACCAAAAGTGGTGGGGGCGGACAACCTGGAGAATTTCAGGCCCATTGCTCCATGCAATTTCATCTACAAAGTTATTTCAAAGCTCATGGCTAATAGAATTCAGAAGGTGATTAACAAGATCATCAGTCCCCAGCAGACTGCATTCATAAAAGGCAGAAGTATAACCCACAACATTCTCCTAGCTAATGATCTGACCAAAGATCTACATTCCAAAGGCAAAGGAAATATTATTGTCCTTAAAGCGGATCTGCGGAAGGCGTTTGACGCTGTTGACAGGCGCTTTATATATCATATGCTTATGAAAATTGGATTTCCACCAAACTGGATTCAATGGATTAAAAGCTGCACTGAGAGCTGTATGTTCTCCATCCTATTTAATGGTTCACCTGCAGGCTATTTTAAAAGCTGAAATGGCATCAGACAAGGAGACCCTATGTCCCCTTATTTGTTTACCATTGCCATGGAAGGACTCACGTGTATGTTGGAGGAAGGTGTACACCAAGGTCATCTCAAAGTTCCAAAGACCACTGAAACACATGTTTCTCACATTACCTTTGCTGATGATCTTATTATCTTTATACAAAATGACATTCACTCAGTTCATTACCTTGCAAACATTTCCTACACACGTTTGGCAAATGGTCAGGTCTTAAGCTCAATCATTCCAAAAGCAGAGTGTACATTGGTGCCAAGATCAAAGACAAAATAGCAATCACAACAGCACTGCGGGTGGAATAAGGGAATCTTCCTATTCCATACTTAGGCTTGCCTCTTATCTCCACCGGTTTAAAAAAGGTACATTGCCAACCTATTATTGAGATAATCAAAAGCAGAATTAGCTCTTGGAGAATGAAACTCCTTTCTAAGAGTGGGCGATTGGAATTGATTAGATCCATCTTATCCACCTACTCCATCTATTGGTCTGCGGCCTTCCTTCTACCTGCAGGATTAATCCAAAAGATTGAAAAACTGCTTGCTAGCTTCTTCTGGCAAGGTACAGGGGCAAATAAGACATTTCACATGATAACTTGGGATATTATATGTAGACCAAAACAAGAAGGGGGGTTAAATTTACGAAGACTAGCTGATTGGAACAAAGCTATATTGGTGAAGCAGTGTTGGGACATATTACATAAAAAGAATAGTCTGTGGATACAATGGATACATAGTAAATATCTATCCAAATGTAACTTCTGGCACATTCAAGCAAAGTCCTACCATTCTGCAGCTTGGAAAGGTATACTTTAATTGAGAACATGGTTACTCAAACACATCCAATTTTCTATCTCCATTGAAAGTTCACTTAGCCTGTGGTATGATCCATGGGTAAATAATAAAAGTATATTCGAGCTTTATGGAGATCGGATCAGGCAAGATCTGGGAGGCTATGTGAATAGTACTATTTCTGACTTCATTTGTAATGGAACTTGGAATCTCCCAACTCCAACTTCCATTGACATGTTTCAGCTTTGGCCAGTTATATCAGCTATTCCTCTGGCTAATAACCCCACCGATACATTGACTTGGATTCATGACAATGGTAATTTTTCTTGTACTTCAGCATGGAATCAAATAAGGCAAAAACACCCAGTATGGCACCAGGAGAGCTGGGTTTTGTAGACGGCTGGAAGGCGTCCACCCTCGGGGGAAAGAAAAACAATGATATAATAATAATAATAAACAATGACAATGATGAAAGAGTGATCGGCAGAGAAGGTATAGGCGGCGGGAGTCGTCGCCTACCCTCGTCTGTCTTAGGAGATGGGAATGACGAGATCAACTCAAGGAGAGAAAGAAAATAGGGGTGCGGAACGGACTCCGGTACGTGGCGGAGATAGGGGTCGGAAGACCCTCTCGCGCAAACTGACCCCTTCCCGGTAAGCGTGACTTACCGTTCCACGAGCAGTTTTTCATATACCGGGAAGTCCGGGAATTTAAGTAACAGAAAGGGAGAGGCACGAAGACTGAGAAATTGCAACGGAATATCATTCTCTAGACAATTACAAGGACAATATGAACAAAGACGTACCACCACAGGACATTGGTCTTTGTGGGGTTCTAACAGCAATATAATACTATCAGCAATAATGAATATATATGTACATATTAAGACCACCGCAAGACATTGGCCTTACGGGATTTTTATTGCAGCATAAATAATAAATATTATATGTACATACGTAAGACCACCGCGAGGTATTACTCTCCGCGGGGTTTCGACAGAAATTAAAGGAATAAAACGACAGAATGAAAAGGCTTCGCGAGGAATTACTTCCGTCACGTGCACCTTCGCGAGGAATTACTTCCGTCGCAGGGTTTAGACAGAAATTGAAAGAATAAAATGACAGAATGAAAAGGCTTCGCGAGGAATTCCTTCCGTCACGTGCACCTTCGCGAGGAATTACTTCCGTCGCAGGGTTTAGACAGAAATTAAAGGAATAAAATGACAGAATGAAAAGGCTTCGCGAGGAATTACTTCCGTCGCAGGATTTAGACAGAAATTAAAAGAATAAAATGACAGAATGAAAAGGCTTCGCGAGGAATTACTTCCGTCACGTGCACCTTCGCGAGAAATTACTTCCGTCGCAGGGTTTAGATAGAAATTGAAAGAATAAAATGACAGAATGAAAAGGCTTCGCGAGGAATTCCTTCCGTCACGTACACCTTCGCGAGGAATTACTTCCGTCGTAGGGACCTCCGCGAGGAATTACTTCCGTCCACGGGGTTTAAACAAAAGGAGAAAGTGACGGAAAAGGAAAGGGGAGGGGGATGTGATCGCCAGGGGCTGAGAGCCCCACAGGAAATGTCCTGATCGCGTTCGCCGCCGAAGCGGGAGCAGTGCGGGTCCTCTCTTCCTCTTCGGTTACCCTGATATTATTATTCTTTTTGTGTTTTATCTTTTTATTATTATATTTTTTTGGGGTTTTGTTACTTTTATTATTTTTTATGCTTTTATATCTTTTTTAAGAGAAAGATGAGAAGGTAAAGAGAGAAATCGAGGGATAAATGGTAGAATAAGATAATATGATATAAGAAAAAATCACTAAGAAAAATATAGGTAGGGTGAGAGACGTATTTTAGACAAAACAGAAGAGAACGGGGATGGAGATCTAACGATATGTGATAACAAGAAGAGAGAGAAGATAGACTTGTTTTTAGACAAAATAGAGAAAGATAAGGGTGGAAATTTAACAACAAATAGCAATAATAAGGGAGAGAACAAGAATAGAATGGTGAAGGTGATGGTCGGGTACCTCAAAAGTAGGAGGGATGGCCGCATTTATAGCCCCGAACTGAGGGTATGCGAGTTGCTCCTCCTCCTCTTTCGGCCGACTGAAGAAGCGGGCTCCCGGACTGGTTAACCCCGCACAAAGAATAAACAACAAAAAAAAGAGAACTAAATGAGAACGACGATGGTGTAGTATCAATTCTTTAGAAAATGATATCGAAAATAATATAAACGAATACGCACCTTGCTGGTGGTGTTTGAAACCCCTTTTAGAACTAAAGGGTGGTGGAATGATATGATGGATAAGTAAACAAGACTTCCTCGGGGGGATAAATGCAATATGGATAATGCATGCATACAGTGTAACAAATGAAATAAAGACAAAGCAGGGCGAAGGGAGACGCAAGAACTTGTTGGGGGAAGCTGTTGACAGGCTTTGAATGAGCTCCTTCAGGACGAGGACGGCGCGGGCAGACGGCGTGCCGGAACAGCCTTCCTTCTGTATTCGAACACCCAGGAACTCGACTCCCTTTATTTCACGGGCCTCAACATAGACCAAATCGGAATCTCTCTTTTCAATCCGAACAAACCCATACACACACTCACAAACGCATACGCGCACAAACATACAAGCATACATACATGTATACGTAGCTATATGTTATTCATTCAACTATGGAGAGAAAATGATGAAAATAACAAGAATACAAGTGGACATGTACTAAAAAAAATAAAAATATAAACGTGGGAATATGTATACAGGAGAGACAAAGAAGGAGAAGGCTAGAGAAAGAAAGATGGGGAGAGAGAGAGAGATTAAATAGCAAAAAAAAGAAGTGAGATGGAGAGAGAGATCGAGAGGGAGAGAGGGAAAAGAAGAGAGAGGGAGATTAAGAAATAAAAAAAAGAATGAGGGGGAGAGAGAGGAGAGAAGTAGAGAGATCGGATGGGGAGAGAAGGGGGAGGAAAGTAATAAAAAAAAGAAAATGAGAGGGAGAGAGAGAACCCGATGGAGGGGGAGGAGGTAGAAGCAGAGAGGGGGAGAGAAACACAGAGAGGGGAAAGAGAGAGAGAGAGAGAGAGAGAGAGAGAGAGAGAGAGAGAGAGAGAGAGGGGGGGGGGGAGCTCGCCACGGGGAGAAGAGAGAGACGCGAAGAGAGAGAGAGAGAGAGAGAGAGACCGGGAGAGAAGAGAGGACGAGTGAGAGGGAGAGAGATAGACGGCGGGGAGAGAAAGGGGGAGAGGAAGAGAGAAACAGTAGAGAGAGAGAGGGAGAGAAGGAAAGTGGGAAAGAGAGAGGGGAGAGAGACGAGATCGAGGAGGGGAGAGGAAGAGAAAGGGAGAGGTGGAAGAGGTGGGAACGGAGGGCGCCGGTGGTGGGGGGAGGTGCAGGCGGCGACCGGAGGGGCGACGAGCGGACTGTGGCGTGCGAGCGGGGGGAGAGGGGAGCTCCGCGGTGGAGAGCGGCGTCGACGGCGGTGCCGGAGCACGTCTGCAGTGGTCCGGTGGCGGGAGCGGCGGCCGAGGTGGGCCGGAGGCGGGAGAGGGCGGTGCCGGAGCGGGACAGGGCGGCCGCGGGCGGTGGGAGCAGCGGGAGCGGCGTCGGAGCGGAAGGTGAGCTGCGGGGGCGGCGTGGCCGGCAGGGGCGGCATGGCTGGCAGGGGCGGCGTCGGGGGCGGCCGTGTGCGGCGGATAAAAGGGGCCGCTGCGGCCCCTTGTGGTTCAAAGGGGGGGCACGGGTGACGAGGCCCGCCCTGCGAACTACTTTTTTTTAGCCTTTTTTTTGTTAGAAGGAGATTGAGGGAGGGAGAGAACAGAGGGAGAGGAAGAGAGAGATGGTGAGAGGGAAGAGGGAGGGCGAGTGAGAAAGAGAGAGGAAAGGAGAGGGAGAAAGAGAGGACCAGAGGGAGGAGAAGAATCGTGCTCGTAGTGGGAGAGAAGGAGAGAGGGAGGGGAGACGGTGGAGGTGGTTAGCAGGCCCAGGGGGAGAGCGGGTGAGGGTTGGGGTGTAGAAGGGAGAGGGTTGCAGAGATGGGGGAATGGGGAGAAGGAAAAAATAGAGTGTGCAGAGCGTGAGAGGGAGGGAGAGAGATGGGGAGAAATAGAGATCCGGGAGCCTGAGAGAGAGAGCTATGGGGGAGAACTAAAGAGAGAAAACCAGCGAGAGGTAGGAGGAGGGTGTGAGGGAAGGGAAGAAATGGAGGGAGATCGAGGGAGAGATGGAGGAGGGAGGGAGCTAGCCAGAAGTCGGGTGTGTGAGTGTGAGTTTTTGGGAAAAAAATCAGAGAATCGAGAAACTCCCCCCATGAATGAGAGGGGGCATAGATCCTAAAGACACGGGAAGGGGGTGAGGGAATAATTTAGGTAATTAAAGATGGGGCCATGCCCATTAAAATTGATTTATTTATTTTTGAAACAAGCATGGGCCAAGCCCATTAGCACACATATTTTTTATACACATATTTTTTTGAATAAGAATGGGCCAAGCCCACTAGCACACACCAACTTCTCTGTAGAAAGAACAGGTTAAGTCCATTAGCACATGATTCCAAGTCCATCAACACAAGAAGTTTTCATGTAGACAAGGATGGGGTGAGCTTATTAACACATCTATTGTAAGAAAAGCATAGCCACGAACCCCTTGACGAGGGTCTCATTTATTACAAGAAATAATAATTTACTTTTCGTGAGATAAGATTATCAGATAAAAATTGGAGATCATTCAGATAACTTAACCGTACGAGCCACTTTGGGGCGTCTTAGTGTAATACGGGATCTGCTCAGCATAATGCTTAAAATGCCGTGTCTACAGCTGCCCCGCCTTGGCGTCTGCTTCGCAGGGGAATGACACGGAGTGGAATGAAATAGCAGTGTAATGAAGTGGAGTGGAGAATGGACTGAAAAGTGGATGCCAAGGCGTGATGAGACACATTTTTAACACTACGTGATTGGAATCTTTCCTGAGTTTCAACAAAACAACCTTGAAGAAGGTCCTCCGAAATCAACGATTGTTTGGCTGGAAATAACAAAAGACTAACAGAAAGAGGGACCAACTTCTCGGCGCGGAAGTACCTGAGTCGTAGACCCGTAGGTTTCACCTTGGGGAGCGGTTACCAGCCAATGTTGAAGTGCTGTGACCAAGGTGGGTCCAATGGAGTAAATAAAAAGGGTAGCTGATAAATCCAAACAAAGGTCTCTTTCAGCCAACCAGCCCAAGATGGTTTCACAGAAACTCAGTACTTGATTCAGAATGGAATATCCCGTATTAATCAAGAATTTAAGCACAGCGGCCCTCACAATCGAGTTAAATGAATGATCTTCCACAGTGATATCAAAGTCCTACATGAATGCATGCTGGGTTTAAAGGAAAAATTAAAACAAACTAAAAGTAGAAAATAGTCAAGGATAATATTGTTAAATTGCTTAGGACGGGTCAAGATACCGATTCAATGAGTCGATACTAAGCCGGGGCCCGTTTATCCACGCACCGACTCACCGAACGGAACCATCGTTCCCGAGCTACCACAACCTAACGGCCTATCCGTACGTCCTGGTCTCTTCTGAAGTTATCACTGTTTTTGTTGGAGGGGAACTCAAACTCCAGATTCATCCAAGGCATAAGGTCCTTGACGTGCTCTAATAGCGTAGATATCATATAGTAGGATGCATGACTTAGTGGGGTCAGTCACCTGGGTGACTGATGGTGGGACATGGTAGGGCAATGGCACCCTCTTGCTTTCTTATTTTATCCTTGGAACCTGCACCGAACAGCAAGCAGTGAAGAAGGATTTATTTCATAAGAAGTAAAATTACATTCAACTGTACAGGATGTCCGCACATCAATACAGGAGCAGGGGAAAACACGACGCGAATCAGACAAGATTTATTTGGTTAAAATTCACCACGGTAACTTGTCATAAATGCTTTACATTTATCTTTTTACCCCCCCCCCCTTTTCACTATAAGTATCCCCTTTGATCCTTAGCAAAAGATCATCCATTGATGGTTCGGGGAGTCAAGCTCTTTTTTGAGATGGGAGAGAAATCCTGCCCTTTTGAGATGGAAGGTGGGCCTTCCCACCCTGCCAAGAGGAGCAAGTTCGGCCGCGAATTCAGGAGGTTGACCGACATTGAAGGCCATCTGAGCGAGAGGATTCTCTCACGGGCGGTAAGTTGGTTCTTTCTTCTAGTCTCCTTCATAAGTTCTCCCTTGCTTTTTCATTCTTTTCTATTCCTTCCTTTCAGCCGTATCCTCTTTTCCCGGGACCGAGAAAATTCTCAAAGCTGCCCTGGCTATCGAAGCTTACGTCCAACATCACTATCAGTATGAGGGCCGTTATTTCAAAATGGCACCTCCAAGGGTTGGTGATCCATGCCAAGCATTATGACAAGATCTGCATGGACTGGGCGGCCCTGGGTGCATTGACAGAGGTTTGGCATCCGGAAACCCACACTTTTATCTTCCCTACTTTTGAGGCAACGGTCCTCCTCGAAGAGGCAGAACTTCTGCTAGGCTTAAGAAGGTCGATGAAGGATGACAGGATAAAGGTTTCGCGGATGCGGAAGAGGGTATCTACCGAGGAAGTTCTTGGAAGCTTTATGCCATCTGGAACCATAAAGAGCGTTCAGACTCAGAACGGAGTCAACTTGCAAAAGCTCGCAGACTGGACCGTGACTGCCTTAGAAGGGTTGATAGATGATGAACATTTAGAAGGGCTTATGAAAGGGTTCACAATTTGTTTGGCCGGAGCTCTCCTCTTTCCTTGCACTGACAACATCGTAGAGGAAGACCAATTGGGAGCGATTTATGGACTTTGAGAGGGAAGGAGAGTGGGGCCTGCTGTCCTCGCGCATCTTTACAGTGGTCTCACGGCTTCCAGCATGGGTAGGCCTCCTCACGGGTGCATGCTTCTCCTCAACTGCTGGATTGATCTTCACTTCAAATTTCATCACCACGAAAGGGTACAGACCGCCTCCAGGATTTTCGAACAAAGCCCCCTCCATTACATGGCCGATGTGTTGGGCTTTAGTGGGAAGGTGGCCAATCGCATGCCCTGTCTGAAGACACGCGGCGACTGGCGTACTCACTTCAGCTCCTTGGCGCGAGAGATGTTCACTTGTGTGCCAGCATGTTTACTTTCACGTGGGCTTCTCACGCGATCTTCTCCCGATGCTGAACTCCAGCTTATCGGTGCAACCAAATTTGTTCTTTACAGCTCGCACCGGTGCTGCCTGCAAATTGGCCTTCCTCGGCACTCTCTTCCCATGCCATCCAACCTTCCTCTGATTAAGGAGAGAAAGCTGGGCACGGAGGATGATGCGAAGGATGTGAAGGCGATCAAAGCTTCGTGGAAGGCAAGCATTCCGAGGAAGGTGACGGTATCTGTGAGTGAGGATCGAGAGCTATGGGAGGCTTATGTAATGGAGCTCGGGAAACTGAGGCCTGAGGTGCCCAAACCCTGATGTATGTTATCTTAAAATAAATGCAGAGCCTTAATGCCATTGCACTCTCTTTCAGTCTCTCCCCTCCTTTTCTTTATGACTGGAATGGCGGACGTCGGGTGATGGTCGGCCGTTACCGAATAGGATCTGGGGGACTGAGGCAACTACAGTATGTGGAGATGCCCTGAGATGTCATGGAGCTGAGGATTTCTCTTCAGGTGGCGAGGAGAGAAGTAAACTGGGAGAGAATGGAAAGAGGAGTGGATAAAGCGACATCGGGATCGAGACGAGAGGAGGGCACGTGAGGCCCAAGTGATGAAGCTCCGGAAGACACAGCGCTCGGACATGTCACTCCTTCAGAGTCACTGCCGTTTGGAGGAGAGTTGGAGCTCACGGTAGAGGAGCTCCTGGGGTTGGTGTAGTCTCCATTGCAGAGTAGGGGGCGGCTCAGCAAACAGCCTCGGGTTCAAGAGCTTCGCGGCCGTCGGGGTCGCGAGAGGGGCCAGGGGAGGGCGACGAGCGCTACCACAGAGGGTGAGAATACGCGATACGATGTGACAATTGCAACGTCGCAGAGCTCTAGATGACCTCCCTCTTAGGAAAGGAGAGGGACGACCAAGGGGGTAGTGCGAGATTTGGCAAGTTGCTCATACACCCGCTCTCTTCTCACGGTGAACACGACAGTTTATATAGATGTATGAATGGAACGACATGCTCTCATGCGACGGGTTTGCCCGCCATGCGTTCCTTCTCTTCTACGCCTCTTCTTTCCATGCCGTCCTCATGTGACGTGTTTAACAGATCTCCCCTGAGATAACGGATCATGTCTCAGACTCATTGGGCATTTCTTTCGGGAGAATCCATCACAAATTTTAATGATGTACCACCGAATTCAAAGATGCCAACCGCCCTCCTGTCCTCTTTCCATGTAGACGAGTCCGCTCCCGGATTCAAAGATGTCGACTTCCATTGTCCTTTCTCCTGTGGATGAGTCCACTCCCGGATTCAAAGATATCAACTTCCATTGTCCTTTCTCCTGTGGATGAGTCCACTCCCAAATTCGAAGAGGTCGACCTGCATTATCCTTTCTCCACGTGGATGACCTCATCTCAGATTTATTTGAGTCATGATGAACACAAGGAACCTAGATGTGTAGGGTGTGAATCAACCCGCTACGCTCCCGACCTCGTTCACTTCGAGTGAAAGATGGGTGCTTTGTTACAAGGCCCATTGCAAGAGGAACTGAGACAGATCTGGATCATATCCCTTCAATCCTATAAATACTCCCCCCCCCCCCCCCGCCTGCTTCACTTGAAAGCACGAAGTTGTGGAGACTGATTAGAAGAGTGAAAAAGTCGACAGGAGGGAGTAAGAGTTTCTCATTCTCTGAGATGGAGGGAGAGTCCAGTTTCAGGGTGGAGGGCGAGTCTTCCCGTTCCTCGAAGATACTCCAAAGCACTATGGAATGAAATCCTACAAAGATTTGATATTCGCAGAGAGCCAAAGAATACAATTTCAAGTGAGCTGCAATCTCTTGAGGCCAATTTCCCTAACAAAGGTTACCTTACCAAGCTTATCAAATTATTATTTCGATGTACTATCTGGTGGATTTGGAGAGAGAGATGCCTTCGCATGTTTGAAAATAAGGAAATGGGGTATGCAAAACTACTAATTGAAATTCTCTATGAAACCAGATGCTGTTTGGAAAATGCACTCAAGGATGATAGACTTACTTCCAGGGAAAAACAGATATTCAAACGATATAACTTCAGCATACCTTAACTCTGGATAACTGCCTTTCATCTCATGGGGGATCCTACATTGTACAATTTGATTGGATGCTAGCTCTGCCCTAGTTCTAGTACTTTTATGTACCTTCTCCACTGTAGACCACGCCTGTTGTGGCACGGCTGATTTCTATAGAGCAATCAGTCTAGGTTTGTCTAGACTTTGCTCACCCACTGTACACTTTTTTACTTTTCTATAATATTTACAAGCTTACCGATCAAAAAAAAAAGTATTACTCTGCCTTTCATTTTCATTCCAAATTTTTCAACAAGGATAGGTAGGCAGCTTTTTCCTCAACTATCTCTTCAATATACATGCAACAAGTTCAATATCTCTAGAGTGTTGAAAGGAAATTCCTATATCCTTATGTTTAACACTCATTTTCACATTTAGTGCAAGATGTGTATGAATTTGATTCAGCATGTATATCGAAAATATCATGAACACATAACAGTGTAACTCCCCCTAAATAGATGAACTTATGAAATATGAACTCCCCTAGAGTGTATGATATGAGACATTCCAATAATGACTCAAATGTAATATTATTTATCAAGAAGACATAAGGTCATAGAAATTCCAGAGGATGGGGGTGAATAACATATATAAGCATGCAAGTACATATTGGAAGTTTATGCAATATGCAATGTAAAAAGAAGAGATGCAATTTTTAGTTTTTGAGCTATTGGCCCCAAAGAGAGCTATTGGCCCCAAAGATACTGAAAATGCCAACTATGTAAATAGGCACACGATGAGCTTCACTTTTCAAATGCACTATGTGACTGATATGTAGAACATGATATGCAAATATGTAAGGTGATGCAAGATTTCAGATTTCATTTGAAGGTTTTAAATACATGAAAAGGTTTAAGACGGGTGCAAAATGCGTTTTGCCTATTTTTCATTTGAATAAACTAAATGCATGTAATGCATGAACTCCAATGCATGCAGCCTATGACGACATGAGAATGCAATGCTTGATGCAAAAGTAAGATGCAAAACAAGATGGGAAGGCTTGATTTTCAGAATATCATGACAGATTGCGCAGAAAAATATTCACGTTCAGATGATTATCAACAACATTTTCATGATATGGCCTTTATGAACAAGGGTGCAAATATGATAAAAAATAAACAATGTAACCCAATTATTTTCATAAATTTGTTCAAAAATAGATTTTCAAAGGTTTTGAAATCATTCACAAGCCATTAAGGAGTTGACCTTTCCATTGCAGAACTTTTCAATTCATCAAGGATCAATTTTAGAAAGTTTGAAGCAATTCATAATGAGCATGTTGCATGTTACAATTGGAGAACACCCAGTCAATAGAAGATGAATCAGCATTCACTTCAAGTTGTTTACCTAGCAAGACTTCCCCTTGACAAATTCAGGAATTTCAGAAGGTTCAGTGAAAGTGCAATGTGTTCTCTAATGGCATGGGGCTAGCTATCAAAAGAGCACATAATAGCATGAAAAAAGATCATTCAATGCCAAACATTTGATTTCTTCGGTTCTGGTACGAGGCAAAGAACATTGGTCCAAAGACCAACTCATGCATAGTGAGAGTTTCCAGGTGGACGTAATCCACATTTTCCCTACTCAATATTTGATATACCAGATACTCAATTAAGCTCAAATGTGCTCAGGCGATTCAGATTTTTAGACTTAACTCCTGTCATAAGAATAATACCACCTAATGCCACATAAGCTAATGCATGAAATATCATTTCCATAGTAAAAGGTTGAGTTACCTTAGTTCAGCAGGTAGTACCAAATGCCTTCAAGCACCAGAATCACTAACCACATGAAGGTTAGTTTTTCAGATTTTTGTTTACTTACCTTGGCCTTGAGAATCTCTTATTTTTCTCAATTTATTCATTGCCCTCAAGTCACTCCTGTGACCAAAGTTCTCATATTACAGATTTTCCATCCAATTTGAGATAGTTTAAAATTCAGTGAACAAGCTTAGGACATGAGAGTCTGGACTACCTCCAATCTGGTAACCGGTATTGGGAACTCAACAAGGTCACTACCTATCTAGCAGTTGAGGGAATTCTCATTATCTTCATCCTCGAAAGATATTCCTTCAGTTGATTCAAACTTATCCATTGATGGCCCATCATCACTTTGATTCTTCGGAATGTGATCTGCATCCAAAGTTGAAATGATTTAATTTGTTAGCTTGAATTCAGATTTAACAAAAATGATCATGAAGACTTCCTTTAGCAACTAAGTGACCTTAGGAACTCTAGACTTAAATGCATAACTCAGATGTGAACCTAGATGCTAAGTTCATAATACTAGATTGGCAACTCCCCCTTAATGAGCAATAATGTGAAATATTTAGTGAAAATTGAATGTCATATGTAGCCTTTAAGTAATTGACTCATAGTATCGGGCGGAGAACTTAGATCCGAAGATCACCTCACACGTAGTGATAGTTTTCAGACATGCTTAACCTACCCTTCCATATGTCACCATTTGATATATTATGTAGTCATGGATGTGATGAAGGCAGGAGGATTGAAATACATTATGACATGAATTCACCATATTCAACTTTTGCATGACAGAATGTGACGGCATATGACAAACTCAATGTATGCAGTGAAGGTTAATTTGAACGTTTCCAAATTCTTCTTCAAGAATATGCTATGCGATAACTGATATTCTCATAGATATACAACAGACTGCGGATAGAATGCATGTATAGACATACGCATGATCACATAACCATTCAGCACACCGACATATGAATGATCACATAACTATTCAGCACGAAGTAAAATAAGACATAACCCCTTTTCTAAAGAAGTGACATGGATATCACCTGAGCATTCAGATTTCAGTTTTTGGTTTTTCTTTTAACCTGACTTATGCCGCTTGACCCGTGTGCCTTACCTTTTTAACTGAAAATGCATTTCACACTTCATATCCTCATGGCACACATGCAAAACAGATTTCTCAATTTACATTCTTAGGTACCCAAACCATCTTGGGTCCTTGTGGGTTAGCAGGCTTCCACTTCTTGACAACATTGAAATCATCATTTTTCTTCAGAAAATAATCATGCATGTTATGCCCTGATTTGCCACAGTAATGACAACATGACTTTGAATACTTGAAAACATGAAGATTATTTGAAGCATGTGACTTTTTCTTCCGATATTCTTCCCAATATGCAGGTGGTGTGTTGAACACATTGGAGATCCTAGGTCGACTTGCCCTAGGATTTGGCTGAGAGTAATGGGTCCAGAACATAGGATGTGTTGACACCATAGGTTGGAAGTGTTGTTCAGCCTTGGGATGCGTCGACCTACCCTTGCCTTTTCCATTGTTCATTCTTTTCTTGCATGCTTCTAAATCATCATTCTTCATTGTAAAATAATCATGCATGACATGTCCGTGTCTTTCACAATAAAAACATGAGATTTTCTTCTTGGGTGGATGTGTGTGCGTGGCAGAAGTGTGTTCAACATCCACAGTGACGCAAATTGACTTTTTGATTTTTATTTTATTTTTGAATTACTTAGACAAAAGACTACTTTGGGGGTGAAGTAGAGGTACTGGCTATATTTGAACTATAAACAAAAAGGTATAAACCTTATTCACAAAAAACTTCTTTTTTACAGGATTGTAGCCAAGCCCTTTCCTTTGAAAATTAACTTTCATGCCCAAAAGTTTATCCAGATTATCTTGTCCATCCACAAACTTGGACAGCGAATTATTCAAGTCCTAGATTTCAGATTGAAGAAATGAAATGTGCAATTCTACACTGGCAAATTCTTCTTCATAACTAGCAAGCCTGACATTCAACAATGCATTAGTGGTCTTGAGGCTGTCTACTTCCTGTTGTAGACCATCCACATTTTCACATTCACTTTCAGTCACAAACTTTCTTTTTTCTAAAATCAACAATCTTTCATAAATGGATGTGTCAATTCCTTCAGTTTTTCATTTTCTTTTTCAAGCTCCTCATCGTGAATGAGTTCATCTATCAAGGTTTGATCATTTGGCCATAGTATTTATTTTTCCTTTCAACTCTTTATTCTCATTTCTTAAGGAGTCAATTTGATCTTTATGAAATTCAATGTCGAATACATGAGCCTCAATCAATTCCTCTAAATGTGAACATTTTTTACAGGAGGAATCACAGTAATTTTGTTCAACCTTCTTTTTCAATTTTTTATTTTCATATTTTAGCTTCTTGTATTTATTTGCAAGCTATAGATCATCAAGAGATATCTCTTTCAGAATTTGAATTTACCTCCGAGGGTGATCCATTCTGCTGATCACTGCCGTGATCACTCGTGCCTGCCATAAGACATTTGTCTTCATGCTCTTCATGGAAGCCGGCTAAGCCATCCAATATGTCCTTTTCGGAGCTACAACGGGAGACAAAGGGAAAACTATTAGCATTAACTACGGCAGTGAATAAACTTAGAACCAAGCAGTTTTGATCATGTTTGAGCTTATAATCTGCAGTCCAGACAGATGTATCTTTAGGCAACTCATAAGGACCATGTGAAATAAGCTTCCATAGCTTAGGATCATATGAGTTGACTAGACTGCACATTCTTCCTAACCATAAATCAAAGTTCAAACCATCAAACACCGTTGGAGAATTCAAGGTGTATATTTTGGTAGTCATTGATCTGAATCTCTATAGGTTGTTAAATCTATGAAAAATCAAGCCTTTGCTCTAATACCAATTGAAGTCCCGCGATCAATGACACCCAAGAGGGGGGGGGGAATTGGGTAATTACAACTTTTAAAAAACTTTACCCGATTGAAAATAGATGTAATGAACTAGCAACGTTCGAAGAGGATCTATCAAGATCGGTCACACATGATAACTAGACCCGAAGGATACAATATGAAGAAAACAATATAAACGTATGATCACACAGAATGGAGATAGAAGAAATGATCCAAACCACACAAAGCAAACCACAATGCACGACGATTTTTAAGGTGGTTCGGATGCAATGACGGCAACCTACGTCCACCCCTCACCACTTCACTACTGTAAACCAGCACGGGGATGAATCCCCAACACGGAGATACACTCCAACCGCACACACAGGGCGACGCCTGCACACACACACACACGGGGACGCGCCCCAACACTCACACGGAGGCGAGCTCTATCATACACACGGAGACGAGCTCCAACACACACACGGAGACGAGCTCCAACATGATCCGATGACCGGATCAATAACACACATATACACACGCTGCAACAACCCCAGCACAATAAACCACACGATCGTACGCAGACGGTCACACACACACAAATGTAAATCTAGAAACAATCCACACACACAAGTGTAGATCTAAAATGATCCACACACACACACTGATGTTCACAGATTTAGAAGATTACACACATAAAGCTCAAGAAATTTGGAAGAAGAAACACAAATGAAAAATAGTTGAGAAAATTCCTGATTTGGCTCCCCTTAAGTGTATGATGTAGATCTTGAATGAATATTGCTTCTCCACTTGATTCGCAATTGATTGGCATCCAATAGATCTTGAAAAAACTTAAGGTTTGATGAAGAACTTCTGGACGGATCACTGTTCACGGAGTTGTTTCTGTAGCTCTCTTTCTTCTTTGATGGCATCCCTTTGATCCTCTTGCATCATCTTGGTTTCTTGGCCCAAGAGTTATTTTTATAAGCCTTGAATGGTCCATGGACAAGCCAAAAACTAGATCCACATTTTCTGGCGAATTTGGAGGCTAGAGGACTGAAAAGTCCACAAGAAGGACTTGAACATGTTGGTGGAAACAAAGTCAAACAAGGTTGCATCGGGGCTGGCGGTCGACCAGAATTTTACAGAACCGGAGTCTTTCAATTCTTGGAAAATCGGTCAACCGACCCTTGCTGGCGGTCGACCAAAATCTGGGTTTTTCCAGATTTGCAACATTCAACCCCTTAAACCCTTTTGCATTCCATGGGATCAAACTCCTTTGACGTTGAGGATTTATACTGAGTGTTTGACCTGCAAGAACATAGATAATTGATTAGAACTATAGCTCAAACATCCATATGATGAATGCATGAACTTCATGAGAACCATTAAGATAGAGTAAGAATTAAGTACAACCAAAGGAACTCAAGCATTTCAATTAAAGGTTCTCTTCATCCTCACCATATCAGTGGCTCAAGGGCTCTGTCTCGAGGCAATGAAGACTCAACAGCTGTGTTAGCTCAGTTTGGGAAAAGGTGCATTGACCTTCTTCAATGCATCGATGCATCAGTACTTTTAGGACATGCAACCATTTAGTCTACATCGACCTATTTTTCAATGCATTGACGCATCAGCACTTTCAGGACATGCAGCCATTTAGTCTACCTTGACCTGTCTTCTTAGCAAGTCAGAGCATCAGGCTATCCAACGACTCACATGATCAACTTATAGAATCAGGTGATCTCAATCTCCATTGGTTGTAACTTGATACTAAGACCCCTGGGGTATTCCCAGAAGACTCTTAAAGGGAGAATATTTCAAATTTCCAGATGGACCAATGGGATTTCAGCTGAATTACTTCTCTTATCCACTTGGAATTTTTAGAGCCCTGTTTTCTATAAAAGGCCTCGTCCTTGCGTGAAAGAAAGAGAGTGAGTGAGAAAAAATGGGAGTGATTACCGAAGAAGAGAAGGGATAGCAATTGAGAGAGAGCCTCTGCTAGAGACAGATCTGTGAGAGAAAGAGCTGTAGTTGAGAGGAACAGTGAGAGCAGTTCCAGATATCTAGATCGAAGGAGAATTTGAGAGCAGCCGGAGCTACCATTGAAGATCTGTTGTTCGTATCAGTTCGTGGAGCAAATCCAGAACTGGTGTGCTCCTTAGGAGCTACATCATTTTCATTTTGTTTTGTTCCTGTTGTTTGTTTTTCATTTTTGTTCTAGCCCTTCCGATATCTTATCTAAGAATCAGGTGTTCCTTTTGAGCAATCAGAAGAAGGGAGAGTTTCTCTATGGGTCCCCTCTAAAGGTTCGGAGGAAGAGAGGTTTGTCCTCTGGGTTGTGGGTGACTGGGTGTCGCTCACGGGTTCCCTCTGAGGTCTTAGAAGTAGAGAGGGCAGTAGCTCTCTAGGTGGGTGAGTAGCAGGGTGTTGTCTCACTCGTTCCTTCTGCATTTGCAGAAGAAGGGAGAGCGGGTCTCTCCAGTCACTACGTCAGTGGTGGGGTGCTGATCTAGTGGGGTGCTAGATCAGTGTCTGAGGGATTTGTCTCCCTCTGCTCAAGCTATTTGTCAGCATCTATCGCAGACTGAGTCTCCTTGCAGCTTGCAAGGTAAAGCCACACTCTAGTTTGAGTGTGGGGTGGACGTAGATCTGCGAGGCAGATCGAACCACCTTAAAAGTCCTACATCTAGTGTGGCTTGTGATGTGCGTTCATTCCTTATCTCCTACCTCCCCTTCGCAGGTTGTTGCTTGAGGTGTTCCCTCCCTTCAATCTGGTTTAGTGATAATTAGGTTGAACTATAGTGGTTGATATATGATCTGTCAGTTCGAGTGCATGTTATGGTAATGTCCATTTATTTCTTGCACACTGTTTTATGGTTGATTGTGGTTCGGACTGAACCATCGATTTGTTACCTGCTTCCGCTTGGAGTATCTTCTTGTGTGCTAAGCGTTTGTGTTTAGTTCCATGAGAATTGAGAGTCATCTGAGAGCTTATGCGTTGTGAGCTTTATGCTGTTGTGTGCTAAGTGCTGGAGTGTTGATCTATGTGATCTGTTGGACACCGCTCTATAAATATCAGAGTTGTTCTGGCCCCTGCCAAACATGGTTATTTCAGTTCCAGATAGCAGCATTTTATTTCAGATCTTTATAGTTTTAAAATTGGACTAAATTTTGTTGAAGGATCCATTCACCCCCCCCTCTGGATCCCTCCTTGCACCCATTTACTAACCCATCGATTGGTATCAGAGCGGGTTCTCTGGTTATTCAGATCCAGCGATCTGCCTCTTCCTGTCGCTTAGGTGTTGTTGTTAATCTTATCCGGGTTCAGTGTATGATTCGAGCTTGATGGATTGTCCACCGATTTTTGATGGCTTTAACCTTGATTCTTGGCTTCGTAGAATGCATGAATTTGTTAGATCTATGAATCCTAATCTCTGGAAGCTTATTACGTATGGTACACATAGACTGCCAAAGGACAGATCTAAGTGGACTGATACTTATAGATCAAGGAGCATTGAAAATCTCAGTGCATTGAATCTAATGAAGACAACTATAATATTGCTATGCTTTCTTGTTTTTCTGAATGTAGGTCTGCCAAGGACATGTTCGACAAACTAAAGACTGTCAGTGGAAAAATGAAGACAGATGCATGATGGCCGATGGAAGTGATCAAGGCAGTTGATCTTAAGAAGGCATTTGATTCAGTGAGAAGAGAATTCATTTACTATATGATGACCAAGATGGGATTCTCCAAGGATTGGATTACATGGATAAGAGGATGCATTGATTCGCCTTACTTCTCTATTCTCTTCAATGGTTCTCCAATTGGCTATTTCACAGCTTCTAATGGCATCCGACAAGGTGACCCCTTATCTCCATACCTTTTCAGCATCGTCATGGAAGGCTTTTCTAGTCTTATGAATGAAGCAGTTAAACATGGCATAATTCAAGTCCCCGAGATCAAGTCTACTTCTGTTTCCCATACACTATTTGCTGATGACTTGATGATATTCATCAAAAATGATATTCAGTCAGCCAATCAGGTTGCTAAAATATTACATCATTTTGGCGAGAATTCTGGTCTGCAAGTGAACAGGAAAAAAAGTAGCATCTACCTTGGTGAGAGTATTCATAACAAGGACAGATTCGTAAGAATCCTTGGGATTGAGAGGGGGTCCCTACCGGTTCCCTACTTGGGTTTACCACTTATTTCTACTGGTATACACAAGAACAACTGCCAGCCTTTAGTTGAAAAAATCAAAAAAAGGATTGGAGCATGGAAAAATAACTTCTTGTCTAAAGCAGGGAGATTGGAGCTGATCAAATCAGTTTTATCATCTTTCTCTATCTATTGGACAGCTTCCTTTGCACTCCCCAAAGGCCTTATATAGGATATTGATAGGCTCTTATGTAACTTTTTCTGGAAAGGAAGTTCCAACACAGGATATGCGAACCTAATTTCATGGAACAACATATGTAAGCCTAAGGAGGAAGGTGGTCTGGCAATTAGAAACATCCAAGAATGGAATACAACAACTCTAACTAAACAACTGTGGGACATCATCCAAAATGAAGATACACTTTGGGTACAGTGGGTGAATGCCAAATATCTTCACAGTAAAACCATTTGGCAAATTCAAGTCAGAGGGCATTACTCAGCAGGATGGAAAGGAATTCTAAAACAGAGAGAATGGTTATCAAAAAATATCTTATACCAAATTGGTAATGGGGCAAAGATCAGTCTATGGTATGACCCCTGGATATATGGTAAGAGTATTTTTTCCATGTATGGCGATAGAATTCACCAAGACTTGGGGATGAGTCAAAATGCAATAGTCCAAAGTTTCATTCACGAAGGTAATTGGAATCTGCCTACTGTTACTTCCTTTGATATGCATACTCTTTGGCCTATTATCCAGGGTATTCAAATCTTCCAACACCAAAATGACAAAATATTGTGGAATCACAACAATGGGCACTTTAGCCAAAGAAACATCTGGAATGAGGTGAGGAAGAAAAATCAACCATACCAACATTTTGAATGGGTGTGGGAAGGAGCTATTTGCAAAAGAGCAGCACTTTGTACTTGGCAAGCTTCACAAAAAAATTTACCAACAATGGATGTGATGATGAAAAGAGGCCTCCAAACAGCCAACATATGTATTTTATGCATGGATAATGGGGAGTCATCAGATCACCTTTTCTTTCAGTGCATGTATGCTAATGGAATCTGGAAAGAAATCCTCCTCCGTTTTGACTTCACACGAGGTACAGGTAATACCTTGCCTGAGGAGCTGAGATATTTGTCTAACTCCTTCCCACATAAAGATTCACTTAGAATTCTGGCACAAACTGCCCTTCACATTACCATTTATAACCTTTGGAAGGAGAGATGCAGAAGGATTTTTGAAGACAATAAGTGCTCTAAGACACAGCTTCTGATCAGCATCCTTGGGGACATTAGAAGCTGCATAGAGTCAAAGAAACTCAGAGGCACATCTAAAAGGAGAGTGAAAGGAATCCTTCAGAGATTTCTCATTAAATCCTAATCTGATTTTATCTGCTGCTCTGATTATTATATAATTAATAAGGCCATAATTCTTTGTTTGAAAGAATTCTTAGTCTCTACTAATATCATATTCATTTTTGATTACATTAGCATTATTGTACTCTCTACTGCCTCTAACCTTTACCTCAGTGATGCAGCCAGGTTAAGACCTCTTGTAGCACATCATTCGATCGATCAACCATACCAAGTGGACATTTCAGCTTCTGGCAGACTTTAATTTAGTTGTTTAGAGGTCTATTTTGGCATATTGCTACTTTTAGCATTTTGAGTGCAAAGTTCACGACTTGTGTGGTCATGCACAGCCGAGATTAGCATTCTCTCCTAAGAATGCTATCTTTGTACTTCGTTTCCTTTATTAATATATCGACTCACCAATCAAAAAAAAAAGGTGATCAAGGCAGTAATCAAAGTGAATATGGGACTGACGATCAGGTAAATTTATTTGAGAACTTTTCTCTAGATGATTAGGCGAATGCATATGCTGATTTGCTAGAATCTAATGAAAAATTGAGAAAGCGAAATAAATCGCTAAAGAGTGAATGAAGTTATGAGTTTGGGTTCTTAGTATGATAAAATTGAAGTCTTGAAAATTGAGAACTAATTTTTTAGAAAACAATTGTTAATTTGTAATAGTGTCAGTTCAGATATAGAATAATTGAAAACTGAAAATGAGAAACTAATAAATCAAGTTAAAGAATCTGAACGGAAATTCAAAAATCTTAAGAATGAAAATAACTTGATTTTAGAGAAACTTGAGGATGTTAAAATAGGTAATGAGAACCTGCAAAAGAACCTTGAAAAGGTTGAAATCAAACAGAAGCAAGAAGTAAATTCTGTTGATCAAACTTTAATTGATGAGTTAGTTCAAAATGACAAACTCAAGGAGGAAATTGGAAGATTAAAATCTGAATATGAAAAACTGAAAGAACTGAATACTGTTATCTCCGATAAATTGCTTGTTTTGGAGAAAGGAAAGGCAGTTGATACGAATGAAAATGAAAAGCAACGAAATCTGGAAAAGAAATTGAAAGTCTTAAAATTGTTAATAAGATGCTGAATGAGAAAGTGGTCAGTTGCGAGGAGGAAATGGCTAGCTATGAACTGACGGGAATCAACATCGGGCACTATCATTTTATTTTTGCATTTGTATCCTTTTGTTTGCTTGTATACCCTTGGGTTAATTGGGTTGTAAATGTATGCCAAGTATAAGCCAATGTATCTAGGCTAAGTCAATGGGTTTCTTTGCAAAAAGGGGCGCGTAGGCCCGGCGGGACCCTCCCTTCCTTTCCCATTGGTCCACCTAGGCTATAGGCCCCATATGGGGCTGGTCCATGGTCCACCTTGGACTTGGACCAAGGAGAGGAGGGAAGAATTCAAATTCTATCCCCATTTGTCAAAGGGGCGCCCCCCTCCCTTGTCCCCTAGTGGGATTATTTTATTTAACCTTATCCCCCATTTCCCCATTATACCCCCTTGACCAAGGGTATCCTAGGTCATTTGGCTAGGTCTAGGGCTTGTGTATTTAATATCTCTTGTGTCATTTGATCAAATTAATGAATGAAGAAATACTATTGCTAATTGCCTTGGTGCGCACCCCCCTCTCCCCTTGGTGTTCTTGGTGTTCTTCCTCCTCCCACCTCCAATTCTCTTCAGATCTGATCCTAGATCTCTATCTCCCTCAAATTTCTTCATCCTCCTCTCTTCCTCTAACTTCTGTGATCGTTCACCGCCGCCGCCACCGTTCGTGCCACCGTTGAGCCAGCACAAGCCGGTCATCTTCTTGCTGCCCCGAAACTCGAAGTTACAGGACAGTAGCCCGGTGAAGGATCTGGTACAGGAGATCTGACCGTTGGATCGTCATAAAACTTTAAGGGTAGGTTCCCCCCGTCATAGGACATTCCTAATTTAACTTTGAGGTCGATCAGAGTTCGTTTAGACCATTTTCTAGACACATGTTCTTTCTTCTCAAAGTCTGCCTGTGTGCAGATCTGTGAGATAAATCTTGGCATCTGATTTTTCTCATCCATAAAATGTTGTCCAAAATTCACAAAAAAACTATGTGCGTCTCCGTCACCCTCCCCTCTACCCTCCATAAAAATCTCAGGTCCTAGTTCATTCTTTTGATCCTCGATCAAAGCCCTTGATCTGGGAGTTCAAGTTCTGCCCAGTTAGTTCTGTATTTCGGGACAATGTGCACAGTCAACTTGCAGTCGCTCCCATTTTCATTCCAACCGTTGGATGAAACTATAATTCTAGTATGTCGTAGGATCTTGAGTCCTCTTTCTAATAGTACCCTTTGTGATTCGATCCGACGTCAGATCTCGGAGTACGAGCCATCTTCGTCGGAGTGCGTAGATTTGGACAGAAACACAGTTGCGGGACAGCCTTGGGAATTAATTCCCAAGAAATTGCCAGACTCCATTCCGGTGACCGCCATCCCCGGGGATCGACCTCGGACACTCCAGGAATGCCCCCGTTAGTCGCTGCAGCCAGGAGCCTCCCCGAACGTCACCGTACCAGCAGCAGGTCCCACGTGCTATCCTGCGGACCCGAGTGAATAGTGCTGAACGGGCCGACCGCGTCCGCCCGAGCGCCACCGACCGCTGCCCGTCAACCCGAGATTGGTGCTCCTGGACCTCACATGTCGCCTGTTACCTCCGTGCGTGGAGTGGGCTGTAGAATTAATTTCTGTAATTATTAATAATTGTTGTACCGGGAGTTCCGGATCTCGACCGGGAAGTCTTCCCCACGCCCCGAGCGTGGAGGTACACTCGCCACCCCCCTCTTTTTTGTCGTATTGCTTGCTTAGTATGCATTCTAGATGCCGTTGCATGTGAGTAGGATATTTTATTAGCTAGTTAAATATTAATCAACACTGCGAGTTGTGAGAGCGGAACCCGTCCCGTGACTCGTTCCGAGCACGAGATTGAGCCGACCACCCAAGTCTCAAAGTCGATTTCCCAACAGTGCAAGATCGTCACATTTCCCTCGCTGGGGACGACTGTGAGTTAGTGCTTCTTGTTTAGGGCATGATCGCCGCGTTGTAGTGTTGTTGCTGGTCGCGTCGTCGTATTAGTCATGCTGTCCATTAAAGTCCAAGATCGCAACCCGTCCGAATCGAGTCCCGTCGTCGTCCCACATCAAATTGGTATCACAGCCGGTTTGAGTCTAGGGTAGTCGGTCCCATGTGCTCCATTCCATCTGGTATATCGAAAGGTGTTCACAGAACGGTAGGCTACGCCTATTGGCAAAGGGACACACTTGCATGAGCGCGATCTTCGGATCAAACCTCTGCCTCGTACCGGATTTTGGAGTGTAGGTCATCTGTCATTTGCATTAGTCTATCCGTATGGGTCGTAGTCGAGTCTGCATTCTAACTTTGCATTATTGTTTTAGGTTCGTGTTTAGTCCATTAGGGAGTCAGTTGTCTTTTCCCGAGTGTCTGCATGTCCAACCCACCCATAAGTTCCCCAATTCCCCATGGGTACCCAGTACCATCACCCTGACACTATGGGTGAACCCCGAGGTGCCACCCAGGGATGCCAATCTCCGGATGACTTCTTCGCTCTACTCATGGAGCGCATGGATAGGTTCGAACGAACAGAGAGGGAGAATATCAACCGCTTGGTGGGCCGTTTCAATGTCGTGGAGAACCGTGCCGAGGCTTTCGACCGATCTGTCCAAGGGCTAGTTGGAAAGCTAGAAAGTGTGGGAAGAATCTCCTGCTAGGAGCTCCCCGGAGCTATCCCGGCCCCACAGGCGCCTGCTGCCCAGACCGCCCCTCTGACCATCCATGGCCAGCCCGCTCATGTAGCCACCTATAGTGGGAGTAGTCACTTCCCCGATCAGTGCCCTTCACATTCCCCTACCTTAGAGGACACACATACCGAGGATGCCCCACCCGGACTTACGCTAGTGAGTTATGAAGTTGACCAAGACTTGGTCGAGGAGTACCTCGCTGAGGTTGTGGGGCTAGAGAGCGATCCCAAAGAGTGCCTAGTGAGCCAGGGTGAGGCGCCAGCCAATGACTCCATCTTGTTAGTGACCCCAACCCCACCGGTCGTCCCAGAGCTGTCTATCCCACCCACTTTGTCCTCGGTGGATGTGTCATCCGCCGGCCCTACACAGTCAGCCATCCCACTTTTTCCCGTCTCTCCTACGGTAGCGCAACCGCTAGTGACTACCGTACCACTGTTGACACCCTATGTTGACACGGCATAGTTAGATTTTTGCCACGCATACGAGAGACAATGTCCGGACTTCCCATTTTTCATGCTCCACCCCAAACGTCCGGATGACTTTCCTATCACCCACTTCCTTGTCCTCACACATTTCTGTACCCGGGGATGAGTCTTCTCCAACCGGAGACGGTTGACGAGAGTGGAGGCTCACGGCCTCAAGTTGTGCGTTAGCTTAACTTTTACAATTGGTACACGCAGACGGTGTCCATCATTCTTGCCCGGTCTTCCTCAGTGTGTCCCACGTGTTTGTCGTCAGTCTTAGGAAGTTATTAGGTTGTGTCTCTCTCTCCGTCTGTCCTCATTCCATAGTCTATGAGTCTATGTCTGTTCTCATTCCATCGTCTATGAGTCTGTTTTGCTTTATTTATATAGTTTGTTGTCGAGCATATAGGAGTTGCATAGTCGTCGTAATAATGCCAGCAATACACGATGCAATGAGTTGCTTTGTGCTCAAGGCACCACTGTGAGTTCCGGGAGGATGATTATGACATGATCAGGGTCACACCTGAACGTTTCCCTCGGGAGCCGTGAAGAAGTTGCATGCTCGCTATGCGGTCCCTCTCGAGTAGTGAGGTGAGTCGGATCAAACGCATATGTTGTGGACTTGTCAGAGGATTACGGGATTAGCTCCACTTTCAACGTCTCGGATCTTGTCGCTTACAGGGACCCAGTGGTGATACCCAGTGAGCCCTTTGAGCCATCTCCACCCATTGTGACTGACACCACCCTAGAGTGGCCACCTCCAGCCTTGTTACCTCAACAGCGAGAGCAGATAGAATGTATATTAGACGAGCAGGTGACGAATACTCGAGGCGGAATGTACCAGCACTATTTGGTGCGTTGGAGGGGACGGCCGCATCCGATGACACTTGGATCACCCGGAGCGAGCTACAGAGGATAGGTCAAGATCTGCTGGATAGATACCAGAGCGACCCAGACCTATACTCAGCGGGGTCGAGTTCTTCCCACCCAGGGAGAATTGATGGGAATCAACACCGGGCACTATCATTTTTATTTTACATTTGTATCCTTTTGTTTGCTTGTATACCCTTGGGTTAATTGGGTTGCAAATGTATGCCAAGTATAAGCCAATGGGTTATCTAGGCTAAGTCAATGGGTTTCTTTGCAAAAAGGGGCGCGTAGGCCCGGCGGGACCCTCCCTTCCTTTCCCATTGGTCCACCTAGGCTATAGGGCCCATGTGGGGCTGGTCCATGGTCCACCTTAGACTTGGACTGTTGACCCAGAGAGGTGGCGGATAAGAAGGGGGGTTGAATTGTCCCCTTGCCGAGATGGCAGATTTTAAAAACTTTCTTAACTAAACACAGTGGAATTAAAATTAACATCTTTAATTATCCTAAACAAACGTGAGATTTAAAAGGTTCTCAATCTTTCCCATCCCACACGGCTTGACAATGCAACGAATGATTGAACTCAAACCAAACACGGATAACGGAAGTAACAATGTGTGGAGGTGTCGTGAATAAAAATCTACAAATTAACATTTGAATGGAGATAGGAGAAAAGGACAATCACACAGGCAAACCACATGCAACACAGAGATTTTTAGGTGATTCGGGACCACGACGGGCTCCCTACATTCACCCCTCACCCAATCGGGTGAGGCTTCACTCCACGCTACGAAACGTAGCAACACGGGGATGAACCCCAACCACACACACGCTGCTTTCGCAGCAATACACACATGGGGAAAAGCCCCAACACGCTGCCACCGCAGCACACACACACACGATGTCGGGGAACACGCCCCGGACACTAAACCACACGGAGTCACAGCTCTGTCTACACACACGGACTCGGGGAAACTCGCCCCGTAATGAATCCACACACGCGGAGATGCAACTCCGCCCACACACAACGATATTCTGAGTTCTATGAAAGAAGAAGATATACAATAAACCCCCAAATGACAAAGTATGCTCGAATAAAAATATAGAAATCAGAGAAGAACGATTCCCCCTCAAATCTGCAGTGAAACCACGTCCAAAGGAGAGTAGGGTGCGCTGGAACGTTCTATCCGCGGAGTGGAAGCCGCTCAATGCTCGTAGAAGGCGCCCTAGGGAGAATGGTTAGATGACCTTGCTCCCAGTTGGTTCAGATCGATAGAGAATGGCTCGTTCTTGGCGTCCTCCTCTTCTTCTTCTTCCTCCTCCAGGTGGGGCAGCGCCCTCCTCTTCCTTTCCTGCAACCGGATATAAAAAAATTAGCCCTCATACTTCTCCTCCGATGGAGATTACAAGATATAAAAGGGGCAAGAAAATAGAAGCACAAAAGACTACATGGCCCTTGATAAAACCCTTCTAAACCACACCTAAGACAAGTGGTGAAACCCTAAGGCCATTGGTGTAAAAACCCCAAACAATCGGATCTTGAAATGGGCAATTCGAAACCAATCCGGAAAACTCATTCCGGACGATCCAGACAAAGTGTCGACTCTTTTGTGAAGGTGTTCTGTCCCGAACACAAAACAGCATCCAGGACAAAAGTGTCGACTCACATTGTCAGCACAAAAGTGTCGACTCACAGAGTCAACCCTTTTTGTCAGCATAATAGAAATCAACGCAGATAGAACCTATTGAAATAAGTGTCGACTCCTAGAGTCGACACTTTTACTGACAAAACTAAAAACTAAATAAAACTTAAATGAGACCCTATAAATCCTCTCCGAAACATTAAAAATAATTAACCATGTATTGAAACATGGTATTGGCATAAATTAAGCCACATTCCATCACAAGCCAATGAAAGTAACAAGTAATTGAATTTCAAGCCATTAAGTCCTCAACTAGCAAATGAAATTATTTGAAAGCATGACTAATGAATCAATCCCACTCTAGGCACATGGAAATCCATATAAGCATAAACTTGTACCTGGGATCCAAGGGATTGTAAATAAGAATGAAGCTTACCATGTCATCAAAAATTTGAGAGCAAAACTCAACCTTCATTTTAGAAGCTCAAATTTATGATAAATTCAAGCCAATGCACATGAAGCTTGCACTTATATCTGAAATTCATTATCCATGAGAATTATAAATCAAGGGATATAAAGGATCTAGCTTTAAGGCACTTTCAACCATTTCCAGAAATCTCTATCAACTTGCAAAATGATATAGTGAATTGCAGCCATATACAAAATTGATTCAAGATTCTCAACCATTTAACCTCAAGCTCTCTTTTCAGATAAAGATCCATGTAATACAAACCACCTTGTATTTCAACACTTGATTTCCTCTTACAACCTGCATGTAGATTAGATGAAAAGATAACCTCATAACAGCATTAGGCTAATGCACATGAAGAAGCTCATATCATGACTTAATTTCTGGAAATGCATAACTTTTCACATACATCCAGCCAATTCAATGCATAACTTTTCGTGAAAATTCAGATGCAATCCAAGGCATGTAGTGCAAGTCAAATTCAGTTAAGTCACACAAGAATTAGAAATGCAGTCCAAGAAAAAATTGAGCTTGCACAGTCCAATGCAAGCAATCCAAGTTCAGTCCGATGAGGACTGAACTGTATCTGTTCACATAGATATAACAAATGCGTTCATTAAGACATGTATTGTTATACGTGAAATTCATTCAACAAAATACATCAATTCACATATGAATGGTTAAATCTCATTCAACCTTTCTTCAGCAAGATCAACAAACTTCCAAGTCATTTGAGACCTCAATCACTCAATGCAATAAACAAAGTCTGAGCATATGAACTAATGGTCAATGCACATGAGAAGGTTGGGTCGGTGCACAAGTAAATAGAGTCGGTGCATGTTGTGTAGAACCCTTGGATAAGGTTGGTGCAATGATGACCAAAGTCCGTGCAGTGATTAACAAGGTTGGTGCAAAGATGAACCAAACTCATTCAACATTCATTATGCAAGGCAAGCTGAATCATTCATCAAGAGACTGACATTCAATAGGAAAATTTCAATGCAAATCAACATGCCATTCAAAGCCCACATTTATCAAACATATATACCAATGCAAATCATAACTCGGGTAAAGCAACCCATGACCCATTACTAAAAGGCCAGCTGAACATACCTCAGACTCAAGGTACGTAATTTTACCATTAAGAGACCAGCTAGGCAACAAGGTGAAAATCAATGCTCAAAGTGCCAGGGGTCGACCCTTGCAATGGGTAGTATAAGAGCTACCATGCCAGTGTAGTACTATCTGAACAAGTCAGGGCCATTTCAACCCTGCACAGTGCAAACCAGAATATCAACATGTGAGCATCAAAACCTCAAGACATTTTCCACAAAATTAACACAAAGTATTTTCACTTTACATCATACGTAAAACACACAATATATTGGAATCATCAAAACCATTGTCAAAGATAAAGAGGGGCGCACAGAACCCAACAATCTCCCCCTTTTTGATGATGATAATATATTGTGACTATCCAAATCTCTCTCTCCCCCTTTGGCATTATCAAAAAGAAATGGGGGACTAAGAAGCAACTGTGAAGTTCCCAACATAAAATGAGACGCGCACGAACCCAGTAATGAACTTCCCATGAAGGGAAGGTGTGGAGACCAAAACCAAGCAGGAATTTGAAATTTTATGTGCAATTAGCAGATGTATGAAATAAGTGCAAATGTTCAATTTTTGTAAGTTTTTGCTATATGTGTGACTAACTATTCACAAGTAGTATAAAGAAACTATATGCAGAATGTAAAACTAAGTTATGCACAGAGTGGATTATGCTTAAAAAGCACATTATTCTCCCCCAATTGTCAAGAATAAAAATCAACTAACAATGGGTTATTTAACGTGTTATCTACAAGTATAACATCTAGATTTAAACTATGGAATGAAGTATGATATGAGCAGACAGATCAAGCATTCAGGCACTCAAGCATGCATAATTAAGTATAGACTCATGCAAGTCCCTTCGGGACAGGTGTAAGGCTTATGCAATCGATTATAGAATATGATGTGCATGTACAATACTAAGAAGGTCGTGCTTACATAAATAAAGTACTACATTAACTATGAAAGATGGCTGATTCATAAAGGACATTCACACAATCAGACCCAAGATGCAAAAGTGAAGATTGAGCAATGAAGTTCAAATCAATATGGAAAATCAGATTTTTTAAAGAACACTAAAAAGAACTTATCATCCATACACTTTCATACACAATGCTCGAGTATTGGTAGCTACGTATGACCCTAATTTTTTAATTACTAAAAATGGTGTGACTAACCTTTTGACACGAGTTATATCCTTTGTCTCAGGGACACTTCCCGGTTACTCAGTTTCGTCACTTATCTTTACTGTGGATGTTGTCACTTTTCCGTGCGAGTTATACCCTTTATCTCAGGGGCACTTCCTCGCTACTTGGTGGCAAATCACACTTATTTTAATATGGATTAGTTTCTCCTTTCGACGCGAGTTTCCTCCTTTATTTCAGGGGGGATTCCCCAGTTACTTGGAACCACATTCCACTTATACAACATTTGATGGGGTGAACAGCTCTTTCCTCACGAGACATGTGATTTCCATGTAGAGAATCAATAGTCCTCACAAGTGTCTAGTAGAAAATAGTAATCCTTATATGATTGATTCATTATCTCAAAAAGGTGCATTTTGTGTGGGTGGTTGTATTGAATGTAAAAGATGAATTAGCCTTATCACAGTAATGTCTCCCCCTAAATGTATGCACGTTTATAAAAAATATCCCCCTTATTATATGCCATGTAACAAACATGTCTAAATCAATGCAATTCATTTACCAAGGGATGAGTCATAGAAGAAGTCAAAAAGTGGTTGTATATTATTTACAGTCAAACAAGCACTGAAATGAAATTTTCAAGCAAGTTGATTATCGGTACTTGACGGAGAACGTAGGTCCGAAGACCACCATCACGCGTAGTGAAAGCTTCCGGCTGAACATAATCCAACATTCCACTAACACCATTTTATATACCGAATAATCATGACAGTTAAGCACAAAAGTGTACAATGATGTGCAAGTGTATGCATGTAACTAAGTATGTGAACTATGTATGCACAAGGGAGATGTTATTTGCAAAAAGTAAGTAAGAGTGTGAAAGACTCTATACACAGTCAAAAGCATTCAAAACCACATTTATTTACAAGATGTGAAAAGTGAAGTGTTCAAGATAACTATTCATCAGATTCAAAAGATGCCAAACACAGTGAACCGAGATTGCAAGCATTTTTCTCCAAACATAAATTTTACCTTTGCAAATTTTTCAAGGAGAACCAGAGCAATGTGATTTTCAAAACTAAACCAATTTTCTGTCTCACCTTGAGATCCCTTTATTTATTGACATTTTCCTTATTCTCAAGGTGCCCCTGCAAAATAAATTCTCATTTTGGTGATTTGGGTACCCAAGCCATCTTGGGTCCCGAGGGGTTAGTTCTTACATTAACAAAAGTTTTCTTTTTGTTTCTCCTCTCATACCATTCATCATCGGCCCTCATCATGGTACAATCATTCATGGAATGTCTGTTCAGGCCACAGTAAAAATAATGAGAAGAATTTCTTTTCTTGAACCGATTATCATCATTTTTCATTAAAAAGCAATTGTCCATCATGTGACCTACTTCTCCGCAGTAATGACATGAAAAATTATTCTTGACAGACCACTCATCATCATTTTTCTTCAAGAGACAGTTTTCTATTACATGGCCATTTAAACCACAATAAAAGCAGTGAACGTTGATTTTCTTCATTATGTGTTTCTCATGATTTGTGGAGCCATCAATCATGTTCACTATGGACTTAGTTGCTTCATCATCATCAGGTTTCATTAAGAAGCAATCGTACATGTCATGACCATAGTTCTCACAGTAAAAACATGAAACATTTCTTTATTTTCTTGATGCATGAGCATGTTTAACAAATGAATGTTTTTCATGCAAACAAGAATGAACAACAACATTTTTCTCTTTTGAATTTTCATTATCATACAAGCACATGGACTCATTCAAATTCTTGATCTCATCTTCCAATGATGAGATATGCAAGTTAGATTCAGCAATTTCTTTTTCACACAGTGCAAGCTTCTCATTTAACAGAGAATTGATAGTTTTAAAGCTTGCAATTTCTTGTTCCAAAACATGAATATTTTCATAATTGTCAACAAGGGCATGTTTTCCTTTTTCAAATGTGTGATTTTTCTCTACCAGCATATTGTTTTGTTTCTTTAATTCCTCAATTGCTTGAGCAAGTTTTTCATTCTGTATAAGCTCATCAATCAAAAATTGATCACTATTGGAATAGCTCAAATTCCCTCTTGCATCCTTTTCAATGTTTTCAAGTTTTAAAATTTTAGCCAATAAAGATTCATTTTTCTTTTTCAAACAAGAAATGGTTTCTTTATGGCTATCTATCTCATGCACATGCGACTTAACCAATTTCTCAAAATCAGTGCATTTTCCACATGGAGAATTATCTACACAAGCATTCTCAGTTTCAAGGCACTTAGCACATTGAGAGTTAACATGTGAAACATAATCAAGCTTCTTTTTAATTTTTCTATTTTCAGATTTTAAAACATAAAAACTAACTCATCGTAAGTATCCATCAATTCATCATAACTCAAATCATTTTCCTCATCAGAGTCGGAGTTAGAGTTTACCTTTAAACTCTCTTCGCTTTGACGCTCAATTTCATTGTTTGCAACTAAGCAGTCACTGTCGTTGCAGCTTTCTTTTTGGGCTTCGCTCAACCCGTCCCAAATTTCTTTGGTTGTCCTACAAGATAAAATAAATGGAAATTGATTAGTGTCCAAGGAAGTCTTAAGAGCATTCAAAACAAACAAATTATCCGAATTTATTTTCTTATGTTCATCAGTCCACCTTAATTCATTTTTGGGTAAGACATGTGGACCATGAGAGATTAATTTCATGAGTTTCAGATCAAAGCCAGTAATCCAAACACAAAATTTTCCTAGCCATGAAGCATAATCAAAACCATCAAAGATAGGAATCAAATTCATGCAAGCCATCATAAGGTGATCTTTTCTCCTAGATCGTGAGGTCCGCTAACGAAGATCAGAGATTGGGCTCTGATACCAATTGTTCCCTAGAGAGATGGCAGACAAGAAGGGGGGTTGAATTGTCCCCTTGCCGAGATGGCGGATTTTAAAAACTTTCTTAACTAAACACAGTGGAATCAAAACTAACAACTTTAATTACCCTAAACAAATGTGAGATCTAAAAGGTTCTCTCAATCTTTCCGATCCCACACGGCTTGACAATGCAAAGAACGATTGAACTCAAACCAAACATGGATAACGGAAGTAGCAATGTATGGAGGTGTCGTGAATAAAAATCTACAAATTAACCTGTGAATGGAGATAGGAGAAAAGGACAATCACACAGGCAAATCACATGCAACACAGAGAGTTTTAGGCGGTTCGGGACAACGACGGGCTCCCTACATCCACCCCTCACCCAACCGGGTGAGGTTTTACTCCACGCTACGAAACGTAGCAACACGGGGATGAACCCCAACCACACACACGCTGCTTCCGCAGCAATACACACACGGGGACAAGCCCCAACACGCTGTCACCGCAGCACACACACACACGACGTCGGCGAACACGCCCCGGACACTGAACCACACGGAGTCACAACTCTGTCTACACACACAGACTCGGGGAAACTCACCCCGCAATGAATCCACACACGTGGAGATGCAACTCCGCTCACACACAACGATATTCAAAGTTCTATGAAAGAAGAAGATATACAATAAGCGCCCAAATGAAAAAGTATGCTCGAATATAAGTATAGAAATGAAAGAAGAACGATTCCCCCTCAAATCTGCAGTGAAACCACGTCCAAAGGAGAGTAGGGTGCGCTGGAACGTTCTATCCTCGGAGTGGAAGCCGCTCAATGCTCGTAGAAGGCGCCCTAGGGAGAATAGTTAGATGACCTCGCTCCCAGCTAGTTCAGATCGGCAGAGAATGGCTCGTTCTTGGCATCCTCCTCTTCTTCTTCTTCCTCCTCCAGGTGGGGCGGCGCCCTCCTCTTCCTTTCCTGCAACTGGATAGAAAAAAATTAGCCCTCATACTTCTCCTCCGATGGAGATTGCAAGATATAAAAGGGGCAGGAAAATAGAAGCACAAAAGACCACATGGCCCTGGATAAAACACTTCTAAACCACACCTAAGTCATGTGGTGAAACCCTAAGGCCATTGGTGTAAAAACCCCAAACAATCGGATCTTGAAATGGGCAATTCAAAACCAATCCAGAAAACTCGTTCGGGACGATCCAGACTAAGTGTCGACTCTTTTGTCAAGGTGTTCTATCCCGAACACAAAACAGCATCCATGACAAAAGTGTCGACTCACAGAGTCGACACTTTTTGTCAGCATAACAGAAATCAACGCAGACAGAACCTACTGAAATAAGTGTCAACTCCTAGAGTCGACACTTTTACTGACAAAATTGAAAACTCAATAAAACTTAAATGAAACCCTGTAAATCCTCTCCCAAACATTAAAAACAAATAACCATGTATTGAAACATGGTATTGGCATAAATTAAGCCGCATTCCATCACAAACCAATGAAAGTAACAAGTAATTGAATTTCAAGCCATTAAGTCCTCAACTTGCAAATGAAATCATTTGAAAGCATGACTAATGAATCAATCCCACTCTAGGCACATGGAAATCCATATAAGCATAAACTTGTACCTGGGATCCAAGGGATTGTAAATAAGAATGAAGCTTACCATGTCATTAAAAATTTGAGAGCAAAACTCAACCTTCATTTTAGAAGCTCAAATTTATGATAAATTCAAGCCAATCCACATGAAGTTTGCACTTATATCTGAAATTCATTATCCATGAGAATTATAAATCAAGGGATATAAAGGATCTAGCTTTAAGGCACTTTCAACTATTTCCAGAAATCTCCATCAACCTGCAAAATGATATAGTGAATTGCAGCCATATACAAAATTGATTCAAGATTCTCAACCATTTAACCTCAAGCTCTCTTTTCAGATAAAGATCCATGCAATACAAACCACCTTGTAATTCAACACTTGATTTCCTCTTACAACCTGCATGTAGATTAGATGAAAAGATAACCTCATAACAGCATTAGGCTAATGCACATGAAGAAGCTCGTATCATGACTTATCTTCACATACATCCAGCAAATTCAATGCATAACTTTTCGGGAAAATTCAGATGCAATCCAAGGCATATAGTGCAAGTCAAATTCAGTTAAGTCACACAAGAATTAGAAATGTTGTCCAAGAAAAATTGAGCTTGCACAATACAATGCAAGCAATCCAAGTTCAGTCCGATGAGGACTGAACTGTATCTGTTCACATAGATATAACAAATGTAGTCATTAAGACATGTATTGTTATACATGAAATTCATTCATCAATTCACATATGAATGGTTAAATCTCATTCAACCTTTCTTCAGTAAGATCAACAAACTTCCATGTCATTTGAGACCTCAATCACTCAATGCAATCAACAAAGTCTAATCATATGAACTAATGGTCAATGCACATGAGAAGGTTGGGTTGGTGCACAAGTAAATAGAGTCGGTGCATGTTGTGTAGAACCCATAGAAAAGGTAGGTGCAATGATGACCAAAGTCCATGCAGTGATTAACAAGGTTGGTGCAAAGATGAACCAAACTCATTCAACATTCATTATGCAACGCATGCTGAATCATTCATCAAGAGACTGACATTCAAAAGGAAAATTTCAATGCAAATCAACATGCAATTCAAAGCCCACATTTATCAAACATATATACCAATGCAAATCATAACTCGGGTAAAGCAACCCATGACCCATTACTAAAAGGCCAGGTGAACATACCTCAGACTCAAGGTACGTAATTTTACCATTAAGAGACCAGCTGGGCAACAAGGTGAAAACCAATGCTCAAAGAGCCAGGGGTCGACCCCATGGGTCGACCCTTGCAATGGGCAGTATAAGACCTACCATGCCAGTGTAGTACTATCTGAACTAGTCAGGGCCATTTCAACCCTGCAAAGTGCAAACCAGAATATCAACATGTGAGCATCAAAACCTCAAGACTTTTTCCACAAAATTAACACAAAGTATTTTCACTTTACAGCATACGTAAAACACACAATATATTAGAATCATCAAAACCATTGTCAAAGACAAAGAGGGGCGCACAGAACCCAACGTGGACCAAGGAGAGGAGGGAAGAATTCAAATTCTATCCCCATTTGTCAAAGGGGTGCCCCCTCTCTTGTCCCCTTGTGGGATTATTTTATTTAACTTTGTCCCCCATTTCCCCATTATACCCCCTTGACCAAGGGTATCATTGATCAAATTAATGAATGAAGAAATACTATTGCTAATTGCCTTGGTGCGCACCCCCTCTCCCCTTGGTGTTCTTGGTGTTTTTCCTCCTCCCACCTCCAATTCTCTTAGATCTGATCCTAGATCTCTATCTCCCTCAAATTTCTTCATCCTCCTCTCATCCTCTATCTTCTGTGATCATTCACCACCGTCGCCACCGCCGTTCATGCCGCTGTTGAGCCACCACAAACCGGTCATCTTCTTGCTACCCCGAAACTCAGAGTTGTAGGACATCTGCCCGGTGAAAAATCTAGTACAGGAGATCCGACCGTTTGATCATTACGAAACATTGAGGGTAGGTTCCCCCCGTCACAGGCCATTCCCAGTTTAATTTTGAGGTCGATCAGAGTTCGTTTAGACCATTTCAAAGTAACCTGTTCTTTCTTCTCAAAGATTGCTTGTGTGCAGATCTGCGAGATAGATCTTGGCATCTGATTTTTATCATCCATCAAATATTATCCAAAATTCACAAAAAAACTATGTTCGTCTCCATCACTCTCCCCTCTACCCCCCATAAAAATCTCAGGTCCTAGTTCGTTCTTTTGATCCTCAGTCAAAGCCCTTGATCAGGGAGTTCAAGTTCTGTCCAGTCAGTTCTATATTTCGGGACAGTGTGCTCAGTCAATTTGCAGTCGCTCCCATTTTCATTCCAACCGTTGGATGAAGCGGTCATTCCATTATGTCGTAGGATTTTGCGTCCTCTTTCCAACGGTACCCTTTATGATTCAATCCGACGTTGGATCTGGGAGTACGAGCCATCTTCGTCAGAGCGCGTAGATCTAGATAGAAACACAGCTGCGGGACAGCCTTGGGAATTAATTCCCAAGAAATTGCCCGACTCCATTCCGGTGACCGCCATCCCCGGGGATCGACCCAGGACACTCCAAGAATGTCCCCGCCAGTCGTTGTAGCCAGGAGCGGCCCCGGATGTCGCCGTACCAGCAGCAGGTCCCACGTGCTATCCTGCTGGCCCGAGTGAATAGTGCTGAACCGGCCGACCACGTCCGCCCGAGCGCCACCGACCGCTGCTCGTCAACCTGAGATTGGCGCTCCTAGACCCCACGTGTCGCATGTTACCTCCCTACGTGGAGTGGGTTGTTGAATTAATTTCTGTAATTATTAATTATTGCTGTACCGGGAGTTCCAGATCTCGGCCGGGAAGTCTTCCCCACACCCCGAGTGTGGAGGTACACTCGCCACCCCCCCTTTTTTTGTCGTATTGCTTGCTTAGTATGCATTCTAGATGCCGCTGCATGTGAGTAGGATATTTTGTTAGCTAGTTAAATATTAATCACCGCTGCGAGTTGTGAGAGCGGAACCCGTCCCGTGACTCGTTCCGAGCAGAAGAGTGTGCCGAACACCCGAGTCTCAAAGCCGGTTTCCCAACCGTGCAAGATCGTCACATTTCCCTCGCTGGGGATGACTGTGATTTAGTGCTTCTTGTTTGGGGGCATGATCGCCTCTTCTGGAGCTCGTTCATTGCAGCGTTGTAGTGTTGTTGCTGGTCGCGTCGTCGTATTAGTCGTGTCGTCCGTTAAAGTCCAAGGTCGCAACCCGTCCGAGTCGAGTCCCATCGTCGTCCCGCATCATGAACTTTGCATCTCAACCCTGCAATGCAGGAATAATGATTCCTTGTCTAAGTTTGTTGAAGGGAGGGACAATTTAGATAGACTTTTGGGGAGCAAAGTTAATTTCTAATAAGAAGGGTTTTGAGAATAAACTCTACACATCTTTTGTCAAGAGTTCTTAGTCAAGGCGTAGCTTAAATCAACCTATCTTTCAGTTTGTTGCTAAGAAAAATGAAAAGCCAAATGATGAGAAATTTCAAAAACAAAACAAAAATCCGAAAAATCAAAATACTGTGCAGAACACACCCAAAAAGAAATTCAGCAACTTGCATACAAAGAACTCAAATGTTAATTATCATGTTCACTACATCTATTGTGAAAAACATGGTCATTATATGCATGATTGCTTTGCAATGAAGAAGGATGAGCAGTATGATGTCAGAAAGCATGCTAGAAAATTCTCTACCAATCGGAAAAAGAGAATCGACTATTTTTGCTGTAGCAAAATAGGCCACATTGCTGCACATTGCTGGTTAGCTCAGAATAGGAAACATTCTCATTCAAAATATGTTAAATTCCCAGTTAAGAAAATTGCTTCTAACAGAAATCTCTTCAGTCTGAAAAATAATCACATTGTGTGCTTTCATTGTAGAAACTCTGGCCATACAGTCAAGGACTGTTGGCATTTGATAAGAAAACCAAATTTTCATAACCACAAGCCTGGTTATGCACAAAAATTTCACGCTCATACTCATGTGCACAATAAAAACACAAAGTATTTCAATTCATGTCAGTATTGTGGCCAAGCTAGGCATTCCATGAGTAACTGTTATATGATGAAATCTAATGACATACAAGCTCAGAAATTGTGGAGAGCATCCTTCAGAGATGCTGCTAACACTTCAGAACTCAAGAAGTCTTGGGTACCTTTGCATTCCAAATACGAACCTTGTTTTGCAGGTGTGCCTTGAAGAATAAATAAAGGGGTCAATAAAACCAAGGCACCTGCCAGTTGGTATAAACACATTTCTGGTTCTCGTCAGTATTAGCTGTTGTGTTACATAATTTTCTTAGAGATGCACAACATGTCTAAATCTGTCAATTAGAACTTCATGCTACATTTCCGAGATTACCCTTTTTTGGTTGAATGCTTAAGGGGTAGTTGAAATAAAATTGATTGCAATAAATTCACATGACTGCATACGTCATTTGCATTTTGTTGGTATACTCACACATACATCAGATTGAGAGTTAATTGCATGTAATCATAGAAACTCTATTGCATACATGCATATGCAATGCACATTGTCATGCCTCTTCTGAAAACTGCAATGTTTGGTCGACTGACCAAGTGCAGCTGGTCGACTGAAATAGGTAAAATCTGATGTTTGCTCATGAATGCATCTTTGAGTTTGAAAAACTCTGTGATCACATACAGGACTGCATTGCATCTGATATAAGCATTCATGTTTGACCTCATTGGTATATAAAATGGTATGTTGGAAGAAGGGCAGATCATTTCTGTCTGGAAACCCACACTATACGCGAGGTGGTCTTTAGACCTAATTACTCCGCCTAGTACCATGGGTCAAATTGTATATATATAGGGCATTTAGACTTTCATGAGCATAGTTCAAAAATTCCCCATGTGATTTTCATGATATATTTGATATCTCAGCACATTTAGTTAGGGAGGGTCCCTGCATTTCGTTATCTAGTCATGGGCACTTGATCATTTCAAACATCCATGAACCCATCTCAATAATCCCTGCACAGCTTGAAGAACTGATTTGGAACACATATCACTCTCATCATGTCTAAGCTAACATTTAAATCCATTTAAACTGGACGTGTTAGAGCACTCACTTTTCCTGCTCATGTGATATTTGATCAAATTCCTTGATAGTACTAAGGAAGTCTCTTCTTAAAAATCATGTAACTTATGAGGGGGAGCCTCACTCCAAGGTCCTGTATTATAGCTCCTCACGGGGAGTCACTCTCATTTTGTTTGTATCACATATTCAAAATCTATGTCAATTATGAAATCCATGCACTTAGATAGGGGGAGTCCCTACATTTCACTGTTTAGAAATATGCATTTGCTAGCTCTCATTGCATATCATGTGTTAACAAAATGGTATATGAAATGGTATTAATGGAAGGGTAGAGTATCTCCATCTAAAAATCTTCAATATATGTGAGGACGTACCTCTGCAAGGTACCAATAGTCAGGTTTGCATGAAGAATAAAAGTGCAGTCATTTAAGGGAAGTTGGCATTCAGATAAGCATGCACACATTCTTGATGCTCGGTGAATTATTTCCATATGAATTGTGTCAAAATCTCCAAAAAGATTGCTTGACTAGCATGCGTACTCGTAAGGGAAATTAGTCTCTCAACTCTATGGAAGTTCAGTTTGCATACATCATATCCAAGGCATTCCAAGAAAGTGTCGACTCTCAGAGTCGACCCCTATTTTTTAGCACTCTGACTAAGCCTTCTCAGGAACACTGCCTCGACGCTATGAAGGCTTGCGTCGATGCAGTCAACTTTGCCTTCAACAACTGTCTTGGCAACTTCAGAAAATTCAAAATTCAAGTAGCCGTCTTCCTGCTGTATTATTGGGTAACTCTGCCTTATCCTTGAGCCAAAATCTACTCAATTTTTAATCCGTTTGAAATGCATGATTATCTTGTTATCATTCTCATCATGAATTGGCATTTTTAGACAAGTCAAGTTTATCATTGTCATACTTCTAGAACCTCTTGATCACTAGCTCTTGCATTCATTAAGGGGGAGCTTTGTATTTCTTGATTGTCATTCCCTTGAGATCACTAATTGATCCAGTCATCCTGGAAGTCGTTCATATCCATTGGCATCATTGAAATCATCCTTAAAATCATTTCAGCTCACTGAACCTTGAACATTCCTACCATACTTGCGTTTCTAGGTCATTTGAAGCATGCCCATTGGTTTGCTCATTGCTGTAATTTCTATTGAAAATCTCTGTAACTCCTGCTACTTATCTTGGCTGCACCTTAAAAATTCTCTTATTAACTGCCAATGAGAATGATTTTACTTGAAAATCACCTTCATGTTGCTGCTAAAGTTGACTGATTCTGCCACATCCTTGAGCTAGTTACTCTGAAAATAACCATGTTCTTCAATCTGCTGCCCAGCATTAAGGAAGACTTCAATATGTGTATCTTGCTCATAAATTTGTGAAACATTTAAACAAGGAATCTTCCATTATACATAATTATGAATGGTCAGAAATAATCAGCCGGTATAAGTTTAATGTGTTCCTTAAAGTTTAGCCATGAATCTCTTGAAAATATCTGAGTCATTTTTAATAGACCTTAACCAGCATCTTCATGTTGTTTCGTGAATATATCTGCTGAATTCCAAAAGTTCAAGATCTTGATTTTCTTTGGTTGAGATATATGAAGTAAGTATTATTTTTAAACATCTTAATGTTCTGTAATGTTCCTAAGGTTAAATTTTCTTTGAGCAATGACTTTGGTCACCCAGAAACCATGTCCTTGACCATGAAGTCTAAAGGACTGTGTCATGAAGTGTCATAGTTATCTCTTCTGAAAAATGATTGAAAAACTTGGCAGAACAATGGCTTGCACACTAAGAAATATATCGCACTCATCAAGAAATGAGTAGAGGTATGTGAGGTGTCAATGCTAACTCTATTCCTTGTGAAGCATGATAGTTAGTCCCAAGTGCTTAAAGATACTGGCGTCTAAACAATGTGTATCCTCTTGTTACAAGGTGTGTACTAAACTCAATTGCCCCTACAATTAATATGAAAATTGTTGTTGAACAAATGAAATATCTAAAAATGGTTGCAAAAGAAATTGCTGAAACCCTGGATAACATCAGATGTAATCATGGTTGTTTAACCTCAATACTTAGTTTTGTAACTCCTAAAGGAGTCATTGAAATTTGAATGAGTTAGATGAAGGGGGGTTCATGTGAAGGTTTGGTTCATTTCTATTAAAATTTGATGGTATCAGATATGAATATAGAATATTTTATGGACAAACTTTGAACTCTTTAGACTTAAACCTTGTTGTCCTATAAAGGTCATTTCATAAGTCCTTATAATGGAAAAGACTAAAAAATCTTTACAATCAGATTTATGAACTTGGTATACTATTGAAAACCTTCTTGCTTAATCCATTCATTCAGAAATTCTGTTGGAAGCCATGCATTCTATTCTTACCTCTGCTGAAAATTTTTTGTTTGCTCAACACATATCCAATGTTTCACAACATACTCATGATTGTTCATCAACTGTGAGTCTGAAGTTCTTTATTGTTCCAACTCCCTTCTTGCCTTAATCATCTCCAGATTTTACACCCACATTCAACTCCTTCTGTTTTATCAAGGGGAGATAATCTGATCTGGGAGATGTGCTCATATATTAAGGTGGAGATTTTTGGGGGGGAGAATAGTTGGGGCAAGTTCACATTGCATATTTCATGTCAAAACATGTTCTTATTGAGACTATCTCTACTGTTTTATCAAACTGTCGTTTACTTTTTGATGAAGTCAAAGGGGGAGAATAGCCATCGACCTATTCTTCAATGCATCGACGCATCAGTACTTTCAGGATATGCAACCATTTAGTCTACATCAACCAATTTTTCAAAGCATCGACACATTAGCACTTTCAGGACATGCAACCATTTAGTCTACCTAGACCTGTCTTCTTAGCAAGTCGGAGCATCAGGCTTTCCAGCGACTCACGTGATCAACTTACAGAATCAGGTGATCTCAATCTCCATTGGTTGGAAAATGATACTAAGACCCCTGGGGGTATTTCCAGAAGACTCTTAAAAGGGAGAATATTCCAAATTGCCAGATGGACCAATGGGATTTCAGCTGAATTACTTCCCTTATCCACTTGGAATTTCTAGAGCCCTGTTTTCTATAAAAGGCCTCATCCTTGCGTGAAACAAAGAGAGTGAGTGAGAAAAAGAATAGGGGAGTGATTATCAAAGAAGAGAATGGATAGCAATTGAGAGAGAGCCTCTGCCAGAGACAGATCTGTGACAGAAAGAGCCGTAGTTGAGAAGAAGAGTGAGAGCATTTCCAGATATCTAGATCGAAGCAAAATTTGAGAGCAACAGGAGCTACCATTGAAGATCTGTTGTTCGTATCAGTTCGTGGATCAAATCCAGAATTGTTGTGCTCCTTAGGAGCTACATCCTTTTCGTTTTGTTTTGTTCTTGTTGTTTGTTTTTTATTTTCGTTCTAGCCCTTTCGATATCTTGTCTAAGAATCGGGCGTTCCTTCTGAGCAAACAGAAGAAGGAAGATTTTCTCTCTGGGTTCCCTCTGAAGGTTCGAAGGAAGAGAGGTTTGTCCTCTGGGTTGCGGGTGACTGGGTGTCCCTCACAGGTTCCCTCTGAGGTTTCAGAGGAAGAGAGGGTGGTAGCTCTCTAGGTTGGTGAGCAGTGGGGTGCTGTCTCACTAGTTCCTTCTGCATTTGCAGAAGAAGGGAGAGCGGGTCTCTGCAGTCACTACATTAGTAGTGGGGTGCTAGATTAGTGTCTGAGGGATTTGTCTCCCTATGCTCAAGCTGTTTGTCAGCATTTGTCGCAGACTGAGTCTACTTCTTGCAGCTTGCAAGGTGAAGCCATACTCTGGTTTGAGTATGGGGTGGACGTAGATCTGTGAGGTAGATTGAACCACCTTAAAAGTCATGCGTCTAGTGTGGCTTGTGATGTGCGTTCATTCTTTATCTCCTACCTCCCCTTCGCAGGTTGTTGCTTGAGGTGTTCCCTCCCTTCAATCTAATTTAGTGATAATTAGGCTGAACTATAGTGGTTGATATATGATCTGTCAGTTCGAGTGCATGCTATGGTAACGTGCATTTATTTGTTGCACACTATTTTATGGTTGATTGTGGTTCGGACTGAACCATCGATTTGTTGCCTACTTCTGCTGGGAGTATCTTCTTGTGTGCTGAGCGTTTGTGTTTAGTTCCATGAGAATTTAGAGTCATCTGAGAGCTTATGCATTATGAAATTTATGCTGTTGTGTGCTAAGTGCTCGAGTGTTGATCTATGTGATATGTTGGACACCGCTCTGTAAATATCAGAGCTGTTCTGGCCACTGCCAAACATGGTTATTTCGGTTCTAGATAGCAGCATTTTATTTCAAATCTTTATAGTTTTAAAATTGGACTAAATTTTGTTGAAGGATCCAGTCACCCCCCCTGTGGATCCCTCATTGCACCCATCTACTTACCCATCACCGAGGAACGAAGAAACCACAGAAGACGCTAGGCTCGAAGGCCGCTACACCTCTAGCCACCAGACATTATTCCCTCAAATCTGTCCTTGCTAACACCAATCCATTCTCAATTCTCAAGACCGCAAAATATCCATCTCTTGAGCTACCGCCGCGCAGACCACCACGCCAAGAGCTACAACACGAACCACGATCGGCACCTACCAACGCTCATCCTCAAATCCTGAATCTGCCGCGGAACCTTCACATCTCACATGTCGGCTCACACGGCGCATCCAAGGTGGCACATAATGGCCCTAAATTCCACAATCTGGGCCACGTACCAAGCCACCGCCATACAATCTCGGGCCAAATCTAAGGCTAACACAACCCATTCACACACAGAAGCGTAGGACTTAGAACTCACTTGGACAACTCTTCCCAATGTTGCCTCAAAATCCGTAAAAATAATCGAGACTGGCACGTCCTCTCCGACACCATAGAGCATGATGAGAAAATCAGGCTCGACAATTAGCAGCTCATCGAGAAGATCCTCCGCTCGTCTGAGCACATCTCTCGATCAGGGCACCCGCTCTGCCATCTCAAACCACGATCTTAACCCCTGAGGGGTTGGCTACACCTCAAGCCGGGGTGGCCAAGATGACATTAACTCTCTCAAAGCACACTCATGGCTACTTAACCACAAGCAATCCTTGCCAGCCACCTGACCTCGCCGTAGATTCCTCGAATGCAGCACTACAAGCTCGCACCTACAGGCAAGCTCTACCCAACGCAGCAAAACTGGGGCCAACACCAATGGGGAAAAAGCTCTCTATCTCATTCCTCAGGCCCCAGCCAGCACTCCGACGAAAATAGCAACCGCTTTCACAGCACCAACGCCGCGCATTCTAGCTCTCAAGTGAGAAACAAAGTGGTAAATAAACACAAAAATCCTATGCCAGCTGCCGACTGTACTGGACCTTATGGACTCTGAACGCTGCAATTATCTCAAATTCTAATGTACGCTCCAAAAACACTCACTCGGATACCATCTGTAACAACCCAAGATCCGGATACCGGGAATAACCCGATACCATTCGAATCCTTGCCCGCCACCCACAAGCCGGAGGGCTCGGAAGGGTTAGAATGGAGTGTGGAGGTACATCGAAACATAAAATAAAGCAGGAATATATATAATTAATAGTTTAAATAATAGAAATCAGTTATATTTTTAATTAATAAATTAAACTACAGAGTCCAGTCTAACAAAGGTACAGTCTATAGGGAAAGAAACGTACTCAACGCCGAGTGAACACTCGTCCCGGCGAGCTGGCAACTACAAACCTGTGCATTGCACCTCCGAACCCCGAGGAGGAACCGCTACACCTGAAAAGCAGGGGGTGAGCCTCATCTCATTGGCTCAGTAGGGTTCCCGCGGAACCCTACCACAAAATAACGGTGGTAACAATAATGCTAGAAAAGCAACAACAACAACAACAACGACGGAAGGAATAGCCGTAACAAAACAGGAAACCCAGCAGTCGTTGGAACCTCCGCTCTAAAAGCTACTCCTGGTGGTACGGAAAGCACGCCTCGATCTCATAGTCGGGGGACTATCGAATAGACGGGAAGACACTCAAAAACCCTAGACCTCACTATGCAGCCAGGAGAAATATCACGACAACTCTATCATGAAGGCACGTCCTCACAGACGAGGGCATAACCCAAGACCACATGGTCCGAGAGGGTCACGACCACGCCGTCATGAACCCTACATGGTCTACGGGTGAAACCTTGATAACCCTACCAGAAACCCTAGACCTCAGTGTCGGGAAGACACTCAGAAATCACCCGAAGAAATACGAAGAAGCGTGTCTCGTGTGACAGGAGTACTGTCCACTAGAAGTAAGGTCGGATGCGTCAATTGACCACTTAGCCTGCGTCCCGGGTGTCTCCCTCGCACCAGGCGAAACTGAGACATTTTACTAGTAACCACAGCACAAGGGTCTAGTCGGGGTCGTGCTCGTTAGAACGCCTCCAAAGTCCCCGACCATGTGTACACACACTGACTGACTGCACTACGTCAGGCCCTCTAGCTTATTTTCCTCTCGACCTGGACTCGAGCCGCTACAGTGGGAGGCCCTATGGCAAACCAGCCTAAAAACCGCCACTCTCGGGTCTAGGTCTCTACCACCCCCGGGTGGGTAGGCACAGGCATGGCAGGCAAGCTACGACTAGTGGGAACGGTCACTCGAGAGAAAGACTCTCAGAAGGAACTAACGGAATGCTGACAGGCTACCCACGAGCCCGCCACACATAGGTCGGAACATGAATGCCATGGTGCCACCAGACTCTGAACAGTCCACTAGACCCACTAACCCAACGGGACCTTAAGTCAGAAGACTTAGGTCAAGACCGTTGTACAAGACAGCTCCATGCCGTCAATCTGCCCTAAACCTAGGGTCAAAACCACGGTCCGATATAGCTTTTAAGGTGGGACATAATCGTCGAGCTTAATCTCTTTCCAAAGGGAAACTAAGAAACCTCCAACCCCAGGCTGGGTTATAAGACTCACAATTCATAGGCCATTCGCATGGCCCAGACAGAAACCACTTTCTAAGAAAGCTAACGCCGTGCGGGAATAGCCCACCGCACTCATACCAATCCACGGTGACTCGATCAAGCATAACACGGAAGCCTGAAACACGTAGGGTCACTCGAACCATCAAAACCCACGGGCACACTAATCGAGGTAACATGGTACCTCCGGACACCCAAAAACACGGTCATCGTACTCTCGGGGAATCCGGAACATCCACGGGGCCATAGGTCGACCAATGGGTCACAACCAGGTCGACCGGGGGCCAAAATGGGCCAAAGAATTGAATTTCGATCCACCAACACCCCTGGGTCAGTTGACCAACAGGGGGCAGGTCGACCCAACCACTGGGTGCTTCGACCTGCTCAGCAGGGAGCAACAACTGTTGGTCTGGTCGGTCGACCGAACTGCCCAATTCGGTCGACCAAACTGGGCAGCAGGCCCTGTTTTGTGGCCAGCAGTTCGGTCGATCGACCTCAACCGGTCGGTCGATCGAAAATGGCAGAAACGCCCCCAAATCGAACGTAGGGGTTCAATTCCACACCCCAATCACCCCTGGGTGATGGGGAAAACATGGAGAACCCATTCCCCAGCCTCTGGACCACCAAGAGGTGCCATTCAAACCCCAAAAATGTGATTAAAACGGAAGATCCGTCGCTCATCTTAAAATCTTGCTTTTAAACCCCCGGCATGAAATAAACCCTCTCGGCACACCTCGGGCCACCAAATTGCAGGAAAATAAACTACAGGGGCCAGGGATCCATCCCCCTACCTCCACCGAAGATTTTCCGCACCGAGATCGCCATTTCCATGCAAAATGCCTCACGAATGCTGTCGGGTTCACGGAATCGCGAACGAGCTCGCCGCACCTCCACCGCCTCATTCCACGCTCCATCCTCACCGCTCGATGCCCCACGAGCCTCACTGCCTCGCCCCCCCCCCCCCCTTCCTCCATCGACCGTCGGAGAAGTGAGGGAGAGAAAGAGAGAACGTGAGTGGGGAGGGAGAGAAATAAGAGAGGGGAGAGAGAGGGGGTGAGGGTTTAATTTATAGAAAAACCATTTGAGATTTTAATAAACCAGAAAAATAAAAATATAGGAAAATATCATTCCCATGATCCTTGAAAAATGCACAACGCTCTTGCAACGTCTTCGAGCCCGACAACACATCGGTTCACCCTACACAGGGTTCCGCAGGCTCGACAGCCAAAAACCCAAGTAAATCGTAAAACACGACCCAGGACTCACAAGGGCGCTCCGAACTCATGGATTCTGATCGGAAAAAAAATCCTGGGTGTTATAGTGTCAGCTTGGGAAACTAGAGTCCTAACCTTGTTTGGATGGCTTAACAATATTATCCTTGATTGTTTTCTATTTTTGTTTTTTTTTTAAATTTTCTTTTAGCCCAGCATGCATCATGTAGGAATTTGATTTAACTGCGAAAAATCTCTTACTGAATCAGTAATGAGGGCCGCTAGTTCTTGATTTGAGCTGGCATGAGATATTCTATTTTAAATTGAGTACTATGTTCTCTTCGAAGCTGCTTAGGCTGATTTCTTGAAAGCACCATTGATTTGATTCTTATCTTATTTCTAGACATTAATTCTTTTTTAAAAGATCCACCTTGACTACAGCACGGCCACATTAGCTGGTAACCGCTCTCCAATGGTGAAACTTACAGGTCCACGACCTAGGGTACTTCCACAACACTAGAAGATGATCTTCCCTCTTCTTCTCCTGTGCCCACGTGCACATTTTTAGTTTGATTTTTTTTCATCCAAGCAATTGTCGCTTTATGGTAATCACACAGGGTTGCTTCATTCAGAACCATGGGAAAAAAATTATCTCTTAGTGTTGAAAGCGTGTCACATCACACCTTAGTATCTACTTTTCAGTTTGTTTCCACTTCATTCCGCTTCGCTACATTTTCATTCCACTACACTTCATTTCGTCTCACTCCCCTGCAAAGTAGATGTCAAGGCGGGGCAACTGTAGACACGCCAAAATTGACGCTAAGTTGAGTAAATCTCCTGTCACATCATAATGCCCCACAGTGGACCTCATTCTTGGGTTAATAAGATAGTTTTTCTATTTTTCATGGCATTTTTAGAATTCACATTTTGGACCTAGACGCCATTTCAAAGAATCTGCGCCTTCACAGAGAGGCGCATATTAATTCGCGTTTGTACCACAGATGCAAATTCTTTTACATTCTTGAATTTTATTTCAAATTAAAATTCATAATCTCAAGGAACTTGCGCCTCTTTGCGGAGATGCATATTAATTCGCGTATGTACCCCAGACATAAATTTCCTTGCTATTTTTAGAATTTTATTTGAAATTAAAAATTCATATTTCAGAAAATTCACGCCTCCCTGCGAAGATGCATTTTAATTCACGTGTTTGTCCCTGACGCGAATTCTAATTTTTATTTTAGGAAACCTTTTATTTCCTTATTTTGTACAAGGAAATAGTGTCGTCGGCACTGGACGCGTATTTAATTAATGTCACCTGTACTTGACGTCATTTTCATTTCGTGTCCGGTTCGTCCCCCACCTCCTTTGCATGGCATTCCAACTGGGATTAAGGTCTAAGGGCCTTCGATGGAAGGGAGCCCTGCCATGGAAGGGTTTCCCTATTCCAAAATCTCTTAGAATGGGGATTATCTCCCTATAAATACCCCATTTGAGCTTCTTGGCGGAGGTTAGAAAGAAACGGTTGGAGAAAGAAAGAAAAAGAAAGAACCGAAAAAAGAGAGAGAAAAGAGAAAAGGGCTAGAAAGAAAGAAGTAAAAGGAGAAACCCCACCCCCCGGTGAGCTCCGTATTCCACAGATTGGAAAAGAAGAGAGCCCCCCCCTGTCGACCTCTTGCTGTGAAGGAAGGCCATTGGAGCCTTACTCTAGTTTTGGAGAACCAACCTCCATTTCTTCCCATCCTTTATTTTTCTTTAATAGTTTAACTTGTATCACATTAAATCATCCTCAGCAATCCTCTTGCTACAATTTTATTCTCTTTTAGCATTCATCTTCTCCCTCCCTTAACCTTTAAGGGGTTTAGAAAACACACAAGGTGTGTTCTTTTCCATGTTCTTTTACTCTTATTACATTGAGGATTTGACGCTACATCATTGAATTCTAATTCAATCACTTGTTTTTGTTGTGTCCTCCCTATGTTTTGATGCTGGCAAAATTGGTGTTAATGATTGGCAAAACTATGTGTTGTGTTGTCATTTCTTCAAGTCAGAATGAGTCCTGGTTGTCAGGTCGATGCATCAAAGCCTTTCATAGTACTCAGGTCAACGCATCCATATTCGCTAGTGTCATCAGGTCGATGCATCCTTAGTTGTTAAGTTCATGAGGTCGATGCATCTTCATTGTCACGCCCCGAGCGCGGAAGGAACCCGGTACGCGTGACGAGTTTATATCATTCATGTCAATCAGAGCATAAGGAATTCGACCTTATAGACAGAGATGTGAAAATTGCAAGACAACCAAATCCAATTTATTCATATTAACCATTAAGGTAAATCCATTACATAATCTCCTCTTTAGAAGAGAGTATTAAAGGACATTCTTGACTCAATAAAGAAAATTACAACGATCGACTCAGGAAATAGAAAAAAGACACGACTAGATAGACACTTTCGTGACTGCGAGGCTCTACGCTCTTTACTCGTTTCCGTTCCCATCCGATTGATTCTCGTCATCAGAGTTACCTGAAAAATAGGGGAAAGCACTAGGTGAGCAAACGCTCAGTAGGAATTATATCTCAAGTACAAGCTTGCTTTAAGTAAATTACATTTAACATGAATGCAAGTCTAGCTATGCATATACGCATGACAATGTCGAGAGCGGAATAACAAGAAGTAATGTAGATGGACTAACAAGATTTCAAAATAATCATGTATTGTATATCAAGATAGTCAAGCATGTAATAAAGAGTCATGAGAATTGGCTATTATAATATCAAGCAAGTAAATACCCATTCCGGGCCACGCAAGTCATGTCATGTCAAGTATGAGTTAAGTACGAGTCGTGGAATGTCAAATCTAACAAGTCATGCACTTCGGTGTAATGCCACAGCATGATCAATCAACTCCCATAGGCACAAGTACTTTCGGGTGCTCCTCCCAGGATCAGATCGGGCCCTATATGCACAAGTATTGAGTCATGTATATTTTAGACATCCACTATAGTTACAGCCAAATATAGAGTTCCAAAGGAATAAACTATTGTAAGATGATAAGGTGGATTTCACGAATGAAGGAGTTCAAAGGTAGAACTTGAACAAGTATGACACATCATTAAAACTCCCGAAAACCAAGACATGTCATGAAACTGGGTAATTGGCGCCCACTCAGTCGCCATCAATTATAGAAATTGCGCCCACTGTCTGGTTGCTAATTCCTACGAACAGTACAGGCTCGATGAAATAGCGCCTAGGTTCACGTCGCTAAATCAGGGAAATAGCACCACTAGTCAGGTTGCCAATTCCTTTTGGCGCCCAAGTCATGGTCGCTAATTACTGATAGAATACAATTCTCAAAAGAGGTCAGAAACAACGCTCTATGAGGGCTAATGTATCACGTTTCTTCAGAGTGACGTGACAAGTAAGGGTTCCAGGGTCTTTAGGGTACAACCTGCTCGGCTGCCTTGAGGGAATCCAAGTGATGCGGGACGGACACGGGAGACAACACTATACAGTGCCACCCTCGGACTCTAGGTGAAGACGCGACCAACAATACACACCAGGGAGACACTAAGCCCGACACTACGAGCTCCTAGTGGCAAATCGTCGCTAACATAAGTACAAGCTCACTCGGCGTCCCATGCGAGGGAAAGCGTGGATCGTGCGCGGTTAAGGAACCGGCAGAGTTCAAGGTAGTCAGACTCACTTCCGGACTCGGATCGAGTTGCGGGACGGGTCACTCTCACGCTCACAACGGTGACATGGACACACGGGCTAGGAACCTACACTCTCGGCAGCGGCCTAAGACCGTATACTAGCTAAGCAATGTAACGCCAAGAAGTTAAGACCTTTACCTCCACGCACCCGACGTGGCGAAGACACCCCGGCTGACTTACGGACCCCCGGTTAACATAATTCACAGCGGTACAAAAGGATTCGACCCACTCCACGCAGGGAGGTAAAAGGTCACATGTGGGCCCCGGGGATCACGTAAATCAGGTTGACAGGCAGCATCTTGATGTCGACTCGACGCGCCAAACTCCGCGTTTTCGTGCTTCCCGAACGGCGGGTTCTGCGGGCCCGTGGGGCCCACGGATGGCGCTGTCCTCCGGATCTGCGGAGGTGGGTCCCACTATGATGGAGACCCCTGGTGGCGCGCCTCCACGGACGGCGGTCGGCCGGAGACACCGATTGGTGGCCGGTCGGGTCCGATCTTCAAGTTGTGGAATGGCTGCCCACGGATTTCAGTTCTGTTTTCCCTGCGCGCGCTCCGGCGAAAACAGCCGCTGCGGTCGGCCCCGTCGTCGGAATGTGACGAGACCAGCGCCGTTGGAAAGAGGACTCAAAATCCTCCAACCTAGGGCCAGTGGAATCTTCTGAACCTCTGCGGACCTGGACCTTAACTAATTTTCAATTCTCTATTACACAGTTCCAGAACTCTCAGATCAGCACCTTAGTTCCCTATAAACGGCCATTGACCGCATACTTACGGTGGGATTCAGACATCAAGCTCTTCTTCGAAGTGATAGATATTTAAACCACGAAGCTGGGACAATTTTTGGAATTGGATTCTGAGGTGGTGGTGATTTGATAGGATTTTTAGAGTGTCTGGTGGTCAGATCTTGGAACTGGCAGAAAGTACTGTAGCTAGGGAAGAACTTGATTTTTGTAAAATATAAGATGGACTCACAAAAATTCAAGAACATTTGGGGATAGAGGGGATAGTGGACAGAATGCCCAGTAAAATTGGGCGAACTAACAAAAATCAAAAAGTGGACCTAAGACTTAAAACGCAGGGCAGGTGGAAATGGAAACAGATAGGAGACAGATCTGGAAACTGGGATTGGACGAAAATAAAAAAATACCAAATGAGATCTTCATGACCAACCAAAATTCGGAGGACGTACGGGACACCTCTGGAACATCCAGTAAAATTCCCAGCTCGATCTGAGGCCGTGGCTGAGACTGAAATTTCGTAGAAGCTGTTGTGGTACTGCGCGGACAGAACTCTGGCGGTGGCGATGGCGGCTCGTGGCAGTGGCGGCGGCGACCGGAACTGATAGGGTGGAGTCACACCACCAAGAGGCAGCCTTCACAGCTGCAAGGGGGGAGAGGGAGAGAGGAAGGGGGTGGCCTAGGCTTTGCTCCAACATTAAGTTTGATTCAAATGGCATTAATTCATCAAAATGGGAAAATACAAGCATATATTGGTCACCCATCTAATCCATCCTCCACCGTTGGATCTAGGGGTGTGAGATGGAGGGTTGGGATGGCTTGTGACCATTCCACAAAAATACAATTAAAAAAATAAGGGGGGGACAGCCTATTGACTAGGGGGGGAACAAGCTTGACATGGTAGGTGGGTGTTGGTTGGAAATGTTGACTATTTTGGTCCCTTGTCCCCCATGTGGACAATTGACCATTCAAACTTCTAGATGCCCCATGTGACATGTTGACTGACCCCACGTGGGACCCTAGGCTGAGGTGGCCCAATGTGGTGGGGCCCGGGGGGGCCGTGGGGCCCACGGGGTCCGAAATACTCGTAAGTCCCTATTACACTCAAAATGGCAAACCGAATGCAACGAAATAAATACAAATTACACACATATAAAGTCTAGCTAAATATAATAAATGGGGAGGCTCAAGGCGGAGTCTCCAGGCTGTCTCCGAGCCAGATGGATGCTGAGGTGGCTCGTGTCGTGCTCCGTGTGCGGTACCGGTGGCTCGGTGTGTCGTGCCGATCAACTGCTCGGGTGTCCGCACCAATTCTCCCCGGGTGGGAGAAACTCAACCCTGTCGAGTAAGGGTCTGCATCGCTCCTGTATCGCTCCAAAAGGTCCGGATCAATCCGCTGCAACTCGCCATGTGTGATCCATGTGTCCTCAGTAGCGAGCCGTCCTCTCCATCGCACCAGGTAGCGCGGGTAAGATCCACTCCTGGTAACTGTCACTTGCTCGTCCAGTATACGATCTATGTGCTCACGCTGCCGTGAAAAAGGGGCTGGAGGTGGAAGTGGACACTCAGGTGTGGGATCACTCTCAAGGGGAGGAGATGGCTCAAAAGGCTCACTAGGGATCACCGCTGGGTCCCTATATGCAACAAGATCCGATACATTGAAGGTAGAGCTTATACCATATTCCTCGGGCAGGTCCACAACATACGCATTGGATCCAACGCGTTTCAACACTCTAAAGGGACTGGCTCCGCGAGCTTGCAACTTCTTAACGGTTCCAGAGGGAAACCGTTCAGGTCTTACCCTGATCATGACATATTCGCCCTCGTGGAACTCTCGGTGGTATCGGTGGGCATCGGCTAACTCCTTGTATCGTGCATTGCTGGCCTCAATGTGACGACGGATGTCGTCATGCAAACTCCTAACATGCCTAGCAAACGACTCGGCCGACTCCGACACTCTAGCATGGATAGGCATGGGGACAAGGTCAACGGGTTTCCTAGGCCTACGACCTATGACAATCTCAAATGGACTCATGCCGGTAGACCTATTCACCGAATCATTATATGCAAACTCAGTCATGGGTAGGATGAGATCCCAATCCCCGATGCGATCCCTAACAAGACACCTCAAAAGATCACCCAGACTCCTATTGACCACTTCGGTCTGACCATCTGTCTGGGGATGATATGCAGTGGAGAATTTAAGATGCGTACCCATCATATGCCATAGTGTCTTCCAAAAATAGGAAGTGAACCTAACATCACGGTCAGACACTATAGTGCGAGGCAACCCGAACTTGCACACCACATGAGTAAGGAAAAGGCGGGCTACCCTAGAAGCATCCGAAATCTTTGAGCAAGGGATAAAGAGGGCCATCTTCGAGAAACGGTCAACAACAACATAGACCGAGTCATGCTTCCTAGAGGTACGTGGCAATCCCAAAACAAAATCCATACTAACATCCTGCCACGGGGCATCAGGCACAGGAAGAGGCGTATAAAGGCCTGAGCTTTGCTTCTTCATCTTGGCCGTAGCACATGTACGGCACTGAGCCACGATGTTAGCAACATAGCGCTTTAAGCTCGGCCAATAAAATCGATGCTCCACTGCCTCAATAGTCTTGTTCCGACCAAAGTGGCCGGCTAGACCGCCCGCATGTAGTTCCCACACTAAGAAATCTCGAACCGAAGTTCGAGGGACACATAGCCTGCTACCTCGAAAGAGGTAACCCTCCTGAAGCACATACTCATCAAGGTCTCTCGAGGGTCCGGCCTGGAGGGTGGTAAAAATCTGACCAAAGTCAGGACAATCAACATAGGCCTCCTTCATCTTCTCTAACCCTATGACCTCGGCACTCATGGTGGTAAGCAAACATGCTCACCGACTCAAGGCATCAGCCACCTTGTTCTCCACTCCAGCCTTATGTTTAAGCACAAAGGTGAACTGCTGGAGATACTCGACCCAACGACTATGACGCGAATTAAGCTTCTTTTGCGAATGGAGGTACCTCAATGCCTCGTGGTCGGGGTATAGGACAAACTCCTGATGTAAAAGATAGTGCCTCCAATGCCTAAGAGCCTGAACAACTGCGTAGAATTCTTTATCATACGTGGAATATCGCAGTTTCGCGTCATTCAGCTTCTCGCTGAAATATGCGATCGAGTGGGACTCCTGACTCAAAACTCCTCCAATCCCAACACCCGATGCATCACAACAGACCTCAAACACCTTCGAGAAATCAGGCAGTCGAAGGATAGGTGTCTGGGTCATACGCTCCTTGATGTCCCTGAAGGCAGCAGATGCGGCCTTCGTCCAGACAAATGTGCCCTTACGGATGCAATCCGTGATCGGGGCAGTGACGGAGCTAAATCCGCGGATGAAGCGACGGTAGAACGTCGCAAGGCCATGAAAGCTGCGGACATCATGAACCGTACGGGGTTCCGGCCACTCAACAATGGCCCGGACCTTCTCCGGATCGGCGGAGACCCCAGTACTAGACACAATGAAACCCAAGAAGGTAAGCTGAGGTGTCATGAAGGCACACTTCTGTGGGTTCGCAAATAGCTGCTCTCGCCGAAGAAGTAGACAGACCTGCCGAAGGTGGTCTAAGTGGTCCCCTGTGGTGCGGCTATAGATAAGGATATCATCGAAATACACCACTACAAAGACTCCAATGAAAGGTCGAAGGACCTGAGTCATGAGCCGCATGAAAGTGCTAGGGGCATTGGTCAACCCAAAAGGCATGACCAACCACTCATATAGACCGTCCTTGGTCTTAAATGCGGTCTTCCACTCATCACCGGGCCTAATCCTCACTTGATGGTAGCCACTCTTAAGATCGATCTTCGAAAAGATAGTGGCACCTGCCATCATGTCTAGCATGTCATCCAGGCGGGGAATAGGGAACCTGTACTTCACGGTGATCTTGTTGATGGCACGACTATCAATACACATTCTCCACGTGCCATCCTTCTTCGGGGCGAGTAATGCGGGTACAGCACATGGACTCATGCTGTCCCGGACAGATCCTCTCTGCACAAGCTCATCGACCTGCCGTTTAAGCTCGGCATGCTCCGTGGGGCTCATTCGATAATGCGGAAGGTTGGGCAAAGAAGAGCCCGGAACAAGGTCGATAGCATGCTGAATATCCCGCATGGGTGGGAGTCCCTCGGGAAGCTCATCGGGAAAAATATCAGCAAACTCCCCCAAAATAGGAACAACCTTGGGTGGGAGCTCACCCTCGGAGTCCCGCTCCACCTCTCGGACCGTAATGGCAAACACCGGATAGCCCTGACTAAGCTCCTGCTCCATTTCCCGGGAGCTAATCATCATCAATCTCCTCGTCGAGGGCTCTCCTGGGCCAAAGTTAACGGTCATAGCCCGAGCTGGGGATGGGGTACTAGGCCCGGGAACGGAAGGCTTCGGAGTACTAGGGCCAGTAGGACCCCTAACAGATGGGCTCCTGGGCCGAACGGGTTGGAGGGTGACCCGCTGGCCATCGTGGTCGAAGGTACAGGTGTTCGACCGACCATGGAGTGTGGCATCTCGGTCGAATAATCACGGCCTACCAAGAATGATACTTCCTACTTCCATGGGAAGAACATCGCACCAGATCTCGTCACGGTAGGAGTGGAGCTGCAGCGGGACCAAGCACCGCAGCCTGACCGAAATGGAAGTGGTATCCACCCATGATACCTGATAGGGACAAGGATGGTCTACGGGTGTGAGACCAAGACGAGTGACAACGTTTGTGGAGATTGCATTGATACAACTCCCGCTATCGATGACCACCTTGCAAATTCGCTTTCCCAGCCTACAGAATACATGAAGGATAGTGGTCCGACGCCAGTCATCGCTGACTTGTGGCTGGGTGAGGATACATCTGACGACCCCCACATGGGTATCATCCAACTGCTGGGCATCCTGGGCCTCACCTCCCATCTCATAGTACTCGTCAGCTAGCTCTTCATCTGCCTCATAGCTGACTAACTCTAGGCCCGCAGGGGTGGTATCCTCGGCCTGTGTGTCCCCAATGTGAAGAGATGGGCGGGTGGGACACTGGTTGGCGAAATGGCCAAACCCATTGCAGCGATAACACTGCTGCCGTGATCCACTAGGCTCCCCAATCATAGGTCCTTTACCTTTATCCTCCCGATGGATAGGAGGCGTAGGCAACAAAGGACGTGCGGGTGGTGCGGGTGTCGGTGGACGGGCTATGGGTGGGGCCGTAAGATGCTGGGGACGAGGAAGGTCCCTCGGGGGTGGAGGGCGAGGCCTAGGAGCAAAGGGCTCGTGGCGAGCGGGCTCCTGAGGTCGAGCCATGGGGGCCCTCGGATATGTGCCAGATGAGCCACGGGACTCGACACTACGAAGGGGAAAGGAGCCCAACCGATCGAACTCGGCCTCGAACTGTTCCAATTCGAGAGCAATCTGATATGCCTGCTTCAAAGTGGTGGCATTGCGGCGAAAGAGTTCATATTGATAATTAGGCCGTAAACCTCTCCGAAAGCGGGATATCCACTACCAAAAAAAGCGGGATTTCAGACGGATATTTCAGACTGATATTTTCCGTCTTAATATCCGTCTGTATTTGTGACGGATTAGTTTCTGTCACAAATTCCATCTCTATTAACGACAGACTACATTCGCTCTGAAGATCCGTCTATAATTATAGACGGAATATATTCCGTCTTTATATCCGTCATAAATTTAGGACGGATATTCAGACGGAAGTAATCCGTCTGAAATTTCAGACGGAAATAAGTTCCGTCCAAATTTCCGTCTCAAAATTCCCCCTTTCCCGCCACCGTCGGCCCCTCCCTCCCACCCCTTCCACCCGACCCCATTTCCACCCCCCCACTCTCCCTCTCACTCTCTCCTTCTCCGCTGCCCTCTGCTTCCGGTCGTCGCCGCCGGAGCCGCCGGAGCCGCAAAGTCGTCAGAAGCCACCGTCGCCATCCTCGCCATCCTCAACGTCGACGTCCTTGCTATCGTGCCCACCGCCATTCGTGTTAGCTCGCAGCCGTGCCCACCTTCCTCGCCGAAGCTCAGACGATCGCCGCCGGTATGTCCCCCCTCACCCTCTGTCTTTTTTTTAACCTGCATTTGTTCTCGCTGGGGGTGTGGGAGGGGTGTCGATGGGGAAGGGGAGAGGAAGGACGTCGTTCCCGTGGCGGCGGCTGGCGGCGAGGGGAGGGGGGTCGGTTGGGGAGGGCAGTTGGGAAGGGGATGGGGGTTCCCATGGCGGCCGGGGGTGAGGGGATGGGGGTTTGGGAAGGGGAGGGGGGCCGGCGATGAGGGGACGGGTGTTTTGGAAGGGGAGGGGGTTCCTGCGGTGGCCGACAGCGAGGGGACGGGGGGGTCGGTTGGGGAGAATACTCAGATGGGGAGGGGGGTTTCATATAGTGTGGGGGGTGGGGGTGGCTTACTCTGGTGAGAAGGGGGTAGGGTGGGGCAGGGTTACTCTGGTGGGTGAGGGGGGCTCACAGTGTGGGGGTGGGGGGGGGCTAACTTCAGCGGGGAGGGGGGTAGGGTGTGGGGGCTACTCCAGTGGGGAGGGGGTCAAACAGGGTTGGTGGGGGGCTTACTCCCACCGGGAGGAGGCAGCATAGATGTGGGGTGTGTGGGGGGCTTACTCATGCAGGGAGGGGGGCTGCAACTACAAGGTGGGGTGATGGAGGGGGATTTACCTTGGTGGGGACTGGGGAGGGGGGGTTGTAGTGGCAGGGTGGGGTGGTGGAGGGGGCTTAACTCCGACGGGGATGGGGAGCATACGGTGGGGTGTGAGTGTGGGGGCATATTTCGGTGGGAGGTTGGGGAGGGTGTTACAAATTATTTTTATTTTATTTTATTTTATTTTATTTTAGTTAGGTATATGTTAATTTTTTCTCAATGTCTGGTTAAAATTAATCATGGTTAGATTCTCGGGCAATAACGAATAATTACGACAATGACATTTTTGCACAATTAGGGTTTATAGAGTAGGGCTGTCAATGGGGCAGGCCGATCCGACAGGCCCTCGGGTTTGGCTTGATTTCGGGCCGGGCCACAAGATTTTTTTCGGCCCGCGGGTTTTTAGTCGGACCTAAAAGCCCGGCCCGACTAGACCCGCGGGTCGGGCTCGAGCTTTGAGTTTGACCCGCGGGCCGGCCTGGCCCGTTCTCTTTTTTTATTCCCACTTTAAAATTTAAAAATTATTTAATTAAAATTATGTTATTTTACTTACTTAGAAAATTTAAAACTCTCTTTTCACATAAATTATGTAATTAATATCAATTTGTTAATTAATTTAGTGAGATTATAAACTTTATATTATTAAATATATTAATTTTTATTTTTTTTATTTTTCTATTTACGTTGTCGGGCCGAGCCAAGCCTTAGTCGGGCTTTATATTTTTTAAATAATATCGGGCCCAGCCCGAGCTCGAGCTTAATATTAACAAGTCGGGCTCGGGCCGGGTCAACTTAAGCTCAGCCCAGGCCCGGCCCATTGACAGCCCTTAATACAGAGTGATATAACTATTAATGTATTTTCACGAGTAATTTTTTTTTTACAAATTCACGTCTAACAATAATTTTCATGCAAAAAACCCGCGGTAAGTGGCCTCGCTCTCCCTCTCTCTCTCCCGATCATGTTCCCCTCCCTCAATCCCTCTCCCTCTCCCCTGTCCGGCTCCCTCACTCCCTCTCCCTCTCCCCTCTCGCGCTCCCTCACTCCCTCTGGCCGCCCTCCCCCACCCCCTCCACTGCCCTCTCTCCCCTGTCCGGCTCCCTCACTCCCTCTCCCTCTCCCCTCTCGCGCTCCCTCACTCCCTCTGGCCGCCCTCCCCCACCCCCTCCACTGCCCTCTCTCCCCTGTCCGGCTCCCTCACTCCCTCTCCCTCTCACTCCCTCTGGCCGCCCTCCCCCACCCCCTCCACTGCCCTCTCTTCCCCTGTCCGTGGCCCCTCTCCCCCTCTCATTATGATGCTGTTCTTGTAAAATCTAGTTTGAACATTAGGTGGATGTATTTTAATTTGTAGAATCTATCTAAAAACTCGTTGGAGTGAGATATCGCAAATTCCGAAAATAGACTCAGTTTGAACATGTCTTATTCTCCTCCAAAAATCTATCAGGGCGCATAAGTCAAGATCTTAATACTACATTTGATTAAAATGATAGAGATGTCAGATATTTTAATGAGTAGAATTTTAAAACTCATCCCCACAAATCCAGCCAAACTCCACGTAACGGAGTCATAGATAATTTGGACCCGTGGCCTAAGTGACCGTCTCACTCCCTGCCCAAATTGGCCACTGTGAACAATTTCACATCACTTGGGATCTCCCTGGGTAGCTTCTTCCTGATTAATTTGGACTGAATTAGACTGGGGAGACTCGTCGGACCCACGGAGACTGATTTGGACTGAACAACCATGGGTTTAGTTTAACGATACACAGGTTATTTTTTTTAAAAAAAATAAATCGCTTGTGTGAAATGCTACACATGTTCCTAGTCTTGCCCCGGACAGAACTTGATGATAGCTGTATTTTTCCTTTCCTGGGCATGTGACATTCTAAACGCAATAAATAGCCAGAGTTTACAAGAACACCATCAAAGAACCTTCATTCAATCAACAATCATTAATTTTTAGTTCAGATGGTATGCAGGAAAGTGAAGTTCCAACTTCTGATCCGAGAAACAATGTCCTTTTTGGAGTTGACATTGATAACCCTCTTGGGATACCAATGCCTAGTGATCCTTTACTAGCAAAAAATATAAGCTCTGGCAAAGACTATCAGACTGATCTCACTTCAAACAACATTATTTCCAATTCCAGTGGCTCCAAGGAAACTCAAGCAGAATTCTCAACATCAATTGTTTCTCAATCTTTTGGGGTTCCAGATGTGGCATTTAATTCTAGTGACTCCACTAATGATAGCAGCTTTTTGATTGGTAGATCAATAGATATCACTCGGTCTTCGGGCAATGATGAGTTGAAGTAGGATCTTGCTCGACTGTTCAGCATACAGAGGAGAGGGGGGAGCTCTGTGGGAGGGGGGTGGAGCTTGGTGGGACGGGGAGCTCCGTGGGAGGGGGGAGGGGCATCCGAGAGGGTTCCAGTGGGGGGGAGCTCAGTGGGAGCAGGAGGGCGGGTGGGAGGAGGGGGAGCTTTGTGGGAGGGGCATCCGTACATGCTCCACTGAGGTTGAAAGTGATCCCATTTGAACCTTGTCTTATGATGATAAGAAGATATAGAGAAATGGAATGACCACATATCTTAAGTAGTACATATATACAAAGATGTGGATAAATGCAAAGAAATCAGAATTCTCTATAGCAATAGGTAAATACCCAAAAAATTCGTTTTGTGATTTAAAACTTTGTGGATTTTAATTGCATGTAAATATAATTTTAAATCTGATTTTAATAGAAATTTGATGTTAATTTAGCTCAAAAATGTAGATTGTTTTGCTTCGATGTTATTCATTTGAAAATTTTTGTAATTTGGGTGTTATTTAATTTGATATGTGCATAATGATAATTGCGTTGTTATTTAATTTTATGTTATATAAATGCATGGGTATTCCCTGTGAGTTGAGGTGCGTGGGTGCGACCTAACATTACACGCACCTCAGGAGAGCGCGTTAAAACCGTGTCAATGTGCCTTTCCGTTCAAGACTTTGGGATTGATATGTATGTTCTCATTTATTTATGAGAATGTATATATCTACCTCAAAGTCTTGAATTGTCCCGTTTGGACAGTCTGTGAATGTTTGATCGCACTTAGGCAGTCATTTACTATATATGTTTGTATGGTTTGTTGAGAATTTCGGTTGCGTCTCCTCACTCTTCTCTGATATACCATTATTGATTTTGAGTGTTTTCTTAACCACTTACTTGTAAGTGTTTAAGAAAATTTCAAAATCAATAAATATATTTGGTATATCGGAGAAGTGTGGGGAGATGATGCCGAAATTTTTAGCAAATCGTGCAGCACATATAGTAAGTGATTGTGCGATCAAACCTTCATGGATGGGTTAAAAAGTGATAATCTAATCAATATTCCTCTTCCAACTGCAAATGGTCTATGATGAACGATGTGAGGAAAGGGTCGGGTGTAATATTATGAGTAATGATTTGAAAGTTAGGATGTGTATTGTCATTTATTGGGTGCAGGCAAAATGTCGACAGATCGTTCATGGATGTATCGTAGAATAGTTGACCGGGTGGTGTCAGATGACTTTAAGCTTGGGGTTGAGAGTTTCATTCAATTTGCATTGGGGAATCCAAATGCAGCAATAGATCGCGACGGTCACATTCGTTGCCCTTGTTCAAGTTGTAGAAACTTGAGGTGGTGTTCAACATGGGATGTGCAACATCATTTGTACACGAAAGGGTTCGTGGATGGTTATACGAATTGGACGTGTCATGGTGAGCAATTCGGGAGGTATGAGCCCGACAATATTGCAGGCACAAGTGGGTACGTGGATATGGTTGTAGATGCTGCTGGTCCTAGTTTTAATATTCACGATGAAGTGCCGAATAAGATAGCCGGAAGATTTTATGAACTACTTAGGGATGCTGATGAGCCGCTGTGGGATGGTTGTGAAAATCACACTCGATTGTCTGCAGTGTCACAGTTGTTGAACTTGAAATCTGAATTTCACATCAGTGAGACTTGTTTTGACCGTCTCCTCCTCTTGATCAAGAGTATGTTACCTCGAGACGAGAAGTTGCCAGAAACTTTTTACCGTGCAAAAAAGATGGTCAATGACTTAGGACTTGGATATGTGAAAATAGATGCATGTCCGAATCATTGTATGTTATATTACAAAGATGATGCAGATAAGATATCATGTTCAGTTTGTGGCCATGACAGATTCAAACCTAAGGGGGGGGTCAATTCAAAGGCAAAAGATGTACCTTACAAGGCGTTGCGATACTTCCCTCTTGTGCCTAGGCTGCAGCGACTGTATATGTCCTCAAAGACGGCTCGGCATATGACATGGCACACCGAAAGAGTACGTCGTGCCGATGATATAATCAGTCATCCTGCCGATGGTGAAGCTTGGACTCACTTTAGTCGTACTCATCTTGCCTTTTCAAGGGAGTCACGTAATGTTCGATTGGGTTTATGCACAGATGGCTTTAATCCATTCGGTGGTTCAGTGGCAGCTTATTCTTGTTGGCCAGTGTTCATGACACCGTACAACCTTCCGCCGCACATGTGCATGAAGCGAGAAAATCTGTTTTTGTCCCTAGTAATTCCTGGTCCAAAAAGTCCCGGAAAAAATTTGGACATATATCTCAGGCCGTTGATTGATGAGCTCAAAGTTTTATGGACTGATGGAGTTGTTACTTATGATGCATATAGGAAGAAAAATTTTATTATGAAGGCTGCACTGATGTGGACAATAAGTGACTTCCCTGCATATGGAATGCTATCTGGTTGGAGCACACATGGGAGGCTAGCATGTCCTTACTGTATGGAAGATACCAAATCATTTGTATTGAAACATGGGGGGAAAAGCTGCTGGTTTGATTGCCATCGGCGGTTGCTACCAAGTGACCATCCTTTTCGAAGGCAAAAAGACTCGTTTAAAAAAAATACTGTTGAAATGGATGAAGCTGACTTGCAACGGGTGTCGGGTCTACATATGGCGTCACGGGTGCACAATTTACCAGATGTAGTTCAATTGTCTGGTAGCACACGGCAACTCCCTAATTTTGGAAAGGATCACAACTGGGTCAAGAAAAGCATTTTTTGGGAATTACCTTATTGGTCAACTCTTCTTGTACGACACAATCTGGATGTCATGCATACCGAGAAGAATTTTTTTGATAATGTGTTCAATACGATCATGAATGTTAAAGGGAAAACAAAGGACAACGCCAAAGCACGTATGGATTTAAAGATGCTTTGTAGACGTCCAGAATTGGAACTACAAAGTGTCAATGGCAAAACTGTGCAGCCTAAAGCAACTTATGTGCTTCATGATACACAGATCAAGGAAGTATGCCAGTGGTTGAAACAACTGAGATTCCCAGATGGATATGCATCCAACATAGCCCGTTGTGTGAATGTTAATGAGGGGAAAATATATGGTATGAAAAGTCACGACTGTCATGTGTTCATGGAGAGGCTACTGCCCATTGCATTTCGTGATTTGTTGCCAAAGCAGATATGGGGAGCACTAGCTGAGATGAGTCAATTTTTCAAGATTTTATGTGCATCTGAACTCAGACTTCGGGATGTACAAACTATCGAACAAGATGTTGTCACAACCATTTGCAAGCTAGAGAAGATATTTCCTCCGGCATTCTTTGATTCGATGGAGCACCTGGTAGTTCATTTGCCATATGAGGCTATCGTCGGAGGTCCAGTACAATTTCGATGGATGTATCCATTTGAGAGGTATGTGACAATTTTTGTTAACTTATAAGTCGTCCATAGCCGCTACATTTTGTTGCCATCTGACTTGTTGTTGTAGGTGCATGCATGAATTAAAAATGAAAGTTCGCAACAAGGCACAGGTGGAGGGTTCGATTGCTGAGGCATACATTCTTGAAGAAATTTCGAACTTCTGTTCTATGTACTTTGAGCCAGAGATTCAAACTCGTCGTACTCGACCTCCACGTAATGATGATGGGGGAGTGGATGAATCGTCCGATCGGCTCTCCATATTTAAACATCCTGGACGTGCGTTCGGACGTTGCTTGACTCGCACGCTCGAAGATAGAGAGTTGCACGCCGCTGAGATATATATTCTTTTGAATTGCCTCGAGATTGAACCTTATGTTGAGTAAGATATTAATTCACATTTCCAGCAACTCCATAAGTCTATACATCCTCAAAGTCTATACAACATTGACTTCACAAAGTCTATACATTGGCTTCCTCAAAGTCTATACATTGGCTTCCTCAAAGTCTATACAACATTGACTTCACAAAGTCTATACATTGGCTTTATCAATTTTTTTAATCATTTTTTTTACGGGGTGCTACATTTATATTGCAGACAATTTGATTCAGAATTAGCTGAAAAATGTCCAAATATCCAGGATGTGGAGATTGAAAAAGAACGCGACAAGTTTTTTTCCAAATGGCTAAGAAACCGAGTTAGTGTGAACTCTGAATATATATGTTTGTATTTACGTATGTTGAGGTAATTGTTATTATTTTAACTACTCTAATTTGAATATAGGTTGAACAAGGTCTCATTACTGATCAAAGAGTACAACAGATAAGTTATGGCCCCTCGAACCAGACACGTGCCTATCCGGGATATATTGTGAATGGATACAAATTTCATACAAGGGATTATGGGCGAAATAAGTCTACGATGAACAGCGGCGTATGTGTGAAGGGAAATTTATACAATGAAATGGAATTGGACTACTATGGTATTATTGAAGAAGTCTTAGAACTTCAGTATTTGGGACAAGACAATCATGTATATATATTTAAGTGTCAATGGTTTGATCCTAATTCTGTTCTACATGACACAAATTATGGGATTGTCAATGTCAAGCATAGGTTTAAACTTAAGACCTATGAACCGTTCATTTTAGCCGCACAAGCCCAGCAAGTGTACTATTCAAGCTATCCATCATCCAAGAATAGAGATTGGTGGGCAGTTTGCAGGGTTAACTCAAAACTCTTTCCCACTTATGAGTTAACTATGAGTGGAGATGTCTCAGAGGTTGCTCGTGCTGAATATTATCAATCAGACGAAGTTGGCGTTGTCGGTTCCTCTAGGTTTAATATGGACGAATCTGATGAGCCACTGTCATTACGTACGCGAGATGGCGTGGAAGAAGTCGATCCGACGGAGCTAAATGTTGATGTTAGAGGGGAGGAAGAATCAGATGAAGATGAAGATTTTGAATCTCATGAGACTACTATGGATGACGAAGATGATGAAGTTGAGCTAGATATATCAACATGAGGGAGGCATGTTTTGATAATTTAGTAAGAAGATTCTTACTTTTAAGCATAATTTTAAATAACATTTGTCTAGCCTTATATAATTGTGGATTAATATGTATTAATTGTTTTGTTATTAATAAGGAAATGGTGCGAGGAGGTCGTAGTAGGGGTGGGAGGAGATCTAGCAGTGAGAGGGGCACTACTATCTCCTCGCTACCATCTTCTTCAGACACAGGTATATTTGATCAATAAGTTAGCTATATAAATATTTTATTTATTTACAAACTTAAAAGAATTTATTTATAGGTGCAAGTGTCGGCTCACCACCACTTGTACATACGCCACCACCTCCCGCTACAGGTATGTATATTTTAATTTAAATTCTTGAACATTTGTTCTACTTATGAAAATAAGTTCTTGCAGGTCTCAGTGGCCTCCCACCTGTTGTGCATACGCCACTCCCACCACCTTCCGCTGCAGGTATGTATATTTTAATTATATGTTCGCAATATTTGTATCACTCCACATGACAATAAATTCTTGCAGGTCTCAGTGGCAAAAAGACTCGAGGATCATGTATGTATATTTTAATTTAAATTCTTCAATATTTGTTCTACTTATGACAATAAATTCTTGCAGGTCTCAGTGGCCTCCCACCTGTTGTGCATACGCCACCCCCACCACCTCCCGCTGCAGGTATGTATATTTTAATTATATGTTCGCATTATATGTATCACTCCACATGACAATAAATTCTTGCAGGTCTCTGTGGCCTCCCACCTGTTGTGCATACGCCACCCCCACCACCTCCCGCTGCAGGTATGTATATTTTAATTATATGTTCGCATTATATGTATCACTCCACATGACAATAAATTCTTGCAGGTCTCAGTGGCCTCCCACATGTTGTGCATACGCCAACCCCACCACCTCCCGCTGCAGGTATGTATATTTTAATTATATGTTCGCAGTATATGTATCACTCCACATGACAATAAATTCTTGCAGGTCTCAGTGGCCTCCCACATGTTGTGCATACGCCAACCCCACCACCTCCCGCTGCAGGTATGTATATTTTAATTATATGTTCGCAGTATATGTATCACTCCACATGACAATAAATTCTTGCAGGTCTCAGTGCCCTCCCACCACCTCCCACTTGTACAGGGCCCACCCCCACCAGTCAGCCCCTTGACGATGTCGGCAGTTGTCACGAGGGAGGCACGACCCATGATAGACGTCGCCCGTGTTGGGTATCCGGGTAAATCTATAAGGTTATATTACATTAATTAGCCCTCAACTGTGTAATATGAATATTTTGACATTTGCAATTGCAGTATGAAATTTGAACCCCACGGCGCTGTCCATCATTCCACCGAACTCATGTTGGCACATGTGCCCGGGGCAGCTTCCACTTTCAGAGATTTTCCGATGTCCGTCCGCGATTCATTGTACAACATGTTCTTAGTAAGTAATTACGTCATTTAATTCAAGTATTTCCCAAAGTCTATTTACAACTTTATACTAAGTGTGAAAAGCAATTGATTTACAGCGGTCTTTTCAATTCACATGTGGACATGACGCGGCGAGATGTCGTCGTGCCTGGGAGTCTACTATGCTCTCAAGTTACAAGAGGAAAATACATGAGGCCCGAGCACACGCTAAAAAATTGAGTGGGGGGAGTGAAGACCGACAATTGTGGAAGGCGCATCGCCCTCTATGGATGAGGCAGGAGGATTGGGAGATATCTTGTGACCATTTTGCCGACCCCAAGTGGATAGAAAAGTCCGAAAAAGCCAAAGCAAACAGGGCGTCAAAACCAGGTTCAAATTTGCATACGAGTGGGTCCATCTCTTATGCGGCTCATAAACAAAAATTGGTAAGTAATATACCAATTTATCTTCTTACAATTTATCCCAATATTTGACTTTTTTTTACTATGAATTGTATAACAGGCTGTGGAGCTTAATCGACCTCCGTCGTTCCTCGAGGTGTTCGACAGAACACACAAAAAGAAGGGGACTAATGATTTTGTGAGTGACACAGCTAAGTCAGCAGCGGTAAGTTTATCTACATATGTAACTTGTACCGTTCATTTAAATCGGCATGTAATTCATATGAAATTGACTAGTTATTTTATTCAATTTGTAGGAAACATATAGCAAAGCAGTGACAGAGAAGTACGGGGAGGGAGACACGCAGCAGCCGGAGTTCGATCCGGTGGAGTGGGTGGCAGCAGCTGGCGTACCGAAGAAAGGCCGAATATATGGTTTTGGGGAGAGCCTAGACGCAAGCGCGGTGACATCAGCGTGTGCGAGTTCTAGCTATACTTCTTCCAGTGGCAGTGCCTTCACTATACCTTCCGTTGCCCCCAGCGCTTCTGCCAGCGACATGATGGACATGGTCCGATCGCAGATTTCTGATATGCAGCGGCAGCAGCAGCATTTCCAGCAAGAGATCTCTAGCCAAGTGTCAGTATTCTTGCAGGCAATTAGTGGCCTCCTCTCCCAGAGCGGAATGGTCCCTCAGAAATCAACCACCACCACAGCACAGCCCGCACAGGTGAGTCTCTAGCCAAGTTTTTATTTTGATGGAATTACTCAATTATGTTCATTATTAATTTTAAAACTCATTTACTTCAGAATAATTGAGAAAATCCGGGGGTCTAAAATTTGAAATACCGGTCGGACGGCCGTGCCAATCATTCCAACGCGACCGGGGAGATGAAAGTGACTTGACAGAACTGACGGAATCCAAATCGGATGCCCAGTTTGATCTCGGCGCTAAAAGTTCAGTTTTAAAATACACTTAGTTTAAATGAACTACCAGGTCGGGTCCGGGGGTCTAAAATTGGAAATACAAGTCGGACGGCCATGCCGATCATTCCAACGCGACCGGGGAGATGAAAGTGACTTGTCAGAACTGACGGAATCCAAATCGGATGCCCGGTTTGAGCTCGGCACTCAAAGTTCAGTTTTAAAATAAACTTAGCTTAAATGAACTCCCAGGTCAGGTCCGGGGGTCAAAAACTTGAAATACAAGTCGGACGGCCGTGCCGATCATTCCAACACAACCGGGGAGATGAAAGTGACTTGTCAGAACTGACGGAATCCAAATCGGATGCCCGGTTTGAGCTCGGCGCTAAAAGTTCAGTTTTAAAATACACTTAGTTTAAATGAACTACCAGGTCGGGTCCGGGGGTCTAAAATTGGAAATACAAGTCGGACGGCCGTGCCGATCATTCCAACGCGACCGGGGAGATGAAAGTGACTTGTCAGAACTGACGGAATCTAAATCGGATGTCCGGTTTGAGCTCGGCGCTCAAAGTTCAGTTTTAAAATACACTTAGTTTAAATGAACTACCAGGTCGGGTCCGGGGGTCTAAAATTGGAAATACAAGTCGGACGGCCGTGCCGATCATTCCAACGCGACCGGGGAGATGAAAGTGACTTGTCAGAACTGACGGAATCCAAATCGGATGTCCCGGTTTGAGCTCGGCACTCAAAGTTCAGTTTTAAAATAAACTTAGCTTAAATGAACTCCCAGGTCAGGTCCGGGGGTCAAAAACTTGAAATACAAGTCGGACGGCCGTGCCGATCATTCCAACACAACCGGGGAGATGAAAGTGACTTGTCAGAACTGACGGAATCCAAATCGGATGTCCGGTTTGAGCTCGGCGCTAAAAGTTCAGTTTTAAAATACACTTAGTTTAAATGAACTACCAGGTCGGGTCCGGGGTCTAAAATTGGAAATACAAGTCGGACGGCCGTGCCGATCATTCCAACGCGACCGGGGAGATGAAAGTGACTTGTCAGAACTGACGGAATCCAAATCGGATGTCCGGTTTGAGCTCGGCACTCAAAGTTCAGTTTTAAAATAAACTTAGCTTAAATGAACTCCCAGGTCAGGTCCGGGGGTCAAAAACTTGAAATACAAGTCGGACGGCCGTGCCGATCATTCCAACACAACCGGGGAGATGAAAGTGACTTGTCAGAACTGGCGGAATCTAAATCGGATGTCCGGTTTGAGCTCGGCGCTAAAAGTTCAGTTTTAAAATACACTTAGTTTAAATGAACTACCAGGTCGGGTCCGAGGGTCTAAAATTGGAAATACAAGTCGGACGGCCGTGCCGATCATTCCAACACAGCCGGGGAGATGAAAGTGACTTGTCAGAACTGGCGGAATCCAAATCGGATGTCCGGTTTGAGCTCGGCACTCAAAGTTCAGTTTTAAAATAAACTTAGCTTAAATGAACTACCAGGTCAGGTCCGGGGGTCTAAAACTTGAAATACAAGTCGGACGGCCGTGCCGATCATTCCAACACGACCGGGGAGATGAAAGTGACTTGTCAGAACTGACGGAATCCAAATCGGATGTCCGGTTTGAGCTCGGCGCTAAAAGTTCAGTTTTAAAATACACTTAGTTTAAATGAACTACCAGGTCGGGTCCGAGGGTCTAAAATTGGAAATACAAGTCGGACGGCCGTGCCGATCATTCCAACACAGCCGGGGAGATGAAAGTGACTTGTCAGAACTGGCGGAATCCAAATCGGATGTCCGGTTTGAGCTCGGCGCTCAAAGTTCAGTTTTAAAATACACTTAGTTTAAATGAACTACCAGGTCGGGTCCGGGGGTCTAAAATTGGAAATACCGGTCGGACGGCCGTGCCGATCATTCCAACGCGACCGGGGAGATGAAAGTGACTTGTCAGAACTGACGGAATCCAAATCGGATGTCCGGTTTGAGCTCGGCGCTAAAAGTTCAGTTTTAAAATACACTTAGTTTAAATGAACTACCAGGTCGGGTCCGGGGGTCTAAAATTGGAAATACCGATCGGACGGCCGTGCCGATCATTCCAACGCGACCGGGGAGATGAAAGTGACTTGTCAGAACTGACGGAATCCAAATCGGATGCCCGGTTTGAGCTCGGCGCTCAAAGTTTAGTTTTAAAATACACTTAGTTTAAATGAACTACCAGGTCGGGTCCGGGGGTCTAAAATTGGAAATACAAGTCGGACGGCCATGCCGATCATTCCAACGCGACCGGGGAGATGAAAGTGACTTGTCAGAACTGACGAAATCCAAATCGGATGTCCGGTTTGAGCTCGGCGCTAAAAGTTCAGTTTTAAAATACACTTAGTTTAAATGAACTACCAGGTCGGGTCCGGGGGTCTAAAATTGGAAATACCGGTCGGACGGCCGTGCCGATCATTCCAACGCGACCGGGGAGATGAAAGTGACTTGTCAGAACTGACGGAATCCAAATCGGATGCCCGGTTTGAGCTCGGCGCTCAAAGTTCAGTTTTAAAATACACTTAGTTTAAATGAACTACCAGGTCGGGTCCGGGGGTCTAAAATTGGAAATACAAGTCGGACGGCCGTGCCGATCATTCCAACGCGACCGGGGAGATGAAAGTGACTTGTCAGAACTGACGGAATCTAAATCGGATGTCCGGTTTGAGCTCGGCGCTAAAAGTTCAGTTTTAAAATACACTTAGTTTAAATGAACTACCAGGTCGGGTCCGGGGGTCTAAAATTGGAAATACCGGTCGGACGGCCGTGCCGATCATTCCAACGCGACCGGGGAGATGAAAGTGACTTGTCAGAACTGACGGAATCCAAATCGGATGCCCGGTTTGAGCTCGGCGCTCAAAGTTCAGTTTTAAAATACACTTAGTTTAAATGAACTACCAGGTCGGGTCCGGGGGTCTAAAATTGGAAATACAAGTCGGACGGCCGTGCCGATCATTCCAACGCGACCGGGGAGATGAAAGTGACTTGTCAGAACTGACGGAATCCAAATCGGATGTCCGGTTTGAGCTCGGCACTCAAAGTTCAGTTTTAAAATAAACTTAGCTTAAATGAACTCCCAGGTCAGGTCCGGGGGTCAAAAACTTGAAATACAAGTCGGACGGCCGTGCCGATCATTCCAACACAACCGGGGAGATGAAAGTGACTTGTCAGAACTGGCGGAATCTAAATCGGATGTCCGGTTTGAGCTCGGCGCTAAAAGTTCAGTTTTAAAATACACTTAGTTTAAATGAACTACCAGGTCGGGTCCGAGGGTCTAAAATTGGAAATACAAGTCGGACGGCCGTGCCGATCATTCCAACACAGCCGGGGAGATGAAAGTGACTTGTCAGAACTGGCGGAATCCAAATCGGATGTCCGGTTTGAGCTCGGCGCTAAAAGTTCAGTTTTAAAATAAACTTAGCTTAAATGAACTCCCAGGTCAGGTCCGGGGGTCAAAAACTTGAAATACAAGTCGGACGGCCGTGCCGATCATTCCAACACAACCGGGGAGATGAAAGTGACTTGTCAGAACTGACGGAATCCAAATCGGATGCCCGGTTTGAGCTCGGCGCTAAAAGTTCAGTTTTAAAATACACTTAGTTTAAATGAACTACCAGGTCGGGTCCGGGGGTCTAAAATTGGAAATACCGGTCGGACGGCCGTGCCGATCATTCCAACGCGACCGGGGAGATGAAAGTGACTTGTCAGAACTGACGGAATCCAAATCGGATGTCCGGTTTGAGCTCGGCGCTAAAAGTTCAGTTTTAAAATACACTTAGTTTAAATGAACTACCAGGTCGGGTCCGGGGGTCTAAAATTGGAAATACCGGTCGGACGGCCGTGCCGATCATTCCAACGCGACCGGGGAGATGAAAGTGACTTGTCAGAACTGACGGAATCCAAATCGGATGCCCGGTTTGAGCTCGGCGCTCAAAGTTCAGTTTTAAAATATACTTAGTTTAAATGAACTACCAGGTCGGGTCCGGGGGTCTAAAATTGGAAATACCGGTCGGACGGCCGTGCCGATCATTCCAACGCGACCGGGGAGATGAAAGTGACTTGTCAGAACTGACGGAATCTAAATCGGATGTCCGGTTTGAGCTCGGCACTCAAAGTTCAGTTTTAAAATAAACTTAGCTTAAATGAACTCCCAGGTCAGGTCCGGGGGTCAAAAACTTGAAATACAAGTCGGACGGCCGTGCCGATCATTCCAACACAACCGGGGAGATGAAAGTGACTTGTCAGAACTGACGGAATCCAAATCGGATGCCCGGTTTGAGCTCGGCGCTAAAAGTTCAGTTTTAAAATACACTTAGTTTAAATGAACTACCAGGTCGGGTCCGGGGGTCTAAAATTGGAAATACCGGTCGGACGGCCGTGCCGATCATTCCAACGCGACCGGGGAGATGAAAGTGACTTGTCAGAACTGACGGAATCTAAATCGGATGTCCGGTTTGAGCTCGGCGCTCAAAGTTCAGTTTTAAAATACACTTAGTTTAAATGAACTACCAGGTCGGGTCCGGGGGTCTAAAATTGGAAATACAAGTCGGACGGCCGTGCCGATCATTCCAACGCGACCGGGGAGATGAAAGTGACTTGTCAGAACTGACGGAATCCAAATCGGATGTCCGGTTTGAGCTCGGCGCTCAAAGCTCAGTTTTAAAATACACTTAGTTTAAATGAACTACCAGGTCGGGTCCGGGGGTCTAAAATTGGAAATACCGGTCGGACGGCCGTGCCGATCATTCCAACGCGACCGGGGAGATGAAAGTGACTTGTCAGAACTGACGGAATCCAAATCGGATGTCCGGTTTGAGCTCGGCACTCAAAGTTCAGTTTTAAAATAAACTTAGCTTAAATGAACTCCCAGGTCAGGTCCGGGGGTCTAAATATTGTTTCAAGCTAGTAGTTGATCTATAAAATCTGCAGTTATCAATTTGATATGTTTGATTTATATTTATGCTCATTTCTTCGCACTAATTTTTTTATCTATGAATGAATGTTATTATTTTTTTAATGTAGGGGGATCCTTCTGCGGGCAGCGACAGAGGAGATGAGCAGGGCAGTGACGATATGGATGATGAGGATATTGACGATGTACCAGATATTTCTTGATGTTTAATGATATTTGTTTTATGTTATTCAGACGGATCAGCAGGGTTAATGTGTTTTTCTTTGTATTTATTTTGTCAGCATGGTGTTGAATTTTTTTATTGGTGGTGTTTATTTATTTGAACATCTATGTTATGTTGAGATTTTTTCGGTGGTGTTTATTTATTTGGGTATGTTGATGTTGAGTTTTTTTTTGTGGTTAGTTCCAATAATTTTTTTTAACAGGTTTATTAGATAAATAAACTTAAATTTTTAAAAAAATATATTTTTTTTCAGACGGATTTATAATCCGTCTGAAATGACGTTTGTAATAGAGACGGTAATTTCAGACGGAATTTATATCCGTCGTGAATTACGTTTTAAACACCGACGGATTTAGGACGAACAACATATGGAACCGTCGTTGGAAGTTACGACGACAAAGTAATCCGTCGTAATATCCGGCAGAAATAGAGACGGATTTCAGACAATATTTCACACGGATTACGGACGGTATTTACAACGGATAATAAATCCGTCTTAAAAACCGTATGAAATACAGACGGAAATTTCAGACTGATAATTACATACGGAAATTTTATCGTGTGAGATTTAGACGGAATTTATGACCGAAATTATTTGTGTCTTAATTTCAGACGGAATTTCAGACCGAAAAGTTAACTGTCACAAATTTGTGACTAAGAATTTCAGACGGTCGAGTTCGGTCTTAAATCCGTCGGAAATCCGTTACAAATATGTGTTGCGACGGATTTTCAGACGGATTTGAGACGGATAACGTCCGTCTGAAATCCCGCTTTTTCTGGTTGTGATCGTCATGGTGCTCTCTTCCGTGACCCCGCACCGCAAGTAATACTCATCGAACTCGGCGGTGTACTCGGTCACGGATCGGTTCCCTTGGGAGATGCTTTGCCACTTGTCAATAAGACGTTGGCGATATGAGGCAGGAAGGTACTTCTCCCTCAATTTGAGTTTCATATCATCCCAGGTACCGATTTGGGGTTGACGTCGCTGGTTGAGCAGGCTCTCCACATTGATCCAATAAGTTTGGGCCTGCCCTTGCAACTTCATCTTTGCGTATCGGACTCTTCGGTGGTCCGTCATCTCAAACCACTCGAAGTACCGGTCCATGCCGGCCTCCCAATATAAATACACCCTAGGGTCCAAGGACCCGCTAAAAGTGGGAGGGTCCGCACGCACACCCCTAAGAATGCGGTTGTCATCCTCGTCATCACGATTCCGTCGTTGATGACGACGACCGTTACCCCCGTGATCATTGTCGGAGGCATAATCATCCACTATAGGCGCCTGTTGCCTCCCGACATCCTCTACCTTAGCCCTTGGCACAACGGGTTGCTGCACCGGCTCTTGTTGGCCGTTCGTCGGCGCGGGTTGCGCCGCTACTGGGCCCCTCTCTAGGACGGCAATCCTCCCAACAAGGCCTTGAATGGACTGCTCCGAAACCCCGGCCCGATCCTTGAGGACCTTCATCCTCCCTTCTAGACGCGTCCCTATGCCATCCATACGCGTACTAAGACCATCCATACGCGTGTCTAAACGATCCATGATGGCCCGGAACATCTCGGCCGTGGAAGACTCATCGGAACTACGGGCTCGGGAGTCCGCCATAGGTGGTGGTGGCGAGTATTGGGTGCCTCGACGGGTGGGCATGCAAAGACGTACGGACTAGGTGACAATGACTGACTAATGCAAACACACTAAATGATACACTTAGACCTAATTGCAATTTGAAAACACTCCTTTTTTGGTATTATGAAAGAATGTAATTTAAAACACTTTTTTTTTGTTTTGAAAAGAATGAGACTCGACTACACCCTAGACACGGCCAAGACTCGGTACGCGGCGGAGGTAATCGACCCGAAGGTCACTCGCGCAAGTGTGTGGTCTTCCCGGTAGGCGAAGCCTAACGGTCGGACAACACCTTTGGATATACCGAGTGAAGGTGTGTGTGGGGTAACCTTAGACTATGCAAGACTTATGCAATGACTACCCTAGACTCAACTGCTCTGATACCAAACTGATGCGGGACGGACACGGGAGACGACACTATACAGTGCCACCCTCGGACTCTAGATGAAGACGCGACCAACAATACACACCAGGGAGACACTAAGCCCGACACTACGAGCTCCTAGTGGCAAATCGTCGCTAACAGAAGTACAAGCTCACTCGGCGTCCCATGCGAGGGAAAGCGTGGATCGTGCGCGGTTAAGGAACCGGCAGAGTTCAAGGTAGTCAGACTCACTTCCGGACTCGGATCGAGTCGCGGGACGGGTCACTCTCACGCTCACAGCGGTGACATGGACACACGGGCTAGGAACCTACACTCTCGGCAGCGGCCTAAGACCGTATACTAGCTAAGCAATGTAACGCCAAGAAGTTAAGACCTTTACCTCCACGCACCCGACGTAGCGAAGACACCCCGGCTGACTTACGGACCCCCGGTTAACATAATTCACAGCAGTACAAAAGGATTCGACCCACTCCACGCAGGGAGGTAAAAGGTCACATGTGAGCCCCGGGGATCACGCAAATCAGGTTGACAGGCAGCATCTTGATGTCGACTCGACGCGCCGAACTCTGCGTTTTCGTGCTTCCCGAACGGCGGGTTCTGCGGGCCCGTGGGGCCCACGGATGGCGCTGTCCTCCGGATCTGCGGAGGTGGGTCCCACTATGATGGAGACCCCTGGTGGCGCACCTCCACGGACGGCGGTCGGCCGGAGACACCGATTGGTGGCCGGTCGGGTCCGATCTTCAAGTTGTGGAATGGCTGCCCACGGATTTCAATTCTGTTTTCCCTGCGCGCGCTCCGGCGAAAACAGCCGCTGCGGTCGGCCCCGTCGCCGGAATGTGATGAGACCAGCGCCGTTGGAAAGAGGACTCAAAATCCTCCAACCTAGGGCCAGTGGAATCTTCTGAACCTCTGCGGACCTGGACCTTAACTAATTTTCAATTCTCTGTTACACAGTTCCAGAACTCTCAGATCAGCACCTTAGTTCCCTGTAAATGGCCGTTGACCGCCTACTCACAGTGGGATTCAGACATCAAGCTCTTCTTATAAGTGATATATATTTAAACCACAAAGCTGGGACAATTTTTGGAATTGGATTCCGAGGTAGTGGTGATTTGATAGGATTTTTAGAGTGTCTGGTGGTCAGATCTGGGAACTGGCAGAAAGTACTATAGCTAGGGAAGAACTCGATTTTTGTAAAATATAAGATGGACTCACAAACATTCAAGAAAATTTGGGGATAGAGGAGATAGTGGAAAGAATGCCCAGTAAAATTGGGCGAACTAAAAAAAATCAAAAAGTGGACCTAAGACTTAAAACGCAGGGCGGGTGGAAATGGAAATAGATAGGAGACAGATCTGGAAACTAGGATTGGACGAAAATAAAAAAATACCAAATGAGATCTTCATGACCAACCAAAATTCTGAGGACGTTCTGGACAACTCTGGAACATCCAGTAAAATTCCCAGCTCGATCTGAGGCCGTGGCTGAGACTAAAATTTCGTAGAAGCTGTTGTGGTACTGCGCGGACAGAACTCTGGCGGTGGCGATGGCGGCTCGTGGCGGTGGCGGCGGCGACCGGAACTGATAGGGTGGAGTCACACCACCAAGAGGCAGCCTTCACAGCTGCAAGGGGGGAGAGGGAGAGAGGAAGGGGGCGGCCTAGGCCTTGCTCCAACATTAAGTTTGATTCAAATGGCATTAATTCATCAAAATGGGAAAATACAAGCATATATAGGTCACCCATCTAATCCATCCTCCACCGTTGGATCTAGGGGTGTGAGATGGAGGGTTGGGATGGCTTGTGACCATTCCACAAAAATACAATTAAAAAAATAAGGGGGGGACAGCCTATTGACTAGGGGGGAACAAGCTTGACATGGTAGGTGGGTGTTGGTTGGAAATGTTGACTATTTTGGTCCCTTGTCCCCCATGTGGACAATTGACCATTCAAACTTCTAGATGCCCCATGTGGCATGTTGACTGACCCCACGTGGGACCCTAGGCTGAGGTGGCCCAATGTGGTGGGGCCCGGGGGGGCCATGGGGCCCACGGGGTCCGAAATGCTCGTAAGTCCCTATTACACTCAAAATGGCAAACCGAATGCAACGAAATAAATACAAATTACACACATATAAAGTCTAGCTAAATATAATAAATGGGGAGGCTCAAGGCGGAGTCTCCAGGCTGTCTCCGAGCCAGATGGACGCTGAGGTGGCTCGTGTCGTGCTCCGTGTGCGGTACCGGTGGCTCGGTGTGTCGTGCCGATCAACTGCTCGGGTGTCCGCACCACCAAGGCTAGCGTAGACTTACAGAGGTCTCAATGAAGAAAGTACCAGTCCAAAGGAAGAAATATCCCGTGAAGGGTCCAATCATCACCAAGAATTGAGTGTGTAATCGATAGAAACAAAAACAGGGACTCCATCTACGGATGTGAGATGAGAGTGTCAAGTAACCCGCGGAGTGGGTCAAAAACATGGGAAAACGGAGAGAGAGGAATCTGCGCCTTAACAGAAGTCGCTATTTAAAGAAATAGTCACTTTCTGAATGGTCGTTTAATTCTTAATTTATAACAGAATTTCCAAGAAGTAATGAGAATCAACGACACTGTATACAGGCGCTAATTCTAGAATTTTCCAAAGATTAATATTCATAATTATAAATAGCGACTGTGTATGATGGCGTTCATTCTTTAAATGACGTCATGATTTAGGTTGTACATTCATGATTTTCAATGTATTTTCATTTCACTGAATTTTTACAAAACATCACCACCATATGGGGGCGCTCATTCTTTAAATAGCGACAATGTCACTGTCGCTCAGTCTTTGTTTGATGCTACGCATCGGGCAGATACAATCTCAGACACATGGTACTGTTCATAAATTTTGAGTTCACATAATCAGGAAAGTAAAGACATGAATAGACAGAGAAAAATATCAAGAATCTAGAAACATGTTCATACAATAATTTTAACGTCAGGTTACATAGATATTTAATTTTAAGCATGTGGTATTTATTAAATATACCAAAGAATTAGCGGCTGGGCTAAGGTCGCTCATTAAATTGAGCCCTGGACACGGTCGCAATTTCAAGAAAATTGACGACTGCTCACACAGGCGTTCATTCAATAAGCAGCCCTACCTTGGTCGCTATTTTCATATGCATCAGAAAAATTACAGAGACCCGTAAAACTCAAAATAGACATTAACCTGTGAACATGATACAAGATCTATATGCATGCGGTTACTTATTTCCTATTGTATTGGGCTTCATTTTTTGAGAAAACCTACCTTTTTGGTAGATCTGGACGATGAATAGAGGAATACGAGAATTAATAAGAGCAGTAGTAGCTGTTAACAACTGCCACTATAGCGAGGAAGAAGGAAACTCCTTCACAGCAACCGCAGCAGGAGGACTATTCGATGGGAGGAAAGGAAGCAGGCGAGTTCCTCTTCACGCATGGGAAGCAAGGGTAGGAGAGAATTCTCCTCTATGTACTAGCGGCAGTAGCAGTAGCAGCACTGTAGCTTCTTCACCGCAGTAGCTTGAAGGGCAATAGGAGGAAGAAAGGAGAAACAAGCTTCTCGAATATTTGCAGGATGCACGTAGCAGAAGGAAGAAGAAGAACTCTTCTTCACCTCTCAGTAGGTCGCCGTCGAATAGAAGGAATAGCAACAGCAAAGCAAAAGATGTTTGCTTGCTCGATGGGGGTTATATATATTAAGGGATTTTTGCATGAAAACCATTGTTAGAGGTGAATTTGAAAAAAAAACTATTCCTAGAAATATATTAGCAGACATATCACTCGGTTAATTCAAATAGTGTATAAATGCCATTTAAGAGTGGATTTTTTGCAAGTTGTTGGTAAAAAGAAGTGATATGCGTGCAAATAAATATGGCATTTTTGCACAATTCAGATTTACACAGTGATATACATGCTAATGCATTTCTAAGAATAGTTTTTATACAAATTAACCTCTAACAATGGTTTTCATGTAAAAAATCTTATATTGTTTGGGGTTTAGAATCCTATTGGGAATTAGCCTTTCCATGCAAGAATCGTAAAAGGTTTAGAGTTTCCATTTTAATCTCTTCCCATCCCAATCGGCAGCCACCTTCCCGGTTGGTCACAAAACCCTAAGGCATGCAAGCTTCGAACGAGAATAATATGTATCTATATCTATATATATATCCTACATTTCCTTTGGACGTAGGAAAGGTTATGGGCTTTTAAGGCCCACTATACACGTTCATTACAGTTGGGGATTTGGGTTTGAACAAAAAGGGGCTTTATATATATACATATCTTTCTTTACCTAGCTCATAAGGCCTTCAATTGGGTTGAGGTTTGAGCTTTATATTTTGTTTGATTTGGGCCCTTATCTTATTTATTTAGAAATTTATCTAATTAGGAAATTATATTTCCCCTAATTTATCCGGGTAGCTACACCCTCCCCCACTTAAAAGAATTTGATCCCCAAATTCATTTGCATATAAATATGGAGGGTGCAGAATACTTACAATTTGGAAATAGGTCAGGGAATCTTTTCTTCATAGATTCTTCAGTCTCCCAAGTAGCTTCTTGCTTTGTGCACTTGCTCCATTGAACCTTTACCATGGGAATCGTCTTATTCCTTAGTACACGAACCTCGCGATCAAGGATTTTCAAAGGCTTTTGCTCGTACGTGAGATCCATTTGTATCACCAGTTTGTCATGATCTATGACGTGGGTCGGATCCTGAACATACTCTTGAGCATAGAAATGTGGAATACATTGTGAATCTCGGATAGTTGTGGTGGCATGGCGATCCGATATGCAACCTCGCCAACTCTTTCTATCACTTCAAAGGGACCGATATATCTTGGTGTAAGCTTGCCCTTAACACCAAATCTTCTAATTCCTTGTCCTGGGGGAACCTTAAGAAAGACGTGATCTCCGACTTGGAACTCGAGGTCTCTCCTTCTAATGTTGGCATAATTCTTCTGTCTAGACTGAGCCATCTTGAGTCTTTCTCTAATGAGTTGAATCTTCTCGGTGGTATCCCTCACCATGTTCGGGCTTAGAAGTTACTTTTCTCCGACTTCGTCCCAACATATTGGTGAATGGCAACTACTTCCGTATAGTGCCTCGAAAGGTGCCATTTGAATACTTGCCTGGTAACTGTTATTATATGCAAACTCTACCAAGGTTAGATGATCATGCTAGCTTCCACTAAAGTCAATAATACAAGCTCGTAGCATGTCTTCTATAACTTGATTCGTTCTCTCGGTCTGTCCATCCGTTTGAGGATGAAAAGTTGTACTAAAGTTGAGTCTTGTCCCCAACAAATGTTGTAGATCCTTCCAGAAATGAGAAGTGAAGCACATGTCTCGGTCAGACATGATCGAAACAGGAACTCCATACATTCTGACGACTTCTTTGATGTATAAGGCAGCAAGAACATCAACTGACCATCAGCTCTTTATCGGTAGGAAGTGAGCTAACTTGGTCAATCGATCTATGATGATATATATTCCATCATGTCCTCCTTTAGATTTAGATAGACCCATAATGAAGTCCATGCCGATATCCTCCCACTTCCACTTGAGAATATCTAGAGGATGTAGCTTACCGGTAGGCTTTTGATGTTCCGCCTTGACTTGTTGGCACGTGAGGCAGCGAAACACAAAGTCCGCTACCTCCCTTTTCCTGTTGGGCCACCAAAAGGTCCATTTCAAGTCTTGGTACATCTTGGTAGATCCGAGATGAATTGTGTACCTTGATCGGTGAGCTTCTTCTAAAATTTTCTTCTTCAATTCTGGACAATCCGATATACAAGTCCTTTCTCGGAACAATAATCTTCTATCCGACACTAGCTTGAAATCAGGTTGCTCTTCTAACTTACCTTTTATTTCTACCCGTACCAGGTCATTGTCTTGAAGTCCTTGGATTTCGGAGAGTAACTCCGGTTGTATCCTCGTGTGATTTTTCTATGTTCGTGCTTATATCCAGCTTAGAGAATTGTTCCAGTCACTTCTATTCATGGATCATGCAGTTGGCCAATAACGCTCTCGACTTTCGACTAAGGACATCGGCTACGGGACTACCCTTTCCAGGATGATATTGTGTAGTGAAGTCAAAGTCCTTGAGATACTATAGCCAACGCCTTTGCCTCATATTCAATTCCTTTTGAGAAAATAGATACTTGAGACTCTTGTGATCGGAGTACACGGTAAACTGTTCTCTGTAGAGATAGTGTCTCCAGATCTTCAAAGTAAATACCACCGCGGTCAACACTAGGTCATGCACCGGGTAGTTCTTCTCATGCTTCTTTAGTTGCCGGGAAGAGTAAGCAATGACTCTCCCTTATTGCATTAAGACACATCTGAGGCCAATGCCAGACGCATCGGTATATACCTCAAATTTCTCCCCTTCAATTAGTAATGCCAAGACTGGGGCAACTGTCAGATGGTCCTTCAAGTCTTGAAAACTTTTCTCACAGTCTGCGTCCCACTTATAAGGAATCTCCTTGTGGGTCAGTCTAGTAAGAGGAATGGCGATCTTGGAGAAGTCCTTGATGAATCGCATGTAATAGCCAGCTAGACCCAAGAAACTACGGATCTCGGTTGCATTGGTCGGCCTTTCCCAATTCTTCACAGCCTCGACTTTTGACGGGTCAACAGAAATCCCATCCTTCGAGATAACATGCCCGAGGAAAGACACTTCCTCGAGCCAGAAGTCGCATTTCCGAAGCTTAGCATAAAGTTGATTATTCCTCAATATTTGTAATGCAATCTTTAAGTGTTCTTCATGATCTTCTTCGGTCTTTGAATAAATCAATATGTCATCAACGAAGACCACTATAAATTGATCTAGATTAGTTCTGAATATGCTGTTCATCAACTAGATAAAGGTTGCAGGGGCGTTTGTTAGTCCAAAAGATATAACAGTAAATTCATAATGCCCATACCTGCTCCGGAATGCTGTCTTACGAATATCCTCATCATTGATCCTCAGTCGGTGGCATCCTGACCTCAGATCAATCTTTGAGAAATATTTGGATCCAGATATTTGATCAAATAATTCATTTGATCCTTGGCAGTGGATATTTATTCTTGATGGTAAGGTGGTTCAATTGCCGATAATCGATGCAGAGTGTCATCGATCAAACCTTCTTCTTTACAAATAACACGGGCGCTCCCCATGGGGAAGTGCTCAACCTGATGAATCCTTTCTTCAAAAGCTCCATCAGTTGCTTCTTTACTTCGTTGAGTTCGGCGGGGGACATTCTATAAGGTGTCTTAGAAACTGGACCAGCACCAGGGATAAGGTCGATGGTGAAGGCCACTTCTCTTTGTGGGGGTAATCTGGGCAAATCTTCCGGGAACACATCGGGAAACTCTCGAACCACTCGGATGTCTTTTATCTTAGACTCATTCACTTCCGTGGCGGTCACAAATGCTATGAAAGCCACACATCCTTTCCTCAAGAGCTTACTAGCTCGTAGGGCCAAAATAAGGGGTGACTTGTTTCGACTCTGAAGACTAGTGTAGACAAGTTCTGGGATTTTTTTAAAAGTTACCTTGCCGTTTCGACAATCTACAACTGCCTTGTATGTGGATAGTCAATCGACTCCTAGTATAACATCATAATCCTTCATGTCTAAGCATCTTAAATCGGCAGGTAGATTTTTCCCTTTTACCATAACTTCACAATTTAGATAATGGTGCGAGATCTTGGATTCTTTTCCAAGAGGAGTGGAAATAACTAAATCTATCCATTCCGGTTCCATAGGTAATGGATTGGCAAATCTTTTAGAAACAAAAGAATGAGTCGTGCCGGTATCAAACAAGACACGAGCAGACTTGGAACAAATCTTAAATGTACCTTCCACCAGTCCACCTTCATCTTGCTCCGCCTCTTGAAGAGCTTGGAGACGTGCTTGCTTCTTCACCGGGTGCTTCTCGTCTCCGGCTTGATCATTAAGTAGAGGACAGTCGGGAATCCGTTGATCACGGCTCCCGCAATGGAGGCATGCACCCAATCTCCTCTAGCATTCCACGGCCTTATGGCCGGCCTTGTCGCAATGTTTACACACCTCTTTCGAAGGTGTGGTAGTAATGGAGAAGGGCTTGCTATTCTTCTTGAACTTCTTCCCTTGGGAGAAATCTCCTCCATTGCTTGACCTTTTCTTGTTGAAGGCAAGTTTGAAGGTGCCGGAGCATGTAACATGCTCCTTCTTATCTTTCCCACGAATCCGGTCGGACATCTCTGTGGCATCTTCTAGCAGCTGGGCTTGCCTTATTATCTCGAATAGACATGAATGTCCATCGGCGCTAGTTGCGTAATGTATTGCGGCCTAAGCCCATTGAGAAATATTCTAGCTTTCATCTTTTCGGTACACACTAGGTGTGGTGCATACCTTGACAGACGAGAGAATTGGGCCTCGAACTCGGCCACTGATAAGGTCCTTTGCTTGAGGGCGGTGAATTCTGTGGCCTTCTTTTCTTGAATATAGTCCGAGAAGTATTTATTGTTGAAATACTCAACGAACTCGCCCCACGTAACTTGTTCATGGGGTAAGGTAGCCTCTATTGACACCCACCAGAAGCGAGCATACCACTCTAGTTGGAAGGTTGCTAATAAGACTTTCTCTTCATACGTTCGATTTCCCTGATCCAGTGCTCGGCATCATCGGGGTCTGTTGATCCAATGAACTTTGGTGGGTTGATATTGCAGAAACTACGGTGGAGATCTCCTGCTCCACAGTTTGCTCTGCCTAGCGCTACTTGTTGTAGTGCCTGAGTGAGACCTTGGAAAGTGTGTCACATATCGCGCCATTGAGCATGTTCGGCGGCCATGGTCCTACATGATTTAAATAACTATATTAATTTATGCTTAACCAAAGGTCAAGGTCCCTAAGTTAACTCAACCCATGGCTCTACCCATCTCACCAGATAAAGGTATAAACCTATCCTTGGACTTGGTTTTCCTAGGAATAGAATATCCTAGGCTCTGATGCCATAAAAACTGTCACACCCCAAGTGCGGAAGGAACCTGGTACACGTGTGTTGACACCCGTTTTTAGCCCGCAAGTTACGTCATTTCTCTTATTCATTATTTTTGATGTCCCGAATTACCCATTATTTTGGAGCCTTCCTTGGATGGGTTTCGAGCCCATTTCATTGTTTCATTCCCTTTGAGCCTTAGAGATCATGATTTCTTAGAGCCCTAGAGCCTATGTTATCACTTTCCGACTTTCAAGTCAGCTTGCGGCCCATTTTGGTCGACTCTCCATCAAGCATTCGGCCCTCTTCATTGCGCAGTTCTAAATGCGGCCCCTTTTTCATTCCCTTCTATTCCTCTATTTAAAATGTGCTCTTCACCAAAGTTGTTCATCTTTCAAATTCCTACAATTTCTTCTTCTATGCCATTGGCCAATTCTCCGCCGATTTCAAGTTATTTACATTTTTCTGGCAGACTACACTGTTCACCTATATCTCGGTATTTTTCTTCTCTATTCTCGTCACATTTTCTCTCTCTTCTAATCATTTTCTCATCTTACTTTTTCCACAAAAGTTGTTCATTGTTCAGTTATCTATAATTTATTCTTCTACCACTTTCTCTAGTTCTACACCGTTTGGGAGATATGATCCATTTTCCAAAGTCGCGCAAGGTCTACCCTAAACGGTCGTACAAATGGCCGTTTATCATTGCAAACGGTCGGTCGACGACCGTTTACTCCTTAACGGTCGGTCGACAGACCGTTAAGCCAATACTCTATCTTCATAAACCTGCGCGACGGGCCTATCTTGCGGCGGCCATAACTTTTCGAATACTTATCCAAATTGATCCTCGTTTTTTCCTACTTCTAGCCCTTTGTATTATCTTGAATTTGGTTCATAGAAATCAATTTTTGATAGACTATATCTCCTGAAATCTTGGCCGCAATATCAAATTTTATGCATTTTTAACCAACAAAAATTATGTCAGATCAGGCTCCGGGCCCTTCTTGCGGCGGGAATATCTTCCAGATCGTTCCACCAAAAAGAGTCTCGTTTTCTCCTATGTCTTATCTTGACTATTATCTCGAGAATGATCCAGAGATCTTGAGATTTGGTAGGATCTATCTTCTGGAATCGTGGGAGAAAGTTAGGGGTTTCACCACTTTTCTATATAAACATGCCCATATTTCCTATGCGATGGGGGCGTGTTTTCAAGGCGACGGCGAAGCCATGCCGAATTGTCTTCATCATCCTTTGACCCTAGCCTGAAGAGGGAAGTATAAGCTTCGTTTTGGTTCCTTATTTGCTCAATTTCACCAACGTTTGCCCTCTCAACTTCGCCCCTACTTTTGGCAAATCATCATAGTTTGCTGATTTCTGCTACAAAGTCCACGACGGGGGCTTGTTCATCAAGCCGGGGTAGAGTCATGCTTCATCCTTTTCGTCCTCCCTCAACTCCATCTTGAAGAGGGGAGTATTAGCTTCACGTTGATTATATGTTTGCCTTATTTCTCATATCTTTTCCCCCTTTTCTAAGCCCTACTTTTGAGGTTTCACCACACTTTTCTGCACTTTGCTGAAACTCAGATTTCTTGCGACGGGGGCATGTTTGCGTCGCCGGTGCGAGGCTGTGGGGCACTCTTGATCCGTCCTTTCAACTCCAGGCTCTAGAGGGAAGTATAATCTTTGTGTTCCTTAGTTTTGGGCTCATTACCTTGTCATCTTCATGCATGTTTTTGTCCATGAGTTTTGCACTTTCATTCTATTTTTACACAGTCATTTTTCTCCCATGTTCTGCACCCCTCTATTTTCTTGTGTTTTTCACCCCGCTTTTCACTGGTCTCTTCCCCGTTTTAAATCCTACTTTTTCCTCTAGTTTCACCACAACATTCCCACCTTTCCATAGCATTCACTCTTTCCTATTTTGGTGTTCTATCTTGTGAGATATTCATCATTCTTTGAGCCCATTTTGTGCACTGTTCTGGATTTTCTGCACAGTCCGTATTTTTTTTGCCAAATCTCTAGTGTCATAACTTTCTGTCCCGACCTCTTTTTGGAGTGATTCTTGCTCCTACTTCTTCACAACACTCAAGGCTTCTGTCATCTCAAATGTCTCCTCATTTGGACATCGTTTGCCCTACTGTTTGCATCAGTCTTTGCACCCACTTTATAGTGTTTGCACAATTTTTCTTGTGACATGCGCTTTTGCACCTTGTTTATCTATGTTCATCATGGCATATTAAATCAATTTCTTCATGTTAATCTCATCACAATATACACACCTATTGTTTGCACCATTCCATAGGGGTTAAAAATCCTCCCCCGGTGAGTTTGCCCTAAATCTTTCATGCTACTTTATGCACTTGGACAGATTTCTACACTTAGCATTTTCTAATGGGTTTTGCATCATGTTTTGTGTTTCTTTCGCAGGAAAGTATGGAAAGTGACGCCCTTACCTTCTAGCCGGCTGGAAGGCGAGGAGAGGTAATCCACATATCCCCGCATCTTGATATTGAGCGCGATCATCCTCTTTTTCCAAGGTATACAACGTACATATATTTCATATCCTTTGGCGTTGTTATTCCTTGGTGGCGATCACGGTATTCTTCTACATCCTTTGTCACCTTTTTAATGATTGTATGATCATGCTACCATCTTCACATAGTCACATATTCATGTTATTCACTTGATTGGTGAACATAGGCCTTCATGCTTATTCATGTGATTTATGGGATCGGCACGCATATACACATCCACATTTTCCACATCTACACCCCTTTTTTGGCGATCACGGTGGGACATCTAGTGCCCATTTTCCGCGTCGGGGCGTGACAGTTTTAGTGGTATCAGAGCCTAGGTTACATAAAACCTAGGATTCTTAAAACTTAGGTTTCCCTTGATAGAAACTTGGATAGAAATTTAAACCTTCCCGATAAGATTGGGTAGAAATACAGGTTAAGTTTTAAAAAGAATGAATTATCAAGAAATAAATACCAAGGAAAATGATTAAACCCTATAACTATGGTTTCAGGCTAAATCTCGCAAATGGCCGCCGAGAGAGCGCAATGGCGCGAGATGCAACGCACTGTCCAAGGACTAACACAAGCCTTGCAACAAGTTGCGCAAGGAGGAGCATGGCATGAAGCCAGGGATTTACATCGAAAATTCCAAAAGATGAATCCCCCAAAGTTTAGTGGATCTACTGACCCGGATGAAGCGGAGAATTGGGTGCAAGAAGTAGAGAGAACCTTTAAAGTAATGCAATGCGCCGATGAAGAGAAGGTACTATTAGGGACCTATCAACTAGAAAAGGATGCCCGAGCATGGTGGATATCTGTCGAAGTGATCTTACCTAATGAACAAATTTCATGGGACGAGTTCTTAGAACATTTTAATGAGAAGTATTTCTCGGAAAGAATCCGCAAGAAGAAGGCCATGGAGTTTGCGACATTAAAACAACGTAGCTTATCTGTAGCAGATTATGAAGCGACATTTTCTAGATTAGCTCGGTATGCCCCACACCTAGTTTGTACGGAGAAAATGAGAGCAAGAAGATTTATGAATGGATTAAAGGTGGAACTCATTCCTCGATTGGCTCCACTGGAGATTCAAACTTATACGGAAATGGTTAGGAAAGCACAAATTCTAGAAGATGCTATGAATATGGTGGAGCGAATCAAAGGGAAAGTCGCCAAGAAGGAGTTAGTCTATGGGTCCAAGAGCGAGGAAACCGTGAATGACAAGAAGAGGTTAAATGGAGGTAACGATTTCCGTAAGGACAAGAAGCCCCGGAATAATGATCAACAAATTGTTCCGGTCAAGGAAAAATGTGAGCATTGCAAGAAAGGAAGGCACAACCTAGATGAATGTTGGTATAAACTTGGGAAGTGCATCCATTGTGGAAGCATGGATCATAAAATTGCCCGTTGTCCACTCTTAAAGAAAGGAGCGTCGCAGGCATTGGAAGGTAACCTTATAAACCTATCTCGTCTATGATGACATAGTTTAGAAATGGTGATCTTAGCACTTAGCATGTTATGAAAATGATCTAGTTAGAATGCATAGTTTGGATATGGTAATTTTACCCTACTATTACGGAAAGAAAATCATGTGAATTTGGGGACCAAATTCTTTTAAGTGGGGGAGGATGTAGAAACCCGATAATTTAAAATGAGAAATATTTTTTTTTTAAATACATTATACAATTAAATTTTTCATGAAATGATTAATTTACATTTTTACTAAGTGAAATATAGAGGATTATTGAATTTACTTGAATTTACTTAAGGTAAAGTGAAAAATAAATGCTTTAACCCTTAGATAAATCATAGAAAACCTAATAAAAGTCCATGTAATGGACTAGAATCATAATTGGCCCATTGGATAATCCATAATGGGCTAGATTAGTGGTTAAAGGATTAATAAATGATAATTAGACCTTAAATTCGTAACATATGTTAAATGCCTTTTGAAAAGGATGATAATAACCCAATTTCTAGAAGATTGACTCAAGAATCAACCCTTATCTACCAGCCCACCTTAGACCAGTCGTTTTTACATTGTTTTCACACCTAAGATGGGCTAGATTAAGAAGAGAAATGATATTTTTCTTCTAATTCGGACTTAATGGGTTTGGTGGAATTAGGCAAGGAATCTTGACAAATTTAGCCATGTTTTGGCTGTAAATAGAGCCTCATTTGACCCTTAAACCATCCCTGGAAGTTAAGTCTATGTTGCTGCGAAGATTTGTGGAGATTTGAAGGAGGAATTGGAAGATCAAAGGATTTTCTTGTTATTTGGGGATATTCTTTAGATCCGACAAAAGGTAGGTGTCTCTCAGGCTAAACTCTAATTAAAGCATCCTATCTTGTGTATTTTTCTGTCCTCTTTCCATTGATATCTCATTTATTAAATTCTGTTATGAAATGAGCAAGCTATGGTCATTTGATTGGAGGGGTATTCCCATTTTTTCATCAGGTCTAGAATGTGCTATACATCAGTAGCGCGTTCTGAACGCGCCAGCCTGACCCAGCGCGTTCAGACAGACCCGTCTCTTTGACCAAAATTTTAAAAATATACATAAAATAATATAATAATACTTTCCTTATCGCACTATACATGACTAGCGCGTTCTTCATGAACGCGCTTGTCTCGGCTAGCGCGTTCTTCATGAACGCACTAGTCTCGGCTAGCGCGTTCATACCCTTAACCCGAGATGACCAGAAATCAAAAGTATAATATTTCTAATATATATATATAATACCTAAAGTGTTTATATATATATATATATATCAGAAGTCTATATCTATTATGGTTTATACCGAACATATCTCTTTCATTTAGTTTTCAAAATTTTTAAATATATACATCTGTTCATGAACGCGCTAGTCTCGGTTAACGCGTTCATACTTTTAAACCCGGATGACCAGGGGTCAAAAGTATAATATTTCTAATATATATATATAATACCTAAAGTGTTTATATATGTATCAGGAGTCTATATCTATTATGATTTATACCGAACATATCTCTTTCATTTAGTTTTCAAAAATTTTAAATATATACATCTGTTCATGAACGCACTAGTCTCGGCTAGCGCGTTCATACTTTTAAACCCAGATGACCAGGGGTCAAAAGTATAATATTTCTAATATATATATATATAATATCTAAAGTGTTTATATATATATCAGGAGTTTATATCTATTATGATTTATACCGAACATATCTCTTTCATTTAGTTTTCAAAATTTTTAAATATATACATCTGTTCATGAACGCGCTAGTCTCGGCTAGCGTGTTCATACTTTTAAACCCAGATGACCAGAGGTCAAAAGTATAATATTTCTAATATATATATATAATGCATAAAGTGTTTATATATATCAGGTGTCTATATCTCTTATGGTTTATATAGAACATATCTATTTCATTTAGTTTTAAAATTTTTAAATACATACATATGTTCCTGAACGCGCCACTCTTGACTAGCGCGTTCTTCATGAACACGCTAGTCTCGACTAGCGCGTTCATAAAAATTTTCTCAAAAATTTTGGTGATCAAAAATATAATATTTTGAATATATATATACTGTATTTATGTATATTGTATGAACGCGACCCTGAGCTATAGCGCGTTCACAGACAGTAACATCTTTTCAGCCATAACTATTTTATTTTTTATCATAGTGACGTACGAAAATTATTTCAGAATGTAAAAAAAAGTATTTTTTATCATATTGATGTATAAAAAAACTAATTTCAGCATGTTAAATCTATTTTCTTATCATATGGTTAATTAAGAAAAGCTAATATCTAAACTCATGATTTCAATTCATAAGTATGATTCTGAGATTATGTTAAGATATTTAAAATAATTCTAATAAAACCACTATCTGAATGTTTCTTCCTACTTACCATTCATTTTTGAATTCTACGACTTAATGTCGTTAAACATGATGCTTAAAATGCGTTTTCCACTCTCCTTTGTAAATTATCATAATTTTTGTCAGATCTGTACTTGTTTACAAATGAGCTTGTTCTTGAAATTCTTTGGCCATATTGTGGAATTACATAGAAAAAAATGTCAGGGGTATGGGTCCCAATGAAATGACATTTAAATGCTAGTGTATAAAGGGGTTCTGATCTGATCTCACGGGCGAGGCAAAGTCAAAAAATAAACCGGTATTATAATGATCAGGTGATGGCATTCACCAATATAGGGTCTATTACGGTTAGGGGCAATCATACTGTCATGAGAACCCCTAAGTGTGTGGCCAAATAGTGATGTTCCATGAGGGGCTGTCATATCGCCGTGATCTCCCCTTAGTGTTTTGGTCAATCCTATTGAGTGTTGGGAGAAGTGATTGTTCTACTTCTATATTGTTATTGCTTAAAGGTTCATCATAAATATCGTTGTAAGAGTGATTGTTCTACTTCTATATTGTTTAAAGTTCAAGTGATTGCTCTACTTCGATATTGCTTAAAGTTCATCGTGAATATTCTTGAATTGTCTTAATGATAGTACACATCGTCTCATCATGAAAGTTCTTGATATATTTCTGGAAATGATCATCGTCTTGTCCACAATCATGATCTGGACATTATCTTGTTATCTTGAAATTACTTGGATGTTCCTTATACAAAAATTCCTACTTGAAATTCATGATCAATTACTTCATGACACGAATTGTTAAATACTTAAAGATTGCCTGGCTTTAGAGATATAAAATCCTACTAAGCTTTTTGCTCACCCTACGTTTTGGTTAATTGTTGCAGGAAATGGAAATGAACAAGGGATTGGACAAGAGTGAATGAGTGTTTTCTTTTCCCTAGGATTTATGTAGATCATTAGTATTTTTACAAGGTATTTGGAAAATTTGGAAGATTGTATCATGCCTTATGGCTTATAAATTAGTGATGTAAACCTTTATTTTGATGGAATAAAATTAGCAATTTCATCTTAGCTCTCTATCTTTAGAATTAAATTTGTACATGCTCTGACCGACACGAGTGCCTCGTAACTGATCGCGCCTCAATTTTCTGCATCAGGGAGTGACATCCTTCCACTCCTGGGATGAGCTTTCCTTCTTCTCAGTCTGGATCCCCTAATCCGGCCCAATTTCATAACCCTGGTCCAAATCCACAATCTCTTGCTCAGGCTAGCTTGCATCCTTCCCGGTCTCTCCCCACCGAGGAGATGATTGCTCAAGCCCAACGTCAGCTTGATGAACTTCAACGTCGAATTGATCCCCAATCTTCTTTGAGTGTCCCATTTGCGTTCCAAGGTCTTCAACTTCCTCTGCATTCACAAATTCCCGCATATCATCGCTATGGTGGAGTTGGTAACCCCTATGTGCACTTGAAGGAGTTCATTTATAAGTCGGCCCAATTTTGACATGACCAACACTTAATGGCCTATCTATTCGGTCTGTCTTTGGAAGGCCAGGCTTGGGATTGGTTCTTTTCTCTTCCGCAAGAGCAGATTGTGAATTTCCAAGTTGTCCAAGAGAAATTTCTTCAGAAGTTTCAAGACCAGGTTGGGCCCAAGTATTCCATGGTAGATCTGGCCCATGAGATGATGAAGCCCGATGAGGATTTCTGCACCTTTGTCCACCGCTGGCACCGCCTTGCCGCGCAAGTCCCGGGACACATTCCGGAGGGAGAACAAATCAAGATGCTTATTTCAAATGCAACGCCCGAGTACCGATTTATCTTAGCTCTCAACGACATTACCTCCTGGCAACAATTATACAGCCGAGCCCGCTTCATTCGCCAACAAATCCAAGATTCCCTTGACCCCGAGTCTCCACTATCCAACTCCACATATCAACCTTCACCCTCCACGTGCCAACCCTACGCTCCCATGAGTCAGCCCGCCATAAGTCAGCCTTCCGCCACATATCCCTCCACGAGCCAACCCCCTGCCTCTACATACCTATACGCCTCCGCATATCAACCTTCCATGAATCATCCTCCTACGTCCGCATACCCGTCTCCGTCTCCACCCCCGGTCAAGGTCACATCACACCCCGAGCAGGTAGATGCCGTCCACATACCTCCCACCTCCCTTTCCGCTCCACATATGCCTCCACTGAGTCATTCCACTAGTTGCCTTGCGCCTTTGCCTTCGCAACCCCCACTTCCTTCTCCACTTTCATCTCCATTACCTTCCCATACCCCTCGGCATCCACCTTGCCCGAAACAAGCTCCTCATCATCCTCCGTTGCCGGAGTGTTTTTCAGATATTTTTAGGGCTTTGATGGCTACTCACGCGTTGCCGCCCCCTCCAGTTATGCCCTACCGACCCGCGGTCGGGGATGTACTTCAATTTTGTGATTACCATCGCCAGAAGGGGCATTTGGTTGAGGACTGCCCCGAATTCCGAGAGTATGTTTATGGCTTAGAAGACGATAAGAGGATTGATTGGGCCGCCATGCATAAGGTTGTTCTACATCTCCGCAAGCAACAGCAGCAACACGTAGCGACGCCCAGGCAGTAGTCTCTACGAGACCAGGGGCACCCCTGTGATTCTTTATCGGGCATTGCACCCGCTCTGCCGCCTACTCCATCAACTGTTCCCTATCCTATGCTTTTTGTCCACCTTGGTGCCTACCTCATCACCATCTCCATCTCCACCTACCCCCTCACCTTCACCATCTCCTACTCAACCTCCATCGCCTCCACAAACCCAAGCCTCTGCTCAGGATAGTGCTTCTATTACCACCACTTCTTACACCCCCGCTTCTACTCCCGACGCCGCCCGACGCGTTGTGTCGATACACTGACGGTGGGCGCAGCGACCATCCTCTTCACCCTCTTCATCGTCATCTCCACTACCTCCATTGACCACATCACCATCTCCACCACCGTCACCATTGCCTAGCCCATCACCACCGCCTCCCCTCTCAAAGACCCCTATCCCATCACCTCCACCATCGCCATCGCCTTTGCCATCGTTGCCCGAGCCTACGCAGGCTATACCTACACCACCACTTTCGCCTTTACCCCCTCCTATGCCTTCACCTTTTCCTTTACCTCCACCCGAGCCTATTATCGCCGCTATCCCTCCACCACTCGCATTGACCTTGCCCCCGGTTACGCCTTCTAAATCTTCGCCTCTGCCTTCTAAACCTATTACTTCCATTTCTTCCCCATCCATTTCCACCCCACAGAGCGGGTGTGCGCTACCTTTGGTGCCTCTCGGGTTTGGTCCCCAGGGAGATGACGAGCCAAGTCAGGACAGTTTCGTGCTTGTTCTGCACTATAAGATTCAAGATTGCATTTGCCGCATGCCAGTTCGAGTCCTGGTCCCCGGTCATCTTTGGGATAATGAGTCTAAATTTCCTCTGGAGACAGTTGCTAAGAAGAGTTCCCTTGCATTAGTGCCAGTTTCTTCACAAGCGAGACCGGTGGCAATCTCATTGCTTACCGGAGGATTCGCTATTGATGCTGTTATTACCTCTTGCTCGATTGCGGTTCAGTTTAGTGGCCAAGAGGGGTTTTCTACTCAGATTGTGCTAACCCATACGGCTGCCAAGAGCCTGATGGATTCCCTATTCAAGGGGCAGTTGGCCGTATCTTCTGTATTTTTCAAGGACATTCTGCACATCCTATGCAATCTTCCTCCATTTATTGGTGAATCAACCACGTCAACGCCACCACGCATTGCTCTCCCTCAGTTTTGTCCTGCTCTTCTGGTAAGGGAGTTATGCTTCATGCCCGATTGCCGAGGGGAGATGTCTAATCTCATGCTAGTGCCAAGTGACAAAACCCTGTGGTTCTCTGATATTCGTTCATTTGGGGAGTTATCTGTCGAAGAATGTTCCTCTACTATTGTTAGCACCGGGTATCTAGGGGCAATCGCCCTAATGAGGCTTCATGTTCATGACCGGGCCAGGTCATCTGCCAGATGGGCTCGTTATTTAAGAAGACATTACAGATCAAGAAGGTCGAAGGTCCAAGTCCGCACAAGGCGGGTTCGGGTTCAAAAAGGTTCTGCTAAGAAGTGGCGGCGGCGTAAGTTTAATGGCCGTCGATTGTGCACTCAGGGGTCCACTTTTTCCTCCTTCTCTTCCTTTTGTTCATCCTTTCTTCTTACTCAGCTCCCACCCCTGGGTGGTGTACCTCCCTTCCTCTAATCTAGTTTCTATGATCTTCTCCTCTCTTTTCGGGTCCGCAAACCCCCATTCTTCTTTCTCCACTTATCCGGAGTCTCCAGATCCTCCGTTCTCTCATGATTTTAGGCCTCGGCCTATGTCATCCTTTCATCCCACTTTCAGGACTTCTTCTAATCCTTCTCTTCTGGTATCCCCGGGCTCTACTTCTGATCCTTCCCCGACCATGTCGGGTGATTACCCTTTTCTTTCCCCGACCTTGTCGGGTGACCATCGTTCTTCTTCCCCGACCCTGTCGGGTGTTTGTCATTTTTTCCCCCCGACCTTGTCGGGTGATTCTCACTCTCCTTCCCCGACCCTGTCGGGTGATTCTAATTCCTTTTCTCCAACTACGTCGGATGATCACTTCTCTTATCCCTTATCTTTGCCACAATCTTCTCATGGTCTCTCTATTCTTTCCTCCTCACCCTTTCGGGGTCATTACCCATTTTCTTGCTATTTTTGAGGCTTTAGCCCGCCTTGATCTCAGTTAATCCCTGATTATTCTGTACTTGGTTCCTTATTATCAGGGCCTCAGTGCCTTAACGAGGGAGTTCTAGCCCTCGTCTCTCTTCCTTTTTTATCCCTTCTTCGTCTAGTATGATGTCTGCCACTCCCATATGTCGAGGAATCCAATCCTTTGCTCTCCTTTCATCCTTTATCCTGACAAGCAAGGAAAACAAAGTTCGTGCTCCTCAAAGCTCGATGATCGAAATCGCTTTTAGGAGGCCGATTTCCACGCCTTCGATTTGCAAAGGTATCTTTGATTTTGTGCCGGAACATGTTATCATTGCTATTACTCTGTTATTTTTGCACGCGCTTATAATGTTGGTTCCTTAAAATATGGTTGAGTGGCCTTAGGCTTTAATTAGTTTGCTTAGTCAAATGAGTCGCTTCTGCAGCATCTTAGGCTGGTGATAGCTCCGCGCTGGGAGTGTAGTTCTTTTCCCGATTGTTGAGGGTGACCTTTGAGTATGAATTTTTCACACACTTCACAGCAAGCCATAGCCTATCTCTCTAAGGCACACACTGCTTTGGCCATACTTTGGGTATGCACGAAGGCCTTTTCTCTTCTCTGCTCGGCCAAGTGCAGGGGCAAGAGATTGATGGATAAGATGACTAACCTAGGCGCTCTCTAATACGAGAGAGGTCTCAAATAGGGGCAGTCTTGACCCTCAAAAGTGAGCTTTCACGCTATATCTGGCCAATAAGGGCTACCAAAATGAGAAAATGAATCAATGTAAAATTATGAATCAAAGGCATGGCAACTCTGGCAGTACAGTTCCTCGCGGGACGTCATGAGCCCGGTCGCATGCGTGCCTGATAAATATGGGTCTAAAAATCAAAGACACAAAGCCCCAACGCAACATGCTATCTCTTTGAGGGGTAGTGTCCTAGAAGGAATTCGAGCATTGATATCTCCCATCCTGCACAAAGTTTGTCTCCAATTTTCTTCAATTCCTCCCTCTTACGCTGGGTTGTATCCCGGGTATGGCCTTAGTAGGGGCACCGTTCCTTAGAGGCAGTTGGTTGTGGCGAGTCACCCTCACATGCACGCCCTGCTTAAGGGAAGCATTTAATGAAAGGGGAAGGACCGATGATCCCTGGCCAGTAGTTTGAGCCCATCTTTAGGTGCTGCAGATTGCTATGTCAAAATTGAAAAAAAATTAAATATTTTAAAAATCCAAAAAAATGAAATACTGATGAAAATATAAAAAATCAAAAAATTACAAAAATCCAAAAATATGTTTTTTATTTTTATGTATTTTTTTATCTTGAGGACAGATACGTAATCCGTTTGCTAAGTGTGCAGGTTGCAAGTACTCAGGCATTTCTTGCTATATCTTTTTACTCTGCCTCCTGTCCACATTTTTGATCTGTTCTTTCCTTCTTCAATCTTATCTCTCGATCTATTCTGAAGCTTTAGTCCTTCTCAGCTTTTAATAATCATATTTCTATGAGAGGACTTTGTCTCACGATTATGAACCTAGCGATTCTGTTTCATTCTGATCTTGAATTTTGATTGAAGGATGTATTTTGTCATGTCTTTTATCCCGTCGTGTCCTTGTCACGTGTTTATGTCCCACCGTATTGTCCCACACATTTTGTTTTGTCCCTTATTGCATGTTGTTGGTTGACTTGCATATGTTGATAGTCGTCCCTCTATGTTCCATGTGTTGTCCCAACCGGGTGGTCATCCGTCATGTTCTTGTCCCAATCGTGTGTTGTCCCACCGCGTTGTTGTCTTGTCATGCTGTGTTCATACATGCATGTTGTTTGTTCATGCCATTGTATATGTGCTCGTTTACCTTTGTTATGTTATGTTATGTTACATTGTCTCCCATTTCATTTGATCGTTATGTTATGTCATGTTGTTTGTCGTTCAGTTGATCATTATGTTATCTTCGCTATGTTTATACTTGCTTGTTTGTCATGTTTGTCTTATACATGAAAGCTCACAAAAATAAAAAAAATCAGAAAATCCAAAAAAAATGCCTTTTCACCTACGCAGGTAAGTCAGGTATGGCTCTCTATCCCTACTCATTGTTGCATTATTATATGGTATCTATATTGTTATATTATCTCGAGAACCGGCTGGTCATTCATGTGTTCCAGGATCTGACATTCCCCTCTAACAAAAACGATGATGATCTAGGTGCACATGTTTAATCATCAGATAGGCCGTTAGGTTGGAAAAATTAGGGAACGATGGCTCTATCACGCACGTAGTGGTTTCGGATATTGTCTTGACCCTGATTGTTCCGGTCTAGCAATACTATTCTCGAGTACTTTCTATTTTAGCTTTCTTTGCATTCATTTTGATGATTTCTTTATTTTAACCCAGCATGCATCATGTAACTTTTTGAGCACTCACGTCTCGTGATCCGTTCAAGGTTTCTCCTCAATAATGGTTAGTTGCACTTCATGTCTCTTGGATAAGAGATCTTCATTCCACTCTGAATTTGAATGATTTCTCTGATCATTTCGCTCGGTCTGGTTGGCCAGAGTGATTCCTGTCTGGATTTTATCTCAGTTATATTTCTCCTACTTTTTACGTTGTGCTCCTTTCCGACCCCCTCATCGTCTGTGCATTGTGTCCCCAATGAGGCTAGTCGTGTTTTCTTTTTCTCCCTTAGTTTAGTTCTCCAGACATGTCTCATTCTTGTCAACCATTTCGGGCGGTTAATTCGGCGTTTTCGAGAGAATTCCTGTCACTTGTTTGTTATAACGAGTGTCTTTTGCCTTGATGCCCGCTTGTTAGTTCTCTCCGCTTCATCTCCGCTTCATCTCCATTTCACGTCGCTGTCGCTTTCACTCCACCTCCTTTCCATTCCGCCTCCGCGTCGCTTTCGCTCGCTCCCTTGTAAAGCGGACATCAAGGAGGGGCATCTGTTGACACCCATTTTTAGCCCGCAAGTTACGTCATTTCTCTTATTGATCATTTTTGATGTCCTGAATTACCCATTGTTTTGGAGCCTTCCTTAGATGGGTTTCGAGCTCATTTCATTATTTCATTCTCTTTGAGCCTTAGAGATCATGATTTCTTAGAGCCCTGGAGCCTATCTTATCACTTTCCGACTTTCAAGTCAGCTTGCGGCCCATTTTGGTCAACTCTCCATCAAGCATTCGGCCCTCTTCGTAGCGCAGTTCTAAATGCGGCCCCTTTTCATCCCCTTTTATTCCTCTATTTAAAATGTGCTCTTCACCAAAGTTGTTCATCTTTCAAATTTCTACAATTTCTTCTTCTATTTCATTGGCCAGTTCTTCGCCGATTTCAAGTTATTTGCATTTTTCTGGCAGACTACACTGTTCACCTACGTCCCGGTATTTTTCCTCTCTATTCTCGTCACATTTTCTCTCTCTTCTGATCATTTTCTCATCATACTTTCTTCACAAAAGTTGTTCATTGTTGAGTTATCTACAATTTCTTCTTCTACCACTTTTGCTAATTCTGCACCGTTTGGGAGATATGATCCAATTTCCAAAGTCACGCAAGGACTACCCTAAACGGTCGTACAAATGGCCGTTTATCATTGCAAACGGTCGATCGACGACCGTTTACTCCTTAACGGTCGGTCGACAGACCGTTAAGCCAATAAGAGTCCAGCCTGCTCTGGACTCTATCTCCATAAACCTGCGCGACGGGCCTATCTTGCGGCGGCCATACCTTTTCGAATACTTATCCAAATTGATCCTCATTTTTTCCTACTTCTAGCCATTTGTATTATCTTGAATTTGGTTCATAAAAATCAAATTTTGATGGACTATATCTTCTGAAATCTTGGCCGCAATATCAAGTTTTATGCATTTTTGACCAACAAAAATTATGTCAGATTAGGCTCCGGGTCCTTCTTGCGGCAGGAATATCTTCCAGATCCTTCCACCAAAAAGAGTCACATTTTCTCCTATGTCTTATCTTGCCTATTATCTCGAGAATGATCTATAGATATTGAGATTTGGTGGACTCTATCTTCTGGAATCGTGGGAGAAAGTTGGGGGTTTCACCACTTTTCTATATAAACCTGCCCAGATTTCCTATGCGATGGGGGCATGTTTTCAAGGCGACGGCAAAGCCATGCCGAATTGTCTTCATCATCCTTCGACCCTAGCCTGAAGAGGGAAGTATATGATTCGTTTTGATTCCTTATTTGCTCAATTTCATCAACGTTTGCCCTCTCAACTTCACCCCTACTTTTGGTAAATCATCACAGTTTGCTGATTTCTGCTACAAAGTCCACGACGGGGGCCTGTTCATCAAGCCGGGGCGGAGTCATGCTTCATCCTTTTCATCCTCCCTCAACTCCATCTTGAAGAGGGGAGTATTAGCTTCACGTTGATTATATTTTTATCTTATTTATCGTATCTTTTCCCCCTTTTCTAAGCCCCTACTTTTGAGGTTTCACCACACTGTTTTGCACTTTGCTGAAACTCAGATTTCTTGCGACGGGGGCATGTTTGTGTCGCCGGTGCGAGGCCGTGGGGCACTCTTGATCCGTCCTTTCAACTCCAGGCTCTAGAGGGAAGTATAATCTTTGTGTTCCTTGGTTTTGGGCTCATTACCTTGTCATCTTCATGCATGTTTTTATCCATGAGTTTTGCACTTTCATTCTATTTTTACACAGTCATTTTTCTCCCATGTTCTGCACCCCTCTATTTTCTTGTGTTTTTCACCCCGCTTTTAACTGGTCTCTTCCCCGTTTTAAATCCTACTTTTTCCTCTAGTTTCACCACAACATTCCCACCTTTCCATAGCATTAACTCTTTTCTCTTTTGGTATTCTATCTTGTGAGATATTCATCATTTTTTGAGCCCATTTTGTGCACTGTTCTGGATTTTCTGCACAGTCCGTATTATTTTGCCAAATCCCCGGTGTCATAACTTTCTGTCCCGACCTCTTTTTGGAGTGATTCTTGTTCCTACTTCTTCACAACACTCAAGTCTTCTGTCATCTCAAATTTCTCCCTATTTGGACATTGTTTGCCCTGCTGTTTGCATCAGTCTTTGCACCAACTTTACAGTGTTTGCACAGTTTTTCTTGTGACATGTGCTTTTGCACCTTGTTTATCTATGTTCATCGTGGCATATTAAATCAATTTCTTCATGTTAATCTCATCACAATATACACACCTATTGTTTGCACCATTCCATAGGGGTTAAAAATCCTCCCCCGGTGAGTTTGCCCTAAATCTTTCATGCTACTTTATGCACTTGGGCAGATTTCTACACTTGGCATTTTCTAATGGGTTTTGCATCTTATTTTGTGTTTGTTTCGTAGGAAAGTATGGAAAGTGAGGCCCTTACCTTCTAGCTGGCTGGAAGGCGAGAAAAGGTAATCCACAAATCCCCGCATCTTGATATTGAGCGCGATCATCCTCTTTTTCCAAGGTACACAACGTACATATATTTCATATCCTTTGGCATTGTTATTCCTTGGTGGCGATCACGGTATTCTTCTACATCCTTTGTCACCTTTTTAATGATTGTATGATCATGCTACCATCTTCACATAGTAACATATTCATGTTATTCACTTGATTGGTGAACATAGGCCTTCATGCTTATTCATGTGATTTGTGGGATCGGCACGCATATACACATCCACATTTTCCACATCTACAGCGTGATGAGTTTATATCATTCATGTCAATCAGAGCATAAGGAAATTGATCTTATAGACAGAGATGCACAAATTGCATGATAACCAAATCTAATTTATTCATAATAACCATTAAGGTAAATCCATTACATAATCTCCTCTTTAGAAGAGAGTACTAAAGGACATTCTTGACTCAATAAATAAAATTATAATGATCGACTCAAGAAATAAGATAAATACACGACTAGATAGACGCTTTCATGACTGGGTGGCTCTATGCTCTATACTCGTTCTCGTTCCCATCCGATTGATTCTCGTCATCAGAGCTACCAGAAAAATAGGAGAAAGCACTAGGTAAGCGAACGCTGAATTATATCTCAAGTATGGACTAATAAGATTTCAAAATAATCATGTGATGTATATATCAAGATAGTCAAGCATGTAATAACAAGTCTTGAGAATTGGTTATTATAATATCAAGCAAGTAAATACCCATTCCGGGCCACACAAGTCACGTCATGTCAAGTCAAGTATGTGTCAAGCACGAGTCGTGGAATGTCAAATCTAGAAAGTCATGTACTTCGGTGCAATGTCACACCGTGATCAATCAACTCCCATGGGAACAAGTACTTTCGGGTGCTCCTCCCAGGACCAGATCGGGCCCTATATGCACAAGCATTGAGTCATGTATATTTTAGACATCCACTATAGTTATAGCCAATATATAGTTTCAAAGGAATAAACCATTGTACGATGATAAGATGGATTTCATGAATGAAGGAGTTCAAAGGTAGAACTTGAACAAGTATGACACAACATTAAACCTCATGAAAACCAAGGCATGTCATGAAACTGGGTAATTGGCGCCCACTCAGTCACCATCAATGACAGAAATAGCACCCAATGTCTGGTTGCTAATTCTTGTGAACAGTATAGGCTCTATGAAATAGCACCTAGGTTTAGGTTACTAAATCAAGGAAATAGCGCCACTGGTCAGGTCGCCAATTCATTTTGGCCCCCAAGTCATGGTCACTAATTACTGATAGAACAGAATTTTCAAAAGAGGTCAGAAACAGCGCTCTATGAGGGCTAATGCAACACGTTTCTTCAGAGTGACGTGACAAGTAAGGGTTCCAGGGTTTTTAGGGTACAACCTACTCGGCTGTCTTGAGAGAATCCAAGGCTAGCGTAGACTTACAGAGGTCTCAATGAAGAAAGTACCAGTCCGAAGGAAGGAATATCCCATGGAGAACCAATCATCACCAAGAATTGAGTGTGTAATCGATAGAAATAAAAATAGAGACTCCATCTACATATGTGAGATGAGAGTGCCAAGTAATTCGCGGAGTGGGTCAGAAACATGGTAAAACGGAGAGAGAGGAATCTGCGCCTTAACAGAAGTTGCTATTTAAAGAAATAGCGGCTTTCTGAATGGTCGTTCAATTCTTAATTTATAACAGAATTTCCAAGAAGATAATGAGAATCAACGACACTATATACGGGTGCTAATTCTAGAAATTTCCAGAAATTAATATTCATAATTATAAATAGCGACTGTGTATGATGGCGTTCATTCTTTAAATGACGTCATGATTTACGTCGTACATTCATGATTTTCAATGTATTTTTTATTTACTGGATTTTTACAAAATAGCGCCACCGTATGGGGGCGCTCATTCTTTAAATAGCGACAATGTGACTGTCGCTCATTCTTTATTTGATGCTACATATCGGGCAAATACAATCCTAGACACATGGTACTGTTCATAAATTTTGAGTTCACATAATCAGGAAAGTAAAGACATGAATAGACAGAGAAAAATATCAGGAATCAAGAAACATGTTCATGTAATAATTTTAACGTCAGGTTACATAGATATTTAATTTTAAGCATGTGGTATTTATTAAATATACCAAAGAATTAGCGACTGGGCTAAGGTCGCTCATTAAATTGTGCCTTGGAACACAGTCGCAATTTCAAGAAAATTGAGGACTACTCACGCGGGCGGTCATTCAATAAGCGGCCATGCCTTGGTGGCCATTTTCATATGCATCGGAAAAATTACAAAGACCCGTAAAACTTAAAACAGACATTAACCTGTGAACATGATATCTATATGTATGAAGTTACTTATTTCCTATTGTATTGGGCTTCGTTTCTTGAGAAAACCTACCTTTTTTATTGATCTGGACGATGAATAGAGGAATACGAGAATTAATAACAGCAGCAGTAGCAGTTGACAACAGCCACGGCAGCGAGGAAGAACTCGTTCACAGCAACTACAGTAGGAGGACTATTCGATGGGAGGAAAGGAAGCAGACGGGTTCCTCTTCACGCACGGGAAGCAGAGGTAGGAGAGAATTCTCCGCTACGTACTAGCGGTAGCAGCAGTAGCTTGAACGGCAACATGAGGAAGAAAGGAGAAGCAAGCTTCTCAAATATCTGCAGGATGCATGTAGTAGAAGGAAGATGAAGAACTCTTCTTCACAGAGTAGCAGGTCGTCGTCGAACAGAAGGAATAGCAACAGCAAAGCAAAGATGTTTGCTTGCTCGATGCGGGTTATATATATATTGTTTGGGGTTTAGAATCCTATTGGGAATTAGCCTTTCCATGCAAGAATCCTAAAAGGTTTTGAGTTTCCATGTTAATCTCTTCCCATCCCAATCTGCAGCCACCTTCCCGGTTGGTCACAAAACCATAAGGCATGCAAGCTTCGAACGAGAATAATATGTATCTATATCTATATATATATCCTACATTTCCTTTGGACGTAGGAAAGGATATGGGCTTTTAAGGCCCACTATACACGTTCATTACAGTTGGGGATTTGGGTTTGAACAAAAATGGTCTTAATATATATATACATATCTTTCTTTACCTAGCTCATAAGGCCTTCAATTGGGTTGAGGTTTGAGCTTTATATTTTGTTTGATTTGGGCCCTTGTCTTATTTATTTATAGGATTTATCTAACTAGGAAATTTTATTTCCCCTAATTTATGAGGGTTGCTACATTCATGCTTTTAAGACATTTTAAGGTTTTGACCAAAATGCACATCGGAAAACCTCAAAACCTTAGATTGCATATCGTTTTCGATTTTCAAAATCGAACAAGATTGTTGATCCCGCGACGCGAAGAACGATTCTTTACCTTTGTGGGGTTGAGAATCTCCCAAAACCTCGAAGACAAACGAGAGGAAGATCCTGAGGTCACGAGTCGTTGAAGCGTCCGACCTCTGGACGTATCCACACGAGCAATGGAAGCAGACGGGATCTCCTCCACGATCTCCACGCGCCGGCCCGATCTCAACACCACCATCCACCGTGGAGGAAGGAGAGAGAAGGAGGGGGCACCCCTTGGAGAGAGAGAGAAGAGATAGGGCGGCCAGGGTTTCAACCTACTTGTAGCTTGGCCAAGGTTTCTCCCTTCAGCATATATTTATAGACCTTCCACGTTTTTCACAAAAACCCAATAATAGTCTCTAAAGTCCACCCAACCCAGTCTGTTCACCACTCTATTGTGTGTGACCCTCTAGGCCTAATAGTCGGTTTGATTTTCCAGCCCATTAAGTAAAGAACTCCTTCTTAACTTAACAAATTTTCTCGATTAACTCTTAATGGAATTAGCAGGCTTTTCTATCACAAAAAAGCACCAAGCAACGCCTCATGATCCCAAAAGACAATGGGGATAAGCAACCCACTCTGGAACCTTTCCGTCTACAGAATTCACACAGCTATAGATCCTCATTCATGCAATGCCCCACCAGGATTAGGGTATGGTCAAACTGTCAAATCCTATTGAGTCCTGGCTCAAGTGAATCTTGTACTCCAAACTGGTTCATTAGAAAAACTCCTTTTTCATAATGAACTCCCATACCCTGGCCAGGGGTTTTCCCGATTATAGATACGTAGGGCATTCTCTCTCATATATCATACCAAGAGTGAACGATCCAATGTTGTCAAACTAATTGCCTTCGCTCGAGTTCCACTCAGTCCGAATAACTAATTGTACAAGACCACTTAACAGAAGTCAGTAATCAAATACTCAGCATCCCTTATGCAAGACATCTTTAGTGACTCAGGTCTAAGATCCAACTATGTTACTGAGACATAGAATACCCTGATTGACAGTCAGCATGATTACCATTCAGGGATTCTAGATCGGGTCAGTTCAGTGTACTCATTCCACTAATGAGCACCCACACACGTACTTCAGTGTCTCCACACCGATGACTATAAGAACAATCACACCCATCATATGAGTAAGTATCATGTGTGCCAGCCTATCCGGATCTTCAATGTCCCTTCTTGAAGATCCTATGACTGGGAACATATAGAACATGTGCATCTGGATGACTGATCTCATTATCATAATCTCATTATGATCCAGCCATCATCGCACAGGTTCAGGGACTTCATTACATTCAAATCATTAACACAAATTAAAAGCAATGAATAAATGTCATTAATATAAATATAAATAAAATATGACAAGAAATGTCACAATCATATCTCATGTGATTGCTTTGTAGGGCATACATTTCTATCAATCTCCCACTTGCACTAAAGCAAATCACCCACAAGCTTGATCCCCATCAGCCCTAGGTGACGCTCAAAAATACTTTGAGTCAATGGCTTAGTTAGTGGATCTACAATGTTATCACTGGAAGACACTCTATCAATTACAACATCTCTTGTAGCTATAATCTCTCTGATCAGGTGGTAACGCCGCAAAATATGCTTCGATTTCTGATGAGAGCTCTGCTCCTTTGCTTGTGCAATCACCCCATTATTATCACATAATAAGGGGACCGGATCAGAGATGCTCGGGACAATTGCAAGCTCTTCGATGAATTTCTTCATCCAAATCGCTTCTTTGGCCGCCTCAGCAGTAGCAATGTACTCAACTTCGGTCGTAGAATCAGCAATAGTGTCTTGTTTGGAACTTTTCCAACTCACTGCCCCACCATTCACGGTAAACACATACCCCGAAGTTGACTTCTTGTCATCTTTATCAGACTGAAAACTTGAGTCAGTGTAACCTCGAAGTTTCAAGTCCTCTCCTCCATAAACCAGAAACATATCCTTAGTTCTTCGCAAGTACTTAAGGATACACTTCACAGCTATCCAGTGTTGCTCACCTGGATCTACCTGAAACCTACTCGTAACACTTAGAGCATATGCAACATTAGACCTTGTACATAACATGGCATACATGATGGACCCTATGGCAGAAGCAAGTACTTAAGGTACTCTACTCTTCAGGAGTTTTAGGGGACATTTCCTTAGAGAGGTAGACTCCATCTCTCATCGGTATGAGACCTCTCTTGGAGTTTTTCATACCAAACCTTTTGACAATAGAATCTATGTACATTGATTGGGACAAGCCTAGCATCCTATTTGATCTATCTCTATAGATCCTAATCCCCAATACATAGGATGCTTCTCCCAAATCCTTCATGGAGAAGTGCTTCGACAGCCATGCTTTAACTGATGACAACATACCCACATCATTACCAATGAGTAGTATGTCATTGACATATAATACCAATAAGGTGATTGCACTGTCACATGTTTTCTTGTACACACATGGCTCATCTTCATTCTTAACGAAGTCATAAGACTTGATGGCTTCATCAAATATTAAATTCCAACTGCGGGATGCTTGCTTCAATCCATAAATGGATCTCAGCAACCTGCATACCTTATATGGGTGCTCCTTGGATATGAATCTCTCAGGCTGTATCATATACACCTCTTCCTCAAGGATCCCATTGAGCAAAGTGGTCTTCACATCCATCTGCCAGATCTCATAATCATGGTACGCAGCGATGGCAAGTAAAATCCTGATGGATTTTGTCATGACAACTGATGAGAAGGTCTCGTCATAGTCAACTCCTTGTCAATGATGATATCCCTTCGCAACCAACCTTGCCTTGTAAGTATAAACCATTCCATCTGCTCCAATTTTTCTTTTAAAGATCCACTTACATATGATGGGTACTATACCCTCAGGTGGATCTACCAAGTTCCAAACTTGGTTAGAGTACATAGAGTCCATCTCCGATTTCATGGCCTCTTGCCATCTCCAGGAGTCAATACCACTTATTGCCCTATCATAGATCTTAAGATCATCATCCTCATTATAGTGTGCCTTGTCCCCACCATTAGAGATATGTCCCACATATCTTTCTGGTCGGATAGGTACATGGCCAGACCTACGCACAGTTTGTGTGCCAACCTGAACTAGTTCCTGAGACGATGCAGCTACAGTTTGTGGTTCTAGAACTTCTTCTAGTTCTACCATACTCCCACTGTTTCCTTCAAGGATATATACTCTTCCTCTAGGAATACAGCTCGTTTAGCTACAAACACTCTTTGATCGCTAGGCTGGTAGAAATAATATCCATAAGTTTCCTTAGGATATCTCACAAACCTGCATCTTTTAGTCTTAGATGCCAGTTTATCAGGATTGTGTTTCTTAACATGGGCAGGACAACCCCAGACCTTAACATTCTTAAGGTTTGGTTTCTTTCCTTTCCATATCTCATATGGAGTGGAAGACACTGACTTTGACGAAACTTTGTTTAATAAGTGAGCAGCAGTGTCTAGGGCATAGCCCCAGAGCAGCAAGGGCAATCCAGCAAAGCACATCATGGATCGTACCATATCTAATAAGGTACGATTCCTCCTTTCAGCCATACCATTCAGCTGAGGTGTGTAAGGAGGAGTCCACTGGGATAATATACCATTATCCTTTAAGTATTGTGTGAATTCTATACTCAAGTATTCCCCTTCTCGATCAGATCGAAGAGTTTTAACACTCTTTCATGTTTGTTTCTCAACTTCATTCTTGAACTCCACAAATTTCTCAAAGGCTTCGGATTTGTACTTTATCAAGTACACATATCCGTACCTAGAGAAATCATCAGTGAAAGTAATGAAGTATGAGTAACCTTGGCTTGGGTAGATATAGGTCCACATACATCAGAATGTATGAGTTCTAATAACTCACCAGCTCTCTCTCCATGTCCAGTAAATGGAGTTGGTCATTTTTCCCATGAGGCAAGATTCCCATGTAGCAAATGATTCATAATCAAATGGATCAACATATCCATATTTGCACAACCTTTTCAATCTTTCCTCACTAATATGACCGAGCTTACAATGCCAAAGGTATGCTTGATTCACATCATTCCTCTTCCTCTTAAGAGGTCCATCCACACATATAACAGGAGTATCCAAATCTAGTAAAAACAAACCATTAATTAAGCTCCCACTGGCGAACAATTCACCATTTAATAATAAAGAACATGTTTTATTCCCAATGCTCACAATAAATCCACATATATTTAAGCATGAAATGAAAATAATGCTCTTAATTATAGAAGGAACATAATAACAGTCTGTTAACTCTAATGTAGCTCCTGAGGAAAGCTTGAGGTTCACACTCCCGACTGCAAGTGCAGTAACTCTTGCTCCATTTCCCAGTCGTAGATCAACCTCCCTTTTTTCAATCGCCTGCTACTTGTCAGAACCTACAAATCATTGTAGATGTGAGATGCACATCCAACATCTAATACCCTTGATGTGGATCAAAATGACAAGTTTAAGTCAATGATGAACATACCTGAAACTTCTCCAAGCTTCTGCTTTGCTCTACAAGGTACAACTTGCAGTTCCTCTTCCAATGGCCATCCTTATGGCAATGGAAGCACTGGCCCTTGTCCTTGCAAGCCTCCTCTTTCTTTGTAGCCTTTACTTATTTTCCCTTCTTCTTGGTCTTGCCTTTCTTAAAGGCCTGCTAAAAATTCCTCTTCTTTTTGGTCATACCAACAACCATCACAGGAGCCTTCCCATTGTTCATAGTGCTCTCAACAGTCTTCAACATGTTTAGAAGCTCTGCCAGAGAGCATTCTATTTTGTTCATGTTGAAATTGACAATGAACTGGGAAAAAAAACTAGGGAGAGATTGCAGAATCAAATCGACAAAAAGATCCTTATTCATGTCGAATCCTAATTTTGCCAACCTTTTGATCCACTCAATCATCTTGGAAACATGTGCCTGCACAAATGTTTCCTCAGACATTCTTGCCCCCGAACAGACTTTTAGATATCTCATATCTTTATGTTCGACTTTGAGCTCCAAAGAGCTCCTCAAGGTGAAACAGAATGGATCTAGCATCCATCTTTCATGCTGCCTCTGTAACTCATTTGTCATGGAGGCAAGCATATAGCATTGGCCAAGCATAAGCAATGATCTCTCCCTCTTCAGCATCATCGGCAGGAAGACGAGGTACATGCCGATCAAGAACATAAGTTATCTTCTCAACAGTGAGAATAATTCTCAAGTTCCTGAGTCAATCACTATAGTTAGGATCAGTAAGCCTGTTGGCATCAAGTATCCCGCATAACGGGTGGTTTGCCATTGAAATCTACGAGAGAAGATTTGTAATAATTAGATAACATGCAGATATTCATTAATTAAAATTAAGATATGGTCTTTAATCCTAATTTGATAACTCTCACAAATGTTTGAACGAATTTGCACAACCCTCATTGTGCAAAGACGGGATACTCCAGTTGTATCCTAGTGGGACCAGAATCACATTAACATTATGGTAGTGCAACCCTCATTTGTATCCGGTCAGGTCGCGGGGGTCAAGGGGGCAGCGCCCCTTGCGGGGGTTTCCGGGGGCAGAGCCCCCAGAACAAAATTCTAATTATAGCAGAGGGGAAACTTTTGATTAGTTTTCTATTAACTTGAAGTATTTTTTTTTATTTGCTTAATCACCTTCTTTCTTTCATGCACGCCGGATTAAGGGGATACCAGGAGAGGAGAGGGCGCACCGGAATAAGGCAACAAGGAGCACGCCGGAATAGGCTCAAGAAGAGGGGGGCGCACCGGTTTGATGGGTACAATGGGGCACGTTGGAATAGGAGGTTTTCATGGAGTGCGCGTCGGATTGGATGATGCCAAGGGGGGGTGCCGGAATAGGAGGGGCCAGGGCACTATTCATTCCAAGATTTGGAATGTGGATTTGAGTGTGAAGCTAATCCGACGCAGGGGGGGGGTAGCGCCCTGAATTAACCCGCCCCGGATTAGGGGGGGCGCCAGATTAAACACTCGGGAGGTTTTCTTTTATTCTTCTTGCTTCTTTTTCTTCTTTCTTTCACCTGCAAGTTGATTAGTTTGTTCACCCAATTGGTGGATTAAGTCTGTAGAGAGGAAGTTTAGATACTGTAACCGTTTGTTAGGGTGACTTAGCATGAAGATCCAAGTGTTTTGTTCAAAGGAGTTCTTCGTGCAGGAGCTTAGAGGTTCAGCTTGATTCAGAGGCTTCAACACATGCTGCTTTTGTACCCAGAGAGTGGTTCATTCGTTTGCTCTGCGTGCGCTTGCTCCAGACAAAAATTGGGCAGCACCTCCCCTGGACGGAGGTTTGCTGGGGCGAAATAAGGGATTGTCAAACGGAATACTCCGGAACGATCCCAAAAACTCGGAGTGGACTAACGGCAGTCCGGTGTCCCATAGTTGAACGCAGAAGTCCCGAGGACCAGCCTTCAAGGGGTTCTAACAGTTCATGGGTTGTAGCTGTATGAGAGCTCCGACGGGGCAGATGTTCGCCATGGGATGGCCATGAATGTTCACCCTCATACGGTTACTTCAAAGGCCATGCTATGGAGGAGCAGGCTTTGAATCACCTTATGTGAGTAGAAGACAGGGAGAATAGGGGAGCGAAGGCTAACAAAAGGAAATCACTGTGCTTTTCAACTACTCTCTATTTATTCATCCACCAAAAAGGGGGAGATTAAAATACAAGTAAGCTCATCCCGAAGGGAAGGGAGAATACATTGAAGGGGAAGAAGAGAAATACATCGAATGGGAAAGAAGGAGATACACCGACGGGGGAGAGGGAACGGAGCACAAGCTCCTCCCCTTCCGAACTCACATTTCCTCTCTCACCCACTCTCTCTTTTTCTTCACCTTGCAGGCGCAGAGGGATCGAGCTTCTTCTTCTATTCGGATGCCGGAGATAGCCATTCCTCTCACCAAACTCCTCTCACCGAACCCCCCTCACCGAACTCTCTCCTCTTCTTCAGCTCTTCGCCTCGTTATATATATCAGTGGGAGGTGGGGGAAGAAGAGAGCACAAGCTCCATCCCCTCCGGCTCACCACTGTCACCTCTTTCCTCGTGTCCGAAGTCGTTGAGTGGCCTACCGGGATAGCCGCTGATAGAGTAGGGATGGTGCAGTCCCAGGATTGGCCGACGGTGACCGGTGGGGAAGCGACGTTCGGTGCGGAGCTTGAAGATTGCCATTCCAGGGAGCTTGAATGGTTCCGGCAGTTGCACACTAGTCGGGCATAGGAGATTTATCCATTTCAGGCAAGCCAAGGCCAGTCTGTTTGCAGAAAATAGGGGACCGGAGATAGGATGGGATGGCAGCTTGGTTAAACCGGCGTGGGGGGTGAGCGCACCGGATTAGTAGCATTAGTGGGGCGCGCCGGTTTAAGGCTCTTGCAAGGGGCGCGCCGGTTTCAGTCCTTTTGAAGGGGGGCGCGCCGGTTTAAGGCTCTTGCAAGGGGCGCGCCGGTTTCAGTCCTTTTGAAGGGGGGCGCGCCGGTTTAGGAACTATTAAAGGGGCACGTTGTTTTAAGGCCAAGCCGCGCCGTTTTAAGCATCAAGAGGTCTTGTCCTGGCTTCGTGGCGACTCAGATGAACATTTGCACTCCCCCAAGGCTTTAGTTGTAATGCACCGCCTCCGAGGCGTTTGATTTGAAGCCTCCAAGCCCCGATGTAGGACTTCGAGTGATTTTCGACGCATGCCGAACATGTGTTTGAATTTACGAGTTTCTTTTGATTCAGCCTTCGGCAATGCCGACTGGAGAGCTGGGGCCACCTCTTCTGCCCGAAGGGCTTCTCATTGGGTGGTGAAGCGTCGGGTATATATATTCGTCCTGCTTGGAGGAGGTATGGGGTTTGTTCGGCCTTTCCGTCTTCGACTTGCTCTCGGGATGTCGAGACGTCTGTGCCACAGGAACGTTCCTTTTATTCTCTTCTTTTTTTGATGTCCACAATGCATCTTACAATAATTATCACATAATTACGGTGAGATATAGCGATAATTTAAAAATAGTAATAATTAATTTTGAAATCACGCATTTGAAATATGCAACTAAACATTTTAGTTAAAACAAATAAGTCTAAACAATTTATACCATCGCCATTCACATTCTCTGCATGGGCTCAATGATAATATTCAGTTAATTAACCTCATAAGAGTCACATTCTTATAGTAATTAACTTTAGTTAATTAGATAATAGGAAATACTTAAAATCATTTTAAAATTTCCATTAACTAATTAACTAGGGTCCAAATAATGAAAAATAAATTAATAAGTTACTAAAACTATTTTAGAACCCATTAAAATATTTTTCAGAATTTTTTGGAGTTTTTTTTGAATTTTCTATGCATTTTAAACTATTTAAAATGCATAAATCAAAAAAAATAAGGGGGTGGGCTTAACAGGTTCCGATCCGGCGTGGGCCGGATTTACCCAAAGCTTGGGTGACAAGGGTTTAAACCCTAGCCGCCGTCGCCACCGAACCAGGCCAGGAGGACATCGCCGACCCTCCCGCCACCACCGCTGACCCTGTTCGGCCTGGGTGCCGCCGTCACAGGCGATCGCGGCCGCCGGAGGTCACGCATGCGACGAGCACGACCCTCGTGCCCCCCTGTCCGCCTAGATTATCGCCGTGCCATCACCTCCGGCCACCCCAGGCCTCCAGACACCACGGCCCACCGTCGTGGACAGCCCAGGCTCCTTGGCAGCCCCAAAGGGCGTCTGCAATCAAGCTTTACCTACTTGAAACGGCCTCCTCCCCACGCCACTAACAGCGATCGTGACGACGAAGGCATGGCCGATTCGCTTTCCCCGATGGGTCAATCAACGCACAAAGATGTGCGTTTTGATCCTCTTGATCCCGGGAACAATTCACGGGCATCAATCGGCCGTTGCTCATCCCATGAGCGACCCAATCAAGCGACAAACATAGAGGCCATTGCATGTACTAGAATGATGAAAAATAATAAAATAATGTCGATTTTGATCAAACCAGCAACCTGGCTCTGATATCACTATAAGGTTTCGACCAGAATGCGCAGTGGAAAACATCGAAACCTTAGATTGCATATCGTTGCCGATTTTTCAAAATCGAACAAGATCATTAATCCTGCGACGTGAAGAATAATTCTTTACCTTTGCGGGGTTGAGAATCTCCCAAAACCTCGAAGATGAACGAGTGGAAGATGCCGACGTCGCGAGCCGTTCAAGCGTCCGGCCTCTAGACGTATCCACACGAGTAGTGGAAGCAGACGAAATCTGATCTCCACGCGCCGAGCCGATCTCAACACCACCATCCACCGTGGAGGAAGGAGAGAGAAGGAGGGGGGCACCCCTTGGAGAGAGAGAGAGGAGAGAGGGCGGCCAAGGTTTCAACCTTGTAGCTTGGCCAGGGTTTCTCCCTTCAACGTATATTTTATAGACCTTTGACGTTTTTCACAAAAACCCAATAATAGTCTATAAAGTCCACCTAACCCAATCTGTTCACCACTCTATTGTGTGTGACCCTCTAGGCCCAATAGTCGGTTAGATTTTCCAGCCCATTAAATAAAGAACTCCTTCTTAACTTAATAAATTTATTCCATTAACTCTTAATGGATTTAGCGGGCTTTCCGGTCATGAAAAAGCACCAAGCAACGCCTCGTGATCCCAAAAGACATTGGGGATAAGCAACAACCTACTCTGGAACCTTTCCGTCTATAGATTCCACACAGCTATAGATCCGCATTCATCCCATGCCCCACTAGGACTAGGGTATGGTCAAACTGTCAAACCCTATTGAGTCCTTGCTCAACTGAATCCTGTACTCCAAATTGGTTCATTAGAAAAACTCCTTTTTCATAATGAACTCCCATACCCTAGCCAGGGGTTTTCCCGAGTATAGATCCATAGGGCATTCTCTCTCATATATCACACTGAGAGTGAACGATCCCATGTTGTCATACTAATTGCCTTCGCACGAGTTCCACTGATTCTGAATAACTAACCGTACAAGACCACTAAACAGAAGCCCATTAGTCAGTAATCAAATACTCAGCATCCCTTATGCAAGACATCTTTAGTGACTCAGGTCTAAGATCCAACTGTGCTACTGAGACATAGAATATCCTGATTGAAAGTCAATATGATTACCAGTCAAGGATTCTAGATCGGGTCAGTTCAGTGTACTCATTCCACTAATGAGCACCCACACACATACTTCAGTGTCTCCACACCGATGACTATGAGAACAATCACACCCATCATATGAGTAAGCATCATGTGTGCCAGCCTATCCGGATCTTCAATGTCCCTTCTTGAAGATCCATGACTAGGAACATCTAGAACATGTGCATCTGGATGACTGATCTCATTATCATAATCTCATTATGATCTAACTATCATCGCACATGTTCAGGGACTTCATTACATTCAAATCATTAACACAAATTAAATGCAACGAATAAATGCCGTTAATATAAATATGAATAAGATGTTACAAGAAATGTCACCATCACATCTCATGTGATTGGCTTGTAGGGCATACATTTCTATCAGACATAAGGCTGACGCATCAAAGGTTCTCTTATTCATCGGATAGATGCATCTTGTGCATTCTCTTTGGAGCAAGGTTGAAGCAGCAATGTTTTGCCTCGACGCTTCAAGAGACTACTCGATCGAGCTACATTGTTTTCATTTATGTCGATGCTTTTGCTATTTCTTTCGTTTTTCTTTTGAATCATTGTAAGCTGTGTATCAGCGGACCAAGCTGTGTGGCAGCAGAGCAAGCTGTGTTGCTCAGCGGTTTGTATGTTGTGTAATCAGCGGAATTTAAGCTGTGTTCAGTGGAAGCCTCACTTAATCAAGTGAGAGGTGGATGTTGATCTCAGGGTTGAGATCGAACCACCTTAAAAATCTCTTTGCACCGTGTGATTGTTTGTGTTCTTTTAGTTCGTGTGTTCTTCCATCAGCGAAGTGTAGTTAATCATTTGCCATAGCAGTTTTCATTGTTATTTCTTTAGCTAAAATCTTTCTAATAGCGTCCTTCACAGCAATTTCTATTCCGCATTACATTTAATTGATGTAGGGTGAAAATTGGGGTTGATCTATTTACCCCCCCCCCCTCTTCTAGATCTCTTTAAGGGCCTTACATCCCGGAGAGATCTGGTGAAATGGAAGCTAGAGGTTACATAGCAGAGGATCATTCTGTTAATAAGCCCCCGTTCTTCAATGGAACTGATTATGCCTACTAGAAGAATCAAATGCAGGTATTCCTAAGATCTCAAGACTATGAGATCTGGAAAGTTGTCAGTCGAGGTTCCATCGAGCTTATAGAAGTTGAAGACGTCTAGACTCGGGAACAAGTTAGAAGATCAAATCAGAACTGGAGTGTGATGAACACGATGCAGTGCGCTCTGCATCCCACCGAGTTCTCCAGGGTGTCCTCCTGCTCCACAGCTAAAGATATGTGGGATCGATTATAGGTAATATATGAGGGAACATCGGAGGTAAGGGAAACCAAAGCGAATATGCTAATTTCTGAGTATGAAGCTTTTAAGATGAGATATGACGAAAGCATTTCTGAGAGGTATGCTAGGTTGATGCAGCTCACTAATAGTTTGAAAAGTCTAGGTAAAGTCTATAGTGAGTATGAGCTCGTCCAGAAGATACTCAGATCCTTGACTCCAATCTAGCACACCAAGGCTACGGTAGTGGAGGAGTCTAGGAATCTGGCAAGTACGAAGGTTGATGAACTTATTGGCTCTCTGATGACATACGAGCTGAACCTTAAGAGTGTCGAGGACAATGAGAAGAAGTAGAAAGCCCCTGGCTCTTAAAGTAGGTTCAAGCAACAAAGGGTCATCTAGCGAGCATAGTTCATCTAGTTTTGAAGAAGACTTAGGTGAGTTTGCGATGTTCACCAGTAAGTTTAAAAAATTCTTAAAGAAGGAACGTAAGAATTTCAGACGAAAGTATTCCTCTGGTAAAAGACAATCTAGATTTAAATCTGAAAATGTCAAAAAGACTGAGAGTGTTGTATGTCATAACTGTAGGAAATCAGGGCACTTGAAGGCTGATTATGCTGAACTTCAAAAAGAAAAGCTGCCCAAGTGGAAGAACAAGAAGGCCATGGTTCTTGGAGCGATGAAGAAGAAGATGAAACTAGAGGAAGCTCATCCGAAGATGAGAAGTTGTGTCTGATGGCTAGAAGAGAAGATGAAGAAAAGGAAGATGATGAGGTAACATCCCCATTTGAACACTACACTCATAGTGATTGGGAAGAAGCTTATGCTGAAATTTTAGATAAGTATGATGATGTTCGCAGAGAAAATAGACATTTAAAGAAGAAAACAAATTCACTTGTTCATGATACTTCCTTGAATGATAGGATTGCATGCTTTGAAATTGAGAATTTTGAATTAAAAAAATCTGTAGCTGAAACTAATGAATGTAAAGTTGAAATGAATGAGCTGAGATGCCAAAATGAAACTCTGAAAAATGTCATTGATGAACTAAAAATCAGAATGCAATGATTTGAAGAAGAAACTTACACTTCATTGGAGAAATATGAAGTTGTTAAAGGAGTCAATGAAGAACTAAAAAAACCATTGAAAATTTGGAAACAGAAATCAATGACAAGTAGAATTCCCTTGAGGCCATGACTCAAGGAAAAGAACATATGAATGCAATACTTGGAACAAAAGTGAATTTCAAGAGAGAAGGGTTAGGTTTCAATCCAACTAATAAGAAAAAGTTTGATGTTAAAATCACTTCATTTGTTGCTGAAAAAGGAAAAGGAAAACACAACCCATTAATAAAAATGAATTGTGAAGAAAACAGTCATGAAAAAACTATGAAGAATAACAAAAAAAAATGTGAGTACCAAAGACAAGGGCAAAGGGAAGGTGGATGAGTCTAGAGAACCCCAGCACACACACTACTGCATATAAGCCCATGGGTCAAAATAGGAACATGTCAGGTCGATGCGACCACAACGGTGCATCGACTCATTCTCCATTCATGAACATCTCAAATGTTAAATCGGGTAGAACAGGTCGAGGCAGCTACTCAGTGAGGTCGGTGCAACAGAACTACCAGAACTATAATCCTCACTGGATGCATCGACGCTACACTTGGAATGCTTCAATGCAGCACAGATTCAGGTCATTCGACAGTTAGGATTTTTATAGGATTGGTCTTCCTAGGTTTGTCCAACCAAGGATATCTAGTACACCCACTAATCCCAATACTCCTTGGGCCAACCACTGGCACAAAAATTCACATGTCTTTGATAATCAGCATGCTGCACAAAAGCTAAAACCAACAAAACCTCAGTTTGTGCACAACAAGCAGAATAAGCAGAAGAATTAAAGATCCACAACAAAAGTAAAATCACAAAGCCAAATGTGGATACCCAAACAACGGATGTTTTATTTGAATAATTTGATTGCTGTTATAGGGCCCAGATAGTTTTGGGTTCCAAAACTTGTTGCCTGATTATGTTTGCAGTTATGTCTGGAAGCCACACATAATAGATGATACCTTGACAGTGGCTGCTCCAGGCACATGACCGGGGACAAAGAAAAATTCGGTATGCTGGTCGAAAAGGATGAAGGTCATGTCACCTTTGGTGGAAATACAAGAGGCAAAATTGTTGGATCAGGTAAGGTTGGTAAGTGTTTGTCATGTTGCATTGAAGATGCTCTGCTAGTAGAGGGGTTAGCATATAGTCTTCTAAGTATCGGTCAGCTGTGTGATAAGGGCTATGGAGTTGTTTTTGATTCTCATGCATGCACTATTTTTGAACCTAATTTAGAAACAATAAAATTCATTAGAAAAAGGGTCAATAACATCTATATGGTAAATTTAGATGATGCAGCCCCCATTAATATGTGTCTTATTGTAAATAAAGATGACCTAGCATGGCTTTGGCATCGCAGGTTAGGTCATGCAAGTTATAATGTGCTGCATAAACTGACAAAATTCTGCATGGTCAAGGGTCTACCTGCAGTCTCTTTCAAAAGGAACAATAAAATTTGTGAGGCTTGTACTCAATGCAAACAGACCAAAAAGTCATTTAAATCTACAACTGAAAACATGTCTTCAAAACCTTTTGAGCTAATTCATATGGATCTATTTGGACCCACTAGATCAGCTAGCTTAACTAGAAGAAGATATGGATTTGTTATTGTAGATGACTTTTCAAGATTTACTTGGGTATTTTTCTTGACTCACAAAAATGAGGCTTTCAGTGAATTTCAGGAATTTTTCAACAGAATTAAACTGGATGGTAAGCACTCTATCTCCAACATTCTATCAGACCATGGTGGTGAATTTGAAAACTCACTGTTTGATGATTTTTGCAGGGATAATGGCATAAACCACTGATACTCATCACCAAGAACTCCAGAATAGAATGGAGTAGTTGAAAGAAGAAATAGGACTTTGGTGGAGATGGCTCGAACACTGTTGGTGGAAAGCAACTTGCCAAGAAGGTTTTAGGCTGAAGCTGTAAATACATCCTATTACATCATAAACAGAGCCATGGAGCAGTGAAGAAAGAGAAATTCTAGAGAATAAAGAAGAGCAAAGAAGTCAAAATGAAGAATCAAGGACTGTAAGTGAGATTGAAGGGTCAAGAGTTCAGGGGGAGGTAATTGTCAACTCAGGTAACCCTCTTACCAATATTCGTGTATTAAGGGATCACCCTTTGGAAAACATTATTGGTAACCTGAATGAACCTCCTAGAACCTGATCTCATTTCAGATTAAATGAAGAACTTAATTATTTTGCTCTTGTTTCACAAATAGAACTAAAAAACATTGAATGTGCCTTAAAAGATGAACACTGGATTAATGCTATGCATGATGAACTGCATCAATTTGAAAGGAACCAAGTTTGGCACCTAGTTCCCAGACCAACCCATGATTCAATCATAGGCACAAAATGGGTTTTCAAAAATAAAACTAATGAAGAAGGAAAAATAGTTAGAAATAAGGCTAGGTTAGTGGCATAGGGCTATAACCAAGAATTTGGTGTAGATTTTGAAGAATCTTTTGCCCCTGTGGCCAAGCTTGAAGCCATTATAATCTTACTTGCATTTGCATGTAGCTTAGGAATAAAACTCCAGCAAATGGATGTTAAGAGTGCATTTCTAAATGGCCTAATAAAAGAAGATGTTTTTGTTAAGCAACCACGAGGATTTCAATGCATTGACTTTCCTGATCATGTGTACAAGCTAGACAAAGCCTTATATGACTGAAGCAAGCTCCCAGGGCCTGGTATGACCGATTAAGTTCATTTCTCACAGGTAAAGGATTTTCAAGAGGTAAGGTTGATCAAAGTCTATTCACTAAAGTTGATAACAAAGATATTCTTGTTGTTCAAATATATGTAGATGATATAGTCTTTAGGTTAACAAAATGATCCATGTGTGAGGAATTTTCAAATCTGATGACAAATGAATTTGAGATGAGTTTAATAGGAGAACTGAAGCTTTTCCTTGGATTGCAGATTCATCAAACTTCAGAAGGAAGTTTCATCACTCAAGCAAAGTATATCAAGGATCTTTTGAAGAAATATAAGCTGGAAAACCTCAAGGCTATCACTGCACCAATGGGTACATCACTCTTGATGCTAACCCAGAAGTAAATTGGTAGATCCCAAAATATTTCGACGTATGATCGGATCTCACTACCTCTCGTCCAGATATTCAATTCTTTGTGTGTCTCTGCGCTAGATTTCTGGCCAGTCCTAGGGAATCTCACATGAGTGCTGTAAAAATGATTTTTAGATATCTTTCTGGCACTTCTGATCTAGGTTTATGTTATCCTGCTAAATGTGAGCTAGACCTTGTAGCCTACATTGATGCAGATTATGCAGGATGTAGATTAGATAGAAAAAGCACCAGTAGGTATTGTCAATACTTAGGGGGTTGTCTAGTGTCTTGGGCATCTAAGAAGTAACACACTGTTGCTCTTTTCACTGCTAAAGCAGAGTATGTTGCAGAGGGGAATTGTGCAGCCCAAGTACTCTGGATTAAACATCAACTTCATGACTATCACATAAATCTTGGTTGTATCCCATATTATGTGATAACACAAGTGCTATTTCTCTAACTAAAAATCCCGTCCATCATTCCCGGACCAAGCACATTGAGATAAGACACCACTTCTTAAGAGATGAGGTAAATAAAAAGGAAATTGAACTGAATTTAATTGAATCAGAAAAATAAATTGCTGATATTTTCACCAAGCCTCTTGGTAATGAAAGGTTCAATTTTTTAAGAAGAGAACTTGGACTGTGTAAATTCCAGGATGATGGTTGATTGCTTGATATTTATTGTATGCAATATGTGCCTTCTTAGTGTCATTGAAGTGCACATGATCATGGTTGTAAACCGATGTTGCATGTGGTTTAGGCTGTCATTTTATACAATGTGTTGCATTCAATAAGTATTTGACCTTATCGGTATATCAAATGGTAAGTTGGAAGAAGGGCCGATATCTTCTATCTAGAAACCCACGCTATGTGTAGAGGACTATCCTCCGCCATGTACCATGGGCCAATTGTGTGTCTCAGGTTTTGCACATTCTTTTTGAATCATGTCATTCTAATCTCCTGCATATGTTACATTTAAAGCTCAGTCATACAATGCATGTAGATAGGGGGAGTTAGACAAGGTAATATTGTGTCAAATGCATATGTAAGCATCTTTTTCATGCATAGTTTGCATCTAGTCAGGGGGAGCTCATGTCAGACATGGCATGTTTGAGTCAATGTAATTTTCTTTGTGTTTCTAGCTTTGATTCTGTCCAGATTGGTCGACCGAACTACTCTTTTTGGTCAACTGAAATCTTAATTGCTTCTTGTTTGATTAAACTTCATGTTGACTTAAAGTTTCCTTGAGTCGACTTCATTTTTCCATCCAATAAATTCAATAAATTCTTGCCATCTGTGTCTTATCACATGGTATCTCTTTCATATTACTTATTGGACTTACTCTGAATATGCTAATCTTCATATCTCTTCCATGAAAAGTTTTGAGATATATCTATCTTTGCTGATTCTTGCTAAACTCTTGCACCTCATTGAACTTGAAATAATTACAATCTGATCTTCAATTCATTAATCTGAGCTATTAGATCAAGGAATCTTCTCTTATAAGAATCTATAATGTATCTTGACTAAACTGATGGTTTAAGTCTAATGAATTAAAGAAGTTTAAAGATTGAATTCAATGATAAAATGTGTATTTTACACTTAATAGGTCTCAACCATTTCTCACATGGTATGTCTTGTGCAGTCTCTCAGACTCTGAAAATTTAAAGTTCATGGTAAACTTGGTTGAGAAATCTGGATCATATATTGTTCTTAAACATAAAACTATTTGAAAATACCATAGAACAACAATTTATGAAAAGTGTGTTTCAAAGCTCAATTGGTAGAGCTATGGCTAGAGATCACCGAGAAACTTAGTTCTACATCAAAGAAATGGAGGAAACTTATGTCATGAAGTGTCTCAGTGATGCGGGATGGGATGCGAACCTAGGACTCTAGATCGGGGACGTCCCTAGCGAGGGAAACGAGGGATCTTGCACGGTTGAGGAACCGGCGATGAGTCGGGTAGTCGGCTCTTTTCGTACCCGTATCGGATCACAGGACGGGTTTCGCTCTCTCTCTCGCAGCGATGATTAAATTGAATCGAGCTAGTAACCTATCACTCGCAGCGGCATATGCAAATAATTACGAAATAAGCAAATGTGATAGAGAGAGTGACGAGTTTACCTCCACGCTCCGGGCGTGGAGAAGGCGACCCCGGCCAAGACCCGTACTCCCGGTTAGACAATTACAATAATTATAGAATTGAATTCTTTTGCCCACTCCACGTAGGGAGGTAAAGGGCTACAAGTGGGGCCCAGGAGGACCGATCTCGAGTTGAAGGGCAGCAATTTGGGCCAGAGATGTGCTGCTGGTCCGACTCGATTCCGACTCGGTACTGTTCCAACTCGGTACAGCAAGGGAACTCAGCAACTGGGACGGCGGCTTCCGGTCGACTCCTTGCTGCGGCGACTAGCTGAGACGCTTCTGATAAGTTGCCGATCGATCTCCAGGAGCGGCGGTCACCGAAGGTGAGCCGGCGTATTTTCTGAGGAATTAATTCTCGGATTGAGTTGCTGGCATGTCCACGGATCTACTCTGCGCACCTTCACGAAAAGATTTCTTGCGGCCAACTTCGGTGTCGGATCGACACAAAAGTGGTACCAATGGAGAGAGAACTCAGAGGGTTACAACATATAATTTTCTCAGATCCATCACGTGAATGGATTGAAAATGAAAATGACTATTCCTCAAAGGTTTCTACTGGCTCGGACTGACAAACACACAGGACAGACTGAGTTTTCCTTGAAAATGAATTTTGACCGACAGGAAAACAATAGATCTTGACTCCAGAAAACTTATGGTGGAAGGGGGGTATGTAAGGGACACATATGAATTTTTTGGAGATTTTAGTAGATGTATAAGGGGGTGGGAAAAATACGGGATCAGGGATCTATCCTACAGATCTGCTGATTGGCAGACTGTCAGAGGTGGAATGAAAATAGCGGAAAAAATACCAAACGGGGTCTGAATGGGGGCAAAATCTATATTGCTGGCAAGCTAACAGAGAAGGGAACAAGCTCTCAAAATCTCAACTCGATCAGAGCTGGGAGCTGGGAGAACCAACCTCTTCTTTAGCTTGCTGTTCTGGAACTCGGAGCTCAAGATAGCAGGAGGGATGGCGGCTCCGACGGCGTCACGAACGGCGGTGGTCGAGCTTCACACTCCATAGGGAAGATAGAAATTGGATTCACTTCAATATTGAGGGCTTCACACTCTGGATCTAGAGGGTAAAAAAGAAGAACAATCAAGAACAAGAAAGAGCTAGAGAGGGGGAGGTGATTGGGTGAGGAAGGTTGGAGGTGGTTGGGTGGGGTTGGTTGGGGAGGACCGGGTGGGGAAGGTAGACCCTCCTAAGCTCTCTCTTCATGTCCCACCTTGACTCGATGGGCCATTGCCTCCTAACTTCCCTTAAGCATTCAATATCATCCCATTTTTCGACAGCTTCATAAAGAAGCCGCTCCTTAGCAAAAGTGAATTCCGCGGCCTCGGACGTGGGGTAATAATCAAAGTATTTGTCCATAGCGGCTTCCCAATGTCAGTAGTCGCTCGGGACCTTGGAGCCATGAAAGTTCGAGGCCTCGGGCCTAATGAAGGAGATGGGATGGTTTCCAAACCCATGGGTGTGCCAATGGTTATATCGCCTGGGCGACCGGAAGTCCATTGGAAATGGGGAACTACAAGATGGACATGCCGACACTTGGAGAAGACACTAGACACGACTCTAAAATGCATTGCAAAGTTGGAATGTCGACTCGACTACAAACCTAGACTTAACCAATAGACGGTACCTGGCGGAGTTACGAGATTCGAAGATCCTCTCTCGCAAATGTGCGACCTTCTCGATAGGTGTAACCTAACGTTCGGGTAACATCTTTTGATATACTGAATAAAGGAATGCAAATGCAACACCTAGACTTAGACACTTTTTTTCTTCTCTTTTTTTTTAAACAACGACTACCCAAGACTCAACTCGCTCTGATACCAATTTGATGCGGGACGGGATGCAAACTTGGGACTCTAGCTCGCTATCCGTCCCGCATCACTCAGCTATCTTATTGAAATAGGATGGTTAATTTCACTGAGTAACTAGGGATACTGGCGTCTAATCAACATGTACCCTTATGTAAAAAGGTGTGAATTATACCTGATTGTTCTGAAAAAATGTGAGCCACAAGAAAATTTCAACAAAGTTGACCAAAGGTCAAGAAACATGCTGTAACCCTGTGGTGAAAAAAATCAAAATTATCAAAATATGCTTAATCTCAATACATGTATCTGGTCACTCCTAAGAGCATCACTGATTTTGTTTGAGTAAGATGAAGTGAGATTAAACTAGACATCACCATGTAGTCGTGGTTTATTGCTATTAAGTGTTCGTGCCAACTTATTCAAAGAATTTCATTGATAAACATTAGATTCATCATTCTTAAACCAGACTTTATACGGGTTGCATTATCAGAAGTCTTATAACTGAAGAATCTTAAAATTGAATGCTTAATTAATGAAGGCTATTTCAGATTGTGAATTTGTTCAATTGTGTGGATTGCTCATTTCTGCTCACACTCTACAAAATTGCCCTTAAACTCCTAATTATCGTTCCTTCTGCATTGTTCCTCCTGTCGGATTCATTCTAATCTTTGTGTTTTGCTGATGTCAAAGGGGGAGAGAATTTCTTGAGTGATTCAAGAGTTAGCTGAGTTAGAGCTTTCTGAGGGAGCTATCTAAGGGGGAGAGAAATCCATGAGTCAAGAGAGAATTTGATGTCTCACATTCTCACATACTCACATTCGTGTGTCATTTGCTCTTTATGACTCACAGTGTTGCCATCATCAAAAATGGGGAGAATGTTGTGTCCTCCCTAGGTTTTGATGCTGGCAAAACTGGTGTTGATGATTGGCAAAACTGTGTGTTGTGTTGTCATTTATTCAAGTCAGAATGAGTCTTGGTTGTCAAGTCGATGCATCAAAGCATTTCATAGTACTCAGGTCAACGCATCCATATTCGCTAGTGTCATCAAGGCGATGCATCCTTAGTTGTTAAGTTTGTGAGGTCGATGCATCTTCATGCTTTTAGGACATCATGCCGACGCATCAAAGTTTCTCTTATTTATCGGATCGATGCATCTTGTGCATTCTCTTTGGAGCAAGGTCGAAGTAGTAATGTCTTGCCTCGAAGCTTCAAGAGACCTTTGTGGTTTATTGCTTGACAGGTCGATGCCCTTCGAACAGTGCGTCGATGCAGCTGATGATGTTTTTGTATCAAGTTAATATGTTTTATTTAACAGGTCGATACACCTAGCTGATGCATCGACACATCTGTATAACTTAATGATTTCATTTGCTTTATTCTCATAATAATGCATGAGCCTGCATTCCTTGAATACTTATCAAAATATCTCATAAGCGATATGATGATAAGGTTGATGATAAATTCCCACATTTAACTTTGTACTTTGGCAGGAATATCAGGATGAAGAGAGCATCAAGAAATAATTCAGCAATCTGTTCGAACACCTAGAATGCGGAAATCGTTAAAGATTCAAGTGGTTCACGTGACTCATACTTGAATCTGAATGGCACGTGATCCTAGGAGAATTGCTGGCTTACGAAGACGTCAACTGAAGGATATTCCACGTGGTTGTCACTTGGAAATCATCTCTCCTTCATCTGACACGTGGACTCACGAATCAGCACACTCCATAAGCTTTTTCCTTTGGCGAGAGTGTTCCCTCCGCACGGCCAAAAGGAATCTTGTGGGGACCACAAGAATCAAGCTCACTGGATAAAAGGCATCTCGTGTACGGTATTAAAAAGCAGATCGAGTGACAGAGCGAAGAAGGCAGAGGCTGAGAGCGTAAGGGTTTTAGCAGAAGTATGAGAGAGAGCTACTGAGAGACAGAGTATCGAAGAAAGGAGAAGAAGTCTGAGAAGATATAGTGAGAGGAGAAATTGAGTGCAGCTGAAGATTCTTTAAGGAGTTGTTGAAGTTTTGATTTCTTAATCAGATTTAGAATCGACTGCTCAATCGAGCTACATTGTTTTCATTTTGTCGATACTTTTGCTATTTCTTTCGTTTTTCTTTTGAATCATTGTAAGCTGTGTATCAGCGGAACAAGGTGTGTGGCAGCGGACCAAGCTGTGTTGCTTAGCGGTTTGTAAGTTGTGTAATCAGCAGAATTTAAGCTGTGTTCAGTGGAAGTCTCACTCAATCGAGTGAGGGGTGGATGTAGATCTCAGGGTTGAGATCGAACCACCTTAAAAATCTCTTTGCACCATGTGATTGTTTGTGTTCTTTTAGTTCATGGGTTCTTCCATCAGCGAAGTGTAGTTAATCGTTTGCCATAGCAGTTTTCACTATTATTTCTTTAGCTAAAATCTTTCTAATAGCATCCTTCACAGCAGTTTCTATTCCGCATTACATTTAATTGTTGTAGGGCAAAAATTTTGGTTGATCTATTCACCCTCCTTCTAGATCATCCTAGTCACCTAACCTATCAATTTTCTTTGGCTTAAGGGTAATCAAGATAGACCCTCTTTATCGGTTGGCAGATTGAAAGAGGAAGTGAGACTCACCAATCTCCTCGCGTTTCAAGGTATTTTGCGATCACTCCCTTTTTTTTGAGGTTCTCACGTCTGGCAATCACGATCTCTTTAGCATCTGCATGCTCCCTTCCCTACTTTAGTTGATGATTTAATTATCTTTTCCCACCATCATCATCATCACTAATCACTTTTTTATTTAATTTCTCTTTCTTCTTCTCTATTTTGTGACATTCACACCATGCTGCCAGGAGATCGAAGGACCCACATCAACCGCCTCCCCCCCCTCAAAAAAAAATAATGATGGTGATGACAAATGGCTATGAGAAGGATCCTGTGCCTTTGTAGACAACCATGAAGTGCATAAATGCTTGACCAACCTGCCAGGTTCATTGCCACATTTATTTTTTTTATTTTTTTGAAAAATAGTTGGTACAATTGAGCCCATGTCCACCACCAGCTTCCATAGGAAGCAGGTCACTCTTTTCCCTTCCTTTGACCTCCACCCCCTCCTCTATATTCCTTTCTCCTCTTAAAAAAAAGCGGGAAAAAAAGAACCCAGAATTTACCCTCTGAGAGAAGATTAAGTATGGCGCAGTATGATCAGAGATAGGAAACAAGTGCGGTGGGAAGGTGGGCCCGGGGCCTCAGGGCCTTAACAGGAGACCACTAGCACCAGTGAAGAGAAGCAAAAATTAAAAAAAAAAGTAGTTGTCTTCTTTCTCCTCAATCTTCCCAAGATGGGTGTTTGCCTTTTTGCTCCTTCCCCCCTTCTCTCTCACCTTGTTCTCTTCTCCCCGGAGCAAAATATTCCTTCCCTCCTTTGTCTTCAACCTTAAGTCCTGGCACCCAACAAATGAGATAGTTGGTGACGACTATGACAGTGACAACACTCGAAGTAGGTGGCGAATGGGGCAAGATCTTCCTTGTGCACAGAAGGTGGTGCAGGGCAATGATTGTTGGGTTGCAGTAGGCAGAGCAGGACGAAGGCGGTGACGATGACAACCTCGCCTCGTTGCAGCACATGAGGGATAGGGGTAGCGGAGGGAGGCAGGGGCAAGGTGTCGGGGCAGCTCTGAGCAGCGATGGGGGGTGGGGACATGGGCATGTCTGGCGACTGGGCTTGAAGGAGGCAGACCATTAGAGAGGGGACGAGTTGCTCTGGCGAGGTGAGGGAGGGGGAGCGATGGGAGGGGAAGAGAAGGAGGGAGAATCCTAAATTTTGAGTGAAATCAGGTGCTAAAATAGGAAAAAAATGAAACAGATCGGGGCCCAAATTTCTCGCCATCAGGGAGCCTCCAATTCTTACGTTTGTTTTTTGTTTCAATACGTTTTATTAAAAATATAGGAATATCTAAGGTCTATTCTCTCATTTATTTACAAATAGTGGGAATAGATAAACTTTTTTGACGTTTCTTAGACAACTGTCGTGATATGGTGCCCATATACCTACGCGAATATAAAACGTAGGTAAAATAGTTATGAAAATTTTTAAAGCATAGGAAAAAATGAGATTTACCTACGTTTCCTCAACCGTAGGTAAGTTGTGGCTATAGATCTGATTTGTTGCGGTGAGTATTTGCCTTGGACTTTAGACTCCTTGAGCTTCCATCTCAGCCCTAGAACGTGTAAGGTTATTTCTAAAGATCCCTTAGTCACCCTAAACCATATAAAAACTTCTTTTGACACAAGAAATCCTAATCCAAGTAAGAAAGATCTAAGGAGAACCGTCAAGGAAGAAGAGAGCTGTAGCAAGAACAAGAGAAGCCTTGCATAAACAGTACTTGGTCCAGCCCTTCTACATCAAGATTCAAACCTCACAAGCTCACTCTGAAGCCAAAGAAGTGGTGAACAACCCGAGAAGCCATCATCAAGTCCAACATCTGTATCATCTACTCAGGGGGAACCTAGATCTGAGTTTTTATTCTCTCTTTCTCTTCACAATTGTATTGTGCCTTAGTGTGTAAACTTCTTTAAACCTTGAACCTTGATTGTGTGTAGATCTATCTAGATTCGTGTGTGTGTTGGTGCCTTTGCATCACGTCAGAGTTCTGAACTCCATACATGTGTGCGTGTCCTGATCTTGTGATCTTTTACAAGATAATGTGTGAGTCTTCACAGATCGTGAGGGGTGGACATAGGTTACAACTGTTGCATCTGAACCACCTAAAAATCACCATCTCCTATGTGGTTTGGTCCTTTTCTTCTACCCAATTCTGTGTGATTGAATCTACGATTTACTTCCATCGTGTAACGTAATTTAGATCTATTGTAATTAGTCATCTCGGTGATAGACCTTTGGAATATTAAAAGGTGTCTTTTAGAATGATAAGGTTAAGCATGTCAAGAAGATAACACCTTGCATGAGCAAGATTTTCAGATCTTTACCTCCGCCAAGTATCAAAAGACTGTCGTGTGTGACAGATTATATAGAATATAAACTGATATAAATCATATCTGAGTTCTATAAATTATTATTTTCTCATATTTATTTAAATCTGCTAAAGACACTTTCGAAAAGGGTAATCACCCAACCCCTCTTGGGTGTTATTGATCGCGGTACTTCATTATTTACCATTAGTTCAACAGTTCTGATGGGGCGATTGAGGTTTCCCCCGTACTTGTAGAAGTAGCATAGAGTCTGGTTTCCTCTATTGTTCTTAGTACTAGTGTTGTTGTTCCTACTGTTGTTATTATTTGTAGTTGTCGCCGATATTGTTCACCACTGTTGTTTCATGGTAGAGATTCTCGGGATCCCTATTGAACCAATGAGATGAGGCTCACCCTCTTCTTTTTCAGGTGTAGCGGCTCCTCGATGTGCATAGGAGAGGTGCAGCAGTTCGTAGTCGCCAACTTTCATTACAAGGAAAATAGGTTATTCCGACGTCCATATTCCGTCGCAAATATGTCGAAAATACGTCATAAAGTAAATTTTTGACGGATTTCAAATGTATTTGTTACGGAATATGGACGTCGGAACGCTTACGTCGCAAATTTCCGACGTAATACAATAGCGTCACCAATTCGTCCGAAATTACCGACGAAACTATATCATCAAAATTATCGTGGCTATTTATGTCGGTAATTAATAATACAGAAATCAATTAATATTTGCGACGAAACATAATTTAGTTAAAAATAATACGTCTAAAATTGTTGACGTATTTCCGACTAAAACTTATTCTGTCAAAAAATAATGGGCCATAATATTTCCGACGAGTCAGAAATTACCGACGTATTTGCGACAGAAACATTATGTCGTCGCAAACCCTTGGATTAAATTAGTTCCGACGAAAGTTAATTTGGTTGGAAATACGTCGTTAATTTTTGACGTATTTCAATCGGATAATTAATACGTTGGAAACCTGTGGGTCAAATTAGTTCCGACAAACTGTTAATGTGTCGAAAATACGTTGTTAAATTTGGAAGTATTTGAGACGGACAATTAATACGTAGGAATGTGGATCATATTAGTTCCGACGAACCTATCTTGGGTCAAAAATATGTCATTAATGTTCGACGTATTTGAGACGGATAATTAATACGTCGGAACTCATGTGGCTCAAATTAGATCCGACGAACTTTTAGTTGGTCAAAAATTCATCTGAACCTTTCGACGTATTTGTGCCGAAAAATTAAACGTCGGAAATAAGTGGGTCATGAATGAATAAAAACATGTTCTTATATTTATATAATTGTGTCATTAATGTTAGTTGGTCAAAATTTCATCGAAAACTTTCTCCATAATTTTTTATATATTTTTTGAAATCTTATAAACATGTTTAAAGCTACAATTATACACCACAATCTACACAACTCAACATAAAACATGCAATAAACAACATATACAACACACAATAGGATAAAATGCGTCGAACATTATAATAAAGAATGTCCACAACACAGAACTCAATGAATAAAAAAAGTTACAGCTACATTAATTGAAATGTGTCATTTTTTCACAATATCATTAAAAAAAATCAAGAGATATCCGCTGCATCATCCTCATTCGTCATTCATAGCATCTCCACCATCACCGGCTACAGGAGGATCCTACATCATAAAAAATTAATAATAAATAGATTTAAATTAAAATAATTAATAATAAATCTAGCTAAATATCTTTTTGATTTTCTAAATTCGAAAGTAGATAACATGAAGATGATTTCTTTGACTCTCAAAGCTGAATTCTTTTAACTAAGTAGTAATGTTATTGTTGTGCCCTGTGGTTTTGATGATGTCTAACATATGAATCATATTATGATCATGGTTTTTGATGTCATGAATTTGATGTGTGTTGGCTAATGTCCATATGTTTGCTAATGCCTTGAACAACATTTTTATATGAAGGCTTGAAGAGTTGTAATGTCAATGCTATGAATGCTTGAATTGTTATGTCTGTATACTTGAAGAACGTATGTTTGAAGAACTGTAATATCTGAAGAAATTAGCTAAGTATAAGCATGGCAGTGTCACAGCAGCCCTAGAAGCAACTCTGCAGAAGAAGCCTCCAATCGCTGAAGAAACAAGCTGATATATCACCTTAAGATAGACTTTGTACCCGCTGAAGAATAAAGGTGAAAAATATCCCTTAAGGCTGACAAATGTGCATTACGGGTGACAGACACTACCTTAAGGGTAAAAAATAGATGTACTAGGTGAATAATAGGCAACAAGGGTGACAAATAGCAGTGTGCAAAGGTGAATAATAGGCATCAGGTGTGAAACAGCTGAAAACGAAGAAGAGGAGTGACTCGGAAGGGCTTACAAGTCGGCTTTTGACAGAAGAAATCACAGAATGAAAGAAGACTTTTAAGCTGCAGATTAAGGGTGAAAAATAGGTGGACAAAGCAGACAAATGGCTGTATAGCAGTGTCAAATGGTTGTTCGGTGGTGTAAAGTGGCTCATGGTTATGACATTTGAAGAATGATCAAGCTGGTTGAAGAGAATGATTGTCCATGAGGTTCCCAGCTTCCCCATGATGATTCTGGAGAATCATTGAGCATCAAACGACCCTGATGATCCTTGTTTAAAGTCAAGAAATTGACTTGGACTTCAGTTCTCTTGGCCTTCAACGGTGAAATCATTGAACATGGCACCGTGTTCTTGTTGGGTTTAGTTGAAGCTGCACTCCAGTCATACAGCATTCTGCTATGGCTATTTGGATGACTTGTGGAGCCATGACTTGCATACAGATCTACGAGCACTGTGTCAATTGTGCTCGACATTTTACCTTTTGTTTTGTTCTTTCTCGTTTTAGTTCGGTTTTTGTTCCTTGCCTTGCACTGCCCGGCGCACTCAAGGTGTTTGCTCACAGGTACTGTCAGTGTGTTGCTCTGGGTAACCAGAGTGTGTGAAGGTGTTTCCTCCGTCGTCACCTCTGTGGTATCAGAGGAAGGGTGATCTTGATCTCCAGGTTGTGGGTAACTTGGTGTTGCTCACGGGGTTCCCTCTATGCTTCAGAGGAAGAGAGGACTGGTCCTCTGGTCGTGGGTAATTGGGTGTTACTCACGGTTCCTTCTAATTTGATCAGAAGAAGAGAGGAGAGTGTTCTTCTAGGTCAAGCTGTAAGTCAGCGTTTGTTTCTAAACTGAGTCTGCGGTTATTGCTGTTGCAAGGGGAAGCTACACTCAGGTTTGAGTGTGGGGTGGACGTAGATCTGTGTGGCAGATCGAATCACCTAAAAATTCTGTGTGCCGTGATTCACAGGTTTGTGTATGAACTGATCTTCCCTATACGCTAAGTGGTTGTAATGCATTTTGTTAGATCTGTCTGATCTGAGTGGATTCTATGAGATAGCATTCTCTTAGTTAGTGCATTCTTATCACGTTCATTTATATTGTCCTCACAGATATCATTTGAGCTCGTGGTTTGATAGCTGAGTGTTAAATTGTCTTAGGCTTAAAAATTGAGGTTAACATTTTTATAGGATCTATTCACCCCCCTCTAGATCATGTTGCACACACATATTCATATACTTGCTTCCGGCTTTGCCTATAGAGCACACAACATTGGTATCACACATACTCCTCTATTATAACTCTAAAGTCTACGAAATTAGAAATTAAATTAAATACTCACATGAGAGGGTTGTGGTGTGCTCGAGGGTGCTCCCTTAGTCAAAATCCTCACCTGGGCCAGGAGGGTAGCAACCACCCGAGTAAAGCGTTCCTCCATGCGTTCCTCGATGCGGTCTATCGCATGTTCGACGATGGATGTAATCTGGCTCGTAGAAGTGCCGATGGAGGGAGTAGAGAAGGAACTGCCACCGAGGTAGGACGAAGCTGAGCCCGGAGAAGATGCTAGAATCAGGCTGATGTCCATGCTCTGCCCAAAACCGTATACTCATCCTTTCTTTGGTTGGCCGGCTGCTGCTACCCATGCGTCAGGATCAAGCTGCGGCCGCTGCGTCTCCTCATCCCCGTACTTTGCAGTCATATGCCTGTATTGTAAATTTCATATTAATCAATCATATTTAAAAATTGAAATAGAAAATAAATGTGTATGTATATAATCTTACCACTATCGAGCGAGCTCTCTCGCTCACATACTGATCGGTCCCCTTCTTCTGGTGAACTGTAGCAAATAAATCACGGTACGAGACCGTACCACCCCTCTTCTTTTCCTGTTATACATGTTATAGAGAATAAATAAGAACATATAAGAAATAAAATATAATAAAATTAAGATTATTACTTACCAATCTCTCCTTTTGGGTCGCGAAGGAAACGGGTCCAGAAGTATGGAGTTGCACGTCTGGATGTGTCGCACGTGCGGCTTTGGCTTTTGCGGATTTGGCCATCCAATTAGGCTTGGCCCATTTATCACAGAGGTCCTCCCGGTGCTCCCTCCTCATCCATGTGGGGCCGTGTGCCTTCCAAAGGCCACGGTCCTCGCTCCCCCCGGCTAGAGCCTTGGCACGGTCCCGACAGCTGTGTAATTGATGCTTATAATTTAAAGTTGTTATGGCCTCACATGCACGTTGAGCTTGTCCGACGTCAGCTCGCCTGACAAACTGATATCCTTGCTATGAAGAATTCAAATTTTATAAGTTGTCAATTGAAATTATGGAGTTGGAAAATATGTAATTTAAAAGATTAAATTGTATACCAAGAACTCATCGTACAATCGATCGCAGATATCCTGAGGAAACTGTTGAAATGACTTATATGGGCCGGTCACATGTCGCTCAAAATAAAACGAGAAGCGTCATTGGGCTCTACTATATCCCTGCAATTACATATGTTAAAATGATATCCAACAATTATATAGTTGTTGGATAGATAACGAACATAATTCATGAGTTTAAATATTTACCTAGAGACCCGACATGGCTTGCGTCCCTCTTGCAACACCACCTGCTCGCCCTTGGATGGCTAACAACATCGTCTGCCTGTTGTGTGCCCGAGTGGGCGGACGAGTCAACTATCGCAGGTGGTGTGCCCGACGTACCTGTTACAAGTAAAATAGAAGTAGTTAATCAGAATTTAGCTCATTATTAAAAAAAATTTCAACAAGTAAACATATAGAATTCGTATCATTTAACTAAGAATTTAAATAAACATAGTAGTAGAATGTGATGGAAGCGGTGTACTCTGTAGACCTGATGTAGAGGCACTCAAACCTGTAAACATAAAATATCGTGAGTAAAACAAAGTGCATATTCACTACTCATTTATCTAAGAATTTAAATAAACATATCCACAGTTGTTGGTGTGGGCGGTGCACTCTGTGTACCTAGTGCGGAGACATAAAATATCATGAGCAAAATAAAGTGCATGTTCACTACTCATTTATCTAAGTGATGTGTGGAAGGATAGGATATAGAGGGGGTGTGAATATATCCCCCGATTACAAACTATGCCCAAATTAAAATAAAAAATATGGCGCTACCTAATTTTAAAAAAGAATGAACAATATGTTAACAAGAGTTTGCATAGAACATACGTCAAACACTTAATCACTTAAGCTAATGTCTCCGTTGAGACCTATTTTTCACCCTTAATAGGTATATGTCACCCATAGTAGTCTATCTGTCAGCCTTGTGTGTGCATTTGTCGTCCTTAGCTTCTTCTGCTGGCGGGTAAACACGAGTGAACTTCCCCTTCATGCTTCAACACTTCACACATATTCAGTGCTACAACCTATTTTTCACCTGTAGAGAGCTATTTGTCAGCCTTACCTGCCTATTTGTCACTACTAATGAGTCATTTGTCTGTCTTATCTTCCTACCTTCCCTTGTAAAAATATCTTAATAGATTTGTTCATAATGTCTAAAGAATTAAGACTTTGACTGTGCAGACTTGGGTTGACCACTGTCTTAGCTCCATTGATTGTGCGTTGACTACGTTACCACGTTGACTTTTCTTCAGTTCTTGAGAAAATAACTACTTTCAGCCTGTTCTATGTGCAACTGTCAACCTGTTCTTTGTACAATTTAGAAGTAAACTACACACACAAAATCATTATAAATCCATGGATGATTCTACATCAACAAAACACATAGACTATCCACATGAAGAGTATACATGACTCTAAATTTTGACAGCATCAAAACACAGGGACACAACACTAAGAATTTAAATAAACATACCCGCAACAGTTGGTGGGCACGGTGCACTCTGTGTACCCGGTGCGGAGACATAAAATATCGTGAGTAAAACAAAGTGCTAAGTCACTACTCATTTATCTAAGAATTTAAATAAACATACCCGCAGCACGTGGTGGGGGCGGTGTACTCTGTGTACCTGGTGCAGAGACATAAAATATCATTACCAAAACGAAGTGCATATTCACTACTCATTTATCTAAGAATATAAATAAACATACCCGCAGCAGGTGGTGGGGGCAGTGTAATCTGTGTACCTAGTGCAGAGACATAAACTATCATTACCAAAATAAAGTGTATATTCACTACTCATTTATCTAAGAATTTAAATAAACATACCCGTAGCACGTGGTGGGGGTGGTGTACTTTGTGTACCTGGTACATAGACATAAAATATCATTACCAAAATAAAGTGCATATATTCACTACTCATTTATCTAAGAATTTAAATAAACATACCAGTAGAACCCCTCCCAGAACCACCTCTCCTCGAAGATCCGGTACGACCTCGAACCATCTAATTATTGTCAACAATTAAAGTTGTGCATATTAGTCCACAAGTGATTACGAGGAGAGGTGGTAAGTAATAATGATAAGAAGTATATATATGTTAAATTTCTTACAAAATATTCAATCAGTATCTATTTCATCTTCAGATGCTGAAGATATATCAAACTCATTGTCATCTTCGTCATCTTCCTCATTCTTACTAGATTCATACACTTCCTCCTCAGAGGACTCCTCCTGCCCAACAATTGCTTCATTTAGCTCAGTTGAATCGACATCTTCCACTTCGTCCTCTATAGACCATCGAAGTGGATCGTCAGATTCGATCAGATGAAGATTAGAAACAACCAACTCTGTAGTGTCACCCTCGTCTGATTGAAAAAATTGGGCACTAGAATCCTCAGAGACAGTTTCAATCAGATCTAACTCATCATTAGGTACAAGCCTTGGTTTTACCCTACAAACTGTCCACCAATCTTTATTCTTGGACGATAAATAACTTGAATAATACACTTGCTAGGCTTGTGCGGCCAAAATGAATGGCTCATAGGTATTCAATTTTGATCTATGTTTGACATCGACAATCCCATATATTGCGTCGTTTCGAACTGAATGATGATCAAACCAATGACACTTGAAAAGGAATATATGCTTGTCTTGTCCGAGATACTGAATCGACTTCTTCCACTTCGTCGTCTATAGACAACCGAAGTGGATCGTCAGATTCGATCAGATGAAGATTAGAAGCAAACAACTGTACAGTGTCACCCTCGTCTGATTGAAAAAATTTGGCACTAGAATCCTCTGAGATAGCTTCAATCAGATCTAACTCATCATTAGGCACAAGCCTTGGTTTTACCTTACAAATTGCCCACCAATCTTTATTCTTGGATGATGAATAACTTGAATAATACACTTGCTGGGCTTGTGCGGCCAAAATGAACGGCTCATAGGTATTCAATTTTGATCTATGTTTGACATCGGCAATCCCATATATTGCATCGTTTCGAATTGAATGAGGATCAAACCAATGACACTTAAAAAGGAATATATGCATGTCTTGTCCGAGATACTGTAATTCTATGACCTCCTCAAGAATACCATAGTAATCAACATCATTTTCATTGTATGTACTACCTTTCAGGCATACGCCGCTATTCATCGTAGACTTATTTCGTCCATAATCTCTGGTGTGAAATCTATAACCATTCACAAAAAATCCTTGATAGGCATGCACAACCTTCGAAGGTCCATAACTTATCACCCGGACTCTTTCATCAGTAGCATAACCTTCTTCAACCTATGAATATAAACCATGTTACTTTAAATTGAACTTGCATACACCTCAAGCTTTGTGAAATTGGTAGATTGACACTTACTTGACCTTTAAGCCATCTGGCAAAAGATCTCTCTCATTCATTTTGAACCTCCATGTCATTGAGGTGTGGACATTGAGTAATTAATTCTGGATCAAATTACCTGCAATGATTAATGCAACATCACCGTAAATGGGAGGAAGAATGTCAAGATGCTTATAAATTTTAGCACCTACGGAGTTGAGGACTCACTCAACATAAGGTTCAATCTCAGCACAGTTCAAAAGAACATATATCTCTATGGCCAACAACTCTCTGTCCTCTAATATGCGATTCGAACAACGTCCGAATGCACATCCTGGATACTTAAATATGGACAACCGGTCGGACGGACCCACCTCTCCTCCATCATCATTACGTGGAGGTCGATTGCGGCGAGTTTGAATTTCGGGTTCGAAGTACATCGAACAGAAGTTTGAAATTTTTTCAATAATATATGCCCCGATAATCGAACCCTCAACTTTAGCCTTATTGCGAACCTTCATTTTTCGGTCATGCATACACCTATGACAACAATTCATATGACAATGACATATAGTGACAATGACAGACACATGTAACTACTGTTAAATAATCAGTAAATACATACTGATTACCTCTCAAATGGATACATCCATCGAAATTGTACCTATCCTCCAACTTTGGCCTCGTATGGCAAATGGATAATCAGGTGCTCCACGGAATCGAAGAACACAGGGAAAAATATCTTCTCCAACTTGCATACCGTCGTGACCACATTCTGTTCCATAGTTTGCACATCCCCAAGTTTGAGTTCTGATGCACATAGAATCCTAAAAAACTGACTCAACTCAGTCAATGCTCCCCATATAGGCTTTGACAATATGTCACGGCATGTAATGGGCATAAGTCTCTCCATGAACACATGGCAGTCATGACTTTTCAATCCATATATTTTTCCCTCATTGACATTCACACAATGGGCTATGTTAGACACATATCCATCAGGGAATCTTAATTGCTTCAGCCACTGGCATAGTTCATTGATCTGTGTGTCTTTCAACACGTAAGCTGCTTTAGGTTGCACAACTTAGCCCCGTACCGGCCGCAATTCCAACTCTGGTCATTTGCAAAGTATCCTCAAGTCCGCTCGCACCTTGGCATTGTCCTTTGTTTTGGCTTTCACATTCATGATGGTGTTGAACACACTATCAAAGACATTCTTCTCAACATGCATGATGTCCAGGTTGTGTCATATAAAAAGGGCTGACCAGTAAGGCAATTCCCAGAAGATACTTTTCTTCACCTAATTGTGATCCTCTCCAAATCCACGAAGATGTCGTGTACTACCTAACAATTGCACTATATCTGGTAAGTTTTGCACCTGTGCTGCCATTTGTCGACCAGACATCTGTTCCAAGTTTGCTTCATCCATTTAAACTGTGTTCTTAATGAATGAGTCCTTTTGCCTTAGGAAAGAATGGTCAATTGGTAGAAACCGTCGATGGCAATCGAACCAACATGATTTCTTATCATATTTCAGGACAAATGATTTGGTATCAGCCATAGAGTAAGGACATGCCAACCTCCCGTGTGTGCTCTAGCTAGATAGCATTCCATATGCAGGGAAGTCACTTATTGTCCACATCAATGCAGCCTTCATAGTGAAATTTTATTTTCTATATGCATCATAAGTAACAACTCCATCATTCCATAATCTTTTCAACTCATCAATCAGTGGCCTGAGATATATGTCCAAATTTTTTCCTAAGCTTTTTGGACCTAGAATCACCAAAGTTAAGAAAAGGTTCTCTTGCTTCATGCACATGCCCGGCGGCGTCATGAACACTGGCCAACATGAGTAAGACACCACTGAACCTCCAAATGAGTTGAAGCCGTCTGTGTATAAACCTAACCTTGCATTACGTGGCTCGTAAGCAAAAGCAGTATAGGTACGATTGAAATGAGCCCAAGCTTCAGCGTCGGCGGGATGACTGATTATATCATCTACACGACGTACTCTTTTCGTGTGCCATATCATATGCCGAGCTGTCTTTGACGACATATACATCCGCTGCAATCTGGGCGTGAGAAGGAAGTATCGTAGTGACTTGTAAGGCACATCCTTCTGCTTTGAATTGTCCCCCTCTTAGGTTTAAATCTATCATGCTGACAAATATCACATGATCTTTTATCTACATTATCTTCATAATATAGCATACAGTGATTAGGGCATGCATCTATTTTTTAGTATCCAAGCCCTAACTCATTGACCATCTTCTTTGCACGGTAAAACTTTTCAGGCAGCTTCTCATCTCGAGACAGCATAGATAAGGAGGAGCATATGGTCAAAACAACTCTTACTAAGGTGAAATTTGGATTTCAAATTCAATAACTGTGAGACAACAGACAACCGAGTGTGATTTTCACAATCATCCCACAGCGGCTCATCAGCATCCCAAAGTAACTGATAAAATCTTTTAGCCGACTTGTTTGGTGGTTCTTTGTTGTACACGTGTTCCCCTTGTACATTAAAGTTAGGGCCAGCAGCATCGATTACCATGTCTGCATAGGTAATATTGACTATTTTCCACACTTGTACACCCTGTTTGGTCACACATACATACATATCTACATCCACTTTCACTTCTATATTCACACACCGTGGTTGACATCGACATCATCTTCTGGAAAAAATCATTATCATACTCGCATTCACATACACATTTTCTCACATATCGGCATCCACACCTGTCTACAAATTTAATTCACATCTAAGCATACTAATCACATATATCATAACAAAAGTCTTGAATGGGTAAAAATGAAAAAAGGGTCATATCCACATTTACGCACACACATTTATATCCACATCCCTCTTCCCGCCCTCCCAATAAAAATATGGGCTTGAAATTTCATCTGATATTGTAAGAGTACACCAGGTGATAAGGAGAAAAGGTTCATTTCGTAGATCAGGCATGAAGGTAGGAGCAGTTGGTTTTCTTAAAAGTAATCTCTATGCAACTCATGAGTACATATTACTTGGGGGGTAATATGTACTCGAGTTGTATAGAGATTACTTTTAAGAAAACTAACTATTCCTTTGAGAATTTTAACCTTCATGCCTGATCTCCAAGATGAACATTTACTCCTTTTCACCTGGTGTACTCTTTCTTACAACATCAGATGAAATTCCAAGCCCCTTTTTTTATTGGATGGACAATCAGCAAGGATAGGTTCATCCTCGCCGCCATCTATTTCTTCGTCCTATTGATCATGCATTTGTAGAGCCCACTCTTGGTATGGCATTTCCAGTTGCACAATGTTTACTGGTTTTCCATCCTCACATATTTCAACAATTGCATCAGTCTCTCTTTAACGAGCCTTATCTCCAAAATCCTTCATCACCACAATAAAAGGGTCATGATGTTGCAACTCAGTCGCGGTAATATGGATAACAGAATCTGCCAAAGTATCCACGAGAATAGGATTGTCTGGTGGTGAATCCAAAAGGGAAGAACCCATTTGCTGGCAACTGAGAATGTAAAATCTTTACATCAGCATATTCTGCACCAAGTGGTTTTAGTTTTGGTGGAAACAGCGCCCCTCCCCCTCCCTGTGTCTGTGTGTGTGAGAGTGAGAGTGAGAGTGAGAGAGGGCGGGAGCAGGGAGGGGGAGGGGGAGGGGGGCCAACGGGAGAGGGAGAGAGGGGAATACCTGCGGTGGGGGGGTGTCCGTCGGAAGTAATTTGACCGTCGCCGCTCCGGAGCTCACTGCCGCTACTGCGCCCTCACTGTCGGTGTCGCCTCCGCTCGCCCCTCACCAGCGTTCCTGGGTAGCTCCACCGCGCACGCCCGCCCTCGCCACTCCGCCGCCCGCCGGTGAGAGATTGAGAGGGGGGTGCGATCGTGAGAGAGGAAAGGGATGTAGTGGTTGAAGGAGGAGGAAGGGGGGAGGACTAAGGAGGACAAGAGAGGGGTCATCTGCCTGTCCTTGTCTCTTTTTATTTGGCACCGTATTTTCATTTGGCGCCATGTTTTCATTCATTCATTCGTGATTTTTTGTCATTCATTCATTTCTTCTAATAGGATAAAATATCACTCAGTAAAAAATATCATTACATCTAAAAAAATTATTATTTATTATTTCGAGATCTGTAATTTAGAAATTTTCAACTTTTTTATGGCCGATAAGTCAATTCCTATAAAAAGAAGAGAGAGCGTGCTAAAAAGCCTAGCTACCTTCAAAGCAGGGTTTGCCGTCTCGACCGACCCGCCCATCCCGGTCACAGCCCGGGATGGGTCGGTCCCATCTCGCTCCGTCTCGGTCCATCTCGTAAAATGTTATAATAAAAAAGACTATTTAAATATATAATATATATAAAATAATACAATAAAATAAAAAAGACTCTTTATATATGTAATATATATATATTAAAATAATGAAGCATCCCGATCACGACCGACGACCCGGGCGTCTCCCGCCCACCACTTGGGTCGGGTCGGGACGTGCGGGTCGAGGCATCCTAGAGCAAGACGTCAAACCCTGCTTGAAAGGCCCACATCGGGGTGCGAAAAGGTACTCAGAGGCGTATCGGTCACCTGTTGACCATTTCCTTATTGTTCCGTGCCCCCCTCAAACTCATGTGTTTTGAATTTACCGTCACGTCTATAATGAATTTTCGGGAGCTAGGGCACCTCGCAGGGAATGCCACATGAAAGCACTCAGGATAATAATCAAATATCATTGTATCTTTTACCGGTTTTACTCACAATAGGACGTGCCAATCATGTGTGTGACAATGTGTTCAGTTCCAAGACTGGGATGGTCTGGACTAACCGAAGGTGCGCTCCTTCTGATCACTAAGAAGATGATGGTGGGCATCAGGTCGGGACTGGCGACCCGCCGTGCCATAAAGGTCGATCACGACGATAAGAGGGGAAAATGTTTGTTTAATCGCTAAGCAATGGGGCTGCATGGCCGATAAGTCGATTCCTATAAAAAGAAGAGACAACGTCTTGAAAAGCCTAGCTACCTTGAAAGGCCCACATCGGGGTGCGAAAATGTATTCAAAGGCGTATCGGTCACATGTTGACCATTTCCTTATTGTTCCGTGCCCCCGTCAAACTCATGTGTTTTGAATTTATCATCACGTCTATAACGAATTTTCGGGAGCAAGGGCTCCTCGCGGGGAATGCCACGTGGAAGCACTCAGGATAATAATCAAATAGCATTGTATCTTTTATCAGTTTTACTCACGATAGGGCGTGCCAATCACGTGTGTGACAATGTGTTCAGGTTCAAAGACCGGGATGGTCTGGACTAACCGAAGGTGCGCTCCTTCTGATCACTAAGCAGACGATGGTGGGCATCGGGTCGGGACTGGCGACCCGCCGTGCCATAAAGGTCGATCACGGAGATAAGAGGGGAAAACGTTTGATTAATCGCCAAGCAATGGGGCTGCATGGCCGATAAGTTGATTCCTGTAAAAAGAAGAGACAGCGTGTTGACAAGCCTAGCTACCTTGAAAGGCCCACATCGGGGTGTGAAAAGGTATTCAGAGGGGTATCGGTCACATGTTGACCATTTCCTTATTATTTTGTGCCCCCCTCAAACTCATGTGTTTTGAATTTACCATCACGTCTATATTGAATTTTCGGGAGCTAGTGCTCCTCGCGGGGAATGCCACGTGGAAGCACTCGGATCTTGTGCCAACGTCGTCCTTGAGTCACGTGGACATCATTCGGGGTAGGTGTAGCCGTCCCTGCCGAACCGGTCGTCCCGGCCACGGCTCGAGACGGGATTGGACATTGCGTACCAATACGGAAAACTATAATATATATATAATGGAATAAACTATTTGAAATGACATGTTGTATCATTTGGTTTATTGTTCTACCGTTTGAACGGGTTCGAATCTTAGCTTCAGCTTAAGGTTTCCTTAAGTTTTTTTAATATAACTTATTCAAAAATGTAAATGAAAACATGGCAGAACTTTGTTTCGAACCCGGCACCTCACGATTAACAGCGATACACTTAAAGAACTTAGTCAAGTCCCTCACTCGACGTCTCATGTGCTGAGCGATTATTCACCCTTGCGAACCCATTTTGTAGCCTTAACGGCTATTTGTCAGACTTAAAATCTATTTGTCACCCTTACGGCTGATAGCCGTCGCCTTGGCATTTTCCCTGCTGCAACATTTTTCCCTGCTGCCTTGAAAATTTTCACCGTTGTTTCCACATTTGTCACCCTTAACATCCATTTGTCACCCTTATAGATATCTTTGTCACCGCTGAATCTTCATTTGTCATCCTTAGGAGAGTATTTGTTACCGTTAGTCTTCTTCTATTGTTCTTCCACGTTTGCCATTTTTTGTGTCCACTATCACTGGCAGAAGCTTGACCGGGCTTTGACTGGACTTTAGAAGTTGCAAAAGCTTAACTTTGACTATTGACTTTGCCTGAAGTATTGGTGTATTGGGTCAACATAAAGTTGAAGTTGAGTAGATCCTTCCTTCTCCTGGCGATGACTTTGACGACTGTGGTCAACCCTCGCTTGTTCTTCGGATTGCTTTAGAGCCCTTGGGATCACTGTTCACATTTGTCTTCTTGTGAGCATTGTAGGTCCTTTGTCTTCTAGTGTGCACGTCTCTCTCTCCTCCACTTCCTCTTTCTTCTGTTATTTTTCACCTTCAGCTTCCTTCTCACTTGTTACCAATGTGAAGTTATTTGTTACTCTAGTTGAGCATTTGTCACCCATACTCACCTAATTGTCACCACTAAAGTCCACAAGACGTCACCCTTACTCTTACACTACCTTGAAAGCCGTGCGTCAGCCTTGTCTCTATTGAGCCCTATTTGTCACCGTTAGTAGGGTATTTTTCACCCTTGCTAATGCATTTATCACCCGGTAGACACATTTGTCGCCCTTAAGCTCCAATTGGTCCACATGGAAAATGGGACACGTCGGCCACGCGTGGGTGTTGTTCGCGTATTGCCGCCAATCCAACACCGCAGGCCACATCAACAGAAATGATGACGCCGAACTGGATCCTCGAAATTAAAAATCCCCAATTCCATATTTACCATTCCTACCATGTCTTGGCTCTTATGAAACCTACCAGAAGTCAGTTCGTCTCTCCATCGTGCTCAGCGTCTCATCTTCCTCGCGGTGCCATTTGCGGCCTCTCCGTCAGTTACTATTCGAGCACTCCTAAATTGCGAGCTCTCTTTCATCACTGACAGTCATGGAGCCGAAGAAGACACCCATGCAATGCTCCGTCCGCCGCAAACTGGATGTCCCACCTGCATCTCAGAAAATTGTACTAGTTCCTACGGCCGAAGAAGAAACGTCTGAGGAACCTAGGGTTTCTAAGGCCTCCACTTCAGGATGACAAGTTAAAGGTAGTGTGGTTCATTATCTCCCTTACATAGCTATTTTCCCCCCTTATCGACCTATTTATTTGTCACGCCTATATCTACCTATTTGTGTCAGATTTAGACCTACTTGTCTCCGAATTTAATATATTTGTCACCCTTAAGCACCTATTTGCCACACCTAAACTCCCTTGTCTATACATTTGTCACCCTTCTATTACTCTTAATATTTTTTGTATTTCTTGATCAGTCATCTCCGCCCGGTGTTCTGTGGACATTTACTTGAAGGATAGGGATCAGATGGCATTTCGGGAATGCCACAAGTCATTGATGAGGACCACATGTAAGTCCCGAGTTTTTTGGATATTTCTCGGATCAAGATCCGTTGGTTTCAGATCGTCTTTTCGCGGGTTGCGGATCGTATCCGAGTGAGCTTCGGACTTTTTACACCAGATTGTCGGACCCATTGGTGGTATGCCGTGAATTTCTTTGGGTCCGTGGTGTTGTGAGGAGCATGCTGATAATTTTTCTGGAATTTTCAGAGCGCCCTTGTGGGTCCCGGACCGTGTTTTGGGTTTTACATGTATTTTTATCTGTCGGACCTACGGAACGCCGTGTAGGGTGAACCGTTGCGTTCTCCGACTCCGGGATAGTACCAGTGCGTTGTGCGTTTTCCGAGGATCGTGGGGTGTATTTTTCCCAATTTTTGGTATTTTCTGGATTTTCCTATATAAACCCTCCTACACCTTTCTCCCCTCTCATTTCTCACTCTCTCCCTCTCTCTCTTCTCCCACGCTCTCCTCTCACTCTCTCCTCTCCGACGGCCGACGGACCGAGGCGGGGGTGAGGCGGGGCGACGCGGGAAAGGAGGACGGAGAGGATGGGTCGAGGATCGAGGGAGGGGGGCTCGGTGAAGCCGGTTCGCGAGCGTGGGGCACCAGCGAGATTTTGGGGGCGTTTCTTCATGGATCGGCGTCCACGGCGCGTCGAATCTTCGGTGGAGGTAGGGGGATGGTTCCCTAACCCGCGTACCTCATTTCCCGCGAGTTTTGCAGGCCGTGGTGAGCCGAGCGGGGGGCGTATTGCTTGTTTTAGGGAAAATCATGTTTTTAGGGCGTGGGACGGTTTCGCCCGATCGAGCGCCGTTTTCCCCATTTCTTCCTTCCATTTTTGGGTTTTGGGGTTAGGGGATTGATCCCCTATGTTTTCCCCTTCGATTGGGATCGAATGGAGCGTTGAACCGAGCTCACGGTGGAGCTCGGTCCGCCCGCGATGAACGCAGGGGGCGGGCACCTTGGTGGTCTCCCATGCCCTGTCTGGGCGGCCAAGACCCTGGCCGCCCAGGTCACTGGGCGACCAACAGTCTGGCCGCCCTGGGGGGAGGGCGACTAGGTGTCTGGCCTCCCTCTAGTCAGGCCTTGGCCTGGGCGACCATCGCCATGGCCGCCCAGCCCCCTGGGCGTCCAGGTATGTGGTCGCGCAGCCCAGTTGGGCCCGGGTCATCGTGTTTCGGGTCTCCCTTCGCCCGACGTGTCCGTGTGTGGTACGGATGCGTGGGCAAGGTGTCCGGGTGATTCTCCATGATTTTGAAAGTGTCGTGTTACCTCAAGTTGTGTGCTTGTGTGTTTTGGAGGGTCCGGGTGACCCTGTGTTTGCCTTGGGTTCTGGGAGGTACTCGAGGGAGTCCTCGCAAGCCGGTGTGTGTGCAGAGGGTCCTTCCCGCACGTCGTGAGGTTTCCGGGTTAGTGGGCCATGTGTATGGCCTTGGACTGCGAGTCCAATCAACCAGCCTAGGGCTTGAGGTTTCCCGCTTTTCCCTTGGATAGGGGATCGACTTGGTGGACTTGTGAGCTACCTCGATATTCATGCTACCGTGGTTTCTGACCTAGGCATAAGGCAGATTGACGACATGGAGCTGTCCCTGTATGACGGTCTTGACCCCAAGTCTTGTGACTCAAAGACCGTTGGATTTAGTAGGTCTAGTGGGCTATCCATAGTCTGGTGGCGTCATGTCACCTGTTACTTCGTGTTACTCACGATGGGTGCGTGTGTGGCTTTCCGTGTTCACGTTTAGTAACCTCCCACTTGTCGTAGCCTTCTTACGGCACGCGTGTGCTGACCCACCCGGGACTGGTGGAGCGGCTTACCCAAGAGAGATGATTTTTAGGCTGGTTACCGTAGGGCCCCGCGCCTTTGCAGCCTGAGTCCGGCTGGGGGGAAATACCCAATAGAGGACCCGACCTAGAGCGGATGGTCTGTGTGTGCACACTTAATTGGGGGCTATTGGACCCGCGCTGACGAGCGCGACCCCAGCTAGTCCTCGTTTTTTGTTCCTAGTTACTGTACGGTGTCCCAGTCTCCGCCTGGGGCATCACAAGGAGACACCTGAGGCTGTGGACTAAGTCGTCAGTGGACGCATCCGACCTTGCTTCTGGTGGATAGGTGCTCCCGTCACGTGACGTGAGTTTCCTCGTGAGTCGAGTTCCGCTTCACGTCTGCGAGACGTGGTTTTGCGTGGAGTTCTGGGTGTCTTCTGATGCCGAGGTCTAGGGGTTCCGGTGAGCGTTATCAAGGGCTTTTCCCTAGACAACATCGAGTTCCTGATGGGTGGTCATTTTCCTAGTAGCGTGACTAGGGTGGTTCATCGTCTGGTCATCCCCGACTGTGGGAACGGGGTGTTGAGGTTCGTTTTGGTAGGAGTAGCTGTAGTGCCGAGTTTTTACCGGCCACCGGTTTGCTGTTCCTACTGTTATTGTTGTTCTTGTTGTAGTTGCTGCTTTCCGTGCCGCCGTTGTTTCGGCTGGGGTTCTGCGGGACCCCTACTGACCCAGTGACCGGAGGCTCACCCCTGCGTTTCAAGTGCGGCGGTTCTTCCTCGAGGTTCGAGGGTGCTACGCGAAGGTTCTTTGTTGTCAGCTTGCCGGGCCGAGTGTTCACTTGGCGTTGGGTACGTTCTTCTGCCTTAGACTGTACTTTCAGTTGGACTGGACTCTGTTATAGTTAGTTTATTTATTTCTGTTAATTGTTGAATTGTCTGGCTTTATTTATTATTTCTTTGTACCTCCACACTCCTTTTAGCCCTTCCGAGCCCCGGCTCGTGGGCGGCGGGCCAGGATTTGAATGGTATCGGGTTCCTTTCCCGGTATCCAGATCTTGGGTCGTTACATCACACCCTTTGGTCCATATGTTGACAATGCTTCTCCTGTCACCTTCACCATGACACTATTGGAGGAGATTATTTGCGCCCATAGTGGAGGAAATTACTTTCGTATGGGTAGTAGGGAGGTTGCATTCAGTGTGGAAGATGTGGGCATAATTTTAGGATTACCTTCCACCGGTCAGTCGGTTCAACATTATGGATCCACGAAACAGAAGTTGAAGTTGCAGCATCGATTTGGATTTGCAGCAACATTTGACCGGAAGAAAGTGTGCTCTCTCATCCAGCAAATTGTTAGCTCCGATGAAGAGCAGGATGTGGCCGACACTGTCTGGCTGTGGATTGCACTCTTACTGTCCACTTTTTTTTGCCCACGGTCGACGCATTCTTATCCACAACAGATGTTATCATGCTTAGATGACATTGACAGAGTTTCAGATTATAATTGGGCAGTCGCCGTGCATCAGGTAACGATGCACAAGTTTGAGCAATTAGTGTTGGCGGTCCAGATACGATCAGGTACAATTGACCGTGCTAAGAGAAGAGCCGGGGATGCATCCCAGGCCCATACATTTATATATTTGGTTGTTCTGTCACACTTGCTGTAAGTTTTTTTATTTTTGTTGTGTAATAAATAATTAATGTGTCAATCATTAATTCTATTGCATTGTAAAATAACTTGATATGTTTCATATTACAGGTCTGGTTTTTTTAGCACACGCGGGTGCGGCAGCCACTAAGGCAGGTGGCATTCCCCCGACTATTTCGGTGGGGGCCATTTCTAGATAGGAAATTAAAATTCTCTATTAGATCCCTGCGAGGCCAACAGGTATTATAAGTACTAAAAACTTCTTCTTTGTCATTCAACATTAATGAATAACCGAAATGATGCAGTTTGAAATGCAGGTGATCGAAGGGCTCCTTGTTGAGCCAAGTGAAAGGGACACGGTGTACGGTGGTCAGATGATGACCCGACCCAATGCTCAGGAGACGTCCTCATCAGCTCCATACATGACTGTGCTACATGATATTGCCGCTACATTGAAGATCCAGTAGTGGCTACTTGAGGAAATGAAGGCCTTCTTTCTGACTAGGGTGCAAGGGGCTCACATTGCCGCTGATGCAGCACCTCCTAGGCCCGTTGAACAGTTGACGGATGATGCCATGCCACCTCCGGCAGCCCCTGTCAAGGAAGTTCAAAGGGATGAAAATGTTGAGCAAAGTATATGTCAAACCCTGAAATAGACATTGCCGCCGATGTCTCACCTCCAAGGCCCCTTCAACAAAGTACGGATGATATTGTGCCATCTAAGGCAGCCCCTGAAGAGGATGTGCAAGGCGATATCCAAGCTCAGATGGAGGCGACCAATGGGCATGGTGACCGTCGTCAAGGTGTCTTTTCTCAGTCCCTTCATCAACGAGATGAGAAGCCCATGAGGAAATGGCGGGCACCTGCAAAGAAAATAGGATGGCGGGAAGAAGAAGGTGAGTCTGCGTTGTTCCTATTTCTTACAGTATAGAATCTAAGATTGGTATATTGGCATAAATGTAGAAGGGAGATGAAGCCGACGCTTACAGAAAGCTCATACAGAGTACTGATTGGATCTGTAAAGGCCGGCTGAAGCTGACAGATAACACGATTGTGAATGAATTCATTGATGCTTGTGCCTCGGGAGATATTGAGTAAGTTGTCCTCTTATAGTTTCTGTAATTATCCTGATTCACCTTACTCTGACTACCATGAAAATTTTTGTCCAATATAGTGGCCCCATTTTTGTCCTACAGAACGGGATTATTTTGAAACATCGTCATGTCATTGATCTATTATACAGCAAGATGATAGATGAGACGGTACTTCCTTTCATTAATTGTGAAATTTTATGTCTCTCCCTACCATGAACTTGTGTTTCTACTGCTAAGAGAATCGTGATTGTTAATTTGCAGGTGATCGACGCCATGATGTACCTCTCCACTCACGATGCAATGAATCTGACATCTTTCATCATTGGGTTTATTTTCCCACCATTTTAGTGAATCACATAAACGGCAGGACAGTGGCCAACTATGAAATATCTAACGAATTGTTGGAGTGCACCTACGAGAATGTTGAATTATCAAAACTATAGAAGAACAAATATTTATTCTTCGTGTTACACTCTAGAAATCACTGACATCTACTTGTTGTTGACACAGAGAATCGCCACTTTGTCTCATACAATTCCATGAGAGGCATGGCCATCCATGATGCCACTACAAGAAATTGGGTACTTTTTCTTATCCATGTACCTGAAATCAAAGATATTTATAATGTCTTTTAATTATTCTTTAATAATTTCAAATATTTCATTTGCAGGCTGCAGTTGTACGGGGCTTTCTGAAGGTCTATGGGACATTCGAGGGAGTTGAGAAATAGGATCTTGTATTCGACAACGAATGTCCCCAACAGGTAGATGGAAGCCTCAACTGTGCCATTTATGTACTGAAATATGCTGATGAATTGTCAAGGAAGAGGGAGACATCATGGACATTTAATGAGAGTGATTGTAATATGATTAGAGCCCGACTTGGGGCCGACCTCATTACCTTTGGAAATACAGGATCTTATACAATTTCACGTCTCAAACCTCAGAATCTGGCATACTTGTCTTCATTGATATTTCTTTTGTCATACAATTTGATCTTCAAAGTTTCATATGTTTTAATGTTGTTAATGTGTGTGCTTGATAATGTTAATTCATGAATATCAATGAGTTTTTTGAAGACAGATTCAAGTTTGGTTAAGGAACTGGGCTGAAGTGTGAAAAGATGAAGGCTTTACTTGCACAAGTGTTGACTAGAGCCAACTCCAGTTTAGACTGCTGAAGAGAAAAACCCAAGTCACCCGCTAGATGAAAAGGGCTTTGGCTACGCTTTAAGGGTGACAAATAGGTGGCCAATGGTGAAAAATAGGTCATACTGGTGTAAAAGAGATGACAAAGGGTGAATAATAGATGATCAGGATGAAATATGAAAATATCCTTGTCCCATAAGAGAGAATATACCTCTGACAGGGTAGTCTCGGATCACGTGCAAAGCCTGACATTCGAATTGAGCATGTGCCAGACACACCGAGCCTGTGATTCACCCTTTCAGCCCATTTGTCAGCCTTACTGGCTAATTTACACACTCATCAGCCCATTCGAGTTGAGCATGTGTCAATCATGAGGGCTATTTGTCACCCTTACTGCATACTTATCACTCTTATCTTGCCACATGACTAGCCGTTGCCTTCTTTTCTCTCCATTAGCTACTTGTCTTTAACTTGGATCATTGTAGCTGACTAATCTATTCATTAACCTTTGACTTTGACTGGGACCTCATGACTGTAGTCAAGAAAAAGTTGAGCTTTCTGGAGTCCTCTTTGACTGGCGTTGACCTTGATGAGTCAACATTGACTGTCTTGGCATTGACCAAGTCCCTTCGTTCTTCTTCTGATTGCTCTAGAAACTCTTGATACACTGTTCATATTTTTGTCCTCTTGTGAACTTGGCTCCTCCTTTTAGCTCCTTCTGCTTTTCATTTGTTAGCTCTAGGATCTATTTTTCACCCTTACCAGCGTATTTGTTTACTCTATAGATCTAATTGTCGCCACTTATAGGTATTATTCACCCTTATCCAGTGTATTTGCCTACACCCTCTCTTGTCCAATCACCTCTGCAATATGCTCCGATCGAGCGACGACCGTTCGGTTAGGGTTCCCGACGTTCCCCTTTTTTCTGCTCCCGAGGGGCTGTGTTACCCCCTCCATTGGAGTGATGTGTTAAATCGACACACCGATCCCGCTCGTGACCCTACAATGACACCCGCTCTTCTATTTTAAGTTCTTAAGGCTCCTCCGCAATGTCATCCCCTTCATCAGTGTGCGTAGCGGTGGCTTCCTCAACAAAAGAGCTCGTCTCTTCTGCGTCCTCCTCAGTCCCTTGTCGTAGTTCCTGCTGCAGATGCCCTCTTCCTTTTTTTTAATCCTCTTCCATGTTTATGCACTTTACATGCCTTTCATATGTTCGTATATGATATGCTCTGGGTAGTTTCATATTAAACGAATGCAGTGGTTGTTTTGCTCTTAACCTCTGCACAAGTATTATTTTTCGTTGGACCTCTACCATACTTTGTGTATGATCTGTACAATGTATTGGGCCTAACATCTACCTTGCTTTGATAAGAGCACACGAAAATGGACTTCCATATTATTATTACTTGCCAGGAAAGCATGTAAATATGTTCAAATTTTATTCCACCACATTAAGGCATACTGTTGCTTACAATTTAATAAAAAAGTTGTAAATTTTACCATCTTCATTTTTTTCCATATATCACAAAAGTTTTATATGTATCAAACCTCGGATATGCACTATACATTGTAGAATGCAAATTATGGAACTACATGTTTGGCTTATTGTTGTCGATTTTCTACATTATTAAAAGATCTCTGCATGCTTATTTAGTGTGTAAACATTGGAATGTCTGATGTACATTGATTTTTTTAATGAGATCTGGGTAAGGTTGTTATGCCAATGAACATTTTGTTTTTTATTAATCCTGCCAACCACATTGTCATTATTTTATTCTGAAAATGCATGTTTCATCCCAAGAGTTACTGCTATGACTGTGTATCGTCTCTGCCTATAGTCTGTTGTACAACCTACCTTTTGTTACCTCTAGTGGTATTAACTACATTTCTTAGTAATTTCCTTTTCACATCCCAAGTAATGAATTGTTGAGGCTCTTACGAGGCCAGCGTACTACTCCCCTCCACATTGCCGATGACACTCCTTCCATGTATGCATACATTAACATACTGAAGTCAGCTCCAAATCTCGATCGTGACATCTTAAAGCAGTGGATTTATTCAAAGATCCAATAAATAGAAAACTATTCATGGAGCTACCTAAAGAAGACAGGGTTGATTGGGTGTTAATACACATGACATAAACCTTGTTCATGCACTTGAACTAGCAGACTTAAATCCCCTACCCCACTATATCATGCTTCATGCAGTGTAACCTTAAACCTACATGCTTTCTGATCTACAAACTTACTCTTATGGATTGCACTTCATATTAAATTTACTATAATTATTAAGTCCGTCATACCTATTGTCTTTTATAACACTTTACATGCAGGGAATTGAGCATCAAAAAATGAAAAGGTATAAATGCTATGTAGTGTGGGTTGGTCGCAAACCCGGTGTATATTATATAGTTGGCCCGAATACTTTGTCTAAGTGAATGGATACCCTGGAGCTAATTATAAGGGTTTTTACTCGGTAGAGGAAGCACATGCTGCTATAAATAGGGTTGACAATAGAAGCCATACATATGTTGATCGTCCTCAACTACAGGAAAGGCCCATGCCTATATATCTTGCAAGTACTGGGCCTGACTATGATTCAAGGAACCAGGCACTACGCCAACATACTACACAAAAGTCAAATGTGCCGTGTATTGTTGTTGTTCTATTATGTAATCTAGTAGTGTTGCTCCTCTTCATATTAGTTGCTTTGTTATTACTGTTATTATAGGTAAGGAAGTGTACTACACTTGGTCTGCATAGGGAAATAATGTACTGGACATTTTACTCGTTGTCAACAACTTGGTTATTTCATCTTTGATGTCTTGGTGATGGACGTGCTTTGTGTGATGTGTAGACTTTGATCGGATTGTAATGGAATTTGTAATGAAGGATGATGAAATGTTCAACGACATTGAGGAGGCTATTTTAGACCAACTGGAAGATGAGGAGATGGCACCACCTATCCGGAGACAGATGCACTCATCAAAGTACACAAGTCAAATGTGGGTGACATCAATTGTCAATGGACATGAAGAGAGATGTTAAAAAGTCTTCAGAATGCACCCTACTATGTTTACAAGGTTGAGGGACATGTTGGTAGGTCGTGGGTTATTAAAAGATTCCAAATATGTGACTGTTGCTGAACAAACAGGGCCTAATAGTATTTTGGGGTGAAACTAGACTATGATATGTGCTACGCATTTTTATGTGTTTCATGAGCTTGCTCAATTTCTTACCTTGTTATAATGCAGTGTGTCTATTGTATTTGGACTACGTTGTATCCACCTACTTGTGTTCTGACCGACTTTCCTTCATTCGTGACTTTTGTCATGTTCACCTTGTGGTATTATCCATTTCGTATGGGCATACCCTCACATCCCTTAGTTTTCATGCTCTGTTTAGAGAGTTGGATGGCAACATCGCAACCTTTGGTTTTCAATTTTTATGGTTTTTTATCCTTTTTGTATTTATTTTATTATAATTATACTATTATATTTTTTATTTATCACTGTTAGATAGAAAGAAAAATAAGTTTTGAATTTTTAGAATCAAAATCAAGCGCGACGGCTAACACCGCATAGTGGTGACAAATAGCCATCGGTAGTGACAAATAGGCTTCAAGGCTGACAAATGTGGTTGCTCAATTTTAACTGGCTGCTCACTCTTTCTGCTTCTTCTGATCTCCCTTCTTCTCTTTCTGCTCTATCTTCTCCTATCAGATGGATCTGGTCCGCTCTCCTTCTCTCGTCCCCTATTGAATAGACGATCCACGTGTCAGATCTTGAGGACGCAGTGTAACCACGTGGCTGATCGTTCTTTATTCTTGAAGCCTATTTGTCAGCTTTGAAGTCTATTTGTCATCACTGATGACTATTTGTCACCACTATGCGGTGTTAGCCGTTGCAGTATCTCTCTCCGGCCTCTCGTCTACTTCATGTCTAAGAGAAACAGCCTGCGGCTGATGTATCCGGACGAAAGAAACCTCGGTCCAAGCGATTTCATGATCGACAAAAAGGAAGGATCGAGAGTCAGAAAAGTTGGGGGAGATGGAATGATCTTCGTGGTCCCGTCGCTTCGATTTTCACAAAGCTGGGGAGGCACAAAGACTCTTTTGCCCTCTGGGGGTTTCATCTCCTTCCTATAAATAGAGACTCTGTGGGAAACCCTAAGGACATCTTGAGTTCCTTTGGCAGTCAAAGACACTCTCGTGAAGATGTCGTCGTCTGAGAAGTCAGATTCTTCGTCAGAGCAGGTTCCCGCCAAACGGCTATGCTTCCGAAAGGAAGCCCTGTCTGTGCCGGACCAACCATCAGGGGAAAGCAGCGGCGGTGACGTTTCGGAGTAATACAAGCAGGGGTATCTGCAAGGGTGGCAGGACGCCTTGGCGACGGTGGACCGCATGTTTTGTAACAAGGGGGTGTTGAGCCTCCAACTTGACAGGTTCCGTCCCAAAGAGGACGAGTAACCACTTGTACCCTCTTCCCCTATCAATATAATTTCTTTTTCTACAACCTTTCTTTGCATGATGGATGCTCGATCTTTGTGTGATGTAGTTGCCGTCAAATGAAGGATACCATCCATCGCAGGTAGGGGTTACCTTTACGAATGGGAGTTCTTCCCCTATAAGTAGCAGGGTTTGTCGATGGTTCTAATATTAGTAGGGCTTATCTTCATGCTCATAGTTCATCGTTATGATCCATTTGTCACCCTTCATGTACATTTGTCCCCCCCGTTGATATATTTGTCACTACTAATAGGCATTTTTCACTTTTAGCATGCAGGAGTTGTCGCCTTTGCCCCTGGCAGCCGTCACCTTTGTGCATTTTTCACCGTTAAGAGCCTTTTGTCACCCCTCATGCACATTTGTCGCCCCTGTCAACCTATTTGTCACCACTAATGTGCATTTATTGCCTTTGTCAACTTATTTGTCACCAATAATATGCATTCATCACCGTTATCATTCATTTTACTCTGCTGCTCTCACATACGGAAGGTGAACCCAAAAGAGAAAATAAATATAATAATAATAAAAATCCATAAAAATGATAATCAATAGATACAATAATTTGTCACATAGACAAGAAAATAACAAACAAACTATGAAAATGATATTCAATTAATATAATAATGATAAAATAATTATAAAATAACAAAAAACCATAAAAATGATAATCAATAAATACGATAATACTAAAATAATTATGAAAATGATACAAAATCATAAAATTCATAAACAATAAATACAATAATAATAAAATAATTATGAAAATTACTATAAAATCATAAAAAATATAATTAATAAATACAACATTAACAAAAAAAGGTAAAAATGATAGAAAAATATACATCATAAATGACAATAAACTCATAAATATCACCCTCATCTGTCAACTTATTTGTCACCACGGAACGTTTATGACCCATTTGTCATGGAGTCGACTCAGCCCATCTCTATCATCTATATGTTACCCAATTTCAAATGACCCATTTGTCATCCATAGTAACTCATTTTGTCACCTATATGAGTTATTTGTCACCCTTAGTAACTCATTTACCACCCATATGATCCATTTGTCACCGTCAGTAACCCATTTGTCACCCTTGGTAACTCATTTGAACCCATATGATCCTTTTTCCACCCTTCCTTACTGTTGAGTATATCCAGGTGATTTTGATGATAACAAAACCCAGGTTATGTGTTTTCTCATGTGCTATGTTTCAACAATCAAGTTCGATTTTAACACGCATTCAAAGCTACTTCACCATGTGTTATGCTTAATTGTCTAAACCCTTCCAAATGCATAAATCCTTGTGTTGGTTTCCAAACCACCAAGGCTAAGCTTAAACCCACTCACCTTGATTGGAATAAGGTAGCCATAAACTGATTCGTTCATGTATGATATTGTATTGGCTAACCTTTTATTTTTTACAGAAAACCCAGCCAGCGGTCGACCGATTTTCCCAACAACGAACGGGCATTTCCTGTAAAATTTCAGGTCGACCGCCAGCTTACACAGGTCGACCGCCAGCTTCGAAAAGCCCCTATTTTTGACTTTTTATTCCCAACGTGGGAAGTCTTTCTTCTAGGAATTGTTTAATCCTAAAGTCACAAATTTCACCATGATTTGTGGATCTGGTATGTGGCATGTCCCTTGACCACCCAAGATCTATAAATAATCTCATTGGGGTCAAAAACCTAATTGATTCAAGCAAGATCAAGGGAGGCCATCAAGGAGAAGAAGAGGTGCACTGTAGCTTCGTGAACAGTGCTTCGAGCAAGAAGTTCTTCATCCAAGTGCAAGCTTCTCAAGTTGATTTGAAGGCCATTGAAGTGTAGATCGAGCGGGGAGCCAGCTTCATCAAATACCATCTTCATCCACTAAGGGGGAGCTTGAATTTGTTTCTTCATTTTCTGTTTTCTCATTCCAATCTTGCTGGACTTTAATTTTGTGTTCTTGTAATATTCAAACATCTGTGTGTGTGTGGATCTACGCAGATCCATGTGTGTGTGTGTGTGTGAGTGATCTTCTTATCCTTCACTCTTCTTTGTGTTTTGGTGCTTGTGCACCTTCGTGGAAATTCTAAATTCACACGAGTGTGTGTGTGTGTGTTCTTTGATCATGTAACCTTCTACAATATAGTGTGTGAATTCTCACAATCGGTGAGGGGTGGACGTAGGTTGTAGTTGTTGCATCCGAACCACCTAAAAATCGTTGTGTTCTGTGTGATTTGATCCTTATCTCCTACCTCCTATTCTGTTCTAGCTTGGTTGCATTGTCACGTCCCGAGCGCGGAAGATACCCGGAGACGCGTGACGAGTTTATATCGATCATGTCAATCAGAGTATTTAGTGTATTCGACACCAAATCAGAGATGCGCAAAAAGTAAAGATAACCCAATCCTTTATTCAATCACAACCTCAAAGTACTTCTATAAAAATTCACTTAACGAAAGTGCTATGACCCAATAAAAGAAAAAGTACAATGGTTGACTTAAGAACTTTGAAAGATAAGACTAGTAGACGCTTGGATAGACGGAGAACTCTACTCTCTTCACTCTTGATCTTCCCAGTCCGATTGAGTCTCGTCGTCGGACTTACCTGAAACATAGGGAAACACTGAGTGAGCGAACGCTCAGTAGGAAATTATATCTCAAGAACTAGCAAGGGGTTTAAGTAATTATATTTTTATGAATGCACTATAGCTATGCATGCTCGCATAAAACGATAAGATAGAGAGTATATCAACAAGATAACAAGGTCAACTATTCATGAACTTTCAAGTGATAGATGTCAGGATGTTCAAGCAAGTAATTTCATCATGTCATGTCGAGAACTTGGCTATCACGTTTCAAGCAAGCAAGTATATAAATTACCCTTTTTTCGGGTCACGCAAGTCATGTCATGTCATGTACGAGTCAAGTACGAGATTTTTTTTTTTGTGGAATGTCCAATCAAGCTAGTCATGCACTTCGGTACAATGCCAATACCGTTATCATTACAACTCCCATGGGCACTAGTACTTTTGGGTGCTCCTCCCAGGACCAGATCGGGCCCTATATGCGCAGGCATTGATCATGTATTTTGACATCCACTTTGTGTATAGCCAATATGGAGTTTCAAGGATAAAGAACTTGTATGAACTTAGAGGTAGATAGCATTTCAAGGATTTGAACATGACCATAATGACGATAATAACGGTGCAATCACAAGTATCGATAAAACTAGGTGGAATTGATTCCCTAACTTGGGTACCATGACAAGTAAGTGCCCACAAGTATATGGTCACTCTTTTAATATAGAATTGAGGTCCACAAGAACATCATAATAATGTTTGATATAGAATTGGGGTCCACAAGAACATCACAATAATGGCATGCTTTCCCCGTTCATTAAGATAATTCTCATATCATACACATAGCATAACATGAGGGCCAGTATACCATGTTTCTATAGAGTGACATGGCAAAGTAGGGTGATAGGTTTTCATGGTACAACCTGCTCAATCGGCCTTGAGGGAATCCAAGGCTCGAGGAGTCTTACGGAGGTCTCTATGACTAACTCGCTAGTCCAAAGGAACGGAATGTCCAATGGAGAGCTTGTATGTCACTGAGAGTTAGTGGATAAACGATAAAACATCATGAAACATGGGACTATATTCACGGAGTGGAATTATAGTGCCGATATACATACTCACGTATATATATATATATATATATATATATATATAGATAATGAAATCCTCGGTCAATAGAAACATTGTAAAATAGTACCACAGGAAAATAGCGACATATCTAAAGTCATTAATCATGGAATTAACGCCTTATACAGGGGCATTTATTTACAATTTGACGGCTTGTTCAACAGTCGTCCATTCTGTATTTCTATTTTGCAGAATTTAGATAATATGGAATTTTAACAAAAACGCGCCCTGGACAGGGGCGTTACTTTTCAATTAGCGCCCTGTTCTGGGGCATCAGTTCAATAAGAGACGACCTGCATCAGGTCGTTATTTCAACATTTTCCAAGATTTCTGATAATAAAATTTCAGGAACAAATTATATAGTGAGGACCAAAAAAATAGCAGGATTCCACTAGGATGATCATGCATTAGATTAGATTCATGGTTTCATAGATACAGAATTTTAAACATGAGTAATTATCAATTATAAGAAATTGACGACTCCTGGTCAGGGCGTCAAAATAAGAATTAGCGCCCTTGGAAGGGTCGCCTTATTCAAAATTCACCAAAAATATTTGAAAACGTAGTAAAACTATATGCATAAGATCATGGATGAATTTATTTCAGAATCTATACTAGTTTGGACTACGCTCTTGAGAAAACCTACCTTTTTGAATTGGTTGACATACGTGAAGATTGATTAAAGAAGGTGAATGATACTCTGTTTTAATACAAGACAGCAACAGCAGAAAGAAGAAGCAGCCCCTTGCAGAAGCAGAAGAAAGCTTCCTCCTTTCACGGTCGTTTGGCTGCAAGAGGAAGAAGGAAGGTGAAGATCAATCTACGTTCTTCACACGGTAACAGTAACAACTCTTCCCTGTTGCAGTCAACCTGCACAAAGAGGATGAATAGATCGTTTGACGAAGAACCCATGATCTTCTCTTTGACACGAGAGTTGCTACTTACTGTAGACTTCCTACCTGAAATAAGATGAAGACATTAGTCTTCATACTCATACATAACCGAAGGTGAAAGCAAAATAATGAAGAACAACTTACGTTCCTCACGGATGACAGCAGCAATACATAGAACGCCAAACAGCGGTCTGGGTCGAACAGCAGGATATTTATAAGATTTTTAGAACCCTAATGGAGTTAGTGTTGTATTGGAAGTAATGTTTCCCTCATAGAGTCCTTCCCATAATCAATCTCCCTCGTAGTTATCTAGAACTTGCCCTGGATAGTGTCCTGGTTCGAACGAAACTCGAACGGAATTAACGCCTTGCCATAGGGCGTTAGTTTAAATTGACGCCTTTGTTAAAGTCATTTCTTACGTAAAACGCGTCCATGTGGAGGGCGTCATGTTTACTTGCCCTTTTTATTATTTTGGCCGTTTAAGAATTGACGACATCTGCTGTGGTCGTCCTTTCTGGAATTCGCACCTAATATAAGGGCGTTTCTTTTTGAAGTAGCGCCTTGAATCAAGGCGTTATTTACATTTTGGTTTATTATTTACTTCTTTAGGCTCTTATCATTTATTCATTAAATCTTTTAATCTTATTTTGATCAATTGGGGTTTTTATTTCCTTTTATTTTTACCAGGGTTGCTACACCCTCCCTCACTTAAAAGAATTTGATCCCCAAATTCAATCGCAAATATATATATGTGTGGAGAGTGTAGAGTACATACCTCTTAAAATAATTCTGAAAATCGTTTCCTCTTGGATTACTCAGTCTCCCAGGTGGCTTCGTGTTCAGAACATTTACTCCATTGCACCTTTAGCATGGGGATGACTTTATTCCTTAATATTCGTACCTCGCGATCAAGGATTTTCATGGGCCTTTGTTCATAAGTGAGATCTCTTTGAATCACCAGGTCTCCATGATCAATGATATGTGACGGATCATGCACATATTTCTTTAACATTGATATGTGGAATACATTATGAACTTCGGACTATTGAGGAGGTAAAGCGACGCGATAAGCAACCTTGCCAACCCTTTCTAGTATTTCAAAAGGTCCGATAAATCTTGGCGTGAGCTTGCCCTTAACACCAAATCTCCTTATTCCACGTCCAGGTGATATCTTGAGAAAGACGTGATCTCCGACTTGGAATTCGAGATCTCTTCTTCTTGTATCAGCATAAGCCTTTTGTCTAGACTGAGTTACTTGCAGTCTTTCTCTAATCAACTGTATCTTCTCGGTGGTATCCCTTACCATGTCTGGACCTAACAGTTGTTTCTCTCCAACTTCGTCCCAGCATAAGGGTGATCGGCAACTCCTTCCGTATAAGGCTTCGAAAGGTGCCATTTGTATACTTGCCTGGTAACTGTTATTGTATGCAAATTCAACCAACGGCAAGTGATCATGCCAGCTTCCTCCAAAATCAATGATGCATGCCCTAAGCATATCTTCAACCACCTGATTAGTTCTCTCGGTCCGACCATCCGTTTGAGGATGAAAAGCTGTACTAAAGTTAAGTCTCGATCCCAACGAATATTGTAGTCCTTTCCAAAAATGCGAAGTAAAACGGGGATCTCTATCAGACACAATTGAAACAGGAATGCCATGTAATCTGACTACCTCTTTTATGTATAATGCAGCCAGAACATCAACTGACCACCGACTCTTGATTGGCAAGAAGTGTGCTGATTTGGTCAATCGATCAATGATAACCCATATTCAATCATATCCTCCTTTTGATTTAGTTAGACCCATGATGAAATCCATACCAATATCCTCCCACTTCCATTTGGGAATATCCAGAGGATGTAGTTTTCCGGCAGGCTTCTAGTGTTCAGCCTTAACTTGTTGGCAGGTGAGACAACGAGACACAAAGTCCGCGACTTCTCTCTTCATGTTGGGCCACCAGAAATTCATTTTCACATCTTGGTACATTTTGGTAGATCCTGGATGAATTGTGTACCTTGATCTGTGAGCTTCATCTAAGATCATATTCTTTAATTCTAGACAATCCGGTATACAAGTTCTATTTTGGAATAACAACCTTCCATCTGAAGCTAGTTGGAACACAGATTGTCCTTCTAGTTTGCCCTTGATTTCCACTAATACCGGGTCACTACCTTGAAGTCCTTGTATTTTGGATAGCAAGTCTGGCTGTATGCTCATATGGGATAAGGTGACACACCTACTGTCCTTGTCCATGCTTATATTAAGTCTAGTGAATTGTTCTAGCAACTTCCACTCCTGAATCATACAATTGGCTAATAATGCTCTCGACTTTCGACTAAGGGCATCAGCTACAGGATTACCCTTTCTAGGATGATATTGTATAGTAAAGTCGAAGTCCTTAAAATATTCTAGCCAACGTCTTTGCCTCATATTCAATTCCTTCTGAGAGAAGAGATACTTAAGACTTTTATGGTCAGAGTATACAAGAAACTGCACTCCATACAGATAATGTCTCCATATCTTTAGTGCAAATACTACCGCAGCCAATTCTAAATCATGAACTGGGTAGTTCTCCTCGTGCTTCTTCAATTGGTGAGAAGAGTAGGCTATAACCTTCCCTTGTTGCATTAAAACACATCCGAGGCCAATGCCAGATGCATCGGTGTATACCTCGAACTTTTCTCCTTCAATTGGTAGAGCTAAGACTGGGGCAGTAGTTAAGTGATCCTTGAGAGCTTGGAAGCTTCATTCACAATCCTCGCTCCATTCATAGCGTATCTCCTTGCGAGTTAGCCTAGTGAGTGGTACGGATATCTTGGAGAAATCCTTGATGAATCGCCGATAGTAGCCCGCAAGACCCAAGAAACTACGGACCTCGCTAGCATTGGTCGGTCTTTTCCAATTCCTTACAGCTTCAACCTTTGATGAATCTACGGATAAATCATCTTTTGATATAACATGCCCCAAGAAAGCTACTTCTCTTAACCAAAATTCACATTTGCTGAGCTTTGCATATAGCTGATTTGTCCTCAATATCTGTAATGCAATTCTTAAATGTTCCTCATTCTCTCCCTTGGTCTTGGAGTAAATCAATATATCATCAATGAAAACCACCACGAATTGATCTAGATAAGGTCTGAATATACTATTCATCAACTGCATGAAGGCAGCAGGGGCATTTGTTAGTCCGAAAGGCATAACAACAAACTCATAATGGCCATACCTGCTTCTGAATGCGGTCTTATGAATGTCATCATCCTTGATCCTTAGTTGGTGATAACCTGACCTGAGATCAATCTTTGAAAAATACTTGGATCCAGATATTTGATCAAATAACTCATCGATTCTCGACAGTGGATACTTGTTCTTGATAGTGAGATGATTCAACTGTCGATAGTCGATGCATAATCTCATGGATCCATCTTTCTTCTTTACAAATAGCACAGGTGCTCCCCACGGGGAAGTGCTTGGTCTAACAAATCCCTTCTTGAGAAGTTCCATCAATTGCTCCTTCAGCTCCTTGAGTTCGACAGGGGACATCCTATATGGTGCCTTAGAAACTGGTCCAGCACCAGGGACCAAATCGATGGTGAAGGCCACTTCTCTTTGTGGGGGTAATCCAGGCAAATCTTCCGGAAACTCATCCGGAAATTCTTGCACAACCGGGATGTCTTCTAGTTTAGTTTCCTTAGCCTCCTTAATCGTGACAAACACAAGGAAAGATACACATCCTTTCTTTATTAGCTTGCTAGCTCGGAGAGCCGAAATAAGAGGTGACTTGCTCCGACTCTTAGGGCTAGAATAGACTAGTTCTGGAAAGTCCTTAAAAGTAACTTTGCTGTTACGGCAATCCATAGTTGCCTGGTACCTAGACAACCAGTCTGCTCCCAATATGACATCATATTCCTTTAGGTCTAGACATATGAGGTTGATAGGAAGATTTCTTCCTTTTACTAAGACTTCACAGTTTTGGTAATGGTGCGTAATATCGGTTTCGATTCCGAGAGGAGTAGATAAAAATATTTTCATCCATTCCGGTTCCATAGGCAGTGGGTCAGCAAACTTCTTGGAAATAAAAGAATGCGATGCACCCGTATCAAATAAGACATGTGCAGACTTGGAACAAACTTTCAGTGTAACTTCTACTAGTCCGCCTTCGTCTTCTTCGGTCTCCTTAATTGCGTGGAGACGAGCGTTCTTCGTTACCGGGCGCTTTCCGTCACCGACTTGATCGTTGAGTAGGGGACAGTCGGGAATCCGATGATCACGGCTCCCACAACGGAGACACGCTCCAAGTTTCCTCCAGCATTCTTCGGCTTTATGACCCGCCTTGTCACAATGTTTGCATACTATATTTGAAGGTGTAGTGGTGATGGAGAAAGGCTTGGTCTTCTTGAACTTTTGCTCCTGGGAGGGAATGCCTCCATTACTTGGCCTCTTCTTGAAGTTAGGTTTGAAGGTGCCGGAGCTAGTAACATTCTCCTTCTTGTCTTTCCCACGGATCCTATCAGATAGTTCCATGGCATCTTCTAGTAATTGGGCTCGTCGAACCATCTCCGAATAGACTTGTATGTCCATCGGTGCCAATTGTGTGATATATTGGGGCCTGAGCCCATTACGGAATCTTCGAGCTTTCATCTTCTCAGAACTAACTAAGTGTTTAGCGTACCGAGACAGCCTAGAGAACTGCGCTTCATATTCAGCCACCGACAAAGATCGTTGCTTAAGTGCGGCGAATTCAGCGGCTTTCTTCTCTTGAACTCGATCTGAGAAATATTTATTATTGAAATGTTCAACAAACTCCTCCCAAGTAACTTGTCCTTGATCTAATGTGGCTTCTACCGACTCCCACCAGCATCGGGCATCTCTTTCTAATTGAATTGTGGCTAACAGGACCTTCTCTTGGTCCGAGCATTGCATGACTCTAAAAACACGTTCTGTCTCTCGGATCCAGTGTTCGGCATCATCTGGATCAGTGGATCCCATGAACTTAGGAGGGTTCATGTTCTTGAAGCTTTGGTGGAGATTTCCTGCTCCACGATGTGCACCTCCTTGTGCCACTTGTTGAAGTGCCTGGGTCATGCCTAGGAGAGTGCGTTGCATGTTGCGCCATTGAGCACGTTCGGCAGCCATTGTCCTACATTTATAATAGCTATTAGTATGTGATTACGTTCAAAGGCTTTTAATTCTATTTGACTTTAACCCTTGGTTCTACCCAATTCTCACTGGTTAGAGGTTCAAACTTATCCTTGGACTTGGGTTTCCTAGGAATTGAATACCCTAGGCTCTGATACCACAAAAACTGTCACGCCCCGAGCGCGGAAGATACCGGAGACGCGTGACGAGTTTATATCGATCATGTCAATCAGAGTATTTAGTGTATTCGACACCAAATCAGAGATGCGCAAAAAGTAAAGATAACCCAATCCTTTATTCAATCACAACCTCAAACAATCCTTTATTCAATCACAACCTCAAAGTACTTCTATTACAATTCACTTAACGAAAGTGCTATGACCCAATAAAAGAAAAAGTACAATGGTTGACTTAAGAACTTTGAAAGATAAGACTAGTAGACGCTTGGATAGATGGAGAACTCTACTCTCTTCACTCTTGATCTTCCCCGTCCGATTGAGTCTCGTCGTCGGACTTACCTGAAAAGTAGGGAAACACTGAGTGAGCGAACGCTCAGTAGGAAATTATATCTCAAGAACTAGCAAGGGGTTTAAGTAATTACATTTTTATGAATGCACTATAGCTATGCATGCTCGCATAAAACGACAAGATAGAGAGTATATCAACAAGATAACAAGGTGAACTATTCATGAACTTTCAAGTGATAGATGTCAGGATGTTCAAGCAAGTAATTTCATCATGTCATGTAGAGAACTTGGCTATCACGTTTCAAGCAAGCAAGTATATAAATTACCCTTTTTTCGGGTCACGCAAGTCATGTCATGTCATGTACGAGTCAAGTACGAGATTTTTTTTTTTTTGTGGAATGTCCAATCAAGCTAGTCATGCACTTCGGTACAATGCCAATACCGTTATCATTACAACTCCCATGGGCACTAGTACTTTTGGGTGCTCCTCGCAGGACCAGATCGGGCCCTATATGCGTAGGCATTGATCATGTATTTTGACATCCACTTTGTGTATAGCCAATATGGAGTTTCAAGGATAAAGAACTTGTATGAACTTAGAGGTAGATAGCATTTCAAGGATTTGAACATGACCATAATGACAATAATAACTGTGCAATCACGAGTATCGATAAAACTAGGTGGAATTGGTTCCCTAACTTGGGTACCATGACAAGTAAATGCCCACAAGTAGATGGTCACTCTTTTAATATAGAATTGAGGTCCACAAGAACATCATAATAATGTTTGATATAGAATTGGGGTCCACAAGAACATCACAATAATGGCATGCTTTCCCCGTTCATTAAGATAATTCTCATATCATACATATAGCATAACATGAGGGCCGGTATACCATGTTTCTATAGAGTGACATGGCAAAGTAGGGTGATAGGTTTTCATGGTACAACCTGCTCAATCGGCCTTGAGGGAATCCAAGGCTCGAGGAGTCTTACGGAGGTCTCTATGACTAACTCGCTAGTCCAAAGGAACGGAATGTCCAATGGAGAGCTTGTATGTCACTGAGAGTTAGTGGGTAAACGATAAAACATCATGAAACATGGGACTATATTCACGGAGTGGAATTATAGTGCCGATATACATACTCACTATATATATATATATATATATATAGATAATGAAATCCTCGATCAATAGAAACAGTGTAAAATAGTACCACAGGAAAGTAGCGACTTATCTAAAGTCATTAATCATGGAATTAACGCCTTATACAGGGGCGTTTATTTACAATTTGACGGCTTGTTCAGCAGTCGTCCATTCTGTATTTCTATTTTACAGAATTTAGATAATATGAAATTTTAACAAAAACACGCCCTGGACAGGGGCGTTACTTTTCAATTAGCGCCCTGTTCTGGGGCGTCAGTTCAATAAGAGACGACCTGCATCAGGTCGTTATTTCAACATTTTTCAAGATTTCTGATAATAAAATTTCAGGAACAAATTATATAGTGAGGACCAGAAAAATAGCAGGATTCCACTAGGATGATCATGCATTAGATTAGATTCATGGTTTCATAGATACAGAATTTTAAACATGGGTAATTATCAATTATAAGAAATTGACGACTCCTGGTCAGGGCGTCAAAATAAGAATTAGCGCCCTTGGAAGGGTCGCCTTATTCAAAATTCACCAAAAATATTTGAAAACGTAGTAAAACTATATGCATAAGATCATGGATGAATTTATTTCAGAATCTATACTAGTTTGGACTACGCTCTTTAGAAAACCTACCTTTTTGAATTGGTTGACAGACGTGAAGATTGATTGAAGACGGTGAATGATACTCTGTTTTAATACAAGACAGCAACAGCAGAAAGAAGAAGCAGCCCCTTGCAGAAGCAGAAGAAAGCTTCCTCCTTTCACGGTCGTTTGGCTGCAAGAGGAAGAAGGAAGGTGAAGATCAATCTACGTTCTTCACACGGTAACAGTAACAACTCTTCCATGTTGCAGTCAACCTGCACAAAGAGGATGAATAGATCATTTGACGAAGAACCCACGATCTTCTCTTTGACACGAGAGTTGCTACTTACTGTAGACTTCCTACATGAAATAAGATGAAGACATTAGTCTTCATACTCATACATAACCGAAGGTGAAAGCAAAATAATGAAGAACAACTTACGTTCCTCACGGATGACAGCAGCAATACACAGAATGCCAAACAGCGGTCTGGGTCGAACAGCAGGATATTTATAGGATTTTTAGAACCCTAATGGAGTTAGTGTTGTATTGGAAGTAATGTTTCCCTCATAGAGTCCTTGCCATAATCAATCTCTCTCGTAGTTATCCAAAACTTGCCCTGGATAGTGTCCTGGTTCGAACGAAACTCGAACGGAATTAACGCCTTGCCATAGGGCGTTAGTTTAAATTGATGCCTTTGTTAAAGTCATTTCTTACATAAAACGCGTCCATGTGGAGGGCGTCACGTTTACTTGCCCTTTTTATTATTTTGGCCGTTTAAGAATTGACGACATCTGCTGTGGTCGTCCTTTCTGGAATTCGCGCCTAGTATAAGGGCGTTTCTTTTTGAAGTAGCGCCTTGAATCAAGGCGTTATTTACATTTTGGTTTATTATTTACTTCTTTAGGCTCTTATCATTTATTCATTAAATCTTTTAATCTTATTTTGATCAATTGGGGTTTTTATTTCCTTTTATTTTTACCAGGGTTGCTACATGCATACTGCGTTATCATAGTTCCTTTGTTTAGATCTAGCTTTATTAACCTCCTTAAGCTAGATCTTTGGTATATCAAAAGGTAGCTTCTGATCGACACGGTCAATCCTGTCAAGAGGAAAATATCTTGTGTGAGAGAATCTTCAGATTCTCGAACTCCACCTAGTATCAAAGAACTACTGTAAGGGTTGTTTTAGCTAGATTCGTTTCGTTATCCATCTGATCTATTCTTGTTTGTTGCTTGCTCCTAATACTTGATTTTGAATCGGGTATAAGTTCTTAAAATCTGTAATCACCCAATGCACCCCCTCTTGGGTGTCATTGATCGCAGGACTTCAATTGGTATCAGAGCAAGGCTCTATTTCTTTCAGATCTAACGATCTAGAGTAAGATCCAGATCAATGGCAAACAAGGGTATGATGCCTGAGGGTCACTCCATTCATCGTCCTTCATACTTCGAGGGCTCAAATTACTCCTATTGGAAAAATAGAATGCATATTTTCTTGAGAGCCCAGGAGTATGAGATCTGGAGAGTTGTGGACAAGGGTCCTTACAAACTCTCTGACGATGAAGAGAAATGGACACCCGAGGAGATTAAAAAATGCACTGTCAATTTTAATGCTATGAATATTATGTAATGTGCTATACATCCTAATGAATTTTCTCATGTATCCATGTGTAGCTCAGCGAAGGAAATGTGGGACAAGTCACGGCTCCTATATGAAGGAACCTCTGAGGTCAAGGAAACCAAGGCGAACCTTCTAGTCAGAGATTATGAGCTGTTCAAAATGAAACCCGAAGAAACAATTTCCGAAATGTTTGCAAGGCTAACTGATTTCACAAATGGTCTCAAAAGCCTTGGGAATGAGTACACAAACTCCAACCTGGTAAGGAAAGTTCTAAGGTCAGTTCCATCCGCGTGGCACACAAAAGCCACAGTGATTGAAGATTCCAAAAATCTATCCACACTTTCCTTGGATGAACTCATAGGGTCGCTCATGACCTATGAAATAAATATGAAGAGAACAGCCGAGAAAGATACGAACAAGAAGAAGGTAATCGGATTGAAAGCTCATCAATCTGATGAAGACCTTCAAGAAGAAGAATCAAGTGAAGGAAGCAACGAAGAAGAAGACTTGGCCATGATAACTCACCAAGTGAGAAGGTTTTTGAAGAAGAAGAGAAACATCCAAGGCAATTTCAGAAAGGGGCAAAGGAAGCCCACTCAAACCAAGGGCGAACCAAGCAAACCAAGTAGCATCATATGCTACAAATGCAAGAAGCCCGGGCACATGAGGGGAGAGTGCCCAGATCTGAAGAAGAAATTCAAGAAATATAAATTCAGAAAGCTCAAAGTCATGGTTGCCACATGGAGTGATGAAGAGGACGAACCGTCCGATGAGGAGATACAAGAACTCGTGGAAAGCCTGTGCCTCATGGCACACGAGGATGACTCAACGGAGGTAAATTCTGACCCTGGTTTTATTTTCAATGAACAATGGGAGTCGGAATATAAAAATTTGTATATTAAATACAAGAAAATCATATCTGAAAATAAAACTCTCAAAAAGAAGATTGATGAGCTAACACATGAGGACATTTTTGTTATGTTTTAAAAATTGGAACATGAATGGTTTTAGGTAGCGAAAGAAAAAGAAAGCATGTTGCAAATAATTTCAGCTAGTGAGAAAAATCAGGAGGAATTGATGTGTAAATTTTTAGAAATTGAAAAAGCTGTTGAGAAGTTGAAAAATGAAGAAGAAGTTCTAAAATCCACAAATTCAGAACTTGAAAAGGAAAATATGAGTCTGGGTGAAGAAGTGGCTGAACTTCAGTCCACCTTATCTAGATTTGTCAAGGGCAAACAAAACTTAGAGAACTTGTTGGGAGTGAAAGTCAACTTTCAAAAGGAATGATTGGGGTACATTCCCCAAAACAAAAAATCTTTTGAGCGTAAGATCACTACATCCTATGTTCATGAAAAAGAAAACAATCATGCTTCATGTTCCAACTCTAAGCCAAAACATGTCCAACCTAAACCACGACAATTTCAAAGAAAGTTTGTACCTGTTAATTGTTATCATTGTGGTAGATTTGGTCATGTTGTTGTAAATTGCTGGTTCAAATAAAACTCACCAAGAAATCATGTTTTTTGGACTAAGAAAAGATATGCATAAAATTAGACTAACTCCTACGGACCCAAACTAGCTTGGGTACCAAAAACAATTGCATGACAATGTTGTTTCTTACAGATATGTCGTGAAGCTATGGGCAGCAAGTGGTACTTGGACAGTGGCTGCTCAAGGCATATGACAGGGGACAGGAAGGCGTTCGCTATGCTGCAAGATAAGGATGGAGGCTCAGTTGCCTTTGGTGGAAAAGATAAAGGTAAAATAATTAGAATTGACAACATAGGTAAGAATTCTGAAACCTTAATTGAAAATGTTCTTTTGGTGAAATGTTTGAATCATAACTTGCTGAGCATAAGTCAATTGTGTGACAAGGGTTTTAAAATTATTTTTGATGAAACCCACTGCCTTGTCATAAATAAAACTTCAAATGAAATCAGATTCATCGGCAAGAGAAGTAACAATGTCTACACTATTGATCTTGATGATGTTTCTTGTGATGATAAGTGTTTGATAGGTAACAATCATGATAATACATAGCTATGGCACCGAAGACTAGGTCATGCTAGTTTTGGAGTAATCTCCAAATTGTCTAAACATGACTTGGTGAATGGTTTGCCAAAACTAAAGTTTGAAAGTGATAAAATTTATGAGGCTTGCACAAAAGGCAAGCAAACACGCATATCCTTCAAAAACAAGAACATTGTTTCTACCTCCCGGCCTTTGGAATTGCTGCATCTTGATTTGTTTGGCCCAACTAGGACATCAAGCCTAGGAGGGAAATCCTATGGTTTTATGATTGTTGATGATTATTCCAGATTCACTTGGGTGTTATTTCTATCCAATAAAAATGATGCATTGATGGAATTTCAAGTGTTTTGCAGGAAAATCTAAAATGATAGAGGCTACCTTATCACTACTATCCAAAGTGATCATGGTGGCGAATTTGAAAATCATAAGTTCAGCAATTTCTGTGAAGAGCACGGGTATACATACAACTTCTCATCACCAAGGACGCCCCAACAAAATGGAGTGGTGGAAAGAAAAAATAGAACATTGATAGACATGGCACGGACCATGTTAAGTAAAAACTCTCTATCAAAATATTTTTGAGCTGAGGCGGTAAGCACAGCGTGTTACATCATCAACAGGGCAATGGTAAGGTCCATTTTGAAGAAAACTCCATATGAGCTCAAGGGTAAGAAATCGATTATTTCCCATCTTAAACTCTTTGGATGTTCATGTTTCATCTTGAACAATGGTAAGTCCAACCTAGGTAAGTTTGATGAGAAAAGTGACAAGGGAACCTTCCTAGGCTATGCACTTAATTCTAGAGCCTATCGAGTATTTAACAAACGGAGTTTGGTTGTTGAAGAAAGTCCTCATGTAATTTTTGATGAATCTGAACTAAAACTGACTACTCAAACTGTAGATGCAGGAGAAGCTCCCAAAAACTCAACTAATGCAGGAACATCGAAAGCCAAGGATGAACCAAAGGAAGGAATACCTAGCAAGAGTGAAGAAGATGAAGATCCTTCAATTGAAACACTGTAAGAGCAGCAAGTGCAGCACCCCGACTTGCCAATCACCTCCATATTCTTAAAGGATCATCCAGTTGAAAACATAATCAGTAATCCTCAAGATGGGGTAAGAACCAGAGCATCCTTAAGACAAGTAGAAGAAGAGGATTTGATTGCCTTAATCTCACAGGAAGAGCCTAAGGATATCCACGAAGCTCTTCAAAATGAATCCTAGATCCAGGCTATGCATGAAGAGTTGCACCAGTTCGAAAGAAACTAGGTGTGGACTCTAGTGCCACGGCCTAAGAATCAATAAATTATCGAAACCCGATGAGTTTTCAGAAATAAGTTAAATGATACATGATTGGTTGTTAGGAACAAGGCCCGACTTGTGGCCAAATGGTATAGCCAGAAGATGGGTATTGATTTTGATGAGTCTTTTACACCGGTTGCTAGTCTAGAAGCAGTCCGGATCTTATTGTCTTATACTTGCTCATCTAACTTTAAATTGTTTCAAATAGATGTTAAATCTACGTTTCTAAATGGGTATATCAAGGAGGATATTTTTGTAGAACAACCTCCAGATTTTGAAGACCCTAAGCATCCACAACATGTGTACAAGCTCCAGAAGGCCTTGTACGGACTGAAGCAAGCATCAAGGACATGGTATGAACGGCTCACGTCATTTCTGATTGAAAATGATTTCAAGAGAGGTAAGGTTGATCAAACACTTTTACCAAAGAAATCAGATAAAGATATATTAGTAGTTCAAGTGTATGTGGATGACATAACCTTTGGAGCTACTAATAATGTGCTATATGATGAATTTGCAGAAATCACGCAAGGTGGATTTGAGATGAGCCTAATGGGTGAACTAACATTCTTTCTTGGACTGCAGGTGAGCAAACACCTAAAGGCATTTTCATAAGCCAAGCCAAGTACATAATGGAGCTTTTGAAAAAATATGGGATGGCTGAAGCAAAACTTTTGTCAACTCCAATGGCCACAACCTCGAAGTTAGACAAAGATGAAAATGGTAAAACAGTATATCCTACACTGTTTCGAGGTATGATCGGATCACTACTGTATCTTACAGCATGCCGCCCTGACATTCAATTCAGTGTATGTCTTTGTGCCCATTTTCAGTCATGCCCTAAAGAATCTCACTTATCGGCTGTTAAACGCATCTTTAGATATTTACTTGGCACAATAGATTTTGGCTTGTGGTTTTCCATCGGTAGTTCTTTTGATCTGATTGCATACACCAATGCGGATTATGCTGGATGCATTGTCGATCGTAAAAGTACTAGTGGGTACTGTCAGTTTCTTGGTGGGTGCCTAGTCTCATGGGCCTCCAAGAAATAACATTCAGTAGCTCTCTCAACGACCGAGGCTGAATATGTAGCCACCGGAAGTTGTGGAGCCCAAGTACTTTGGATCAAAAATCAACTGCGTGATTTAGATATTGAGATGAAATGTGTGCCAATCTTGTGTGACAATACCAGTGCAATCATCTTGTCTAAAAACCCTATTCAACCTTCTAGAACCAAGCATATTGATATTCGTCATCATTTTCTGAGAGATCATGTAGGCAAAGGGGTCTTTGAATGGAATTTCATTGACACACACAATCAGCTAGCTAACATTTTCACAAAACCTCTCAACCAAGATCAATTTCACAAGATAAGAAGAGAACTTGGGATGTGCAAGGGTGAGAGCATTCATGCATAGGCTTTCATTTAGGTTAAGTTCTGCATTTGTAGAAACTCATATACATCAAGGGTAGGAAAACATGCATTTCGTCTTTACTTCTTATACCTTGTGTGTTCACATACATTCCTACATGCTTGAATGTAATTATATGTGTAGCCCTCCTTGAAAAATCTTTCTACGGCCAGGTATTCCTTGGATAAATAATTGTGGACTCAGTGATGTCGGACCTAGGAAACTTCTGAGGGGGAGTTAGAAACCTTCCTCAAATCTGCATATATTTCCCATCCTCCACTTTATGTCATTGGCTCAACTCAGGAGGTCAGTTGTTAGTCCCCCATTTATTAAATAAAATAGAAAAGAAACAAAAAAGAAACAAAAAAAATTATTACAAAAATTCTATTTTTTCTGGGCCCGCACCGGTCGACCGGTGGCGGCGAACCGGCCCTACTGGGTCCCAACCGAGCCAACTTATGAGGGGTCCTAAAACCCCCCATTCTCATTCTATCACTTCCATTCACCCTCCACCACTTTACCCTAACCCTAGAACCCATTTTCTCCACCTCCCAAACCTCTGAAACCCATCATTCCTCCATCCGTACAAGATCCGGCGTGTTCGTCACATTTTAGGGGCGAACTCCATTCGGCCGCTCGTGCGTTCGTGGAGTTCCTACCTTGGTTCCAGTTTGTGGAGAAGGTCTTTTGTAAGCCCCTGGAGTGTCTATAGTATATCTTCATTCCCCAGGATGAGGGTCCTTTCTTCAAGGGTTTTCTATCGGGTTTTCTAGTTCGGGATGTCGCCTATCATTCTGCCCAAGGGGAAGGGAGTGGACAGAGACGCGAGGCACCAGCCCCTCCACCACAGCGGGCGCCTACACCGTGTCGAGCTCATAGGTTACGTATTCGTCCCCTCATCGACCCTCGACTGGTCGATTTCAACGAAGTGAATGAGCTCTTGCCCGATCTATGTGCCGTCTTTGAGATTCAGCCGGGCTGGACTGATTTCGTCTCTAGATATAACCGTTATTACCTCAATCTAGTACAGCAGTTCTATGAGAACTTGGTTGCAAGAAATGAGCAATTATCTACTGTTGTTCAAGGGGTTGAGATTCACATTACACCCGCCCTATTTGAGAGGTGCTTAGGAGTTGCGGCTAGAGGAGCCGACTTGGTTTATGGTCATGGGGAAGTTGAGGATACATTTCTTGCTATGACTGGCTGTTATTACGTGCATGGTGTCAGTAATTTGATTACATTGAATGCAAATTATTTTTCACCACTGCAGCGTGTTTTGCATCATATGTTTACATCCCTCATTTACCCAAAGAGTGGCAGTAGAAATGAAGTCACGGAAGTTCATAAATTCCTATTCTATCATGTCATGAATGGTCTACAAATCAACATGGGTCGCCTCATGACGACTCTCATTGGAGCTTGCCGAACAAATCTACAGTGATCTTTGCCGTATGCTTCGCAGTTGACCGAGGTTTCATTCATGCTGGGATAAATTTAGCAGAAGAACACTTTATCTATGTCTGCCAGGATGATGTTTACAATAGGCACAAGATCCTTATAGATATGGGATATTACTATGGTCCCGATGGTGTGCTGTGTCGGGATGTACCTACTTATGGAGACTAATATGACAGTGAGGATGAGCAGGAACCACAGCAGCAGCAGGTTCAAGGGGATGTACCCCCTCCAGTTCAGGCCGAGGAGCAGCCTCCTCCACCCTCACCTCATCACTTGGATGCCGAGATGCCTCCTCCTACTCAGTTTCATCATGGAGAGTCCTCCACACAGGGCGCCACCTAGCCTCCTTGGGTAGACTATCAGGTTTTTGACAGGCGGTTCTCTGGGCTAGAGACTCGGGTGGATACTTTTGGGGAGGGACTTTCTACTCTCGGGGATCGCGTTGACACTACAGGCAATATGGTTGACACCATGTCCGGCCATATAGATTCTTTCTCCACTGCTCTGGATTCTCTCTCCACCCAAATGGCCACACTCACCACTCATATGACTCGCCTCACCGATAGTGTTGTTGATTCTAGCCAGTCCTTCCACATTATGAACAATACACTTCTTAAGATGGCTCGTCGTGATGCGGCTCGTGACCTCGCGATTGGCCGTATTCGGGATACTCTTCACACTCAAGCTCATGCTCTTAAAGACATCAGCCGTCTCCTTGGTCACCAACCCCCTCCTCTAGAGGATCAGCCACCTGCAGATGCACCATGAGGATTTTTCCTTTCTTCCACCTTCTAGCTTGCTGTCCTTTGGTCTTATGTCTCTTGGGTCCCCCTTCGTCTATCCTATCCCTTTTTGATGATGCCAAAGGGGGAGAAGTAGTAGTATAAGGCTTTATATATTTATGTATAATCGTGTGTGGTTGTATGTTTGCATGTTTGATCATGTGAGGATCATGAGTCTATTTTATGCATTTGTTTAGTCCCTTAAGTCTAGAGTCGTGCATTCACTTTTGCACTAATGTACCTTGTAATGAATGATGAATTGAATGCAACTGGTGTTTGATTTCAAATGGTTGGCTCATATATCTCATTTCCAATCCAATTGGCAAATAAATGTTGAATGATGTGTGTTCGCTAGCGTAACGGGATGTGAGTGAAATGCTTTATTTTCGAACCTTGATCTCAACTTTCAAACATTGCTCAATGGCACGTTCATAAATTTCAAAACCCCTTCAGTTTTGCCATCATTAAAAAGGGGGATATTGTTGAGTATATCCAGGTGATTTTGATGATAACAAAACCCAGGTTATGTGTTTTCTCATGTGCTATGTCTCAACAATCAAGTTCAATTTTAACACGCATTCAAAGCTACTTCACCATGTGTTATGCTTAATTGTCTAAACCCTTCCAAATGTATAAATCCTTGTGTTGGTTTCCAAACCACCAAGGCTAAGCTTAAACCCACTCACCTTGATTGGAATAAGGTAGCCAGAAACTGATTCGTTCATGTATGATATTGCATTGGCTAACCTTTTATTTTTTACAGAAAACTCAGCCAATGGTCGACCGCCAGCTTCTAGCGATCGACCGATTTTCCCAGTAATGAACGAGCATTTCCTGTAAAATTTCAGGTCGACCGCTAACTTACACAGGTCGACCGCCAGCTTCGAAAAGCCCCTATTTTTGACTTTTTGTTCCCAACGTGGGAAGTCTTTCTTCTAGGAATTGTTTAATCCCAAAGCCACTAATTTCACCATGATTTGTGGATCTGGTCTGTGGCTTGTCCCTTGACCACCCAAGATCTATAAATAATCTCATTGGGGTCAAAAACCTAATTGATTCAAGCAAGATCAAGGAAGGCCATCAAGGAGAAGAAGTGGTGCACTGTAGCCCCGTGAACAGTACTTCGAGCAAGAAGTTCTTCATCCAAGTGCAAGCTTCTCAAGTTGATTTGAAGGCCATTGAAGTGTAGATCGAGCGGGGAGCCAGCTTCATCAAATACCATCTTCATACACTAAGGGGGAGCTTGAATTTGTGTCTTCATTTTCTGTTTTCTCATTCCAATCTTGCTGGACTTTATTTTTGTGTTCTTATAATATTCAAACATTTGTGTGTGTGTGGATCGATGCAGATCTGTGTGTGTGTGTGAGTGATCTCCTTATCCTTCACTCTTCTTTATGTTTTGGTGCTTGTGCACCTTCGTGGGAATTCTGAATTCACACGAGTGTGTGTGTGTGTGTGCTTTGATCTTGTAACCTTCTACAAGATAGTGTGTGAATCCTCACAGTCGGTGAGGGGTGGACGTATGTTACAGTTGTTGCATCCGAACCACCTTAAAATCGTGGTATTCTGTGTGGTTTGATCCTTATCTCCTACCTCCTATTCTGTTCTAGCTTGGTTGCATACTGCGTTATCATAGTTCCTTTGTTTAGATCTACCTTTATCAACCTCCTTACGAGAGATCTTTGGTATATCAAACAAAAGGTAGCTTCTGATCGACATGGTCAATCCTGTCAGGAGAAAAATACCTTGTGTGAGAGAATCTTCGGATTCCCGAACTCCGCTTAGTATCAAAGAACTGCTGTAAGGGTTGTTTTAGCCAAATTCGTTTCGTTATCCATCTGATCTATTCTTGTTTGTTGTTTGCTCCTAATACTTGATTTTAAATCGGGTATAAGTTCTTAAAATCTGTAATCACCCAATTCATCCACCCTCTTGGGTGTCATTGATCGCGGGACTTCACTTACCATATATTTGTCACCCTTATCATCCAATAACCATAAAATAGTTACAAAAATGATGAAAAACCATAAAAGTGATAATTAATAAATATAAAAATATAAAAATATTTATTAACAACAAAATTCCTGACGTATTTCTGACGTTATATATTATCTGTCGAAACTGTTCATAAATTTAATTAATAATAGGATGTGTGGAAAATTATTTAATCATTTTTCGACAGACAAAAGATCAGTCGTGAAATATATCGAAATATTTCGACGGATAATGGTTTGTCGGCATAACGTCGGGAACTTTCCGACGAATATTCGACCTTAAACTTATCTGTCCAAAATTGTTCATACATTTTAACCCGTAATTATTTATTTTCGACGAAACTTATTTTTGTCAGAAATACGTCCGACTATTTCGACGTATTTGCGACGAATGTTCGACCTTCATTTATCCGTCGAAAACTGTTCATACATTTTAACCCGTAATTATTTATTTTTGATGAAACTTATTTTTATCGAAAATACGTCTGAAATATTCGACGGAGTTTCGACGTTACTTTTTTTTGTCGAAAATTTCTGACGTCTTTCCGATAAAATAATTATGTCAAAAAATAGTCGGTAATTACCGACGAATTTTTGACATAATATATTTCTGTCAAAAAGTCGAATCATTCCGACGTATTTCCGACGAAAAATTTTTAGTCGAAAAATACCATCGATATTTCTCATTTTTCTTGTAGTGTTTCCAGTGCTGGACTGTGCCAGTGATTGAGTATGTTTTTTTATAGACTGTACTTTATGGATTGGACTCTGAGTTAAATTTATTTAATTAAAAACATAAATTTTATTTTTGCTATTTAATTAATTAGCTCTATAACATAATTCCAACATTATTTTGAATTCCAATGTACTTCTACAACACCAAAATAACCCTTCCGAGCCTCTCGGTTCGTGGGTGACGGGACAAGATTCAAATGATATCAGACTCTTCTCGGTATCCAAATCTTAAGCCGTTACAGAGAGGGGAAGGAAACACCAACTATGACAGAGAGAGGGGGAGAAAGTACCAATTACGAGGTGGGGACAGAGGTGGAGAGGCGACAACAGTGAGGGGATGGGGGCGGAGTAACAGGGTGGGTGACAGAGGGGGAGATGTGAGGGGACATTGATGGTGAGGGGAGAGAGCAAAGGGAGGCCTACTGCAAAGTGGGGGAGAGAGGAAGGAGGATGGATGACGACGATGAGAGAGTGCGAGAGATTGTAACACCTGAGAATTTTAAAATAGAAATATACAAAAAAATTTATATATATATATATATATAGTTATTGAACTCATATTCTAATTCTATTAGATTAACCATTTAAAACATTTAATTACCAATAGATGCTTTAAAAGATGCCAAATTATATTTTAGGAAATACCAATTTATATTTTCAATTACTTAGGAAACTAATATTACACCATTCCAAAGAAATAGAAAATAGGTTATATAGATAGTGTTTTAAATGATAAACATCACTTTTACAAGATGCCAATTCATATTTTCATAATTTAAAAAATTTCATATTTCAACTTTTACATTCTATCATTATTTTGAAGAAATAAGGGTATATAGATGAAGTGTTAAAGGATAAACATAATTTAGAAAGTGAGAAAGGTATATAGATAATTTTGGTTAATGCAGAGTGAATACAAAAATCTCCGTTCAAAATAACGACATATGTTAAGTCGTTATTTCCTAAACGTGAATAGTGACGTGAATACTGTTACTTTTTATTTAAAAATAATTTTTTCAAAAAACTTTATATGTAAAAATAGAGAAAAATGTAAGGGTTTCACCACTAAAATTTCACAAACAAATTTCATCAATTTTTAAAGATAAAAATCTTTGAAGTTTAACATGGAAATCTTAACTTATAAAATACACGACCTCCTCTTGGGCGTCATTTCTTTTCCGACAAATATCACGATCATTCTATCCCTCTAGCCTGTGTAGGTTGTAAACCCACTAAATACCCTATAATTCTGAATCTTGTCCCCCATCCTGTCGACCCTAAGGTTATAAAATACACTCTATTTTCTCTCTATTTAGTTAGTTCGAAGGCTAGATACGGGAACAAGCTCTGAAGAGTTGCAGAGGAAGGGAAGGGCTGCTTCTTCCTCTCATGTCAACTCATGTCACTTCACAGAGGTAGGTGTTCTCAAATCCCTGCCTAACTAGTAGCTAAATAGGTTAACTGATGCATGTTAGAGTTCGATTAACTAGTCAACCATGCTATATATATCATCTGACTTTACCGTAATCAAGTAATAATCATGTATATATCATGTTATTTTGATAGCCTGGTACATATCACCATGATCTTTAAGAGTTTAAACTTAGTTTGTTAGCATGATTTTTATGAGTTTTTGAACATATTTTATCACACTAGTTTTACAGTATTAATAACTATATTTTAAATCTGAATATATAGTCTCTGTTAACATAATATGTTCATGGTTTAAAGACACGGAGGGTCCTAGCCCTCTGGTAAATGGCGCCCCTGACCAGGGCGCCATTTTCAAAATTGAAGACTGTTCACACAGTCATCATTTAAATGAAGACACCCCCAATGTCGTCAATTCAATTTCTGAAATTTTCAGTGATTAATAATTCGACACATTCAAAAATTCATAACTATCGAACTAAAGCACGAAATTTTTACATGAACATGTTTCTGGAATTCTGACATTTTTCTCAACATATTCGTGCCATTACTTCCTGATTCGGAGCTTTTTCACACTGATAAATAGTGGACACCTCACTGTAATTGGCACCCTTGACTAGGGCGCCAATTTCAGAATTGAAGACTGCCCGCGAAGGCGTCAATTAATTGAAGACATGAACCATGTCGTCAATTCCATTTTCTGGAATTTTCAGAAATCAGTAAATCAGCACATTCAAAAATCTATAACTAATAAACTGGACCTTGAAAATTTTGACAGAATATACATCTGTGAGCCTGAGGTTTTTCTCCATCTGACCATGTCTTCGGATTCTAATTCAGAGAAACTTTGGAGAAATGAACAGTAACTTGTGTCACAGAACTTACCATTCTGATGTGAAGCACAACTCACTTGAAAAATAACTCAATTGGTGTGTCGTCAATTTGAGTTGAACCTGTACTTAAATTGAAGACATCCTGGAAGTCTTCAATTAAATGAAGACTGCCCATAGAGTCTTCAATTTGTTAAATGAAGACTGCCCACAGAGTCTTCAATTTGTTAAATAAAGACTGCCCACAGAGTCTTTAATTTATTAATTGAAGACGGCCCTCAAGTCTTCAATTACTGAATTGAAGACGGCCCTCAAGTCTTCAATTAATTGAAGACTGCTCACAGGGGCGTCAATTCCGTTTCTTGAGGATTCAAAGTTATAACATTAGAAAATTCATATCTGTGAAACCAAAACTCAGTAATTATATCTGAACATGTTTCTGGACTCCCGATGAATTATACTAAGTATTCATATCCTTACTTTCAAATTTCGATAAACTTTTTTAAAATGAACAGTACTTTGAGTCACAAAATGTATCTGCTAGGTGAAAATCACTGAATTGAAGACGGCCCTTAAGTCTTCAATTTCAGAATTGAAGAGGGCCCTCAATTATTCAATTATTGAATTTAAGACGACCCTTAAGTCTACAATTTCAGAATTGAAGACGGCCCTCAAGTCTTCAATTACTGAATTGAAGACGGCCCTCAAGTCTTTAATTAATTGAAGACTTGGTAAAGGGGCGCCAATTTGATATATATATATATATATATATATATTTGAAGGATTAGCAAACCCTCAGATGCCAACTCAGTAATTATAATTTCTGATCTTGATCTGTCTCGAAAATTGTGCAAACACAACCCTAATCTATACTCTTGCGTATGATGAGTTCTTGAAATTCTGTTCCATGAAAAAAAAATCTACTTGTGGTATACCCTACATGGTCAAACCTTGAATCTCTTAAACTATCATTTGGGCGTGTAGGAGCTAAGTGCCATGCAGGGCAAAGCGCTACGTTGTGGGAGCCACCTCTTGAGGCCGTACGGTGCAAAGTGCTACATGACAGGAGCCACCTCTTGAGCTTGTAGGGGCCACCTCTAGAATCCTCTATAACCAAATGACTAATTAATCTCGTAAGAATTATTACGTTTCTAAATTCTTGAAATTCCATATTGGCTATAAATGAGAGTGGATGTCAAAGGTAATACATGAAATGTTGTGCATATAGGGCCCGGTCTGGTCCTGGGAGGAGCACCCGAAGGTACTTGTGGCCATGGGAGTTTATTGACCCGGTGTTTAGTATTACACCGGAGTACTTGCTTGACTTGAGACACTCCACCCCTACTCTCTCTCTCCCTACTTGACTTACGTGGCCCGAAACGGGCAATACTTGATTTATGGCCCGATAAAGGGCAAATACTTGCTTGATAATAGCCAATTCTACTGATACGTACTTGACAATACTTGCTTGAATTGAATTTTTACTTGATATACTTGTACATGAGTTCCTTTTCATACCTGCGTTCAACTTGTACACGAATCCCTGCTTGCCCGAAGTGACATTTACATCTGTAAATTCTTGAACTACTACTTGTCAAATACTTGAAATCTTGTTATACTCTCTTTATACAGTTCTTGATCTCTTATTGTTCATCATGCCTAGATTTACATGTATACCTGATTTTTATTATACGTACATCATGCATAGCCATACTGATAATACATGCAAATTGTAAATCACGTAAAGATTGCTCGTATTTGAGATGTAATTCCTACTGAGCGATTCACTCATACAGTTGCTTCCTAACATTTTCAAGTGATTCAGATAGCGACAAGAATGGGTTTGAGGCCGAGTGAATAGTGCTAGAACGCCATCCATTTATCATTAGCTAGTCGAGTCTTTGAATTTATTTGAGTCTACCTTGTATTCCCAGTTATGTCAGTTAGTGGTATAAACCTTGTGTTAAGTCGTGTAGCCTAATATTTGGCTTTCTAAATTTAGAAATTTGTCATGGACTATCTTTATTTCCTTTGATTAATCAAATAAACATCACTTGGACTATTGGAATTTATTAGATTTTTAGTCATTTGTGCACTCCAAAATTTTGTATGTTAAAATTCTTATCGTTCTAATGACACGATCTAATAGACGCGTCACGCATCCGAGTATCTTCCTCGCTCGGGACGTGATAGTCTTCGTGATATCAGAGCCTAGGTTTTCAAACCTTGGGAACTAGAAGAAATAAAAGGTTAGAAATTGAAATCTAAGTAAAAACTTGAGTCGAGGGATAGGTAAAACCCAAGTCTAAGGATAGATATACCTACCCGGTGAGATGGATAGAGCCATGGGTTAAGTTTTATAAAGACTTTTTGATCTTACAAGAAAACTCGATCTTTATCATACTTAAACTCTTTTGTAGAATCATGGTTACGGAAAGAGCATAATGGCGCGAGATGCAGCGCACCGTGCAGGGCCTTACACAGGCACTACAGCAAGTGGCCCAAGGCAGAGCAAATCGTGGAGCGGGAGATCTCCACCAAAGTTTCCGTAACATGAACCCACCAAGGTTCACGGGTTCGTCCGACCCCGAGGATGCCGAGAATTGGCTAAAGGAGATGGAATGAATCTTCCGTGTAATGCAATACGCGGACAAGGAGAATGATTTACTGGCCATATTCCAACTAGAGCGGGATGCTCGATGCTGGTGGGAATCTATAAAAGCAACACTGCCAGAATACCATGTCACATGGGATGAATTCATGGAGCATTTCAACAACAAGTACTTCTCCGACCATATCCAGGAGAAGAAGGCCGCAGAATTAGCCATTGTAAAACAATGGGGCTTGAAAGTGGCCGAGTATGAGGCCCAGTTTTCTAGATTATCTGGGTATGCACCCCACTTGGTGTGTACAGAAAAGATGAAGGCGAGAAGGTTCCTAAACGGGCTTCGGCCCCACTATATTACACAACTTGCACCTATGGACATCCAAGCTTATTCGGAGATAGTTCGGCGTGCCTAATTGCTAGAAGATGCCACCAAATTGTCCGAGAGAATCCGAGGAAGAGAAAAGAAGGAACCCGTCACAAGCCCGAGAAAATTCAAACAATCATTCAACAAGAAGCGGTTCTTCATGGGAGGGGAGCCCTCCAAGGTAAAGAAATTCCAGAAGAATGACAGGCCATTCTCCACCGCCACACCCTCAAAGGAGATTTGCAAGTATTATGATAAAGCTGGTCATAAGACCGAGGAATGCTGGAGGAAGTTAGGAGCTTGTCTTCGATGCGGGAGCCGAGAGCATCGAATCCCGGACTGTCCACTGATGAAGGAACAAGACACCAAAGATGAGAAGCGTCCGGTGAAGAAATAAGGCCGTCTGCAAGCTCTCCGAGAGACGGAACCCACTGAAGGCAGAATTGTGGAAGGTACTCTCACTATTTGTTCAAAAACTGCTCAAGTTTTATTTGATACCGAAGCAACTCATTCATTCGTTTCCAAGAACTTTGCTGCTTCATTTTCTAAGAAACATGAACTGTTAGATTTGGTCATATCTACACCTCTTGGGAATGAGTCTGATATCACTTATCACTATCCAAACTGTGAAGTTATGATTAAGGGAAGCAATTTACCTGCTGACCTGATATGCCTAGATATGGAGGGTTATGACATCATACTAGGTGCCGACTGGCTATCCACATACCAAGCAACTGTAGATTGCCAGCATGGCAAGGTAACTTTTGTGGATTTCCCATAGCTAGTTTACAATAGCCCTCGGAGTAAATCACTTCTTATATCAGCACTCCGAGCTAGAAGGCTTATGGATAAAGGATGCATGGCTTTCATAGCATTCGTGACTGCCATGGAAGTCGAGAAGGTTAAACTTGAAGACATCCGTGTAATTCAAAATTTTCCTGATGTTTTTCCAGAATATTTAACCGGCTTACCCCCGGAAAGGGAAGTGTCGTTCACAATCGACCTTGTCCCTGGTGTTGGTCCTGTTTCTAGGGCACCATACAGAATATCCCCTGCTGAGCTGAAGGAACTAAAGGAACAACTAATGGAGTTATTTAAAAAGGGTTTCATCAGGTCGAGTACTTCCCCTTGGGGAGCACCTGTGCTGTTCGTTAAAAAGAAGGATGGATCGATTAGACTATGCATCGATTATCGGCAGCTAAATAACGTTACAATCAAGAACAAATACCGGCTACCGAGGATTGACGAGCTGTTCGATCAGTTATCAGGAGCTTCATATTTCTCCAAGATTGATCTTCGTTCTGGTTACCACCAATTGAAGATCACAGAAGAAGACATTCATAAAACTGTATTCCGAAGCAGGTATGGACATTACGAATTTACTGTTATGCCTTTCAGACTAACAAATGCCCCCGCAATGTTTATGCAGTTAATGAACAGCATATTCAGGCCCTATTAGACCAATTCATTGTGATCTTTATTGATGATATTCTGATCTATTCGAAGATCGAAGATGATCATGAAGAACATCTCAAGAAGGCACTGCAGATATTAAAGGAAAAAAAGCTATATGCCAAATTCAGCAAGTGCGAATTCTGGCTCGAGGAAGTATCCTTCTTAGGCCATATTATTTCGAAAAACGGAATTGCTGTTGACCCATCAAAGGTCGAAGTCGTGAAGAACTAGGAACGACCCACAAATGCAACGGAAATTCGAAGCTTCTTGGGTCTAGCTGGTTACTACCGGCGTTTTATCAAAGACTTCTCCAAGATTGCCATTCATCTGACTAGGTTAACCCGCAAGGAAGTGCCTCATGAGTGGAATAAAAACTGTGAAAAGAGTTTCCAAGTTTTGAAGGATCTCTTGACCACTGCTCCAGTCTTATCATTACCAATTGAAGGAGAAAAATACGAGGTATATACCGATGCCTCGGGTATTGGCCTCGGATGTGTATTGATGCAGAATGGAAGAGTCATTGCATATTCTTCCCGACAATTGAAGAAACATGAAGAGAACTACCGGGTTCACGACTTAGAACTGGCTGCGGTAGTATTCGCTTTGAAGATCTGGAGGCACTATGATGTGACACAACCTCGGACCTAATGCAAGCAAGCACAATCGCATTCAAATGGGCCGAATTGGGCCACCGCTCTATCGACGCTCACCCAAGCCCGGGGTGACTTGGCAATGCCAAGTGGAGGAAGTGGGGTTGTACCCTTGCTGGTAGAGGGCCAGCAAGACCAATGTTTGATTCCCAAAGGGTGGGGATGCCCAAATCAAGGGGGCCGACAAAGTGCCAAAGGCACCGGTTGCAATATTCCCACGGTGATCACTCAAGTTTATGGGGCTTGAGGATCGGTCTCTCACTCGCATAACCAGCGGAATTAGAACTAATATTGAAAGACAAACACTAAGTGGAGTGAAGGTTTGAGCACTTACTCGACCGGTTTGAAGAAACCGGTCCCGGTCGGAGACGAGGGCGAGCGGGGAGGCGAGTGGATCCCCACACGCCGCGGCGGTGTCGCTTGACCTGCCCAAACAAATTACACCACTACACCTCTCGCAGGAGGGGGACCTTGGGGTGGGGGTTAATGAAATTACAAACCAAAACTACCTCCACACAGGGAGGGACCTTCAGCCGGCCAAGCGGGGAGGGGAAAATGAGAAAGGAACACCGAAGTTGGTGGATGCCGATTCTGCTCACGTTCTGTGGGTGCTGACAGCTGACTGAAGATATGACTGCTGTGGTTGGTCACGAATTTTTTTGGGGACAAAACCACCTGGAGAAGCTTCGTAGGAGGCCAGGGAAGTCGTCCAATTTTTGTTGATTTCTTCTGACGCCGTCGCTGAGCAGGATGGAGGTCCAAACAGAGAGGCAGACTCACGGACTGGCAGCTTCTGGTTTCTAGTAGTAGGTTGCAGAAGGTACCCCGACTGCTCCCGAACTCGGAATCATGCACTGTTAGAGTCGTTGGAACCGTGGATGAGTCCTCTTCACAGAAAAACTGACGGGGAATCCAAAAGGTGTTGGAGAAGACCTGGAGGCTCATAACAAGGGTGACTGGTCGGTGTAGACTGTGGGGAAGCAGATCCGTGCAGCAGAGGGAGAAAATTGACAACTTATGCTATGGGATGCCGAATGGAGTTCTGCTTCTTGATTCTGAAAGTAGACAGGCCGATGAAGAACTTTGAAGAAGCACTTGAGGATTGATTCCTTCAGGGTTCGTCGTGGCAGAGCTTCTAATCCGGCTCAGGTCCTCAGCCGAGGCAGAACTGCGCAGTTGTGGGAGAATGGACCTCCTGGACGGCTCGGAGATCAGAAGAACATGAAACCACTTCTGTTGCGAAGGATACTGGTAGACGCTTCCGACGATTACTTTTGGGTCTTCAAACTCGTCCGGAGGAAGTCATGGTGGCCGCTGCAAGTTACTGCTCTTCTGTAGATCTTCGGTTGAGAGCTGTAGGTTGAAGATGATGGGGGGGAATGGGGTATATGGGAGGGGAAATGGGGGTGGATGAGTGTGGGGAAAGCCCGGGCTGTGAGGGGGTCTAGGAGGGGGTGTTCTAAGGTGGGGGAAGGGAAGAATGGGGTCTGGAAGGGGGTCTAACAGGTGGTGGGAGGAGGAGCTACGAATTTGGGAAGGTGGGTGAGAGGAGAAGGTGAGGGGGGGCACAAGTGAGTGGAGGGAAGGGTGGATTTCAAATTCAAATATGCTTTGGAAGTTGTGGGGTTGTGTGGGGAAGGGGTTGATTGTGTTGGAATGGGGAAAGTGGTGTTGGAATGTGGAAGATGGTGTTGGAATGGTGAAGGATCTCCTTGGGACTAGGGGGTGGAGTAATGGAGGCCATGGGGAAGTGGAGGGCTTTAATGATGGTAGGTGGGGGTTGAGGTGGTTGGGAAGGGAGGAGAGAGAAGAAAATTTGAAATTGGGTGTTGAGGAGAGAGAAAGTGGAGTGAAAAAGAGGGATTAAGAGAGGGAAGGGTAGGGAATCTCTCCCCTAGGGTTTCTCACCCAAAAAATGTTGGAATCACTCCACTAAACTAAGCTTTGGACTCTCAAATGGCATTTTTCATTGATTGATTCATTACCTCCAAATGAAGGAAATGGGGCCCTATATATAGGAAACCCACATTTTATAATAAGTCCCTTACAAAAGACTCAATAACAAATAACCGAAGGGGTAGGGGGGCTCATGGGCCAAGCTCGAAGAATTGGGCCCAATAGCACATTACACAATCTAATGACACTCAAACTTAAGAAAATGAATGCAAGACCTAGGAACATGACTCAAATAAAAGGGAAAATACATCAAATGACTCAAATAAAATTACATAGGACTCAAAATTAAATGACTAAACCATGCCGGATGCAACCGAGGTGAGGAGACGAGCTGTGAACGTGGGCATGGGAGGTGATGTCCCCATCATACTCCCGGGGTGCGGAGAACTCGACTCCGTCGAGTAAGTGTCCTTCCCTCCTGGGAGGGTGTAGAAGTGGTACTGCCCTCAAGTCTTCCGAACGAGACCGATCCATCCACCTGCCGAGATAGCGCTCGTATACCTTGCTCCGAGTGGTAGTGACTTGTTCATCCAATATTTGTTCAATTTGTTCACGTTGGGCTCTCTTGGTTGGTGATCTCTCCTCACAGGTGGGTGCTCTCTCAAGGGAAGAAGTAGGCTCAATCTCCTCACTAGATACCACCGTGGGTCCCTTATATGACACTAGGTCGGTCACATTGAATGTGGGACTTATTGCATACTCCTCAGGGAGATCTAACTCGTAGGCATTTGCACCAATGCGCCTCAAGACCTGGAAGGGACCAGCCCCACGTGACCTCAGTTTAGAGTTGGCTCCCGGGGAGAGCCTCTCCGTCCTTACCATCACAAAATCACCCTCATGGAAGTCTCGGTGACGCCGATGAGAGTCGGCCCGCCTCTTATAAGCCTCATTCTTTTTGCTTATGTGCTTGCAAAGGCTTTCATGCAATTTCGTGAATGTTGACATTCTAGGGGTGATGGGTGGACCTGGGCAACCAAAAGTAGACCGATCATGCTTTGATGCCAAGAAGACTTTGATGGATTTTGGAGGGCCGGGGCAACCATATGTGGACTTATCATGTAATGTTGTCATGTAGACTTTGGTGGGCCTAGGTGGGCTGGGGCACCCATAGGTGAACCTATCATGCAAAGTGGTGATGAATGTGGGGGGACCCGGACATCCGTAAATGCTTTTAACATGCTTAAGATCCATGATGAATGAAGGAGGACCATGACATCCGAATGTGGACCACTCATACTTTCTACTTGACATGTGGGTGATATGAATGAATGGACCCAACATAGTATTCATGCCAAGGGGTATGGTAAGCCTAGACACATGCATGCTTTTCCCAAAGGTGACTTCCATGTGTATAGGTGTGGGACAACCTTTGAACTCCCATTGGAAAGGATCGAATGGATCTAAGAAGGTAGTCATCATGGGGTGGGGTACAACCTGATTACCTAGGGATATATGGCCCAAGGTCATGGCTCCCAAGGTGTAACCCGGGTCATGGATGAGGTGGGTTTGGCCTAATATGGTGGGTGAGGGTAGGAAAGGGTGGGTGGTTGGTAAGATGGTTGGGTCATATGAGTCCCTTGACTCCCATTGGAATGGATCATATGGATCATAAAATGGGTCACCTAGGGGGAGGAACTCCATGTCCTCAAGATCCTTAAAAGGTGCTAAGTCATCCTTCTCCATGATAGTTGGGCCAATGTTCTTGACAAGTGGGTCGGCCATGAGTGGAGGGCTTGGCTTTCTACCCGAGATAAGAAGCTCTAAATCGAAGAGAAGGTTGGGCTCATCGGGTGTAGGGAGGAATAGAAGGAGGTCGCTAGTGTAGCAACTAATGGTGCAAACCGAGGTGATAGACCCTATGTATAGGTGTAGGAGGCTAAGGCTCCTAGGTTGTTCGTCCATAGGGGTCAACATGCTAGTCATCTCTAATTGCCATGCTATGCCCTTGAGAAGGTCCTCTAAGGTGTCCACTTGGTAGGATGTTTGGATTATGGTGTGATAGGAGGAGATGTGCACTATGGGAAGGTTTTTCTTTATGGGAAGGCAATCGTGGGCCGTGATCTCTCTTATTGGGCTCTTCTTTAGCCAACTAATAAGGGGTTCCTCTAAGATGAGTTTGGCCCTAACTAGAGAGGGTGGTGTAATGTGAAGGTCACCATGTGATGCTTCTTCTTCTTCTTGGTCATGGGTTTCCTCCAAGGTAGGGAGTGGGTTTGGGGTGTTCACCACTATTAGATCGGGTATGGGTTCTTCTTCCAAGGAGGTGAGATGGGCTTTTGAGGGTGTGGTGATGATTGGGGCATGGTGTATCCGGGGTGGTAGGTAGTGAGAAACTTGGGTTAGGATAGGTAAGGGTAGTAGTGGAGGCTTTGGTGGGAGTTGGATTGGGGTAGGGAGAGGAAGATGGGTGGGGTGAAGGGGTTTGGGTTGATTGGTTTTGGGAGGAGTGTCCCCTTTTGGGGGTGATGGAGAGGTAGTGGTGAGGGTTACCATGGGCCTAGGTGGAGAGTTGGTCATGGGGCCCAATTGGGTATGGGGACCTATGGTTGTGGTGTGGACTTGGAGGTGGGGTGTAAATGTAGTGGTTGGGGTAGGAGAGATGGGAAGTGGTGGGGAATGGGTGATTGGGGTCTTGGATTGACTGGGTGGGGATGATGGAGTTGAAGTGCTCCTTGGACTTTGGTGATTTGAGTAGGAGGGAGAGGGTTGGAGAGTGTAGGTTTTTCTAAGCTCGGTCTTCATCTCATCCCAAGTGCTAATTGGAGTCTCCCTACGGATCTTTCTCAAATCTTCCACAACTAACCAATGAGTTTTAGCTTGTTTGGAGAGGTGTGCCTTGGCTAGCCTCATTCTTCTTCCTTCGTTCAAGGGACAACTTTTAAAGAATTGGTCCATGGAAATCTCCCAATCTAGGTAAAGGCTTGGGCTGTTGGATCCATCAAAGGCGGGGGTTTTGATTTTCAAGTGTTCTAAAAATATGGTTTCTAGATTTCCCCAAAGGTCACTCTCATTCACTCTTGGTGCACGGCTATTTCCTTCAAGTCGGTCGAGTCGAGACATGATATCTTCAAGCCGATTAAGGACATTAGGTAGGGATTCTATGATAGAGGTGTTGCTACCCACTTTGTTGGCAATGGAGCTTCCATGAGGATTTGGGCTTCTTGGGAAAGTTGATGGGGATGGATATGACGGGTATGAAGTGGCCATTCTAGTGGACATGAGAGATGCAACCGAGGACTCTAAATGCATAAACATGCCCTAGGACCAACTTGTGGAGAGATAAGTTATGAACTTGCTCTGATACCACTTGATGTGACACAACCTCGGACCTAATGCAAGCAAGCACAATCGCATTCAAATGGGCCGAATTGGGCCACCGCTCTATCGACGCTCACCCAAGCCCGGGGTGACTTGGCAATGCCAAGTGGAGGAAGTGGGGTTGGACCCTTGCTGGTAGAGGGCCAGTAAGACCAATGTTTGATTCCCAAAGGGTGGGGATGCCCAAATCAAGGGGGCCGACAAAGTGCCAAAGGCACCGGTTGCAATATTCTCACGGTGATCACTCAAGTTTATGGGGCTTGAGGATCGGGCTCTCACTCTCATAACCAGCGGAATTAGAACTAATATTGAAAGACAAGCACTAAGTGGAGTGAAGGTTTGAGCACTTACTCGACCGGTTTGAAGAAACCGGTCCCGGTCGGAGACAAGGGCGAGCGGGGAGGCGAGTGGATCCCCACACGCCGCGGCGGTGTCGCTTGACCTGCCCAAACAAATTACACCACTACACCTCTCGCAGGAGGGGGACCTTGGGGTGGGGGTTAATGAAATTACAAACCAAAACTACCTCCACACAGGGAGGGGCCTTCAGCCGGCCAAGCGGGGAGGGGAAAATGAGAAAGGAACACCGAAGTTGGTGGATGCCGATTCTGCTCACGTACTGTGGGTGCTGACAGCTGACTGAAGATATGACTGCTGTGGTTGGTCATGAATTTTGTTGGGGACAAAACCACCTGGAGAAGCTTCGTAGGAGGCCAGGGAAGTCGTCCAATTTTTGTTGATTTCTTCTGACACCGTCGCTGAGCAGGATGGAGGTCCAAACAGAGAGGCAGACTCACGGACTGGCAGCTTCTGGTTTCTAGTAGTAGGTTGCAGAAGGTACCCCGACTGCTCCCGAACTCGGAATCATGCACCGTCAGAGTCGTTGGAACCGTGGATGAGTCCTCTTCACAGAAAAACTGACGGGGAATCCAAAAGGTGTCGGAGAAGACCTGGAGGCTCTGAACAAGGGTGACTGGTCGGTGTAGACTGTGGGGAAGCAGATCCGTGCAGCAGAGGGAGAAAATTGACAACTTCTGCTATGGGATGCCGAATGGAGTTACGCTTCTTGATTCTGAAAGTAGACAGGCCGATGAAGAACTTTGAAGAAGCACTTGAGGACTGATTTCTTCAGGGTTCGTCGTGGCAGAGCTTCTAATCCGGCTCAGGTCCTCAGCCAAGGCAAAACTACGCAGTTGTGGGAGAATGGACCTCCTAGACGGCTCGGAGGTCAGAAGAAGATGAAACCACTTCTGTTACGAAGGATACTGGTAGACGCTTCCGACGATGGCTTTTGGGTCTTCAAACTCATCCGGAGGAAGTCATGGTGGCCGCTGCAAGTTACTGCTCTTCTGTAGATCTTCGGTTGAGAGCTGTAGGTTGAAGATGATGGGGGGGAATGGGGTATATGGGAGGGGAAATGGGGGTGGATGAGTGTGGGGAAAGCCCGGGCTGTGAGGGGGTCTAGGAGGGGGTGTTCTAAGGTGGGGGAAGGGAAGAATGGGGTCTGGAAGGGGGTCTAACAGGTGGTGGGAGGAGGAGCTACGAATTTGGGAAGGTGGGTGAGAGGAGAAGGTGAGGGGGGGCACAAGTGAGTGGAGGGAAGGGTGGATTTCAAATTCAAATATGCTTTGGAAGTTGTGGGGTTGTGTGGGAAAGGGGTTGATTGTGTTGGAATGGGGAAAGTGGTGTTGGAATGTGGAAGATGGTGTTGGAATGGTGAAGGATCTCCTTGGGACTAGGGGGTGGAGTAATGGAGGCCATGGGGAAGTGGAGGGCTTTAATGATGGTAGGTGGGGGTTGAGGTGGTTGGGAAGGGAGGAGAGAGAAGAAAATTCGAAATTGGGTGTTGAGGAGAGAGAAAGTGGAGTGAAAAAGAGGGATTAAGAGAGGGAAGGGTGGGGAATCTCTCCCCTAGGGTTTCTCACCCAAAAAATGTTGGAATCACTCCACTAAACTAAGCTTTGGACTCTCAAATGGTATTTTTCATTGATTGATTCATTACCTCCAAATGAAGGAAATGGGGCCCTATATATAGGAAACCCACATTTTACAATAAGTCTCTTACAAAAGACTCAATAACAAATAACCGAAGGGGTAGGGGGGCTCATGGGCCAAGCTCGAAGAATTGGGCCCAATAGCACATTACACAATCTAATGACACTCAAACTTAGGAAAATAAATGCAAGACCTAGGAACATGACTCAAATAAAAGGGAAAATATATCAAATGACTCAAATAAAATTACATAGGACTCAAAATTAAATGACTAAACCATGCCGGATGCAACCGGGGTGAGGAGACGAGCTGTGAACGTGGGCATGGGAGGTGATGTCCCCATCACACTATCTCTACAGAGAATAATTCACTGTGTACTCCGATCATAAAAGCCTCAAGTACTTATTCTCCCAAAAGGAGCTGAACATGCGGCAAAGGCGTTGGCTCGAGTATCTCAAGGATTTCGACTTCACTATACAATACCATCCTGGTAAGGGTAATTCCATAGCTGATGCCCTTAGTCAAAAGCCGAGAACAATATTAGCCAACTGTATGATACAAAAATGGAAGCTGCTGGAGAAATTCTCTGAGCTTGATATCAGCACAGATGAGAAGAACATGTGTATTATTCTATCTCATATGAGCCTACATCCAGATTTGCTACCTGAAATCAAGAAGCTACAGGAAGAAGATCCCTCACCAGTAGAGATAAAGAGCAAGCTGGACGAGAGACTGGATTTTAAGCTGGCACCTGATGGCAGATTGCTATTTCATGAACGGACATGTGTGCCCGACTATCCCGAATTAAAGAAGAAGATTCTTGAAGAAGCTCATAGATCGAGGTACACAATCCACCCCTGGGGTCACTAAGATGTACCAAGACTTGAAAAGAACTTTCTGGTGGCCTAACATGAAAAGGGAGGTAGCAGACTTTGTGTCTTGTTGCCTCACATGCCAACAAGTGAAGGCGGAACATCAAAATCCCGTCGGAAAGCTACATCCGCTGGATATTCCCAAGTGGAAGTGGGACATTGGCATGGACTTTATCATGGGTTTGCCCAAGTCTAGGAGCGGATATGATGGAATTTGGGTAATTATCGATCGGCTAACTAAATCGGCTCATTTCTTACCCATCAAAAGCCGATGGTCAGTCGACGTACTTGATGTCCTGTATATTAAGGAGATGGTTAGATTGAATGGAGTTCCCGTCTCGATCGTATCTGACCGAGAACCGCGCTTGACCTCTCATTTTTGGAAGGGTCTATAACACTCTCTGGGGACAAAACTTAATTTCAGCACTGCTTTCTATCCACAGACAGATTGTAATGCCCCGAATTTTTTGGATCCTTGTTCATGGGTCCCGGATCTGGTTTCTTGGAGTGTCTGACTCCGTTGTGTCTAAAATTTCATTTCGGACATCTTTCGTGTTCGGATCGGCGCGATCCGGAGTTGTTTCGGAGGCCCGGAAGCGTTCCGCGGCTTTTCCACGTGTGTTTTCCAATTCCCGGTGTGTGTTTCGGTAATTCCCTCGGAACCTCATTGGGGGTGAACCGGGCTGTTCACCAGGGCGCGAGTGGTACCGTTGCGATCGGTGTGTTCCGAGGATCGCAAAAATATGATTTTCTATTTTTCGATATTTTTGAGAATTTTCAGATTTTCTATATAATAACCTCCTTTTTCTCTCTCTCCCCTCTCATTTCTCTCTTCCCTCCCTCTCTCTTCTCTCACGCTCCCTTTCTCCCCTCTCTTCTCCGGCGGCCGACGGAGCGGGACGGGGGCGAGCTAGTGGCGGCGCGGGCGAGGATGCGGGCGGGGACGGGTCGAGGATCGAGCGGTGGAGGCGTGGTGGAGGCGGTTCGTGGGATCGTGAACCGGCGAGGGTTTAAATGGCGTTTCTTCGTGGATCGGCATCCATGGCGCGTCGAATCTTCGGTGGAGGTAGGGAGATGGACCCTCAACCCGTGAACTTCAATTCTCGCGAGTTTCGTAGGCCGTGGTAAGCCGAGCGGGCTAAACTGGGTGATTTGGGAAAAATGCATGTTTTGGGGTGTGAGCCGAATCTTGTGTTTTGATCGTATTTTTGGGGTTTAAATGGGTCCTCTCGGTGCCAGAGGGGTTGGGGAATGTTTCCCCCTTTGTTTCCCCATCACCCGAGGGTGATCGGGGCGTGGAATGGGTTTTCCCGCCGTTTCTACCGTTTTCGGGCGCGGACTGAGAACGCGCTAGCTTCCAGTAGCGCGTTCTTGAGTGTCGTGCTGCCCCGACGGGGCGCGTTCATCGGAGAAGATGAACAGTAAGGCGGTTCTTGTCGCGCTATGAGGTCCTAGCGCGTTTTTGGTTGTCGCGCTATAGGATCATAGCGCGACCTGGTCTGGTCGCGCTATGGACCTATAGCGCGTTCTTGCTGAACGCGCTAGGTTTGCATAGCGCGTTCTTGCTTAACGCGCTATGCATGTGTAGCGCGTTCTTGGGGTGGCCTGCCGGGCTGCCCGAGGCGCACGGTCTGCGGCTGATCGTGCTCCCCTTGGGCCGTGTGTGTCCTGGACACCCCGTGGAGTTTCGTGACCGTGTCTTTGGGTGTCCAGAGGTTTGGTTTACCTCGATTAGCGTTCCCGTGAGTTTAAGGGTCCGAGTGACCTTCTAGTGTTCCGATTATGTTGTGTTGGTCTCCGGTCGACCCGGTTGTGACCCAGTGGTCGACCTTTGGCCTTGTGAGTGTCCCGGGCACCCCGTGGGTTTTGTTACCGTGTTTTGGGGTGTCTGGAGGTACCATGCTACCTCGATAAGCATGCCCGTGGGCTTGGTGGGTCTAGGCGACCCCAGGTATTCCGAGCTTCCGTGTTCGTGCCAGATCGTGTCACCGTGTGTCGGTGTGAGTGCGGTGAAGTTTCTCCGCAAGTCGTGGCTTCTCTGGAAGGTGGCTTCCTAGTGGGCCAAGCGTGTGGCCTTGGACGGTGAGTCCAGCTTCCCAGCCTGAGGCTGGGGGTTTCTTAAGTTCCCTCCTCAAGGGATGGGTCTCGGCAGTGATGAACTGCCTCGTGAGTTGTCGCATTGTGGTTTTGGACCTAGAGATTAGGCCAGATTGATGGCTCAGTGCTGTCATGTGCAACGGTCTTGACCTCGAGTCTTGTGACTCAAAGGCCGTTGAGTTGTAGGTCTAGTGGGCTGTCCAGAGTCTGGTGGCGTCATGCCACCTGTTACTCCGTGTTACTCGTAATGAGTGCGTGCGTGGTTTCTGTGTCCACGTTCTGTGATCCTCCTCTAGTCGTAGCTTCCTGCGCACGCGTGTGCGGACCCACCTGGGAGTGGTGGAGAGCGCGACCTGGTGAGACGCGGTTTTCAGGCTGGTTTCCGTCGGCCCCTTGCCTTTGCCACCAGAGTCCAGTGGGGGGGAAAACCAGCTAGAGGACCCGACCTAGAGCAGATGGTCTGTGTGTGCACATGTAGTTGGGGGCTTAGGACACGTGCTGACGAGCGCGACCCCAGCTAGTCCTTGTTGTGGTACTTGTTGCGTGTCTGAGTCTCACGCCCGGGGCGTTGTAGCTAGACACTTGTGACGCGGTGTAAGACGTCAGGGGACGCATCCGATCGTTCTTCTAGAGGGTGGTACTCCTATCGAGTACGGAGTGTCAGTCTGTCAGTCTCTGTGTCTTTGACCTTCGGGTTTTTGGTCGTGTTGACCGGTGAGTTCGGTTGTTTCACCTTGGCGCGTGTGTCGGTTCTTGCGTCGTGAGATTAGTGCTAGTGGCTTTACCGAGATTGGGTCTTGTTGTGCGGTACCCACGATCGGATGGTCGGGGTTGCACCTTGGACAGCGTGTCCAGGTCGGCTGTGTCCAGGGGACAGGCCTCTACGGCGTGGTTGCCGTGTGTTCTTACTTCGGTAGGTGGTGCTAGCGTGGTTCGGTAGCTTCGACTGCGTGATCGAGGTGTGCCTTTTGGCAGTAGGAGTAGCTGTAGTGCCGAGTTTTTGACCGGCCACCGGTTTGCTGTTCCTGCTGTAGTTGTAGCTTCCTTTCCGCTATCGCCGTTGTTTTCGGTTGGGGTTCCGCGGGATCCCTGCTGAGTCTCTGTTTTGGAGACTCATTCCCTGCTTTTCAGGTGTGGCAGTTCTTCCTCGAGGTTCGAGAGTGCGGAGCGGAGGTTCTCTGTTGCCAGCTTGCCGGGCCGAGTGTTCACTTGGCATGTGGTACGCTTTACTGCTTTAGGCTGTACTTTCTGTTGGACTGGACTCTGTTGTAGTTGTTTATTTATTTCTGTTAATTGTTGAGTTGTCCTGCTTTGTTTCCTATTTCTTTGTGCCTCCACACTCCTTTTAGCCCTTCCGAGCCCTCCCGGCTCGTGGGCGGCGGTGCGAGTCTCGGGTTATCGGGCCTTCCCGGTAATCGGATTCTCGGGCCGTCACAGCTGGTATCAGAGCGCGGTTGTGGACGTAGATGGGAATTCGAGATATTGCAGTGATCAGAGTCTGTAAGGTCCAGTACAGTCAGCAGTTGGCATAGGGACTCGTGCATGTTTTCCGCTTTGTTTCTCGCTTGAGAGTTTGAGTGCGCTGTGCGGCGCGGTGAGGGTGGTAGCTGTTCGCGGCTTTTGTGCCGGTGTGGGGTCTAAAGATCGAGGTCGAGAGCTTTCTCCCTTGAGTGGTGGCCCTGGTTGTGTTGCGTTGGGCAGAGGTTGCCGGCGGGCGTGTTGCAGTTCGGGGGATTGTAGCGGTGGTGCATCGAGAGATGTTGTGATCATGGTCCGACGGGACACTTGGTAAGTGTTGTCGGAGGAGCTGACCTGACGTGGTGACGGTTTCCTTGGTGCTGGAAGGTGCTGTTCCCAGCATGCGCGAGGCTCGAGGTCCAGACGAATGTGGAGTTTTCATTCCGTTGGTCGGAGGTGTGATTGGGTTCTCCTTTGGCTGGAGAGAATCGTGTTTGGCTAAGGTTCATCGTCTTGCACTGTGCGTCTGGATTGGTTGGCTTTTGTGCGCCGTGAAGTCCGTGCGAGACGTGTTCCGTGTTTTGGCAAGGTGGTTTCCTGTGAGAAGCGTTGCCCGTTCCCTGATGTGTTAGGGTGTTGGCGCTGTTTCGGAAGGACGAGTGCCGGCTGGGCGGTGTTCGCGAGAATTGTGGTTGGTGTTGTGGTTTCCGATGTGCGGAGGATCGGAGTCTGCGGGGTTGCAGATGGTTGTCGAGATGGTGGATCTTCAGTTGGTGTTGTGGTGGCAGTGCGTGTGGATCAGAGTGCGTGGATCGTAGTGTTGGTTGCTGCGGGTGGATTTCTGAGGAAGTGCAGAGCAGCGGAGGATTGGTTCATCGGTGTGTGTTGTCTTCGGCGGTGTAAGACGTGTTGTTGCCGTGTCGTTGCTTGATATCTTATCGTTCATGGCACTGGCAGGTGGAGAGTTGGGGAAATATGCTGGCGAGGTTGCCGTATGAGTACCATGTTTTTGCGTTAGAGGTTGCGTTCGCGGATGAGATCATGTTCTGGAGAAGTGTGCCGTGGGTTGTAAGAGGTTGTGTGTCCCGTGGCTCTGTGATAAGAGCGGGAGTCGGGATTGGCAGGCATCCTCTTGGATTAATTGAGATGGAGATTTTGATGAGATAGGATTCGATGAGACAGGACGGTGGTTGATGCCTGTGTGTGGAGGTCTCTGATGAGACATTGGTGTGGGATATTGATCCTCAGTCTGTGGCCAGCAAGGGAGGATTCCCCGTAAGTCTGAGTCGAGTGACGTGAGGACCGTGTGGAGATGGAGTCATGTGGTTTCGCCGTGCTCCCCTGAGAGGGTAGAGTTGGCGTGAGGTTCGAGATTGGAGGTGGTGGTGGTCTGTGCGAAGAGTCAACGGATGGCCTGTCATGAGTTGGATCGTGCCTGCTGGGCCGGTGGAGGTTTCCCGTTGACGAATGTCTGGTGACCAGTGGATGGTCTTTTCAGAGACAGAAGATGCTGGTTGTAAGGGCTCGAGAATGGAGAGAGCGGCGTGCAAGCGAGGCCTTCTGGTGGCCGTTTCTGAGGTGTGAGCTGGTGGAAGCTCAGTGATTGGTTGCCCCCGGTGCAGGGTGTGAGACCGGTCAGCGGGTTGTGAAGCTGGCGTTTGGTTGGTCCGCCGAGCACGGGCGTTGACCGGTGGATTGGTTTTGTGGCGAGGGTTGCGTTCCCCCGGTGAGCGAGAGGGTGGCAGCGATGCCGTGAGTGGTTTCCGTTGTGTCTGAGGTGATACCAGACTTTTGCTCTTGTGTTATGCCTGCTCTGGGGGTCGGTGTGTGCGCGGTGTGCGGAGTGTGGCATTGTTTGTGATTATGGTCTGGCTGTATCCCTCATGATCGGTGCTTTTTCGAGAATTGAGGTTTTGCTATGTTGGGGTCCTGGCAGCGTTGTCAGTTAGTGGAGGCGTTCTTCCCCTGTGACTTGGTGCTAGTCCTGAATTTCGAGGACGAAATTCCTTTAAGGGGGAAGGGCTGTAATGCCCCGAATTTTTCGGATCCTTGTTCATGGGTCCCGGATCTGGTTTCTTGGAGTGTCCGACTCCGTTGTGTCTGAAATTTCGTTTCGGACATCTTTCGTGTTCGGATCGGCGCGATCCGGAGTTGTTTCGGAGGCCCGGAAGCGTTCCACGGCTTTTCCGCGTGTGTTTTCCGATTCCCGGTGTGTGTTTCGGTAATTCCCTCGGAACCTCATTGGGGTGAACCGGGCTGTTCACCAGGGCGCGAGTGGTACCGTTGCGATCGGTGTGTTCCGAGGATCGCAAAAACGTGATTTTCTATTTTTCAGTATTTTTGAGAATTTCTGGATTTTCTATATAATAACCTCATTTTTCTCTCTCTCCCCTCTCATTTCTCTCTTCCCTCCCTCTCTCTTCTCTCACGCTCCCTTTCTCCCCTCTCTTCTCCGGCGGCCGACGGAGCGGGACGGGGGCGAGCTAGTGGCGGCGCGGGCGAGGATGCGGGCGGGGACGGGTCGAGGATCGAGCGGTGGAGGCGTGGTGGAGGCGGTTCGTGGGATCGTGAACCGGCGAGGGTTTAAATGGCGTTTCTTCGTGGATCGGCGTCCATGGCGCGTCGAATCTTTGGTGGAGGTAGGGAGATGGACCATCAACCCGTGTACTTCAATTCTCGCGAGTTTCGTAGGCCGTGGTGAGCCGAGCGGGCTAAACTGGGTGATTTGGGAAAAATACATGTTTTGGGGTGTGAGCTGAATCTTGTGTTTTGATCGTGTTTTTGGAGTTTAAATGGGTCCTCTCGGTGCCAGAGGGGTTGGGGAATGTTTCCCCCTTTGTTTCCCCATCACCCGGGGGTGATCGGGGCGTGGAATGGGTTTTCCCACCGTTTCTACCGTTTTCGGGCGCGGACTGAGAACGCGCTAGCTTCCAGTAGCGCGTTCTTGAGTGTCGCGCTACCCCGACGGGGCGCGTTCATCGGAGAAGATGAACAGTAAGGCGGTTCTTGTCGCGCTATGGGGTCCTAGCGTGTTTTTGGTTGTCGCGCTATAGGATCATAGCGCGACCTGGTCTGGTCGCGCTATGGACCTATAGCGCGTTCTTGCTGAACGCGCTAGGTTTGCATAGCGCGTTCTTGCTTAACGCGCTATGCATGTGTAGCGCGTTCTTGGGGTGGCCTACCGGGCTGCCCGAGGCGCACGGTCTGCGGCTGATCGTGCTCCCCTTGGGCCGTGTGTGTCCTGGACACCCAGTGGAGTTTTGTGACCGTGTCTTTGGGTGTCCAGAGATTTGGTTTACCTCGATTAGCGTTCCCGTGAGTTTAAGGGTCCGAGTGACCTTCTAGTGTTCCGATTGTGTTGTGTTGGTCTCCGGTCGACCCGGTTGTAACCCAGTGGTCGACCTTTGGCCTTGTGAGTGTCCCGGGCACCCCGTGGGTTTTGTTACCGTGTTTTGGGGTGTCTGGAGGTACCATGCTACCTCGATAAGCATGCCTGTGGGCTTGGTGGGTCTAGGCGACCCCAGGTATTCCGAGCTTCCGTGTTCGTGCCAGATCGTGTCACCGTGTGTCGGTGTGAGTGCGGTGAAGTTTCTCCGCAAATCGTGGCTTCTCTGGAAGGTGGCTTCCTAGTGGGCCAAGCGTGTGGCCTTGGACGGTGAGTCCAGCTTCCCAGCCTGAGGCTGGGGGTTTCTTAAGTTCCCTCCTCAAGGGATGGGTCTCGGCAGTGATGAACTGCCTCGTGAGTTGTCGCATTGTGGTTTTGGACCTAGGGATTAGGCCAGATTGACGGCTCAGTGCTGTCATGTGCAACGGTCTTGACCTCGAGTCTTGTGACTCAAAGGCCGTTGAGTTGTAGGTCTAGTGGGCTGTCCAGAGTCTGGTGGCGTCGTGCCACCTGTTACTCCGTGTTACTCGTAATGAGTGCGTGCGTGGTTTCTGTGTCCACGTTTTGTGATCCTCCTCTAGTCGTAGCTTCCTGCGCACGCGTGTGCGGACCCACCTGGGAGTGGTGGAGAGCGCGACCTGGTGAGACGCGGTTTTCAGGCTGGTTTCCGTCGGCCCCTTACCTTTGCCACCAGAGTCCGGTGGGGGGGAAAACCAGCTAGAGGACCTGACCTAGAGCAGATGGTCTGTGTGTGCACACGTAGTTGGGGGCTTAGGACACGTGCTGACGAGCGCGACCCCAGCTAGTCCTTGTTGTGGTACTTGTTACGTGTCTGAGTCTCACGCCCGGGGCGTTGTAGCTAGACACTTGTGACGCAGTGTAAGACGTCAGGGGACGCATCCGGTCGTTCTTCTAGAGGGTGGTACTCCTGTCGAGTACGGAGTGTCAGTCTGTCAGTCTCTGTGTCTTTGACCTTCGGGTTTTTGGTCGTGTTGACCGGTGAGTTCGGTTGTTTCACCTTGGCGCGTGTGTCGGTTCTTGCGTCGTGAGATTAGTGCTAGTGACTTTACCGAGATTGGGTCTTGTTGTGCGGTACCCGTGATCGGATGGTCGGGGTTGCACCTTGGACAGCGTGTCCAGGTCGGCTGTGTCCGGGGGACAGGCCTCTACGGCGTGGTTGCCGTGTGTTCTTACTTCGGTAGGTGGTGCTAGCGTGGTTCGGTAGCTTCGACTGCGTGATCGAGGTGTGCCTTCTGGCAGTAGGAGTAGCTGTAGTGCCGAGTTTTTGACCTGCCACCGGTTTGTTGTTCCTGCTGTAGTTGTAGCTTCCTTTTCGCTATCGCCGTTGTTTTCGGTTGGGGTTCCGTGGGATCCCTGCTGAGTCTCTGTTTTGGAGACTCATTCCCTGCTTTTCAGGTGTGGCAGTTCTTCCTCGAGATTTGAGAGTGCAGAGCGGAGGTTCTCTGTTGCCAGCTTGCCGGGCCGAGTGTTCACTTGGCATGTGGTACGCTTTACTGCTTTAGGCTGTACTTTCTGTTGGACTGGACTCTGTTGTAGTTATTTATTTATTTCTGTTAATTGTTGAGTTGTCCTGCTTTATTTCCTATTTCTTTGTGCCTCCACACTCCTTTTAGCCCTTCCGAGCCCTCCCGGCTCGTGGGCGGCGGTGCGAGTCTCGGGTTATCGGGCCTTCCCGGTAATCGGATTCTCGGGCCGTCACATAGATGGTCAGACTGAAAGGACAAATCAGGTTGTTAAAGATATGTTAAGGGCATGTGTTATAGATTTCGGCGGAAGTTGGCACGACCACTTATCCCTAGCCGAATTTGCCTATAATAACAGCTATCAAGCTAGTATTCAAATGGCACCTTTCGAGACGCTTTATGGCAAGAGTTGTCGTTCTCCAATATGCTGGGAAGAAGTCGGTGAAAGATAAATTCTAGGCCCAGATATGGTTAGAGATTCGACTGAGAAGATACACATTATCAGAGAGAGACTCAAGGTAGCTCAGTGCAGGCAAAAATCTTATGCCGATAATAGAAGGAGAGATTTGGAGTTCCAAGTTGGTGACCATATATTTCTCAAGGTATCTCCTGGCCGAGGTATTAGAAGATTCGGTGTTAAGGGCAAGCTTACACCGAGGTTTATCGGTCCATTTGAAGTATTGGAAAGAGTGGGCGAGGTGGCCTACCGTATTATTTTTCCTCCTCAACTCTCGGAAGTGCACAATGTATTTCATATATCTATGCTGAAGAAATATGTGCATGACCCTTCTCACGTCATTGACCATGCTGATTTGGTGATTCAAAGAGATCTTACTTATGAGCAAAGGCCGATGCGGATCCTCGACCGCGAAGTCCGAGTTCTAAAGAGCAAGACGATCTCTATGGTGAAAATCCAATGGAATCGATGCGCGGAACAAGAAGTAACTTGGGAGACCGAAGAATCTATGAAAAGAAGATATCCAGAATTATTCTAAACTCTAAGTATTTTATACTTTCCACAATATCCTTATACCGTTGAATTTGGGGACCAAATTCTTTTAAGTAGTGGAGGGTGTAACACCTGAGAATTTTAAAATAGAAATATATATATAAATATATATATATATATATATATATATATATATATAGTTATTGAACTCATATTCTAATTCTATTGGATTAACCATTTAAAATATTTAATTATCAATAGATGCTTTAGAAGATGTCAAATTATATTTTAGGAAATGTCAATTTATATTTTCAATCACTTAGGAAATTAATATTACACCATTCCAAAGAAATAGGAAATAGGTTATATAGATAGTGTTTTAAATGATAAACATCACTTTTACAAGATGCCAATTCATATTTTCATAATTTAGAAATTTTCATATTTCAACTTTTACATTCTATCATTATTTTGAAGAAATAAGAGTATATAGATGAAGTGTTAAAGGATAAACATAATTTAGAAAGTGAGAAAGGGTATATAGACAATTTTGGTTAGTGTAGAGTGAATACAAAAATCTTCGTTCAAAATAACGACATATGTTAAGTCGTTATTTCATAAACGTGAATAGTGATGTGAATAGTGCCACTTTTTATTTAAAAAGATTTTTTTCAAAAAAATTTATATGTGAAAATAGAGAAAAATGTAAGGGTTTTACCCCTGAAATTGCACAAACAAAGTCTATCAATTTTTAAAGATAAAAATCTTTGAAGTTTAACATAGAAATCTTAACTTATAAAATACACGACCCTCTCTTGGGCGTCATTTCTTTTCCGACAAATATCACGATCATTCTATCCCTCCAGCCTATGTAGGATATAAACCCACTAAATACCCTATAATTGTGGATCTTGTCCCCCATCCTGTCGACCCTAAGGTTATAAAATACACTCTATTTTCCCCCTATTTGGTTAGTTCGAAGGCTAGATACGGGAACAAGCTCCGAAGAGTTGCAGAGGAAGGGAAGTGATGCTTCTTCCTCTCCTGTCAACTCCTATCACTTCACAGAGGTAGGTGTTCTCGAATCCTTGCCTAACTAGTAACTAAATAGGTTAACTAATGCATGTTAGAGTTTGATTAACTAGTCAACCATGTTATATATATCATCTGGCTTTACCGTAATCAAGCAATAATCATGTATATATCATGTTATTTTGATAGTCTGATACATATCACCATGATCTTTAAGAGTTTAAACTGATTTTGTTAGCATGATTTTTATGAGTTTTTGAACATATTTTATCACACTAGTTTTATAGTATTAATAACCATGTTTTAAATCTTAATATATAGTCTCTGTTAACATAATATGTTCATGGTTTAAAGACACGGAGGCTCCCAGCCCTCTGGTAAATGGCGCCCCTAACCAGGGCGCCATTTTCTAAATTGAAGACTGTTCACACAATCGTCATTTAAATGAAGACACCCCCGATGTCGTCAATTCGATTTCTGAAATTTTCAGTGATTAATAACTCAACACATTCAAAAATCTATAACTATCGAACTAAAGCACGAAATTTTTGCATGAACATGTTTCTAGAATCCTGACATTTTTCTCAACATATTCGTGCCATTACTTCCTGATTCGGAGCTTTTTCACACTGATGAATAGTGGACACCTCACTGTAATTGGCGCCCCTGACCAGGGCGCCAATTTCAGAATTGAAGACTGCCCGCGAGGGCGTCAATTAATTGAAGACATGCACCATGTCGTCAATTCCGTTTTCTGGAATTCTCAGAAATCAGTAAATCAACGCATTCAAAAATCTATAACTAATAAACTGGACCTTGAAAATTTTGACAGAATATACTTATGTGACCATGAGATTTTTCTCCATCTGACCATGTCTTCGGATTCTAATTCGGAGAAACTTTGGAGAAATGAACAGTAACTTGTGTCACAGAACTTACCGTTCTGATGCGAAGCACAACTCACTTGGAAAATAACTCAATTGGTGTGTCGTCAATTTGAGTTGAACATGTACTTAAATTGAAGACACCCTAGAAGTCTTCAATTAAATGAAGACTGCCCACAGAGTCTTCAATTTGTTAAATGAAGACTACCCACAGAGTCTTCAATTTGTTAATTGAAGACGGCCCTCAAGTCTTCAATTACTGAATTGAAGACGGCCCTCAAGTCTTCAATTAATTGAAGACTGCTCACAGGGGCGTCAATTCCGTTTCTTGAGGAATCAAAGTTATAACATTAGAAAAGTCATATCTGTGAAACCAAAACTCAGTAATTATATCTGAACATGTTTCTGGACTCCCGATGAATTATACTAAGTATTCATATCTTACTTTCGAATTTCGATAAACTTTTTTAAAATGAACAGTACTTTGAGTCACAAAATGTATCTGCCAGGTGAAAATCACTGAATTGAAGACGGCCCTAAGTCTTCAATTTCAAAATTGAAGACGGCCCTTAAGTCTTCAATTTCATAATAGAAGAGGGCCCTCAATTCTTCAATTACTGAATTGAAGAGGACCCTTAAGTCTTCAATTTCAGAATTGAAGTGAAGACGGGCCTTAGGTCTTCAATTTCAGAATTGAAGACGGCCCTCATGTCTTCAATTACTGAATTGAAGACGGCCCTCAAGTCTTCAATTAATTGAAGACCGGGTAAAGGGGCGCCAATTTGATATATATATATATTAATATATATATATATATATATTAAAAAATTGAAAATTTGAAGGATTAGTAAACCCTCAGATGCCAACTCAGTAATTATAACTTCTGATCTTGATCTGTCTCGAAAACTATGCAAACACAACCATAATCCATACTCCTACGTATGCTGAGTTCTTGAAATTCCGTTCCATGAAAAAAAAATCTACTTGTGTATACCCTACATGGTCAAACCTTGAATCTCTTAAACTATCATTTGGGAGTGTAGGAGCTAAGTGCCATACAGGGTCAAGTGCTACGTTGTGGGAGCCACCTCTTGAGGCGGTACGGCGTAAAGTGCTACACGACGGGAGCCACCTCTTGAGCCTATAGGGGCCACCTCTAGAATCCTCCATAACCAAATGACTAGTTAATCTCGTCTGAAATACTACGTTTCTAAATTCTTGAAATTCCATATTGGCTATAAATGAGAGTGGATGTCAAAGGTAATACATGAAATGGTATGAATATAGGGCCCGATCTGATCTTGGGAGGAGCACCCGAAGGTACTTGTGCCTATGTGAGTTTATTGACCACGGTGTTTAACATTGCACCGGAGTACTTGCTTGACTTGAGACACTCCACCCCTACTCTCTCTCTCCTTACTTACTTGACTTGCGTGGCCCGAAACGGACAATACTTGACTTGTGGCCCGATAAAGGGCAAATACTTGCTTGATAATAGCCAATTCTACTGATACGTACTTGACAATACTTGCTTGAATTGAATTTTTACTTGATATACTTGTACATGAGTACCTTCTCATACCTGCGTTCATACTTGTACACGAATCCCTGCTTGCCCGAAGTGACATTTACATCTATAAATTCTTGAAATACTGCTTGTCAAATACTTGAAATCTTGTTATACTCTCTTTATACAGTTCTTGATCTCTTATTGTTCATCATGCCTAGATTTACCTGTATACCTAATTTTTATTATACGTACATCATGCATAGTCATATTGATAATACATGCAAATTGTAAATCACGTAAATATTGCTCGTATTTGAGATGTAATTCCTACTGAGCGATTCGCTTATCCAGTTGCTTCCTAACATTTTCAGGTGATTCGGATAGCGACAAGAATGGATTTGAGGCCGAGTGAAGAGTGCTAGAACGCCATCTATTTATTATTAGCTAGTCGAGTCTTTGAATTTATTTGAGTCTATCTTGTATTCCCAATTACGTCAGTTAGTGGTATAAACTTTGTGTTAAGTGGTGTAGCCTAATGTTTGACTTTCTAAATTTAGAAATTTGTCATGAAATATCTTTATTTCCTTTGATTAATCAAATAAAAATCACTTGGACTATTGAAATTTATTAGATTTTTAGTCATTTGCGCACTCCAAAATTTTGTATGTTAAAATTTTTATCGCTCTAATGACACGATCTATATAGACGTGTCACACATCCGAATATCTTCCGCGCTCGGGACGTGACAAAGATGGAGAGTCTTTTGTAGTTGGGGGGAGAAGAGAAAGACTCTCTCTCTCTCTCACACACACATTAAAGATATTTTAAATTTAAATATTTTACTACATCTAATGACCATAGATATCACATTTTATGAAATATTTACTTCCCATGGACGATAGTAATATAAGAGTATAAATATATTATTTAATACTAAATAAAATATATTTTCGATAATATATTTAAATAAAAATATATTTAACATAACTAATATTTAAAAATATATAAAAAAACCCTATATATATTTAGGGGCACCGTTCTCTTGATCATTCAAGCACATCATCCAACTGATAAATAATCGTCTATTATTTATTTTCTATCTTTCATAAAACTTAAAATAAAGAAAAAACAAAAGGAGAGGAAAATGCAACCCTTTAAATTCTCAAAAATCTACGGTTCCGGCCATCGCCGGGAAAAAAAAGGAGGTTGCGGGGGGGGGGGTGAAGAGCAAAACAAAATTATAATACACGATCGCCCGCCTCGCAACGCGGCAAAAGCACCCCCCACGGTGGCTGGACCTTACCAGCACTGATCCGTCTCCCATCGCCGGGTCCTTGACCAGGCATAATGGCCGGGAAATCCGAGCCACACGATGGAGCGGTCATACTGCGCCCTGGCCGACGGGTCAGAGAGCGTCGCATACGCCCGGTGGATCTTGATGAAGTCATCCCCGGGTCCCGGCGAGGCGGCTGGGTCGGCGTCGGGGTGGAAGCGCTTGGCGAGGGCGCGGTAGGCGGCCTTGATCTCGGCGGCGGAGGCGGTCTCCTTGACGCGGAGAACCTCGTAGAGGGTCCTGGACGCGGCTGCCGGGGCGACGGTGGGGGCGGCGAGAGCCAGAGTCCGCAGCGATCGGCGGGGTCTGGTTCGGACGGCAGCGGACCGGAATCTGGGGACGGAGAGCGCGCCGACGGTGAGGGTTCCGTTCATGTGGTCTTCGCGGAGAAGGGAGCTGCAAATAGCGGCGATACTTTTTTCCGAGATGTGGCGGAGGAGGAGCACGAGCTTTATTAATATAAAGAAGGGGAGGAGGAAACGGGGGCGGCCAGGCGTTTCGGATGCGTTCGTGGGCCGTGGGCCCGAGGCCCCAAGAGTAATGCGCCGCTGATCCTGGAAAACCGGCTTCCTGCACTCGGATCCGGATTGGGACCCGGTTTAGTCGTCGGACGTGGCGCCCGAGGCGGTGTCCGATTCGCGTTACCCATCTCTTCTAGAATGCCATCCCGGGTCGAAAGACGAAGATACCCTCGTCATGTGCCGCTGCTTCGAGAGTGAGGTCGGTAGTTTCGTCACTGTCACGCGATTGGCGACGGTGGGGTTTCTAGAAACCCGAAGCAGAAGCACCGCCCGGATTTGTGATTTTGCTTTATTTATACGGTTTTACCTTCACCACGTCTCCGTGTCGAATTTACGAAAACAGAGTTAAACATTTATTACCTATCTGGAACTGGAAGACGAAGGCGGCTAATTTTTTAAACAAGAAAACACCAGCTCGTGGATTCCCAATGAGCAGTGCCAATTACCGTAACAAGGAGCTTCTCTCCGCCATCGTGGAAGGCTAATTAGAAAGCAAGGCAATGCCACCGTCGGCCGTGGCGGTCACCTTCTGTTGCCGACTGCCCACCAACTGAACTGAACCGCCCCCCCCCCCGCCCCCCACAGGGCACCCGGGTCAAAGTCCCAGCCGTGTGTAGAGCGAGGACGGTGTGTGTGTGTGGGGGGGGGGGGGTGAGGTACCGACGCCTGAGTAAGGGCGGTGGATGGCTTGTAGAAGAAGGGTGACCAAAGCCCCTCCCCCGACGCGTCACTGTCGCCCATCCGGAAAAAAAAAGTTGCGCGAGAGGGGACTTCCAGTTCCACCGCGATGACCTGCCACTTGCCGGCCCTTCTTCTAGAAGCCCGGGCCAGTGATCAAGCACGATGGGCGGGCATGCGGTGGTTGTCACTTCTAGAAGCTTTCGTGCCGTCCGAAAGGATATTATATGAGTCGTGGTCCACTGCACCCACATCGATCCTCTTACGTGGCCAGTTTCTATTGGATGATGAACTGCTTGCTTCCTCACGACGTCTTCGATCAAAATAACGAGGACGTGAATTCGGGAGTGCGACCTCGCGGTAACGAAACGGGAGAGTGGCGTTGGTTTCGAGTGTACGCCAACGGTGTTGGAAGACTGTTTGACGTTTTCTTCTGCACATGGAGTGACCGTGGGAATATACGAGAAGAAGAAGAAGAGGAGGAGGAAGAAGACAATGACTATATATTCTGCAACCCCCTCCCCCCCCTCTTCCTGCAGGGGTGATGTGTTCGTTGAAGGCCCAATCATGGAGCCAGGTCACTTTCCCTGTGTAACAGATGCTCGCTGTATATATTAATTAATTAAGATGCAAAATAATAATGAGCTGATCACTTTGGGCCTATTAAAAATGTTCCATCTTTATTTTTCCTTGAATTTTTAAGCTGTCTAATTATGAACTTGATGATATGGACGCACATTAATTGGGTGGAGTCAGAAGTTCGTTTATATATATGTATATATATTTTAATATATATATATATATATATATATATATATATAAGTCACCGCTAATAATTAATTAAACCCATACATACATGCATGCATGCACACGCTGCTCATCATCACTCTTCTGTGCGATAAGTTTCACGCCTCGATGGTCGTCTTCCACGTGCAGTGACAAATTGGGGCTAACTATTGGTTGAAGTGCGCAATGTGGAGGGCAGAGATGGGGGGGGGGGGTGGCCCCGTTGTGAGTGGCCGATGTTCGTTTTTAAATTAAATTTGATGCGCGAAGTGTAAACCCTGCGGCGGCTGTCAGTACCCGGCTGCAGGTCCATCCATCCATCCTTCCAACCCACTGCCGACTACGATGGAAGCCGGGCGCGTTTCTCTCTTTCTCTTCATCTACATGCCCTGCCCGTCCAACCAACAAAGATTTATTATGTAAGCACGGTAAGTTTTGATGCACAACCATATCATATATATTTGGGATGTCCACCGATTTTTTTATTAAAAAAATATAGTGAGGTGGGGGTTAACTTTGCGTATCCATCTGTACAGCCCATCCTGTTATCCCACGATCTAAAAAGTTATAAAATAATTTAAAAAATAAATAATTATATACATAATTTTTTTAATTCTTTTACACGGTCGGATGGAAGAACAAATAAATGAGATGGGCCACCACTTCACTGTATCTCCAAAACAAAAATGAAAAGATGCTTGATGCACACCCAACGCGTGCGGTGTGCCCCAAGACAAACTCAGGTAAATATAACTTAACTGGATGCCAAACATTAGTCCAATCTCGTGTAAATTACGTTTTTGGGGATAATATTTTTGAAATCATTGGATTAATGGGTATGTGAATGGATACATTTTTTTTAACTACATGCAAACTAAGTACCGGCGACGACTTATTGACGACGTTTTTAACATGCCGTCGCTATTATAAATTATTAGCGACGTCTTTGAAAACACCCATTGCTAATAACTTTTAAAGGTGATAGACACGAACAATTATCGTCGGCCACCGCTGACGAGGACTTATTCACAACGGCACGCAACCACCCCTCGTAATTATTATTTATTAGCAAGGGCTCTTTATAATAATCGTCTCTAATATATTTTAAAATCAACGATAATAAAAAACCATCGCCAATAATCCATGGTCGTCATTGATAAGATATTAGTCAAGATGGCCTTTAAGTACGCCATGGTAAAAAAAAATATATATCTTTTAGCAATAGGTATGTGTCGTTACTGATACATATTAATCTTTAACGACGGTGACAATCGTCACATTTACACGATAGCGATAGCTACATCTATCGCTATAACTCAATAGCGACGACTGCAGTATTTAATAGCGACGATAGAAAAATGAGCTAATAAATATGTAAAAAAATAAAAGAGTGCCAAAAATATGAATTATAAAAAATTATGGAGACACATTCTATGTCATGTAATAATAATTAATAAATAATAAATAATTTATAGTATTAATTTAAGCATGACTTCATATATAGGCAATATTCTACTTTTTCTTAATATGACTTCCTTTGAATGCAACTCATCCTTATACACATGGATCTTCTATATATCTCGCTCTACTTTATGTTCTCTATGACTTTAATTTTGCTAGGGATTATATCATTCTATTGATTATATGATAAAATAATATTAATATTATTTTGACACTTAATAAAATGATTGTTAAAATGTGAGACTTAACAATTAATAAGAACTCAATTGTAAGAGTAGACGAGGAATGACATGAAGAAAGCAAGCAATACATTTATGGAGGAAGGCAGAGGAGAAGATGTTTCTAGGGGTAGTCTGAAAACCCCACAAGAGGATCATTGCATACAGATAATTGAGGACGCACATGTGTATAATAGAGGTGGACATCTTGCACCTACTCTCTAAGGATAAGAAATAGCTCTGACTCGAACTTTATAATGGAGGATAAAAAGTGTTATAAGATGAATAATTATTAATACTTAATATCAATAGGTATATTAAATACACCTACTTAATAATACCAAAATAGGTATAATAATATAAATAACTATAGTTATAGTAAACAATTCAATTATATAACTAAAAAGGTTAATAATACTTATAATAATATAAAGAATTAATATTAGATATAATACAATGTATTGCATCTAGTTAAAATAATAGTTATAAAATAGTTGTTATAATATACCTAATAAGTCGTAAATTAAACCTTATCTAATAATAAAAGTTATTTTAACTTGTACATATGTAGTTGTAAGAAATACATATAGTATAGATAAACAAATAAGATATTTATAATTTTTTGATTTCATTTAATATAATAAATATAATATCCAATGAAATAACAATTTGACATATATAGGTGGGAGATCATTTGACCATCTGATCTTGATCAGACGGTCATGGTTTCTCCATATATTTTTCCCCTCAAACCCTAAACAACCCTCGCTTCCCTCTCTCTCGCCACTTATGACTACAATACTCACCGCCCTTCTTCTCCTTCCCCATCTGGCCACTGCCACGCATCTTCTCCTTCTCCATCTAGCGTCTACAAGCTTCTCTCCACCACCGTCGACCATTGCATTTGGCTGCCTAGTCATCACCGCCCGCCATCACTCCAGGCTGCCCCGTTGCCGCGCCACTAGCCTTTGAGTTTTGCATCTGCCCCGCTGCTCGCCGACGGTAAGATCTCCCCCACCTCCCACTGCAACCTCCTCTCCACTCTCTCCCAACGTAACCCATCCCCCTTGCGACCTCCCCTCCCCTCCCTACCACCAGAACCCTGACCTCCCCTATGCCACCCTTGCCATCGCGGAACCCCTATAAAACTTAGCACCCACATCCCCCACCTCCCTGTGCCACACCCACCTCCTTCCCCACTGCTGCTCCGATCGCCAGAAACCCTACTGGATGTCTAGTCCCGCCCCCTCACTTCCACAACAAGCAACCTACCTAGCCCTATTGTCTGGCCCCGGTCCCGCCCCCTCATACCGTCGTAGCTCATGTGGCCCAATCCGACCCTCATGCCACCGCAGCTCGTCTGACACTAGCCTCACCACCCAGCCCTGTCGTCTAGCCCCGACCCCCCCCCTCATACCGTTGTAGCAGGTGACCCACCCAACCTTCACTACAAGAAAAAGCGCAATTTCCGACGGACTGTTTCCGTCGAAAATCCCTCAGAATTTCCATCGGAATATAATTATCGATGGAAATATGACAAAATTACGACGGAAACAGTCCGTCGGGTATTCATTGTCAGAATATTCTGACAAAATGAGAATTCGTCGAAAATTTCGTCGGAAAATTTTTTACAACGGATTATTTCGTCGAAAATTTCATCGGTCTTATTCCGACGGAATAAAATATCCGCCGGACATTCCATCGGTACATTTATTTTTTAAAAAATTAAGTTCATATAGTTTTCGACGGATAGCGTAATTAGTCGGTGATTCCATCTGAATATTATCGACGGATAAAACAAATTCGTCTTAAATTCCGTCGGTGATTCCGTCGGAAGGTTTCCGACGGAATAAATCTGTCGAAAATACCGTCGGTAATTTACCGACGCCAATTCCCTCGGAAAAACTGATTATTATTTTTTAAAAAAATACTAAAAAATTTATATAGAAACTTGTTTAATTAAAATAACATAAAATCTAACCATCACATAGAAAACACAAGATATATAAGAAACGAAATACATCATCAATTATTAATTTTATAACAAAAAAATAATCAAAAAATATCCTCTGCATCCTCCATGTCCTCATCCTCCCCGTCTTGCTTCCCTCCGTCCCCACTCGCTGGAGGATCTTATATTGAAAAAATAATAATATTAATTATGCATTAATAAATAGAGAAATTATTAAAAAAATAAATTAAATATTTTATTTGATTGTATAAATTCGAATCAGATATAATATGATATCGACAATTTTAATACCGAACTCAAACCGAGAATTTGGATATTTGTATTTCGTCAACTTTCACAAGTCACTTTTACTTCCAAAGTCATATTGGAACGACCGACATGTCGATCAGACTGGTATTTTAGATTTTGAATCCCCAAATCTGACTTCTTTGTTGGGATGGAAGGCACGAATTCAGAGGGAGGGTGAATGAATCCCCTTAAAAATTATTGCGAAATTAAAAATTTAAACCAGAATTTGTCCTACACAAACTGGTCAAGGAAGCCCAGGTGAGACTTATGACTCACACTGAACCAGTTACGAACACTTAGCGTAAAACAATTATCTTGAACTGAATTGCGTATAGATAGGTAAATGTAAATCGTAGAGCAAATGCAACAATAGACTCAACCAGGCTTCTGATTAACACTTAGTATGCTCAGAGAATTGTAGGCTAATTAGATGCAAATATAACGAGCCTAAGGATACATCTACCGTGAATCAGCAAAGTGATCAAACCACTGCACAGAGAATTTTTGGATGATTTGGTCTGCTACCCACAGACCTACGTCCATCCCCCACTCAAACCCGAGTGAGGCTTTCCACAGACAAACAGCTTGAACCGCTGAGCATCACAACTTACTTACACCGCTGAGCACCATAGCTTGCTTCGGCTGAGCAACACAGCTTACTTCTGCTGAGCATCACAGCTTGCTATAGCTGAGCATCACAGCTTACTGTCCGAGGATCACACCTCGCTTGCTGAGCAACACAGCTTGCTTAAAATGGTAAAGAAAACAAAGAACGAAACCAAAAGAGAAACGCAAAACAATATAGTTCACACAGGAGCAAACAGTTCTAGATCTGATCCAAGAACTGATGAAAACATAGATCCTCGAACTCACACTTCCCTTCTATTCTCTCTTGCTTACTCTCTTTTTCTTTCTCTGCTTACACTCTCTCTTTACCCTCAAACTTCTTCTGATTATACAATGCTCTGTTTTTCTCCTTCTCCTTCTTCTTCCTTCAGCGAACTCTCTCTCTCACTCTTCTCGCTCTCTTGCTCTCTCTTTTTTCTTCTGATCTCTCCTATTTTCTTCTCTCTTAGACTCTAATTCTTCTCAGCTTCTCTAGGCTCTTCTGCTCTTCTTCTCTTCTGCTTCTGCTACTGCTGCTGCTTCTGCTTCCACTAGCTTCTCTAGCTCTCAGACGCTGCTTCTGATTTTCTCTATCTCTTTTCGCTCAGGATTTTTTGGCTACACTGGCTCCCTTCTTCTTCTTCTTCTTCTGTCTACCTTCTATCTTCACTTGTTTGTGTTGTTGAATTTGATTGCAGGAGGGGCTTCTATTTATAGGCTTGTGAGAGACTGGGCGCGTGGGAAACACGTTCCCGCCCAAGGAAGTTCGAAAAGGAATGCTCCGTTGGAGGTCTACGTGTCAGGTGATGAAGGTGCGCTATCCACTTTGCGGAATACTCCTGTTTAAGGTTCCAACCTGCCTTGGATCACGTGTCCTCTTATTTGAGCCTCGAACCACGTGACTGTTCTGAGTGTAAATGTTCCTGCCTCTTATGTGTTCGTCACTGGATCCTTCAGTGACTTAAACCTGTCAACATGATAAAAGGCATTTAATCAAATACCTTATCATCATAAGTAGTTCAGAGAGATGTTTAAGAATTACAGGTTTATGCATGGTTTTATAAAGATGATCATGATATAGCCAAAACCATAAAGATCAGGCAGCAATTCAATAGACATCACAAAAGATCATAAACATCAAAGCATAATACTCTATGTGCTTTTACCTAACAGTGTGTCCAACAACAACACCTGTATCGACCTAAGCAACATAGGTAGACTTGTTATGCACATGATATGAGTGAAGATAATGAACATACATCGACCTATGAAAATAAGAGTCACAGTGCACCAATGAGATTCAGGCAAAGGTGAAAAGATGCACATACCTGACTGAACATGATGCACTTGCTTGATATGAAACATAGACACACTAGCATTGACCTTATGTATGTAACATATATGCTCAGACCTTACGTGTGCATGTGCACTGACCTAGTCTTGTGAATGTGCACTGACTTACGAATGTGCTTCGACCTTCATGTGAATATGCTCAGACCTTTTACATGCATGTGCTCAGACTTGTATGAATATAGTCTGACCAGCATAATCTATATGCTCTGACCTGATGCCTTCATGTGCACTGACTACAGTAAAGGTGCTCCGACCTTATAATGCACACTAGCACATATGCTTAGACCTTATAGTGCAAGCTAGCACATATGCTCAGACCTAAAATTACACATATGCTCAGACCTTAGTGTGCGCTCATGCACATATGCTCAGACCTAAAATTGCACATATGCTCGGACCTTAGTGTGTGACAGTGACAATGTGCACCGACCTTTGCATACATCACTTTCGTCATGTGCACTGACCTGACATGCAACACTGAATATGTGCACCGACCTTAGTATGCAACAATGACAATATGCACCGACCTTTGTATGCAACAATGACAATGTGCACCGACCTTAGTATGTACAAATGACTATGTGCACCGACCTTACTGTGCAACAATGAACATGTGCCTCAACCTTAGTATGACGTAGACATGAACGTGCACCAACCTTCTATGAAGGAACATGAATGTGCACCGACCTTACATGTTCACAGAGATATATGCACCAACCTTTATGCTTCAGACTTGGATGTGCATTGACCTTACCTGTCAAAGAGTTGACTCACAATTTGATCAGTTGACCTGTTGTCAGGTCTTGAACAGTGGTGTTGACCTATGTTGACTTTCTTTTCATGACTTTTTGAGTCATCTTCAGAACATGTTCTGACATATTTCATACTTCTATATATGTGATGAGATCATTAATTCATACATCAAGGTTTTATCATCAAGGTTAAATATAATGACATAATAGTTGACATCATCAAAACCACATAGACACAACAAGCATAGAGACACAACAATCTCCCCCTTTTTGATGATGGCAATATTATGAGTCATTACAATAAATTCATCATGATGATTAATGTGACTTAGCAGGGCATGCAACATAATATCTGATAGAATTAATGACTCACATATTCTCCCCCTTTGACAACATCAAAAAGGAAGGAATAGTAAGCTAAACATGCAGACTATATTCTCCCCCTTTGAGACAAGTATGAACTATAACAGTGCATGCAGCATCTGACAGAAATATGACTCACATATTCTCCCCCTTTGAAAAGAGAAGAGATATTGACGTGAAAGAAATGTCTGCACTTTCCCTTGCTACAAAAATATACTCCCCCTGAGCAGATAATGTCTCTCTTTGGACATAGTAGAAGTAGTTGAATGAAATCAAAGCACAGGGACAGTCATGTTTAAGCAGATCAAGCGGATTACAAAGATGCTGATGAAACAAGCTCCCCCTTTGAGTGTACAGAGAGATTGGAGTGGAGGTAAACCATTAGACACACAGATTTAAACTTACACAAGGTCAATGAAGGTAACATCAAAAACACAGGAACAATTATATATCAGTTCAGGTCCAGATAGATTGAAGCAAGAGCAGTGAACACAATCTGATATTTGCATTTTAACAGTAAATAGAAACTGAGCACATGAATTCCAAATGAGCTTCAAACACAAGAGTAATTCAAAAAGATTTTCAATGAGATACCAATTTCATAAATCTAAATAAATAGATGGTTCAGACTCTTCCATGATAAGGGCTTATGAATCTTTATTTGAACATCATGGTTTAAATATGATGTATACACAGTTTGAAAATAAAGTTATGTGTTCATATCTGAAATCAAGGTTTAATAAAAGTGAACAAAGCCCTCATATTTATATCTTGATTAACCTCTCTTCATCTTACTCAATCAATTTCAATGACTTCTTTAGGAATTACAATCATTAGTATTGAGGTTAAACACCATAAAGGAATTTAGATATCGTTCCTGAGGATTATGAAAAACTTTTCAATCAATTTGAGATTTTTCTTTTGTTTAACAATACTTTTCAAATCAAAATTTTCAGGTGTAATTAAGTTTAGTACACAGCTTGTAACTAGAGGATACACGTTGTTTAGACGCCAGTATCCTTAAGCACTTGATATGACTAACTGTCATGCTTCATAAGAATAGAGATAGCATTGACACCTCATGGCATACCTTAACTCATTTCATTGATGAGTGAGATATATTTCTCAGTATGTAAGTCATTCCTCTGCCTGGATTTTCAATGAATTTTTCAGCAGAGTTAATTATGGCACTTCATGACACAGTCCTCTAGACTTCATGGTCAAGTGGACATGGTTTCTCAGTAACTAAAATCATTGCTCTGACAATATTTACCCTTAGGAACATTTCAGATCAATCAAATGTTTAAAAATAATACCGATTTCATATATTTCAACCAAATAAAACCATGATTTTAACATTTCAGATTTCAGAAGACTTTACAAGACTCAACATGAAATAGTTGGTTAAAGTTTATTAAAAGATGATTAAGATATTTTCAAGACATTCAAAACTAAACTCAATGAATACATTAAACTTAAACCAATATGATCTTTTTGAACTTTCATAAACCTGTATAATGGAAGATTCCTTGTTAGAGTATTTTTCAGATTTATGATCAAGGTACACGGATTGAAATCTTCCTACATTACAAGTAGATAAGAAAATTTTAGAAGCAGCCAGATTATCAATGGAAACCAGCAACAGGAACAATTACCATGTGAGAAAAGGTTTCAGATATGTGACAGAGATGGCCAAAAGTGCATCAGATAGATAGAAATTCAAAGAATAGCATATTCTCAAAAAGTGAAGCTCCCTCTTAACAAGAGAGGGAGCAGCAAGAAACATACAGAATGTGTGAAAGAATCTTGTAGACATTCAGACTGAGCTAAGACAAAGATGATCAAGGATTAGCAGATGAGCAAGATTTTCAGAGATATGTTAAACTCAGAGATATGACAAGAATAGTCAAGAGAGCAAGGGCGGACAGTTTCAAGGAGATAGTCACAAGACTAATCAGAGGTGGCTTCATGATATATTTGAGCTCAAAAATAGATTTAGGACAACAACCTCCCCCTCAGCAAACGTAGTAGATCACACAAAGAATTTCAAAAATATGAGTGGAATGAGCTAGCAACTAGGATATATCATAGCACATGAACAAGTTCCAAAAGGACCTCATGTGAGTGCATGCATAGCAAACAATCTTTTTAAATTTTCAACATGAATATAAGTGATATGCAATCAATTCTGAAATCAAAATATGCATGATACCAAATGCACATGAGTGACTTATGAAATGCAAGAACTGTCCCTATGAGCATTTATATCAATCAAACCTGTTGACACATAAATGATATGCAATTAACAACATGTATGCATATGTATTGACTCCCCCTAACTAAATGTATTGAACCATCATATATGACATGAAAAACCATGCTGGGGGATTAATCTAACCAAATTTGCATGAAGCACAATAATTATCTTGACAGACTCCCCCTATATATATGCCATATGTGACAACTCTGAATGCAGCATATGCAATGACAATTATGCAGGGAGTTTAATGATATGTGCTTATGAAAATCTAGACTACTCTATGGGCAAATTTGACCTATGGTACTAGGTAGAGGATTTGGTCTAAAGACCACCTCACACATAGTAAGAACTTCCAGACAGATTGCATCTGCCCTTTAGTAACTCACCATCACTACAAAAAAAAAGCGGTATTAGCGACGGAAATTTCAGACGGATTAATTTTCGTCGCAAATCCGTCTGTAAATTCAAACGAATATATTTCGTCTCAAATTCCATCTGTATTTCGGACAGAATCATATCCGTCTCAATTGGCAACGGTTATTCAGACGTCAATTTTCAAGTCTGAAATTAGCGACGAATATTCAGACGAATAAAATTACGTCTAAAATTTGAGACGGAAATTTGTTCCGTCCGAAGTTCTGTCGCAAAATTTCCCCCTCCAGCCACGGTCGACACCCCCATTTCCCCATTTTCCCCACCCTCCCTCTCCCTCTCACTCTTTCTCCTCTGTCGTCCCCGTCGTCGCCGCCGCCGTCCTCCTCCCTCTCGTCGTCGCCGCCGCCGCCGTCCTCGTCGTCTCCGCCGGCCTCCGTCGTCGCCGCCGCCTCTTGTCGTTGCCGCCGTCCTCCTCCCTCTCGTCATCCGCGCCATCGCCTCCTCGCTCTCGTCGTCGCCGTCGCCTCTTGTCGTCGCCACCACCTCCAGCCTCTTCGGTAAGTCCCATCCCCCTTCCCCTCCCCCTCCCTCGCCGACGCCAGTGCCATTTTTTTTGGGGATCATCGGAGGGGTTCAGTGAGGGTGGGTGGGGGGGGGGGGGAGCTCGGAGGGGGAGGAGGAGGTCGCCGGTGGGAGGGGAGGGGGGTTCAGGGAGGGTGGGGGGGAGGGGGAGCTCGGAGGGGGAGGTCGCCGGTGGGAGGGGAGGGAAGGTTCAGGGAGGGGAGACCAGTGGCAGGGAGGGGGAGCTCGGAGGGGAAGGTTAGCTTGTCGGTGGGAGTGGGTTCAGGGAGGGGGGAGGTCACTGGTGGGAGGGGAAGGGGGGATCAGGGAGGGTGGGGGGGAGGGGGAGGAGGAGGCCTCCTCTGATCTCAGATAACCGGGCTAGGCCTCCTCTGATCTCATCATTCCCTTGTTTCTCAACTAAATCTTTTGCAGAATGGATAGGATTTTCAGCAGAGGTAGATTGCTTACCAATTGAAATAATATGAAGGCAAGATTATTAGCCAATCCGAATCCTGATGCCTGTAACCATATTATGCGTCTGTTTTTTTTCCTTATGCGTCTACATGTTTGTGAAATATATTGTGAATTATTCAATGCCATCCGACATCCTTCATATGGACTATGGTGTATTCTGGGAATCATCTCAAAACCCTGTGACGAGGGTTCTTCAGGAACGATGGAAGAACATGATTAGTAGAGTAAACTAGAATGCTTTGAAAGATTAGTGCTTTATCGTCCCGTTTGACATTTTCTGAATTTTAGGCATGGTGGTTCAACTTCAGAAATTATACTTTCGCATACACGGCTGCTCGAAGGAGTGCTAGAGATTGGGACTGTAGATAAAATTAGACACTTTAGGTCTTATTGCACTCATGCGTAAAGACGTCATATATATGAATCTCTGATTCAGAGAAGTTTACTATGAATTTTGTCGTCCACCAGTGTTTGAATGGAGTGCTTTTTACCACTGGCTTCCTAACAAATACACCTGAGCCACATCTATGACTCAACTGGCATAACAGTCCTTCTGGAAGCCTCATTGCAACTTGACTATTGATAAGAAAAGAACTTAATTGTTTTCATATCTGTCATTCTCGGTAGAACCCTTCTTGCAGATTTTGTTAGGTTAGACCAAGATATCCTCTCGCCATTTGCTGGGAAGAAGTATCTCTATACATTTCTATTCTGATAATTTATAATCTAGATAGAAATTTATGTGTATTTATGTCCAACAATAATGAGGGCTTGAAGATGCTTACTAGATTTCATTAATTTCTTGCCCTTTACGTTAGTGGTCCCAGATTTTCCCCATCATTGACTTGATGCATTTTTGAATGTGCAGGAGATTACAATGCCAAACTTGGAATCACCTTTCTTGATATATTTCAGTCTTTGATCCCATTAGTTGTCTCCATGGTTTTATCAATTCACCTTTCAAAATTGAGACCTCAAAAATGATTTGACTGATCTTCTTCGTCATCAAAAAACCAATCAAGGAGAGGTCATGGCATTTGAAGATGAAGCTGTGGTGATTAACCAAATTGTTCTACCGTGGAATATCTTAAATTTTTTTATTGTATCTGAAAAAGAGTTGTAATTGTAGACACGCCGTTTTCACGTTTTCCTGGGTAGACCTCATATTACACCGTGATGCCCTAAAGTGACTCGTGCATTTGATTAATGTGGGTGATTAATCATTTTTGCTTTGATGACTTGGCGAGTCTGCACGTCCAAGTCTGTACGTTGCAGCAAGTCTATACTTTTTTTTTAGCAAGTCTATACATTCCTCCAAGTCTATACATTCCCACCAAGTCTATACATAGCAAGTATGTACATTCTCCAAAGTCTATACAGTCCCTAAATCCATGTATCTCCAAAGTCTATACATTCACTCCAAGTCTATACATTCATCTCCACATTCACTCCAAGTCTATACATTCATCTCCAAAGTTTATACATTCCTCCAAGTCTATACATTCATCTCCAAAGTCTATACATTCACTCCAAGTCTATACATTCATCTCCAAAGTCTATACATTCCTCCAAGTCTATACATTCATCTCCACATTCACTCAAAGTCTATACATTGGCATCCTCAAAGTCTATACATTGGCTTCACAAAGTCTATACGTCCTCAAAGTCTATACATTGGCTTCCTCAAAGTTTATACATTGGCTTCACAAAGTCTGTACATCCTCAAAGTCTATACATTGACTTCCTCAAAGTCTATACATTGGCTTCACAAAGTCTGTACGTCCTCAAAGTCTATACATTGGCTTCCTCAAAGTCTATACATTGGCTTTACAAAGTCTGTACACCCTCAAAGTCTATACATTGGCTTCCTCAAAGTCTATACATTGGCTTCACCAAGTCTGTACATCCTCTCAAAGTCTATACATTGGCTTCCTCAAAGTCTATACGTTCTTATCTTTACCTACGTTACAAAGTCTGTACATTCCTCAAAGTCTACACATTGGCTTCACAAAGTCTGTACATCCTCTCAAAGTCTATGCATTGGCTTCCTTAAAGTCTATACATTCCTATCTTTACCTACGTTACAAAGTTCAAAGTCTATACATTGGCTTCACAAAGTCTGTACATCCTCTCAAAGTCTATACATTGGTTTCCTCCTAATCATCCTCACGTCTCTTTCTCTATTGACTACCTCTCAAAGTCTATACATTGTGTCTATACATTGACTACGTTACATCCTCACGTATCTTTCTCTCTCTCTATTTTCTTCCCTCTCTCTCTCTCTCACGTAACCCCCTTCTCACTGTTCTCACCCTCACTCTCGCTGCACACACCCACACCCCACTCACTGTTCTCACCCTCTCCACCACGGCACATATAGACACACACTGCACACACCCCTCTCCACCAAGGCACAACACACACGACACACTTCTCTGCCAACCCCATCTCGTCCCTCGGATCCTCCTTGGCCAACACCCTCTCACGGCTCTCTGGCTCTCTCTCTCTCCCTTTTATCACACAGCACCCCACTTCGCAGCCACAAGCCTCCACCCTCCTCCCTTTTCCCCCAGGCGAACACCCACGGACCCAGCTCCTTTTCCCTCTCCCCCTCTCCCTCTGTTAACTGCCCACGACGCCCTCCACCATAGCTCCTCTCCCGTCACCACACCCACGTCCACCACGCCGCCTCCCTCCGACCACTGTCAACCGCCGCTGCCATCCTCCGACCACCACCCTCACCTCCACTGCCTCCCCTCTCTTTTTCTCTTTCTCTCCTCTGCAGCCACCGAACCACCGCACCACAGTACACCCTCACACCGCCGCCGCTGTGAACCCACGACAGCCACCCTCGACCACCCCCCGTTCGTTGCGAAGCTCCCCCACGCTGCCGCTGTCGTCACCGTCGGACCGCCGCCGGCCAACACCATCGCGACCAGCCGCTGCCACCGGAGCACCCTGCCTGCCGCCATCGTCGTCCACACACTGGCCACCTCCGCCGTCGTGCCCCCCCTCCGTCGCCGTGACCGTTGCGAAGCCGCCGTCGCCTTCCTCTGCAACTGCCGCCTGCCATCCCCTCCCCTGCGTTTCTCCCTCTCTCTCTCTCCCTCTCTTTTTCTCTCTCTTCCTCCCACCGTCTCCACTCTCTCTCGATCCTTTTACCTTTTTTTTAATTATTTTTTTCCTTTCCAACTCCCTCTCTTTCTCCCTCTTCTTTCCCTCCCTCTCTTCTTCCTCTCACGTTCTCTCTCCCCACTAATCTCTCATCGTCACTTTTTTTTATCTTATTTCTCCCCTTTTCTCTCTATCTCGAACTCTCTCATTCTGTGCCTTTTTTTTTTAATTTCCTCTTCTTTCCCTCCCTCTCTTCTCTCTCCCACGTCTTTTCTCCCAAACCCAATCTCTCTGTTTTTCTCTCTTTCAGTCATCCCCTTTTTTTTCTTTTATTTTCTTCATCCCTCTCCCTCTCTCTGCTTCTCATTCTTCCCCCCTCCCACCATCTCTCTCTCTCTCTCTCGATCTCTACCCCACGTTCTCTTTCTTTTATTTTTATTATTATTATTTTTATTATCCTTTTCTCCCTCTCTCCCGTTCTCTTTCTCCTCTCTCTGCTTCCCTCTCTCCACCTCCTCCCTCTCTTCCACCGTCCCTCTCTCTCTCTCTATCTCTCTTTTAATTTGTTTATTATCCTCTCTCTTCCTCTCGCCGTGGTCCCCCCTCTGTCTCTCCTCCCTCTCTCTCTTTTTCTCTCTCCCCCCTCCGTCTCACTCTCCCTCTCTTTGCGTCTCACTCTCCCCCTCCCACCGTCTCTCTCCCTCTTTCTTCCCCTCTCTCTCTCACACGCCCCCTCTCTCTCTCTTTCTCTCCCCCTCCGTCTTCGCTCCCCCTCCGTCTCTCCTCTGTCTCTCTCTTCTCCTCTCCCCCCCTCCGTCTCTTTCTCTTCTCCACCTCTCCGTCTCACTCTCTCTCTCTCTCCCTCTCTCGATCTCTCTCTCCCTCCATTTTTCCCTTTCTTTTGTATAATATATATCTATTTTTTTAATCTTGTTCTTCTCTTTTCTGTCCTTTTCTTTCCTCATCCTTATATTTTCTTACCTCTAGATCTAAGATATAAAAAAATTCTAAAGAAAAAAAGAGAGAGAACAAGTTCTCTCCCTCACTTTCTCTCCTTCTCTCTCAAATTCCCATTCTTTTATTTCGACCAGTTTATGTATATATTTATATATGTTTATGTAAATATGTGTAAAATGTTTAATATGTTTAATATGTTTATGTTTATGTTTATGTTTATGTAAGTATATTTACTACTCATATATATATATGTATACGTGTGTGTGCTTATGCTCAGCTTAACCAGTTTCTGAAGTCTGTTTTGAAGGCCCTCGGTCATGCTGTGTTCGTGTTAACGATGCTTCTTCCGAAAACTGTCATCGGCACCTACCAATAAGCATTTCTCTCCTTTTGCATTATGTTCGGTTTGTTAATTCTTTTGCATGCATCACTCATCATTATGTTTGTAATACAATCCCCTCATTGAGAATATTTCGGTGTGCATTTCATCACATCATTTTCCAACCTTTAGTTCTAAAGGGGTTTCAAACAACACCAACCAGGTGCGCGTTTGAACATGACTCTACTATTTTCATATCGAGGGACCGGTACTACACTACTTTCATTCTAATCCACCGTCCATTTGTTTCGTCTGCTATGTTTTGCAAGGGTAACCGAAGGAAGCCCTCTTTGTCGGCCGGCCGAAGGAAGAGGAAGAAGAAACCCACACAATCCCGTTGCCTGGAGGCAAGACGCGATCATTCTTCTATTTTGAGGTACACTACCTCTGGCGATCACACCCTCCTTACTCCCGTTATGTTAATTATTTACTTCATCCTCACCCGCGCGGAGGACCATCCCCGCGGCGGTTCCCCTCCCTATTTAATTCCTGTTTGAACCCCGACCAAGGAATCCGTTCCTCGCGGCGGTCTTATTTTCTGTACTTTCGTTCCAACCGCGATCAAGGAACCCGTTCCTCGCGGTGGTTTCATTTTCTATACTTTCATTCCAACCCCGATCAAGGAACCCGTTCCTCGCGGTGGTTTCATTTTCTGTACTTTTGTTCCAACCCCGATCAAGGAACCCGTTCCTCGCGGTGGTTTCATTTCCTATACTTTTGTTCCAACCCCGATCAAGGAATCCGGTCCTCGCGGCGGTCTTATTTTCTGTACTTTCGTTCCAACCCCGATCAAGGAACCTGTTCCTCGCGGTGGTTTCATTTCCTACACTTTCGTTCCAACCCCGATCAAGGAATCCGTTCCTCGCGGTGGTTTCATTTTTTGTACTTTCGTTCCAACCCCGATCAAGGAACCCGTTCCTCGCGGTGGTTTCATTCCCTGTACTTTCGTTCCAACGCCGATCAAGGAATCCGTTCCTCACGGCGGTTTTATCTAACTGGTACGGTGGGTCACCTCCCGCGACTATTTTCATTTCAGTAATCTAATTTCCGCACTCTAACATCCTAACCCCTAACTGTTTAATTTCAGCATTCCCCTATCACCGCCTTAAAACCCCGCGGAGAGTGACATCTCGCGGTGGTTTATTTGATCCCCTTTTCATTTCTTGTTATATATACTTATATTATAATAAAAACCCCGTGGAGAGTAATATCTCGCGGTGGTCTTATGTATATATATACTTATATTTATTATCTATATTACAGTAAAAATCCCGTAAGGCCATTGTCTCGCGGTGGTTTCTATATGTATACATGTTCATTACTGCTGATATTGCTATATTGCTGTTAAAACCCCGCAAAGACCAATGTCCTGCGGTGGTATGCTTTTGTTCATATTGTTCTTATAATTGTCTGAGGAGTGATAAATCATTACAAATTCTGAGTCTACGTGTCTTTCAACTTCCATTACGTGGGTTCTCAGACTCCTCGGTATATGAAAAGCTGCTTGCGGAACGGTGGGTCACGCTTACCGGGAAGGGGCCAGTTTGCGCGAGAGGGTCTTCGGACCCCCCATCTCCGCCACGTACCGGAGTCTGGTTCCGTCCAGGTCTTCAGTGTAATCCTTTCTCTCGTCTCGTCATTTTTCTCCTTCCCTCTCCTTGGTACGATCCCGTCGTCCACATCTCTTGGCGATCACGGTGGGACCTTCTTTTTGCTTTTTTGGTTACCCACAAACTTTCGGCACCCACGTGTGCCCCTTCCTTTTGACACCCACGCGTGTCTCTCCTTTCGGCACCCACGTGTGCCCTTCCCTATTGCGCCCACGTGCGCCCATTTCCCTCGTGTACCCCGTGCACTCCCCCGGTCCCTTGTGGTTACTTGAGAGGTCGACGTTGTCTCGTGCACCCACGTGTGCCCTCTCCTTTCGGCACCCACGTGTGCCCTCTCCTCTTGGCACCCACCTGTTCCCCTCCTGATTGCGCCTACGCATTACATTTGTCTCCCTAATAGTACTTTTGTCATCCCAATTTTATCCTTCGTTCATTACGTGCATTCTTCCACAATCCCTTGTAAGATCTGAAGAGAGTCGCATCGTCATAGAAAATGAGCGTTGTGTTGTGATCCTTTGTTGTGTGTATTTGTTGTCTGTTTATATATCTCTTGTTAAATTCAGCATTGCATTGCATATCATCTCCCTTTTATTTTTATTTTTTTGTTCCTTTTTTTAGGATCACCCTTTCTTGGTGAAGGAAGGACTCTCCGTGGGGAATTCCTCTCGACGGACTAGGATCTCCTTCATTGAGACCTCCGTAAGTCCCCGACATCAAAGGATTCCCTCTTCGTTCACTGGGCTGGTTGTACCACTGAAGTTCCCTGGAGATAGTCAACCCATTCGTGGTGAGTCGAGTGTCCTTAGATCACACAGCGGAAATCAATATTGCAACTAAGGTCCCTCCTGTGGTGTGAACATTAGATTAGAAAAAAAAAGAAAACAAAAAAAGGGGGCGTAAAGCATCAACTTGTTTGTTAATCTTTGCTATTGGTTTGAGTGTGTATGTTATTACATTCTGGTAGAATCTCACGTTCCGAAAAAGATCAAGAAATGTCTGGGAATGGTCAGAATCCGACCCCGGGTCACCAGGGGACACATGCCCCTGCTGAGGACGCAGGTTCCTCACGTGAACCATCATATGAGGTGCGAACCACCATTGGGGAAACATCCCCGCCGCAAGATATTTCCTCCCTACTAGGTGTCCTCGCGAACACACAGCTCAATCCCAATCAGGTCCGAGCCTTTTAGGCCAACCTAAAAGGGAAGTCTGTTGATTCTACTCCTCAAAACCCAACACCAGTTGCTCTCCTTACTTAAGAGCCTGCACATGCAATCCCTTCCTCATTCCCTCTTGTGCAGGCAAGTCTGCAACCTCCCTCTTTCCAATTACCTCCCCAGTGTCAAGTTCCACCAATTCCTCATACAACATTTCAGTCAATTCCATTTACTGATATGCCGCAACGTCTGCAACCTCCCTCTTTCCAATTACCTCCCCAGTCTCTGGTTCCGCCAATTCCTCATACAACATTTCAGTCAGTTCCGTTTACTGACATGCCACAACGTCCCACTCATCTGGAATTCCCTTCTCAGGCTTCCGCAAGGCCTCAGTGGCCACCACAACCAGCTCCTTACGAGGAGGTCACTCAATCTCTCCTTCATAGGCTGAACAAGATGGACGAACAATTTCGAGATTTCAAAAAGATTGTGGATGTCAAATCCGCGCCTGAGATCTCTTTACCAATCCTTCCTGTATTCTGTCTCCCTCCTTCTGAAATGCCAATGTATCGACGGTACACCGGCATAGGCAACCCCTTCATTCATCGAAAGGACTTTATGTATGAGTCCTCGTTTTGGCAGAACGATCAAAGATCCCTGGCATATCTCTTCAGGAGATCATTGGATGGCCCCGCCTTAGAATGGTTCTATTCCCTAGAGCCGAGTGAGGCTGAGAACTTCGACGTAGTGCAACGGAAATTCCTACAGAAATATCGGGATAGGGTCGGTCCCTCCCTTTCTACTACCGACCTAGTGGCCGAGAAAATGAAGTCGGACGAAGATTTCGTCCAATTTGCTGATAGATGGAGATCCTTGGCAGAGAAAGTGAGAGACCCCATTTCGGAATTAGAACAAGTGAAGATGATCGTGTCTAATGCCACTTCGCAATTCAGACACGTCCTGGCAATGAACAAGCTCACCACTATGGAGGAACTGTATGAGAGGGCTCGATATATCCAAACACAGCTGAAAGATTCCCCCCTCATGCATCTGTTTGAGCCACCAAAGCCAAAGGTGTTTAGGAAGCCAAGCACGGGTGCCCAAGGTGGAGTGACAGAAGGGGTCGTAACGAATGAGCATGTGAGTGCGGTTGGCAATCCCAATCGGCAAGCCAACCCCACGCCTCCAAGAGCTCTACAATTCCCCTTTCATCAGGACCAACAAGGTCAGCAAACCTATCGTCCTCCCCCACAAAACAATCTCCTCCAGAACAATATGCCTCAACCCTTCCATCTTCAACAACAACAACAGCGGCCTCCTCAATATAATCAGGTTCCACCACCTGGGGATTATGGCCCCCAACAACAGAGGAGGCCGATCGGCCCTAGGAGAGCTCACTACCCACCTTTGCCGGAATCGTTGTTGGACATTTTTAATGCTCTCATGGCTGCTAATATACTCACCTTGCCTGAGGAAAGAGCCATATGGCCCACGAACGTTGACACTTCTAGATATTGTGTCTTCCATAGACAGCCGGGTCATACAGTGAAAAATTGTTTCTATTTTAGAGATTATATCTATGATATGAATGATGAACATCAAATAGATTGGGATGAAATGAGACGATACGTCACCATGTGAAGGCCAGGAGACCTCCTCCTAGACAGCAGCAGCAGCAACAACAGCAACATCAACAGCAACAACAATAACCACAACAACAACAACAGCCTCAGCAGGCACCACAGCAACAGCCAAACATGGGCATCCTCCAAAATCCATTACCGGCGCACCAACAACCTAACCACCAAGTCAACCCCATCTCTTCCTTCCTGGAAGTTGGAAGAGGGCAAGATTGGCATACGGAAGGCAGCTCTGTCCTTGTCGCCAATCATGTTCCTAACCAACCTCCATGCCTTGTCCGTCCTGCACCTGTCTGTCCTCGATCCGTAGCACAACCCGCAGTGATACCTCACCCACTTCCACCGCCATCACGTCCTCTCATCCGCATCCCTGCTGTTAACCTTCCACTGAGTCCTCAGCAAACACCATCCACCTCCACCATAACCCCTTTACCCTCGAAACCTCTCATCACCCACCGCCCATCCGAGGCCCCATCAACATCTACTATGCCTCCACCTCCCAAACCCCTAATCATCCACCATCCATCCGAGACCTCATCCACTTCCACCATACCTCCACCTAACAAACCACTCATCAGAGCCCCTACACCATCCATTGCCCCTGTTTCGTTAACTGTTCCTCCACCAATACCCCTTGAGCCCCTACTAAATCCCGTACCTAATATCGTAGAGGTGCCACCAAACCCACAAGCCATGGTGCTCCGTAGTGGAAGGATGTTCCATCGGATTTTTCCCCAAAACAGTCAGGTCCCCGAGCAGTCTCAGCCAGAGAAAGACACTGAAGAGCAGCCAGAGGAGTCTATCCCCGGGACACAATATGACATGTTAAAACACTTGGATAAAACACCAGCTCGGATCTCCATTCTCGAGCTAATCAAGAGGTCGAAAACCCATCAGGACACCTTGATGGAGTATCTTCAGAAGGTTATGGTAAATGAGGATCTCCCAGTGGAGAAGATCTCATCGGTATTGACGCCGACTGATACACAACCGGCTATTATATTTCACCACCATGAGCTTGCCCCCAAGGAGGCTCGAAAATATGCTTTGTGTATTGCAGTAAAGATCAATGGGGCATCTATAGACCCATGTTTGGTGGACACTGGTGCGTCTATAAATGTGATCTCCATGAGCACTCTCCAATTATGTGGGGTTGACACGGAACAGATAAGGCCTTCATCAATTACGGTTACGGCCTATGACAATAGTAAAAAGCCACCAATGGGGATGATCATCTTGAATGTAGAATTGGGCCCTACATCAGTCTTTGTGGAATTCCATATCCTTGATATGGATCCCACATTCAAGGCCATACTAGGCCGCCCTTACATTGAGGTTATGAATGCTGTGCCTTCCACCAATCATCAGTGCTTAAAGTTTCCATACAAGGCTTGGATTATCAAGGTAAATAGCATGCCCATCTTTTCTACAGTGGATGCTATTAATTCCTCATTGCCTTCTGTTTGGCCGACTCACCGGCCAATTCTTTCACTGTTAGATGTGTGTGACCCTCGTCGCACCCCTTTAACACAAAAGCCGTTTCAGGCATCAAAGTCATGTCACCCTTCCCATTCTAAGGGATGGGAGATCATGAGAAACATTGGCTACCAACAGGGCAAAGGCTTGGGTGCACAATTACAAGGAAGACTGAGGCTGTCAAAGAAGACAAAGTTAACCCTTAGAGCCGGCCTAGGCTTTGAAGGGCCACTTGAAGCATATGAGGGACCTCTTACATGGATCTTGTACTCTCATTTCAGAAAGGGTCCGGTTATACAGTTGGGAGATTACCCGCGAGAATCACATGGAAAATTGCAGATTGCCTATTTAGTTGAAAGCTGCTCGAGAACTACAAAGAAGGGGAAGCACGGTGACCCGGACTGCGAGTGGAACAAGTGGTTTGATATACATGACATTTCCATTGCGCTACAGCAAATGTTCTTCCCTCCGGACTTAGAGGGGCCACTTTTGATCTCCGAGATGTCAAAAGATGTCGTTGACATTGCCGAAATTCCAAGTTTTCCTCGCCAAGAGGACGTTGCCACTAACGGATCGCTTTCCGTCATTCTATCTAATCATTCTCCTCACCCGTTGCTGCTGACTCTTTCCTGGGCCAGACGTTTGTCTGATGATACTCCCAGGTCACCTTCTCTGCTCACATTCTTGCGCGGGTTTCTCAGTCCGTGCCGAATTTTCAACCATGATCTACTCAATGAGCCCCACAACCCCTTAGCTTTATAGTCCCCTCCTCTTATTCCCCAAGTTCTTTCAATTGTTTTGTAATTGAAAATGAAAATAAAAAAAAAAACGTCAATTTTCAAACTCCTCAACAATGCATTTCCTTTGAGGAGACCTCCTACATCTCTCACGAGTGTGCCCCGACTTACGGGCCACTCATTCAAGGTCCCTTGAGTGACCTTATTTACTCCTCCGCTGAGGAGTCTTTTCCTGTACATTCCTTAGTTTCCCCTTCGTCTGTAGGATAGGTAGGTCAATCTAACAATAATGAGTCAAGGGTAGTGCCTAGAAGAAAACCCAAGGGTAGGTAAATTCCTCGTCGATTTCTTCTAGATTTAGCCAATAGGTGTCAAGCCTTTCTAGCCATTCCTCGATTGCTAGAGAATCCCATCCAACAGTCAGAGTTAGAATGTGAGGAGGATTGCACAATTGATGAGGGGTATGGAGTTTATGAGCTCACAGATGAAGAATACCCTATTGAAGAAGGGGACGAAGAATATGAAGACGCGGCTGACGTATATGCTAGCAGAATGAGGAGGTTTGACGAACCATCAGCCGCTATAGAAGAACCCACCAAATAGATCAACCTGGGGACCGAGGAAGACCCTAGGATCATCCTCATAAGTGATAATTTGCCGCCATCCGAAGAAGAGGAATTGATCAAGGTTCTAAAGGAGTATAGGGACACATTCGCATGGAGCTACGAGGATATGCCGGGATTAGATTCCACCTTGGTTGAACATTGCCTAACGCTAAAACCAGGGTCCGTCTCGGTAAAGCAAAGGTTAAGACGTTTCCGCCCCCAAATGGCTTTAAAAATGAAGGAAGAAGTCGATAAGCTCCACAAAGCCAGGTTTATTAGAGTCGTCCTATATCCTCAATGGGTGGCAAACATTGTCCCGGTCATGAAAAAAGATGGAAAGGTGAGAATCTGTATCGATTTCCGGGACCTTAACCGCGCGTGTCCAAAAGATGATTTCCCCTTGCCTCACATCGATGTGTTGGTAGATAACACGGCTGGCTATGAAACTCTCTCGTTTATGGATGGATTTTCGGGGTATAATCAGATCCGTTTGGCGGAAGAGGACCAGGAGAAAACATCATTCACCACACCCTGGGGAACTTACTGTTATTTAGTCATGCCGTTTGGCTTAAAGAATGCTGGAGCTACTTATCAAAGGGCTATGATGGCAATATTCCATGACATGATGCATGTGTATTTAGAGATGTATGTGGATGATTTACTGGTGAAATCCAAGACTAGGGCAGAACACCCGAGAGTTCTAGCCAAGGTGCTGCAAAGATCAAGGGAGTTCAATTTGAAAATGAATCCAAAAGTGCGTATTTGGTGTCTCGTTGGGTAAATTGCTTGGTTTCATTGTGAGTAAGAGGGGTATTGAAATAGATCCCAACAAAGCTAAAGCAATTAGGGATATGCCACCTCCGAAAAACCTAAGAGAAGTTTGAGGGTTAATTGGAAGGTTACAATTTATTCGTCGATTTGTGTCCCAGCACTCACAAAGGTGCAAACCTTTCTACGAGTTGACTAAGTCAGGAGTAGGATTCAGTTGGAATTCTAAATGCCAAAAAGCTTTTGAAGGATTGAAGGAATATCTGGCCAATCCACCCGTCCTAATTCCACCCACGCCAGATAAACATTTAATCCTTTACATCTCGGTTCTGGACGACTCCGTGGGAGCTGTCCTAGCACAAGCCGATGAAGCGGGCAAGGAAAGGGCGACCTATTACTTGTCCAAACTCCTCAACCCCTGTGAGCAGAAGTACACGGCTATGGAGAAAACTTGTGCCGCCCTTGTCTGGGTAGTGCAGAAGTTGAAACACTACTTTCTAGCTCATGAAGTCCATCTGATTGCCCGAATGAACCCTATGAAGTTCCTTCTAGAAAAATCTGTCCTTACGGATAGATTAGCACGCTGGCAAAGCTTTCTTTCTCAGTTTGACATCACCTACATTCAGCAAAAGGTAATCAAGGGGTATGCCATAGCTGAGCATCTCGCTCACCATCCTCTCCCCAAATTAGATCCTGTCCAGTCAGAGTTTCCAGATGAGGAACTAATGTCCATCAACCAATCAGATGATTACATGTGGACGTTACATTTTGATGGAGCTCTGAATTCCCAAGGGAAGGGAATCGGCATTGCCCTCCTGTCGCCTGAAGGCCTTACATTCCCACTGGCATACCAGCTCAAATTCCCAGTTGCCAACAATATAGCTGAATATGAAGCTCTGCTGGCTGGCCTGGAACTTGCTCATTCTTTTCGTATCACTGAATTACGAGTCGTAGGTGACAGTCAACTCATTCTTCACCAGGTGCTCACCAAATATCGCACTCGCGATCCCAAGCTCAAGCCATACCAAGAACTCACTGCTGCATTTGCCAAACTGTTCACCAAATTGATCTTTGTCCATGTCCCTCGTCATCAGAATATTCTGGCCGATGCCCTCGCCTCGTTGGCATCATCTTTAAGGTTCCCTCTAGGAAGATGGTTTGATTCCATTTCCATCTACAAGCGTCACACCCCTACAATCGATGACGCTTCCTACGTAGATATCAAGGACAGGATAGCAAGGAAGGCCCTACAGGAAGAAATCCTTGAGAAGAGGGAAATTATGTTGACAGAGTTAGAAGAAGAATTGGCTGATGAGGAGAAGCCATGGTTTTACGAAATTTCCAAGTATTGCAAAGATCAATCCTACCCTGGAGAAGCCACATCGGAAGATAGAAAAGCCATAAGGAGGGTGGCACAGAGATACGTGCTGGTTGGAGGAGTGCTGTACAAGAGAAGTCTTACTGGCGTTCTTCTAAGATGTTTGTGCGGTGGCCATGCGAATAGCCAAATGCTTGCCAAGAAGATCCTTCGGCAAGGCTTTTACAGGCCCACCATGGAAGAGGATTGTGCCGTCTATGTCCACAGGTGTGTCAAGTGTCAACTTCACGCCGATAAAATTCATTCCCCATCTTCTTCACTTCATCCAGTGTCTTCCCCATGGCCTTTCTCCATGTGGGCTTTCGATGTCATTGGTCCTCTTGGTAATCCTAACTCCCTCACTAAACAAAAATCATTCATCCTTACTGCAACGGAGTATTTCACCAAATGGGCCGAAGCCGAAGCTTACGTGGAGGTTAAAGCATCAACAGTCTGCAAATTCATCAAGAAGAACATCATCGCCAGGTTAGGCATTCCAAGCACAATCATCACCGACAATGGGTCGCAATTCATTTCTCAGGACCTTCAGGACCTCTGCAAAAGGTATAAAATTGCATTGCATCATTCATCACCTTATTATCCACAAGGTAATGGCCAAGCAGAGGCCACTAATAAAATATTGATTAAAATCATAAAAAAGACCTGTGAGTCAAACAAGTTCTCGGATTGGCCAGAAAAGCTGATTGAGGCTTTATGGGCCTATCGCACTTCAATCCGTACTCCCACTGGGCAAACTCCGTTCGCCCTTATTTATGGGATGGAGGTGGTAGTTCCGTATGAAATCTTGGTTCCTTCTCTCAGGGTACAGTTGGACAAGGAGCTTCCCCTCGACGAACGTCGTGATTCACTCCTTGCCCAATTGGAACTCTTAGATGAGAAACGGCTGGCCGCTGCTGAGCATGCACGTGTATATCTGAACAGACTCACATGTTTTTATCAAAAGAAGGTCATTGAAAGGAAATTTCAAGTCGATGAAATGGTAGTAAAAAGAATGTTTGTAAAACCTGGTGGGCCGCGTTCTAAACTCCAACCCAATTGGGAAGGACCGTACGTGGTTCGGGCTGTGCATCCTGGTAACGCCTACAGACTAGTCAATACTGAGGGGATCGAGTTATCCCACCCTTGGAATGGGCTTCATCTTAAGAAGTACTACCCTTAGATAGGTGTACATAGTGTCAAAAATGATGAAACGGAAAAAGCAACAAAAAAATAGAAAACAATGAAAACAATAAAAATATGTATATATACAACAACAAAAGAAAAAAATGGAAAAAAATGAAAAGAAGAAAAAAATAGAAAATTCAAAATGCCAATGCTGGGAGATCACCATGTAGTTAAGTCATTGCATTCAACCTCCATGTTGGGATAGGGCCTATTAAGACTTGATAGGTCTCAGGTCTTGGTTTGCCAGAACCGTGGAGACCCCTGTCCGGCCAGTTCGGCCTATGCCCACTCAAAAGAAGGCAAAATGCACATATACGTGTGTGTTATAAAAATCGATAGCAGTGCTTATGGTGGGGCCTCACCCAGAAGGTCTCCAGAAAGCTCAAATCTTTATTCTCTCTCTTCTCGATCGAATGAGACACCCGGCGCCCTTAAAACGCTGAGCATGGGAAACACGAACACCCCCAGGGTAAGAGTAGGATCCAATTCCTCGAGCATGGATCAGAGCACGAGAAGAGGGAAGTGTCCCCGCAGGCATCCGAGAGGGATTCCATAATGTCAAAATACTATGTCCCTCGCAAAAATCTGTCAAGAAAAATCAGAAAAGAAGAACAAAATCAAAGTGAAAAGCCTGCGGGGACACTGCCCTCTTCTCGTGCTCTGATCTGTGCCTGATCCCACAAATGAAACTCCTTTGACTGAAAGTCAAATTCTATACAAGAGAGGTCATGAGTTATAAATGCTCGAGATTTGGTCTGAAATTGCCCGAAAGGGGAAGTTAAGTGTGCACCTACTGGCTCGCCGGGTTAACGGTTTTGCCGGTCCTCTCAGGAGGTTTACCCCCCTATACTCTTCCTTCTTCCTCTGAAGATGAAGGCTCAATGGAGTTCCTAAAGGGTGAAACTCGCCAAAGTCTGCAACCACCTTTCAACACAAACATATGGTTGTCCATTTTGAAAAGCAGAAGTCATTGTCATGAAAGAGTCTCTGTGTTTCTGGCCGGTCAAGACCTCTATCTACCACTTTAATGTCTTCTAGTCTAACCTTGGGCTTAGACCAATGCAAGCGCGTCACCTATAGGTGCGACGACGTCTGATTCCGGGTCAGCGTCGCGCGGTTGGTCATTTGGATTCCACGGTGTTCCATTATATACCGTCTAGAATTGTGAGGAAATAGACCCGGGTCGGGCAAATCATTTACCTCGAACACTTTTTGGGTGAATCCCTGTGGTCGGAAGCAACTGGGAGCCTAAGCATGGCATGACGGCATTATCATCAGGATAAGTCTTAGCCGGCGGGATTATCATTCGAGGAGTTTAGAGGCCCAAATCAACCTAGATGTGCACTTAGGATGCCTGGGGGGTTAGCAAGAAACCCTTGTTCTCGTGAAGGTTAGATGTTATATAGGTTGGTCATCATGCATTAGCAAAAACAAAAAATAAATAAACCAAAAATAAATAAAAAATGACAAAATCAAAAATCCCAAAAAAAGAAGAAAAATGTATATGCATAAAAAATGCAAATGTAAAAGACCAAAAATAAAAAAATCAACAAACAACAAAATACAAAAAAATGAATAAAAACACACAAAAAACAAAAAAATACATTCCATATGATTGCATTTTTGCTTGCATCCGTGTGCCTGTGTGCCGCATTCATCATCACCTTTTATTATTGCCTTTGTTAATAAAGGCTTGCCCCTTGACTCGTTATCAAGGATAGTTCAAAACAACACTTGCTTATTGAGAAAGGGGCAAGTCAGAATAGAAATACTGACTTGTTTGTTTAGATGTGTGCATGGATTTTAGTAACTAAGAAAGAAGCAGAGAATCAAGCATAAAATATTTTATTCCACTCACAACTGAAAATAAACAACAACCAAAAGAGTCTACATTAGGTTCCACCCTCTTTCTCCACATTACTCGTCCCGCCACTCTCCGGGCCAGACGCTCTTGAGGGTGCTACCCAACTACGAAAAGCGGTACTTCTACCGCTTTGTACTCCTCTTTCTATCTCCACTCCCCGACGTCGATCTGCGGGAGCAGCAAAGAAGCTGCTAACACGAAAGCCACCGTCTCGTGCTCTTCGGTAGCGTTCCTCGCCATCCTTCAGCCACTGCTCGGCGAGGCCGAGACTGGTCCTCAATTCAAATAATTGGGCCTCCAGGGCCCTCTTTTCCTCTTTATCGGCCAATCTCTTGGCCTTTTCTCGTTCCCTGTCCCTTTCTCTCTCGGCACGTTCTCTTTCTCTGTCTTCCCTCTCCAGTTGAAGGGTGATCCTCAGCTCCACAGCATCCCTGGAAGAGTCCTCACTTGGACGATGCTGCAGTTCCTCTTCTAGCTCGGCTATTCTAGCTTCCTTCTGCGCGGCATGCGCGTGTGCATCCTGTGTTTCTTTCTCCTGCCATACATATCATCTCAGGCATATGGCAATGCTTGAACAAGGGATATTAAATGGTGAGACTCTCACCTTTGCAGAAAGCATCCCTTCTGCCTCCGCAGCCCGTTGTGTGGTATGAGTAAGCTGCTCGTGGAGTAGATCTAACTCTGAAGTAGGAATCCATAGACTGGATGAAACGCCGTCTGCCCCCATCGCCGATGAAACTACATCGAGCTGGGCACGCTGCGACAGATAAGAGGTGACATTTAAGTGGTTAGGGCTATGAATTTCAAATCATACCAGGAGCCTGTACATACACACTTACTGATGAACCCAGAGCCACTCGAGTGTCATTCAACTCTTGCTCCGTGTCCGCCAAACGAGCTCGTAAGTTCGTTATTATGGTGTCACGGGCATCCTACAGTTATGGCTTATGAGTTCATGAAAAATCAAAAAATGAAAAAAATGAAAAAAATATATATAAAAGAAAAAAAAAGAAAATGATTTCTTTTTACTTTACCTCCATAAGCCCTCTAGGCTACAGCCTCTCTGCATACATTGCCCTATAGAGGCGTACGTAATTCTCACTGTCTTGTGCTTGTGATTCCACGAGCGTGCCTCCCCGCTGCCAGTCTTCATATTGTTCGGGGAAGCGCACCCTCCAATCAACACAGGTTGCCGGCCCACGCGTCTTCTTTCCGACGCTGGGTGATGTGGTCATATCTACCCATTCCTGGGCAAGCCCTAGGGTCATCATGGCTAATCACAGCCTTAGTGGCTCAATCTCATTCAAGCAATGGAGCCAGAGGTCCCGCCCGAACCGGGCACGGCTTCCAATTACCCACGGCTGGTCGACATCGACCATGTTCAAGAAAGGCCTCCGGTTCACCTTTGATGGGTTGTACATATCTTCTTGGTTAGCTAAAATACAAAAAATGCTAAAAATGAATAACAAAAAAGAAGAAAAAAAGTATCCTACCATCGTTGCAGGGAACTCTTGCAGCTCTCGCCTCAACACTATCAGTTGGTAGGATAGTGGTGCGGTACTCATGATGGGTTGCCACCGTCTAGCCAGTGGGATCGTCACTGGTCGCCAGTGTCGAGCTCTCCCCATTGAAAGATAGTAGTAGCTCCATAGCTACATCATCATGGGCCATTCACATCAACAAATATATAAAAAAAAGCACAAAACAAAAACAACACAAAATAATATTTTACCTGGATGAAGGACGTAAACCCATTTATTGTCACCTCTCGGCCTGTCCTTTGCGACAGACCTGTGAATAGATGCGCTAGTATGGCAGCTCCCCAGGCGTACTGTCCTACCCTCTCCAAGTCCACGAGCAGCTCCAGGAAGCGGCAGTGTATGTTGTCTCCCTTGGAGCCCAGCAGCAACTTGCCCAACAGGAAGAGGAGGAACCTCCTCAGGTCCATATTGGTCCTCTCCCAGTTGCTAGCATCCAGGCAGTATACGGCACGGGCACCTCTTTCTGCCCTTTCCATGAATTCCTCCAGGGACTCGTCATCCCGTGGACGAATGTCAGTAAGCCCTAACACCTCCATGATCGATACCTTAGCTACTGACCTGTTCTTCCGACTGTCAAGGTCCAGCCCCAACAACTTCTGGGCACCTTCTTGGTTGTCCGCATAGGTGACGCCAGTCACCGCTTCCCCATCTACCTTCAGGCCCGTGATGCAGACCATGTCTTCCAGGCTGGGCACCATGTGCCCCCAACGGCATCTGGAATGCCCGGCTCATTGGGTCCCATCTTTCACGCAGTGCTTGGATCAGGGCAAGGTCGAGCTTAATTGGCTTGATTCGGAGGAAGGCCCCGAACCCCATCACGTCTAGTCTGGCTTTCTGGAAGTCCGGGAGACCTCGATATGCCGCTACTACCAGCTCCCACGAGATGTGCGATCGCATCATGCTCTGTACATACACAAGAGGTGAGAAAGGGGAGCCTTGCTAAGCAAGAAAGGAGAAGAAAGGATGAAGAAAGGAACTAAGGGATCCACGTACAAGCTGTGATCGGGTCCTCTCACTCAGTTTTCCTTCGACTTCTGAGAGTCTTCTGGAACTGCTACCAGATCTGCTCCTCTTCGAAGAGCGAGAAGACTCACCTTCTGCTCTGAAGCTAGATTCACCCTCCATCCTGATAAATGAGCAACACTCACTACCTCCCCTCCTTACAAACTTGCACTCCTCAAATCTGCTCTCACGACTTTGGTACTTCCAAGTCGAGTGAAAGGGGAAGTATTTATAGGATTGGAAAGGAGGTGATCTGGATCTATCACCATCACCCCTAGCAACAGCCTTTACGGCAATGCACTCTCCTTTTACTCTCGCGCCCACTCTACCATGTGGAGTGATCAATTCGGGGGCGTGATTTGTTGACCCGTCCTCCCTATTCGGTCCGAAGATTCCCCGTGTTCATTGTCCCGTTACGACTGTCTCTAAGATAAAGGAGGAAGTAGGGGACATTTATGCGGGAAAATAGGATCAACGACCGACATTGTTGAAATTGGTGGTAGATCCTTTGAAATCATGGCCTCGGTACCCTCGCGTGCCACTTTGCCGTGTGAAGTAAATGGAGCAAATCCGTGATTTGTCGAACCGCCACCCTCACGTGGTCTAAAATTCCCGATGTCCCTTGTCCTATTGCGACTACCTTTAGCCCGAAAAAGGAAATTGAGGACATTCACGTGGGAAAAGAGGATTAGGCGTCAATATTGTTGAAATCAGTGGCAGATTCTCTTTGAAAATCATGGCTATCGTGAGTCACTGCCCCTTGTGTTAAGGAGACATCTCGTCGAGCATGTCTCGTGGGAACCCACGTGGTAGAGAAGTGCCGTAGAACAGAAGGAACGCATCTAAGGCAAGCAAGCTGCCCTTAAACCAACCCATTCCACTCACATATCTATATAAGGGTTTGTGCCCGTCATGAGGAGAGAGTGGGTGTGCAAGCCACTCACTAACCCTCATCACTCTTTTGGTCACTTCTCTTCTCTCTTCTCTCCGAAGGCAAGAAGTCCCTCAGAGGCCTTCTATAGTTCCGTGACGCAACAATCGCTTTGCCGTGCCACACGTTCCCACCGGCTCTTTGGCGGTGCCCTTCGTCGTCTTCCTGCTTCTCTCGTGACCTCGATGGCCGCGAAGCTCTCAAAGTCAAGGCCACTGGTCGAGCCGCCCTTTGCTTCCCGAAAAGACTGCATCAGCTCCAGGAGCCCACCACTGTGAGATCCAATTCCCTGCAACGACTCTGAGAGGTTGACGTGCCCGATCACTGCTTCTCCCAAAGTTTCATCGCCAGGGCCTTCATTGCCCCCCTCTTGCCCAAACCTCGATGCCGCTCTATCCCCATCTCTCTCTCCACTCTTCCCCCTTACATCTCTCCTTGACACTCGGAGAGAAACTTTCAGCTCTAGGACGCCTCAGGGCAACCCCTCGTGCTGAAGTTATTCTGGTCCTCCGGCTCCCGACAGATGACAGGTAGCCGTTGTCCGGCGTCTGCCATTCTAAGCCACCTATGCCAAAAGGAAAAGGGAAGATTCCAGGAGCGTACAGTGGCATTAAGAATTGACATTTATTTCAAAACGAGATACATCAAGGTTTGGGCACCTCAGGCCTCAGCTTCCCGAGCTCCATTACATAAGCCTTCCATAGCTCCCGATCCTCACTCACTGACACCATCGCCTTCTGTGGAATGCTTGCCTTCCACGCTGATTTGATCGCTGTCATGTCTATTGCATCATCATCCGTGCCCAACTCCCTTTCTTTAATCAAAGGAAGGTCGGATAGCGTAGGGAAAGAGTGTCGCGGAAGACCGATTTGCAGGCAACACCAGTGCGAGCTGTAAAGAACAAACTCAGTTGCACCAATAAGTTGGAGTTCCGCATCAGGGGAGGATCTCGTGAGAAGTTCACGTCCAAGTAAACATGATGGCGCGTGAATAAAGGCATCCCGCTCCAAAGTGTTGAAGTAAGTGCGCCAGTCTCAACGTGACTTCAGCCGGGGCATGCGATTAACCACCTTGCCGCTAAAACCCAACACATCAACTATGTGATAAAGGGAGATTTGTTGGAAGATTCTGGAAGTAGTTCGGGCCTCCTCGCAACGATCAAATTTGAAGTGGAGATCGATCCAGCAATTAAGGAGAAACATGCACCCATAGGGGGGCTGGCCCATGCTGGAAGCCGTAAGACCGCTGTAAAGGTAGGCGAGGACGGCTGGCCCCACTCTTTTGCCCTTCCAGAGTCCGCAAATCGCGCCCAGCTGATCCTCCTCCATGATATTATCGGTGTTGGGGAAGAGGAGAGCTCCGGCCAAACATATCACAAACCCTTTCATGAGTCCTTCTAAGCATTCGTCACCTATCAATCTTTCTAAAGCGCTCATGGTCCAGTCTGTGAGCTTTTGTACGTTGATTCCCTTCTGGGTCTGAACACCTTTAATGGCTCCGCAGGGCATGAAGCTCCCCAGAATTTCTTCAGAGGATGCCTTCTTCCCCATGGGCAAAATTTTTATTTTACCATCATTTCTGAATCTTTTTAAGCCAAGCAGGAGTTCCGCTTCCTCCAGAAGGATCGTCGATTCAAAAGTAGGAAAGATGAAGGTGTGGGTTTCAGGGTGCCAAACCTCTACCAGTGCACCCATGGCTGCCCAGCCCATGCAAATCTTGTTATAATATTTGGCGTGGATAACCCGGCCTTGAAGGTGCCACTTTGAAATAAAAAACCTCATGTCAGTAGTTATGTCGGACGTGAGCTTCGATAGCCACGGTAGCCTGGAGAATTTCCTCGGGCCCGGAAAGAGAGGATATGGCTGAAAGAAAAGGAAAGAAAAGAATCAAGGGATAAGAAAGGACTCATGCAGGAAAAAAAGAGGAAAAGGGCTAGGCTTACCATCCGCGAGCGAATCCTTTCGCTCAGATGACCTTCAATGTCGGTCAATTTCTTGAATTCGCGATCGAATCTCCCCCTTTTGGTAAGGCGGGAAGGTTCACCCTCCATCTCCAAGGACTGGGACCTCTCTCTTCCCATCTCAAAAGAATAGAATACCCTTGAATGACATCTGGCTAAGAGCTAGGGGGTACTTATAGGAGGAAAGGTGGTAAAACGGTAAAAGTAAAGCATTAATGATGAGTTACCGTCATGGACTTTGACCGAGGGAATATGGTTTGCTTTGCACAGTGTTTTGATAGTCTCTGTGAATCACTTTGGTGTGCAGATTTCTTTGTACAGTAGTGTAGACACGCCAAAATTGACATTATTTTGAGTATATTTCATATCGCTCTGCGATGCCCCATTTGACCCTCAAATCAGCTTATTTGAGTGGTTTTTCCCACTTTTCTGGAATTTATCCTATTTTTCTTCATTTCCTCCTTTTTCCTATTTTTCTGGATTTTCTGGGCATTTATCTCTATTTTCTGAATTCACGCCCTCATCAGGGGCGTGTTTTTGAAACACGACCTTGTCTAGGGCGTTTTCTCCCATTTTATCTATTTCTCCCCCATTTTATCTATTTTATGAATTTTCTAAATTCACGACCTGGGTAAGGGCGTGTTTTCTTCAAAACATGACTTAACCAAGGGCGTTTCTTAAAGAAAGGACGACCTCACCTGAGGGCGTTAATTCTTTTAGGTTTGACCGACTTCCCCATTTGAACTCTTGAAATTAACGCCCTTCTCAGGGGCGTGTTTTTAAACGTGGCTTTAATTAAGGCGTGTTTTGGATTTTTTCAAATATGGGGAGTTTTTATTGCTAAATTTGGTTTTTGAGAAACGCCCTTGTGCAGGGCGTGTTTTTTAGAAACGCCCTCTGGTCAAGTCGTCAATTCATTAATTGACGCCCTGACCTAAGGCGTGTTTCACCTTCTGGCTTCGCAGCCCTTTCCCCAGAGAGTCCTTGCTTCGATAGATGCCTACTTGGTTTGGGCTCTTGCCCATTCTTATCATTTCCCTCTTAGGACTCTTGCCCATGTTTATCTCTTCCTCAACCTATTTAATAGAGCCAATGGCTCTGTTGTTTGGTTGGACTCCTCTTCTTCGGATCCCCTCCGATTTCTTCTCTTCTGTTCGACACCCCCCTTCTTTCCCTCCGTTCTTCTTCTGCTTCTGTTTTCTTCTTCTTTTCTTCTTCTGTTTCTTTTTCTTCTCTCGCAGGAGTAGATGCTGTTGCTATTGGCTCGGGAGGAGGCTCTGCACTGCACAAATCTTCATCCCATCGAGTCTTCCTCCTCATTGAATATCAAAGCCAAGCAACAAACAGATTTTTCTTATCTCCCCTCTATTTTCTTTATTTTATTTTTATCATGTGCATGCATCATTATCCTATTAACTCCCCTTCTCAACCACGTTGAGACCTCCATACAGTGCACTCTTGCACACCTTTTTATCATATTCATATCACCATTCATCATATCATCATATCTCCCCACACCCTTTTGCATAGGGGTTTAAGGGCAACCACCCTTAAGGTGCGTTCTTGCACATGCTTTCATGCTCACATATTTCTATCATGAATTGATGCTACACTCACCACATATCTAATGCAATTTCTTCATTGGTGTTTGTCTTTTTTTGCAAGGGTAATTAAAGGAAGAACTCTCTTCATCGGCCGGCCGATTTGAAGAGAAAGGAATACTCACATCCCCCGCATATTTGAGGTATTTTGCGATCATCTTCCCATATCAATCTCCTCTTTGAGACCCTCGTGTCTCTGGCGATCACACACACTCCACATTAGCACCTCGTGCTATTTTTATTGCTTTCATCATATACCTATTGCTTTTTATATTTTTAAGTGTGGATTTTAAAAGAGATCTACAAGTAGAATGCAATTTTATTTCTTATGCAATAATTGTGTGCTAACTGTCGATTGCAGGTATCACAAAAGAAAAAAATGATGATAAAAAAATAAAAATAAAAATAAAAAAATATATATATATAAAAAATGGGATATCATGTTCTACCCGTAAGTCACCTCGGTGACTGACCCCACTGCGTCTTGCATCTTACTATATGAGCATGTCAAGGACCTTACGGTCCGAATGAATCCGAGATCTGAGTTCCCGTTCAACAAAAACAGTGATGATCTCGGAAGAGTTCGAATCGTACGGATAGGCCGTTGAGTTGTGATAGTATGGGGATGATGGTTCCGTTCGATGAGTCAATGCGTGGATAAACGGGCCCCGGCTCAGTGTCAGCTCACCGCATCGGTATCCTGACCCACTCTTCACAACTTAGCAATATTATCCTTGACTACCTTCTATTTTCTTTTGTTTTAATTTTTCCTTTTAAACCCAACATGCATTCATGTAGGACTTTGAGTTTATCGTGGAAAATCAATCACTTACTTTGATTGTGTGAGTCACTGTGCTTAAATGCTTACATATGAGATATTCCATTCTGAGTCGAGTACTGAGTTTTCCCGAGGTTGCCTTGAGATGTTTCTCTAGAAGAAACCATTGTTTGGATTTGTCCCCAAATCATCTTTTTTCATTCCCCTCGGACCCACCTTGGCTTTAGCACGTCCACAATGGCTGGTAACCGCTCTCCAATGGTGAAACTTGCAGGCCTACGACCCAGGTACTTCCGCACCGTGAAGTTAGTCCTTTTAATTATTTGTGCCCCAGTGCACATTTTATCATTCCCTGTGTGTTTATCATCCAAACAATGATCGATTTTGGAGAGCTTTCTTCAAGGTTACTTCGGTGAAACTCGAGAAAGATTCCCATCAGGAAAATGATGAAGGCGTGTCTCATCACACCTTGGCACCTGCTTTTCACTTCACTCCATTTCATCCCATCCATTTCATTTCATTCTATTACATGTCCTTTTCCTACAAAGCAGATGCCAAGGCGGGGCAGCTGTAGCCACGCCGTTTTCACGTTTTCGTGGGTAGACCTCATATTACACCGTGATGCCCTAAAGTGACTCGCGCATTTGATTCATGTGGGTGATTAATCATTTTTGCTTTGATGACTTGGCGAGTCTGCACGTCCAAGTCTGTACGTTGCAGCAAGTCTATACTTTTTTTTAGCAAGTCTATACATTCCTCCAAGTCTATACATTCCCACCAAGACTATACATAGCAAGTTTGTACATTCTCCAAAGTCTATACAGTCCCTAAATCCATGTATCTCCAAAGTCTATATATTCACTCCAAGTCTATACATTCATCTCCACATTCACTCCAAGTCTATACATTCATCTCCAAAAGTCTATACATTCACTCCAAGTCTATACATTCATCTCCAAAGTCTATACATTCCTCCAAGTCTATACATTCATATCCAAAGTCTATACATTCACTCCAAGTCTATACATTAATCTCCAAAGTCTATACATTCATCTCCAAAGTCTATAAATTCCTCCAAGTCTATACATTCATCTCCACATTCACTCAAAGTCTATACATTGGCATCCTCAAAGTCTATACATTGGCCCCACAAAATCTGTACGTCCTCAAAGTCTATACATTGGCTTCACAAAGTTTGTACATCCTCAAAGTCTATACATTGGCTTCACCAAGTCTGTACATCCTCTCAAAGTCTATACATTGGCTTCCTCAAAGTCTATACGTTCCTATCTTTACCTACATTACAAAGTCTGTACATTCCTCAAAGTCTATACATTGGCTTCACAAAGTCTGTACATCCTCTCAAAGTCTATGCATTGGCTTCCTCAAAGTCTATACGTTCCTATCTTTACCTATGTTACAAAGTTCAAAGTCTATACATTGGCTTCACAAAGTCTGTACATCCTCTCTATACATTGGTTTCCTCCTAATCATCCTCACGTCTCTTTCTCTATTGACTACCTCTCAAAGTCTATACATTGTGTCTATACATTGACTACGTTACATCCTCACGTATCTTTCTCTCTCTATTTTCTTCCCTCTCTCTCTCTCTCACGTAACCCCCTTCTCACTGTTCTCAACCTCACTCTCGCTGCACACCCCCACACCCCACTCACTGTTCTCACCCTCTCCACCACGGCACATACAGACACACACTGCACACACCCCTCTCCACCAAGGCACAACACACACGACACACTTCTCTGCCAACCCCATCTCGTCCCTCGGATCCTCCTTGGCCAACACCCTCTCACGGCTCTCTGGCTCTCTCTCTCTCCCTTTTCTCAGACAGCACCCCACTTCGTAGCCACAAGCCTCCACCCTCCTCCCTTTTCCCCCAGGCGAACACCCACGGACCCAGCTCCTTTTTCCTCTCCCCCTCCCCCTCTCCCTCTGTTAACTGCCCACAACGCCCTCCACCACAGCTCCTCTCCCGTTACCACACCCACGTCCACCACGCCGCCTCCCTCCGACCACCGTCAACCGCCGCTGCCATCCTCCGGCCACCACCCTCACCTCCACTGCCTCCCCTCTCTTTTTCTCTTTCTCTCCTCTGCAGCCACCGAACCACTGCACCACAGTATACCCTCACACCGCCGCCGCTGTGAACCCACGGCAGCCACCCTCGACCACCCCCCGTTCGTTGCGAAGCTCCCCCACGCTGCCGCTGTCGTCGCCGTCAGACCGCCGCCGGCCAACACCACCGCGACCAGCCGCTGCCACCGGAGCACCCTGCCGGCCGCCATCGTCGTCTCGTATTTTTTCTCCTTCCCTCTCCTTGGTACGATCCCGTCGTCCACAGTAATATTTATGTGTACTTTGTGGATCCAAAAATAGATCCAAATTACACAAAAAAATTAGATTTAAGTGTAATGTTTGTGTATAATGTGTGGATCCAAAAATAGATCTGTATTAAAATTTCATTTTGGAGTATACCATCTTTAGTGTCTCAACAAAAGAGAAAAAAAAGAAAAGAGGAATGAGAAGCCTCGAAGCTCCCACCTCAGGGTTCTGTGCTGTGCAACCTGAAGGGGGAAGGGGGATGTTGTCGGTGGGAGGGGAGGGGGGGTTCAGGGAGGGTGGGGGGGGGGAGCTCGTCGGTGGGAGGGTGTTCAGGGAGGGTGGGGGGGAGGGGGAGGTCGCCGGTGGGAGGGGAGGGTGCGATTATTTCGAAGGGCATTTTGGGATTTACTAAAATATATGTCATAGACACATGTTGACAAAAGAAGCCTGTGGATGTCATGAAGAAAAAAATTGGATATATTAGCTTCGGTTCAAATTATATAAAATAATAAGTAGAAAGCAACTAAGTTAAAAAATTGAGGAAGTAGAAGAAGAGTACCACTAAAGTTTTGAATAAACTATATGTGGAAAAATGATAAATTCTTTTTTTATTGCTTTTAACCTTCATTTTTCAATTATGTGATACTGGAGCTAGATTTATTGTTTACGTTTCTTAGAGAAAGAGGAGCAATATTTCTAACTATATGACATAATCATATGCAAGAGATGCCCATGAATATCATGAAGAAGAATTTGTTTATCTTTGGAACATGGCCATAAAAGAAAAAGGAACTTGATTGAAGTCAAAAATTTGAGAAACTGCTAAGATGGACATCTAAGATTACCGCTCTTGATGCTCCTATAAAAGAGATGCCCTCTCCACATGCCTTAATTGAACCAAATAGAACCTTAGCATCAGATGAGTTGTTGAATTGCTTCATTGCCAATTCCCTCTGCTCAGTATTTGTGTCACCAGAAATCATGAAAATTTCCTTTCCGGGATGCCAGCCCTTAATCCTGATTATTAGCCTCTCCAAAAATCTGAGTGGAAGAATGTACTGGCTGAATACAAGCACTTTCTCTCCAACAGAGTTTGGCATTGACAAAATGTTCAGAAATAATTTTATCTTCACTCCATCTTTCAAGTCTATGGAGTCCAAAAGATTATCAATCTCTTGATCTTTCACTTTCATGACACTCCGGTCTCCAGAAGCATAATCAGCACAATCTTTCAAACATGGATGCAGGTACACTGCACTACCAACATCAATTCTCTTAAACTTCTCATATTTCCCGAACTCTTCTAGAAGTTTTTTCTGTTTGGGACTCAGACACAATAGCACAGTGAAATCAATGTGTCCTGGCAACTCATCCACAATCACCTTTGTAGTAATGCAAGACATCTCTGGTCATCTCCCGAAGGTCCTTTATGATAGAAATTATCCTTTTACAATGATCATCGTTTTGCAATGTTTCTTCCACTATATCAAAGAAAGCTGCCTCTGCATCAACTTTCAGGTGCCTCCTACTGCCACCTGATATAGATGCTCTACTCAGGATACGTCTTATGGCATCTCGTGATTAGTCCATGTTCAGGAACTTACGACGCACTAGATTCAATATATTAAAAACTTCTTTGACATGATTCTGAAATAGTGTCCCTGAAAGAACCACCTTACGGGAAGTTTGCACCTTTTCTAGCGTAGAAAGAATATTTGTGTTTTCATTTCTAGGAGTATGGCCTTCATCTAAAATGCGAAGGCTAGGGACTTTTAGTAACCTCTCCTGACATGCCGCCCCTATCTCGTCTCTTACATCACACATAATTCTAGAAAACTGCTTATAGCCCAAGAAAAGAATACTCATGTTCTCCTCCCATTTTTGAAGAACATCAAGCTGCTGAGGTCTATTGTGAGTCTTAATAGAGTAGAAGTCATACAGAGGAAGTTCTTCTACTTGACAATGATGGAACTCTCTTCCACGTTGGCAGAATTCTTTTAGGAAGAATGATTAACGGCCTTGCAGAAGGATATTTAGCCAAACAACTCTGAATAAAGCTAATGAGCATGAACGTCTTTCCTGACCCTGGTGCATGTGCCATAATGCAACCTCCAAGATTATCACCCACTAGGTTTCTCACCAAGAAATTGAAGCCCTCTATCTGATGTGGCTTCATTTGTTTCAGGTGCCTTGGGTGCAGAGAAAGTTCACAGGAAACTATATCCTCTTCAGACAATTTAGGTCTTAGGAATTGCATTTTCTCATCAGCATCCTTGGATCTCCGTGATCCAGAAATATACGTCCTTCCTGTTTGAGAGCCCTGGCCAGATTCAAAAGCAAGATTACAATTTATTAACTCATGGAATACAAATAATTTTTGAAGTTGGAGTACAGCCATTATGCAATCCTAACAATTCCTTTATGAATAAGTTGACCCAGGTGCATCTAAACTTGAACTCAGCCATTATACAAATGTAAACAAGCCGAGTAGCATTAAGCTTAAACTTGGCTCATTTACTTAATAAATGAGGCAAGCTCAAGTAACTTGTCAAGCATAATAGTTCTTTGCACCCCTAGCAAGAACCATCGCACTCTAGGTGTAAGGACACCATCTACCCTATCCAAACGGAGAAGGGACAACATAAAATGTGGTATTAGCGACGACATTTTTTGATGGACTATTTATCTTATTTATCTTTGATGTTGATCTGACTCAAAAATGTGGATTATTTAGTTTTCATGTTCTTCATTTGAATATTTTTGTAAATTGGATGTTATTTAATGCGGTGTATGCATAATGATAAGTGAGATGCTATTTAATTTTATGTTATATACATGGGGTATTCCACGTGAGCTGAGGTGCGGGGTGCGACCTAATATTACACGCACCTCAGGAGAGCGTGTTAAATGTCAATGAACCTTCCCGTTCAAGACTTTGGGATTGATGTGTATGTTCTCATTTGTTTACGAGAATGTATATATCTACCTCAAAGTCTTGAATTGTCCCGTTTGGACAGTCTGTGAATGTTTGATCGCACTTAGACAGTCATTTACTATATGTGTTTGTATGATTTGTTGAGAATTTCGGTTGCGTCTCCTCACTCTTCTCTGATATACCTTTATTGATTTTGAGTGTTTTCTTAACCACTTACTTGTAAGTGTTTAAGAAAACTTCAAAATCAATAAATATTTTTGATATATTGGAGAAGTGTGGGGAGATGCTGCCAAAATTTTTAGCAAATCGTGCAACACATATAGTAAGTGATTGTGCGATCAAACCTTCATGGATGAGTTAAAAAGTGATAATCTAAATAATAGTCCTCTTCCAACTGTAAATGGTCTACGACGAACGATGTGAGAAAGGGTCGGGTTTATTTTGAGGAGTAATGATTTCAAAGTTATTTGTGTATTAATATTACTTGGATGTAGGCAAAATGTTGACAGATCGTTCATGGATGTATCGTAGAATAGTTGACCGAGTGGTGTCGGATGACTTTAAGCATGGAGTTGACAGTTTCATTCAATTTGCATTGGGGAATCCAAATGCAGTAATAGACCACGACGGTCACATTCGATGCCCTTGTTCAAGTTGTAGAAACTTGAGGTGGCGTTCACCATGGGATGTGCAACATCATTTGTACAACAAAGGGTTCGTGGATGGTTATACGAATTGGACATCTCATGGTGAGGAGTTCTGGACGTATGAGTCCGATAATATTGCAGGCACAAGTGGGTACGTGGATATGGTTGTAGATGCTGCTGGTCTTAGTTTTAATATTTATGAGGAACATGCATACATGGAAGAAGTGCCGAATAAGACAGCTGGAAGATTTTATGAACTACTTAGGGATGCTGATGAGCCGCTATGGGATGGTTGTGAAATGCACACTCAGTTGTCTGCAGTGTCACAGTTGTTGAACTTGAAATCTAAATTTCACATCAATGAAGCTTGTTTTGACCGTCTCCTCCTCTTGATCAAGAGTATGTTGTCTCGAGACGAGAAGTTGCCAGAAACTTATTACCGTGCAAAAAAAATGGTTAATGACGTAGGGCTTAGATATGTGAAAATAGATGCATGCCCGAATCACTATATGTTATATTACAAAGATGATGCAGATAAGATATCATGTTCTATTTGTCACCATGACAGATTCAAACCTAAGAGAGGGGATAATTCAAAGCAAAAATATGTATCTTACAAGGCATTGCGATACTTCCCACTTGTGCCTAGGCTGCATCGGCTATATATGTCCTCAAATACGGCTCTACATATGACATGGCACACCGAAAGAGTACGCCGTGTCGATGATATAATCAGTCATCCTGTTAATGGTGAAGCTTGGACTCACTTCAGTCGTACATATCTTACTTTATCAAAGGAGACACGTAATGTTAGGTTGGGTTTATGCACAAATGGTTTTAATCCATTCGGTGGTTCAGTGGCATCTTGTTCTTGTTGGCCAGTGTTAGTGACACCGTACAACCTTCCGCCGGACATGTGCATGAAGCGAGAAAATATATTTTTGTCCTTAATAATTCGTGGTCCAAAAAGTCCCAAAAATTTTTTGGACATATATCTCAGGCCGTTGAGTGATGAGCTCAAATTTTTATGGACTGATGGAGTTGTTACTTATGATGCGGATAAAAATATGTAGGAAGTAAAATTTTATTATGAAGGCTGCACTGATGTGGACAATAAGTGACTTCCCTACATATGGAATACTATCTGGTTGGAGCACACATGGGAGGTGAGCATGCCCTTACTGTTTGGAAGATACCAAATCATTTGTATTGAAACATGATGGGAAAGCATGCTGGTTTGATTGCCATCGGCCGTTGCTACCAAGTGACCATCCTTTTCGAAGGCAAACAGACTCGTTTAAAAAAAATACTGTATAAATGGATGAAGCAGACTTGCAACGGGTGTTGAGTTGACATATGGCGACACGGGTGCAAAACTTACCAGATGTAATATAATTATCTGGTAGCACATGCCAACTCTCTAGCTTTGGAAAGAATCACAATTGGAATAAGAAAAGTATTTTTTGGGAATTACCTTATTGGTCAACTCTTCTTGTACGACATAATCTGGATGTCATGCATACCGAGAAGAATTTTTTTGATAATTTGTTCAATACGATCATGAATGTTAAAGGTAAAACAAAGGACAACGCCAAAGCATGTATGGACTTAAAGATGCTTTATAAACGTCCATAACTGGAACTACAGAACGTAAATGGAAAAACTATGCAACGTAAAATAACTTACAAGGTTAATGATACACAGATCAAGGAAGTGTGCCAGTGGTTAAAACAGTTGAAATTCCCAGATGGATATGCATCCAACATAACCCGGTATGTGAATATTAATGAGAGGAAAATATATGGTCCAAAAAGTCACGACTGTCATATGTTCATGGAGAGGCTAGTGCCCATTGCATTTCATGATTTGTTGCCAAAGCCTATATGGGGAGCACTGACCGAGCTGAGTCAGTTTTTCAAGATTTTATGTGCATCATAACTCAGACTTCGGGATGTACAAACTATCGAAGAAAATGTGGTCACAACCGTTTGCAAGCTAGAGAAGATATTTCCTCCGGCATTCTTTGATTCGATGGAGCACCTGGTCGTCCATTTGTCATACGAGACTATTGTCGGAGGGCCAGTACAATTTTGATGGATATATCCATTTGACAGGTATATAAGAATTTTTGTTAAGTTACATGTCGTCCATGGTCGGTACATGTCATGGCCATCTAAATTGTTGTTGTAGGTGCATGCATGAATTTAAAATGAAAGTTTGCAACAAGGCGAAGGTGGAGGATTCAATTGCTAAGACATATATTCTTGAAGAAATTTTGAACTTCTGTTCCATGTACTTTGAACCATAGATTCTTACTCATCGTACTCGACCTCCACGTAATGATGATGGGGGAGTTGATGATTCATCCGATCGGCTCTCTATATTTAAGCATCCTGGATGTGCGTTCGGACGTTGCTCGACGCGCATGCTCGAAGATAGAGAGTTGTATGCCGCTGAGATATATATTCTTCTGAATTGTATCGAGATTGAACCTTATGTTGAGTAAGTTCTTAACTCACATTTCCAGCGACATCCATAAGTTGCTCATCCTTATTCTGCAGTTCATTTAAAGTAGTAGTGTATTTATATTACAGAAAATTTGATTCAGAATTAGCACAAAAATGTCCAAATATCCAGGACGTGGAGATTGAAAAAGAATGCGAGAAAGTTTTTGCCAAATGGCTGAGATATCGAGTTAGTGTCTATCTATACCAAAATATATGTTTGTATTTACTTATGTTGAGGTAATTGTTATTATTTTAACTACTCTAATTTACATATAGGTTGAACAAGGTCTCATTACTGATCAAAGAGTACAAGAGATAAGTTATGGCCCCTCGAATGTTGCACGTGCCTATCCAGCATATATTGTGAATGGATACAGATTTCATACGTGGGATTATGGACGAATTAAGTCTACGATGAACATCGGCGTATCTGTTAAGGGAAGTGTATACAATGAAGTGGAATTGGACTACTATGGTATTCTTGAGGAAGTCTTAGAACTTCAGTATTTGGGATGAGACAATCATGTATACCTATTTAAGTGTCATTGGTTTGATCCTAATTCTGTTCGACATGACACAACTTATGGGATTGTCGATGTCAAACATAGGTCTAAACTTAATACCTATGAACCGTTCATTTTAGCCGCACAAGCCCAGCAAGTGTATTATTTAAGCTATCCATCATGCAAGAATAAAGATTGGTGGGCAGTTTACAGGGTTAAAGCAAAACTCTTTCCCACTTATGAGTTAAATATGAGTGAAAATGTCTGAGAGGTTGCTAGTGCTGAATATTTTCAATCAGACGAAGTTGGCGTTGTCGGTTCCACGCATATTAATCTGGACGAATCTGATGAGCCACTGTCAATACGTAAGGGAGATTAAGTGGAAGAACTCGATCCGACGGAGCTAAATGTTGATGTTAGAGGGGAGGAGGAATCAGATGAAGAGGAAGAGTTTGAATCTGATGAGGCTACTATGGATGACGAAGTTGATGATGAGTTAGATATATCATCAGCAAGAGGGAGGCACGTTTTGATAATTTAGTAAGATATTAAAAAATTTTTACATAATTTTTAATAACATTTGTCTAGCCTTATATAATTGTGGATTAATATGTATTTATTATTTTGTTAGTAATAAAGAAATGGTCCGAGGTGGTCGTACTGGGAGTGGGAGGAGACAGGGCAGTGACAGGGGCTCTACTCCCTCCTCTTTGGCGTCTTCTTTGGGCACTGGTATATCTATTTAAACAGTTAGCTATATAAATGTTTTAATTATTTACTAGCTTAAAGCAATTTTTTTATAGGTCCAAGTGTCGACTCACGACCACTTGTACAGGTGCCCCCACCACCTCCCGCTGCAGGTATGTATATTTTAATTTTAGCAAAATATTCATTTTACTTATGAAAAATAATTCTTACAGGTCCTAATGCTTTCCCAATTATGTATATTTTAATTTTTAGTAAAATAACTATTTTACTTATAAAAATTAATTCTTACAGGTCCCAGTGCTTTCCCAATTATGTATATTTTAATTTTAAGTAAAATATCCATTTTACTTATGAAAATTAATTCTTACAGGTCTTAGTACCTTCCCACCACTTGTGCAGAGGCCACCCCCACCACCTCCCACTACAGGTATGTATATTTTAATTTAGTGTAAACTATACGTTTTACTTATGAAAATTAATTCTTACAGTGTCACGCCACGAGCCTTTATGACAGCTGAAGACTCGCTCGAGAAACGCGAACAGCCGGCATGGTAAGCCTCTTACAAGCAAGAATGATCAGAGCGCAAGACAATCACACGCATAGATGCAATTGCACAATATTTACTCAAACTCCAACTTTATTTCATGATAATCAAATATTCAAATACAACCACTAATTCAACTTATTCTAATTTATCAGACTCAAGAAATAGGAAAATTACATAAACTCAATCTAAACAATATAGACTTCCTAAGTCTTCACTCTCATCTTTGACAATACTTTCATTTGCTCTCGGACCCGCTACTTGTATAACCCGAATCCAAATTCGAATCACTTTCATTTCCTGAAAAAGAATAGAAATAGGTAATGAGCACACTTGCCCAGTAGGTATCTTCGCATCAACATGAAGGCATCATTAAAGTAATTAACATTTTTGCTCTAGAGGAATAAGGTAAAATCATGCGAATGCGATCAATCATGCGATTAAATCAAAGTAACACGATGATCATGAAGATAGAATAAGAACAAGTATGAACTAGCAAGAATGTTATAAGAACAAGATGTGGCCTTTCATGAACAAGAATGTAACGAGAATGTACTAGCAAGCCACATAATCATCACTCCAGTATCTTTTACTTTTGAGCAAGTACTTCGTGAATTTCTGTGGAATATCAAGAAAGTCAAGTATCAATCATGTTGTATTGTGTTGTGGATTTTCACTTATTTATAAAGAAAGTACTCCCAGTGCAATGCGACGCCAGTAGCATCATATCCCATGGTTTATAATAGTATGTTCCCGACAATCATCCGAGGGGGCTAGCATAGAGCCCTTGAACACAATCAGTGCTCGATCGCATCTTCAAGTATAAATCAAACTTTTTCCACGCATGTAACAATAAAGTATGGCCAACAATGTACAATTCCAACAAGCTCTTGATAACAACAATTCAATAAATGAATGATTTAATGAGAATTATGAGAAATCAAGAATGACTTATACTAAGTTATGCTTATGGAAATAAATCGACAACATAACGGTACATTCTTTATCTTCCATTCATTATATTAGGTTTCTTGATCAATATGATAAGTTCTAGATCATCAAGAGTCTATCTAGAAACCTTGGAATATCAACCCTTGGTTAAAATACTCAAGCAGTGTGACGGTCGTGTACTGGGCCATTACATGATGTGACGCTCCAGTATTGGGCCGTTACATTGACGTGACGGTCTAGAGTTGATGCGTTAGAACGACTAAATCCAGAAACAGTATTTGGACTTAGTTAACTGTGACGGTTGTATATTGGGCCGTTACATATCCCTGACGGTCCAATATAGGTCCGTTACACTACTAATAACCAGAAACATCGATAGTGTCATCTAATCACTTGGGTATTAATGGTATAACCAACTCGGCGTCCTAGTGGGAATCCCAGGCTCGCAGAGAATTACGGAGACCTTGAAACAAGATTTCCTAGTCCATTGGAAGGAATATCCAATAGAGATGTCCTCATGTCCAAGAATAGTGTTCCTATAGTACAAAGTGTAACTAATGGACATATACCTGAATATACGCCATGTACTTAGTGAAATGACTCTATAGATAGAAAAGAATGTGTAACAATGTGAAACCAAGATAAAATCCCGTCAATACATCTTTGGTAAAATCATGATTTTGATACAAAACTATAGAGTTTAGCCAATGAAATTAGCATAACTTAAAATAACTCAAAATGCTTTAATCATACAATTTCCTATCATGAATCAATTAAGAAACTCAAAGTCATGAAAATAAAGTTAAAACTTAGATAACTAGGCTTATCCATAAGTAAGTTTGGCTATCCTCAGTCCTATCTCGGTTTGACAGTAAACCGCACTATGACGGTCTAGTATGAGGGCGTCATAGGGCTGTGACGGTTTATCGTAGGACCGTTACAGTATTATAACGCTCCTGTTATGGTGCGTCAGAGACAACTGAGAAACTTTAAATACAACAGGGGTTGTGACGGCTTATCGTAAGACCGTTACAATTGTCTGACGGTCCTAGTATGATGCGTCAGAGTCCCTGCTAACAGTATAATAAAATAAAAAGACTATGATTTGAAACCATGTTATGTTTTGAAAAGATATACTACCCTAATCATGACAAAACAAAGTACAGGTCATCTAGATGCATAGGTTGCAGTGAATTGACAAGATAACATCTTTGATCTTTGATTAGGGCTAAGAATATGTATGTATGCATGAACCCACTAAAACATGAAACTCATAGTCCATAATGTATGAAATCAAACACAATCAGAGGGCTTTTATCCCTAACAAGATGTTTTTGTCAATCATGAGATAACCTACCGCTTAACTAGACTTTAAACTTCTAATTTGAGCTTTCAAGGACCGCCCTAGTTCCTCTCTTTTTGTGACTTTTCAGTAACTTCACGCTGCCCTAGCTCCTCAGTCTCTTGACCTAAGGATGTGAAATTTTGAGGGTAAGAAGATGAAACTAAGGTGAACAAAAAGTTCTAAATAATCGGACTCTAATTACCTTGTTTAGACGTCCTAATTCCCTGATCTTCAGTGGCCCTTAGCTCTGATTCCTAGGTTACTATGGTCGAACCAGTAACTTTGGAAGCTTCAATCTCCTTGGTTGCTTGATCTCCTAGCACGAAATTTGGAGAACTATTAGTCTAAAGTATACTAAACAAAATCTTCTAAAGAACTTACCCGAAATTATATCTCCTTACCTTGATTCTTCTCGAGCCAAAAGTAAGGGTCGCCCAGTTCAGAACTAGGTCCTATTTATAAGGTTTTGAAGATTAGATCGATTCTAGAGTCCTTAATTTGCCAGAACCAATTCCCTAAGAGTCCTTAGTAATGTTATAAGCTCTCCCAAGTCGATCCCTAGTAGATAAGATCCCAAAGTTCTAATCTTTTTGCTCGTTCTTTCTTTCACGGAACTGTCAGAGTGTAACGTATCTAGACTGGTGCGTTACATGCTTGTAGCGGTCGCCCGATAGATCGTTACACCAAACGTATACAGAGTTTCAATTAAATAAAACTCTCTTGTCCATTTATCTTTATAATTATCTATAAAAATAGTATTTATTTTTAAAATATGAGAATAAGTCAATTAACCTTCTAGAACATGGGCCAAACTTAATGGGCTTGGTCCATTAACCTTTTGGATTATCTTTAAATAGGCTAGGTTAATTATTTAACCTAATTGGGCCTTATAATGACTTATTGATCTAATATTCTATTTATTAATTTATTTAGGCCTTTATAAATTCTAGAAAATAATTAAATATTCCAAAAATAATTCATAAAAATTTCGGGGTCTTACATACCGTCCCAGTGCTTTCCCAATTATGTATATTTTAATTTTCATCAAAATATCTATTTTACTTATGATATTTAATTCTTACAGTTCACAGTCCCCTCCCACCACGACCACATGCGCCACCCCCCCCACCTCCCACTGCAGGTATGTATATTTTAATTTTTAGCAAAATATCTGTTTTACTTATGAAAATTAATTCATACAGCTCCCAGTGCTTTCTCAATTATGTATATTTTAATTATCAGCAAAATATCTGTTTTACTTATGAAAAATTAATTGTTACAGGTCCCAGTGCCCTCCCACCACTTGTACAGACGCCACCCCCACCTCCTCCCGCTGCAGGTATGTATATTTTAATTTTCAGTAAAATATTCGTTGTACTTATGAAAATTAATTCTTACAGGGCACACCCCCACCACTCAGTCACTTGACGATGCCGGCAGTCGTCACGAGGGAGGCACGGCCCATGATGGACGTCGCCCGTGCTGGATCTTTGGGTAAATTTATAAGGTTATTACATTCATTATTTGGCCTTCAACTGTCTAATGTGAATATTTTGACATTTGCAAATGCAGTTCTAAATTTGAACCTTCCGATGCTATCCGTCATTCTATGGATCTAGTAATGTCACATGTGCCCGGGCCAGTATTGTCTTTCAAAGAATTTCCGATAGGCCTCCGCGATGCATTATTCGACATGTTCTCAGTAAGTAATTACGTCATTTAATTCAAGTATTTTCCAAACTCAATTCACAACAGTATACTAACTGTGAAACTTATTTTATTTACAGCGGAGTTACTGATTCACGAGTGGACAGTCCTCGGCGCGCTGTCGTAAACAATGGGAGTCTCATGTATAGACAAATTACAGAAAGAAAGTACATGCAGCTCATAAAATGGCTAAAAAAGAGGCTGGTGGGAGTGAAGACCGACAGCTGTGGAAGGAGCACCACCCTCTATGGATAAGGAAGGAGGATTGGGACATAGCGTGTGACAAATTTGCCTCGCCCGAGTGAATAGAAAAGTCCCGAAAAGCCAAAGCAAACAGGGCGTCACAACCAGGCGCAAATTTGCATACGGGTGGGTCTGTCTCTTTCGCGGCTCATAAACAAAAATTGGTAAGTAATGTTTCAATTTAATTAGTTACATTTTATTAATATATATGACATTTTTTTACTATGAATTATATAACAAGCTGTGGAGTTTAATCGAGCTCCGTCATTCCTCGAGGTGTTCGACAGAACACACAAAAAGAAGCGGACAGATCAATTTGTGAGTGAGAGAGCTCAGTTAGTAGCGGTAAGTTTAGCTGCATATGCAACTTCTACCGTTCAATTAAATCGGATTGATTCATGTGAAATTGGCTAGTTATTTTATTGAATTTGTAGGAAACATATAGCAGAGTTGTGACAGAGAAGTACGGGGGAGACGCGCAACAGTCAGAGTTCGATCCGGCGGAATGGGTGGCAGCAGCTGGCGTACCGAAGAAAGGCCGGCTATATGATTTTGGGGAGAGCCTGGACTCTAGCGCGGTGATATCATCGTGTGCGAGTTCAGGCTCTGGCCAAACTAGTAGTAGTGCCTTCAGTATACCTCCACCTGGCCCCAGTAATTCTGCCAGCGACGTCAGAGACATCCTCGGAACAGAGATCTCTGATTTACAGCGGCAGATGCAACGACAGATCCGAGAGGAGATGTCTAGCCAGCAAGCAACCATGTTGCAGGCAATCACTGGCCTCCTCTCCCAGGCGGGAATTCTCCCTCCTGGATCCACCACCACAGCACTGGCCCATCAGGTGAGTGTTTATTATATTTTTATTTTGGCAGAATTACTCAATTATAAAAATAATTAATTCAAAAACTAAGTTAGTTTTCAAAAGTAACTTAGTTATGTATATTCATAAAATTCAGGATTCGGGGGTCTAAAATATAAAATACTGGCCTGATCGGCGTGGCGATCGTTCCAACACGACTTGGGAGGTAGACGTGAGTTGTGAGAGCTGACAGATTTTAAATCGGATATTCAATGTGAGCCTGACACTAAAATAACTAAGTTAGTTTTCAAAAGTAACTTAGTTTAGAAGAATTCAGAAAATTCGAGATTTGGGGATCCAAAATGTAAAATATTAGCCTAATCGGCGTGTCAATCGTTCAAACAGGACTTGGAGGTAGACGTGACTTGTGAGAGCTAACGGAATCCAAATCGGATATCTGGTTTGAACCCGACGCTCAAATAACTAAGTTAGTTTTCAAAAGTAACTTAGTTTAGAAGAATTCAAAAAATTCAAGGTTTGGGGGTCCAAAATGTAAAATATTTGCCTGATCGGCGTGCCGATCGTTTAAACAAGACTTAAGAGGTAGACGTGACTTGTGAGAGCTGACGGAATCCAAATCGGATATCCGGTTTGAACTCGACGCTCAAATAACTGAGTTAGTTTTCAAAACTAACTTAGTTTAGAAGAATTCAGAAAATTCAGTGTTCGGGGGTCCAAAATATAAAATACTGGCCTGATCGACGTGCCGATCGTTCAAACAGGACTTGGGAGGAAGACGTGACTTGTGAGAGCTGACGGAATCCAAATCGAATATCCGGTTTGAACCCGACGCTCAAATAACTAAGTTAGTTTTCAAAAGTAACTTAGTTTAGAAGAATTTAGAAAAACTGGGGTTCAGGGGTCCAAAATGAAAAATATTGGCCTAATCGGCGTACCGATCATTCAAACAGGACTTGGGAGGTAGACGTGACTTGTGAGAGATGACGGAATCCAAATCAGATATCCGGTTTGAACTCGACGCTCAAATAACTAAGTTAGCTTTCAAAACGAACTTAGTTTAGAAGAATTCAGAAAATTCGGGATTTGGGGGTCCAAAATGTAAAATACTGGCCTGATCGGCATGCCGATCATTCCGACACGACCTGGGAGGTAGACGTGAGTTGTAAGAGCTGACGGATTACAAATCGATATTCTGGTTTGAGCCCGACGCTAAAATAACTCAATTCAAAACTAAGTATGTTTTCAAAAGTAACTTAGTTTAGAAGAATTCAGTCCATTCAGGGTTCGGGTGTCCAAAATGTAAAATATGGGCCTGATTGACGTGCCGATTGTTCCAACACGATATGGGAGGAAGACGTGAGTTGTGAGAGCTGACTGATTCGAAATCGGATATCCGATGTGAGCTCGACTCTTAAATAACTAAGTTAGTTTTTGAAACTATGTTTAGAAGAATTCAGATAATTAGGGGTTCGGGTGTCCAAAATGTAAAATATTGACTTGATCGATGTGTCGATCGTTCCAACAGGACTTGGGAGATAGACGTGACTTGTGAGAGTTGACAGAATCTAAATCGGATATCCGGTTTGAACCCGGCACTCAAATAATTATGTTAGTTTTTAAAAGTAACTTAGTTTAGAAGAATTCAAAAAATTTGGGGTTCGGGGGGTCCAAAATGTAAAATACCGGCCTGATCGACGTGCCGATCGTTCCAACAAGACTTGGGAGGTAGACGTGACTTGTGAGAGCTGACAGAATCGAAATTGGATATCTGGTTTAAACCCGACGCTCAATAGTGAAGTTGGTTTTCAAAATTAACTTAGTTTAGAAGAAATCAGAAAATTCGGGGTTCGGGGGTCCAAAATGTAAAACACTGGCCTAATCGGCGTGCCGATCGTTCCAACACGACCTGGGAGGTAGACGTGAGTTGTGAGAGCTGATGGATTCAAAATCGGTATTCCGATTTGAGCCCGACGCTAAAATAACTCAATTCAAAACTAAGTATGTTTTCAAAAGTAACTTAGTTTAGAAGAATTCAGAAAATTCATGGTTTGGGGGTCCAAAATATAAAATATTGTCTTGATCGGCTTGCCGATCATTCCAACACGACCTGAGAGATAAAAGTGACTTGTGAGAACTGGCGGAATCCAAATCGGATACCCGGTTTGGGCCCGGCGCTCAAAAGTGCATTTTGTAAATGCACTTAGTTTAAAATTAAAGAAGTCGGGTCCGGGGGTCTAAAATCTGAAATACCGACCTGATCGACGTGTCGATTATTCCAACACGACCTGGAAGATAAAAGTGACTTGTGAGAACTGGTGGAATCTAAATTGGATACTCGGTTTGGGCCCAGCCCTCAAAAGTGTATTTTGTAAATGCACTTAGTTTAAAATTAAAGAAGTCGGGTTTGGAGGTCTAAATTTGAAATACCGGTCTGATCGGCGTGCCGATCATTCCAACACGACCTGGGACATGAAAGTGACTTGTGAGAACTGACGGAATCCAAATCGGATATTTGGTTTGGGCCCGACGCTCAAAAGTGCATTATCTAAATGTAATTAATTTAAAAGACAGATAACTAGGGGTTAGGGGGTCTAAAATCTGAAATACCTATCTGACCGACATGCCAATCGTTCCAACATGACCTGGGAGGTAAAAGTGACTTGTAAGAACTGGCGGAATCCAAATCGGATACTCTGTTTGGGCCCAGCGCTCAAAAGTGCATTCTCTAAATGTAATTAATTTAAAAGATAGATAACTAAGAGTTGGGGGGTCTAAAATCTAAAATACCTATCTGATCGACATTCCGATCATTCCAACATGACTTGGGAGGTAAAAGTGACTTGTGAGAATTGACGGAATCCAAATCGGATACTCGGTTTGGGCCCGATGCTCAAAAGTGTATTTTGTAAATACACGTAGTTAAAAATTAAAGAAGTTAGGTTCAGATTTCTAAAATCTGACATACCAGTCTGATCGGTATGCCTATAGTTCCAACATGACCTGGGAGATGAAAGTGACTTGTCAGAACTGAGGGATTTCAATTCATATACTCGGTTTGAGCTCGGCGCTCAGAATTGCATTCTCTAAATGTAATTAATTTAAAATACTGATGAGAGCTAGGTTAGTTGGGGTCTATAAAATGTATGCTATTTCCTAATATAATATTTAATTTATCTTCGCACTATTTTTTTTTCAGGAATGAATGCTATTATTTTTTTAATATAGGAGGATTCTTCTGCAAGCATCGACAGAGGAGATGAGCAGGGCGGGGAGGATGAGGATATGGACGATCGGGAGGATGATATTTGTTGAGTTTATTATGTGTTTTATTTTCTGTACGTTGATTTGATTGTCATATTTGATGTATTTTTAATTTTGATTTGAGTGTGATATTTGATGTATTTTTTATTAAACAGTTTTTTTAATAATTTTTTGTAATTTCTAAAAAAATTAATAAAAGTATTTCGGACGAATTTTGAGACGGATTCGTCTGAAATTTGCGACGGAAATAGAGACGAAGCCCTCCCCGTCTGAAATTCATATTTTTTATATAAAATTTTAAAAAAGTTTCAGACGGATGTTATGACGGGCCCGTCTAAACTTTGCGACGAAAGTAAGGACGGAATAGTATGTTTGAAAGTTCAGACGGATTTGGGGATGCTATTTCAGACGGAATATTTAAGACGGTATTTCAGACGGTGACTTTGCCGTCTGAAATTTAAGACGGATTTGGGGATGCTATTTCAGACGGAATATTTGAGACAGCATTTCAGACGGTGACTTTGACCTCTGAAAGTTAAGACATAATTTCAGATGGAATGGTATCTGTCTGAAATTTGTGACTAGGAATATAAGACGGCCATTTTCCGTCCCAAATCTGTCTGTACGCCGTCGCAAAAAGGTTTTCAGACGGATTTGCGACGGAAGGATGCCATTGCAAACTCCGCCTTTTATTGTAGTGCATTTATATACCATAGAGGCCATGCATGAAAATGCATTATAAATGCAGTCCAAATGCACATGTATGCAGATTCAGATATATGCAACAATACAGACTTCTAGACACACAGTTAACTCATGGTACTTGGCAGAGCACTTAGGTCCAAAGGACCACCTCTCGCATGGTGAAAGCTTCCAGACAGACTTAATCTATCCTTATTCATATCACCATTTAATATACTATAAAGTCATACAAGATAATGCAGTACAAATGCAATTCTATGTGCAATGCAAATTTTAAATGACAATATCTAAGCACATATGAATGCAGATGATGCTTGCATGCAACAGATATTTAGTGATTATGTGAGATGTGTATTTAAACAGATATTTAGACAAATGCACGTGGACTTCTGCAAGTGTCAAATTCATTCAATAATGCAAGGATATAAACAGATATGAATGAAATTCTAATTAACAAATCAGCCATGATATGCATTCACCTAAAGAGACTTATTGGAAGCTGAATTAATCAAACCTGAAGAAATCAGAACTGAGGTTTTACCATACTTAGGTGCCTTGGCTGGTTAAACCCCTTTTATTTCTCAGCCCCAAGGCACTCCTACAAAGCACATACGCATTTTGCGGGTTTAGGCACCCAAGAGTTCTTGGGTCCTGCAGTGTTAGTAGCACCAATGAAGGGTTCCTTCCACAACTTCCTGGCAGATATATCATCAAATTTCATCACTAAGCAATTGTTCATGGAATGTCCATGCCGTCCACAATAATTACATTGAGCATGCTGAAGTTCAAAAAGAAAATGAAGATCTCAAGGCTAGTCTGAATAAAATCAGCAAGGAAACAATGCATATCTCTTCTGTAGAGTCAAGTTGTAATATGTGCTCGGCTCTAAGAGAACGAAATGAAGATATCTATAATGAAAATGAATGGATGAAGAAATAAATTGCCGTGTTTAAAGAGGATCACAGAAATCTGCTTGCTGAGAAAATTAAAGTGGAAGAAAGGGAAGAGGAACTAATTGAAAAACTGGAGCTGATGTCTGGAAGAGAAAGATGTGTTAGTAATGAAATTCAGGCTAGAAATTTTGAGGAAGAAAATACTGAACTGAAAGCTGAAGTTGAAAAATTGAAATGGTTAAACACTGGCTTGTCTGAAAGACTTCTCACCACAGAAAAGGGAAAAGCTGTCTGTGATGAAGAATCAAAAATCTTGAGCAATCTGGAAGAAGAAGTTGAGAAGTATAAAACTGCAAATAAATTCTTAAGTGAATGTGTCAATTACAGTGAACATGAGATAACCAGTTATGAGCTTCATATAGCATCTTTGGAAGATAAAATTCATGATCTGGAAAACTCAGCATCTAATTCTGCTAAGAATGAAAGAAAAATGAAAGCTGTCATGAAAGGTAAGGATGATAATTCAAGAGAGGGGATAAGTTGCAGTTCTGATGTTAAGGAAATCACTAAAAACCAGCCATACACCACTTTTGTGCAAAGCTCTGATGTAGCTGGTACCTCAAATCAATCCCTAAAACAAAACAAAAATCTGAAAACACCTTCATCATCTGTCTTTCAATTTAAGGCACAGAAAGCTGAAAAACGAACAAAAATTGTGAACAAAGTTAAACAATCGAACAAGAATGGAAAGAAAGATGGGGTTAAAAATGTCCCTATTTGTGTCATGAAATCTGTTAGCTCTGCTGAATTTAATGGGTCAATGCAAAATGCTCATGCTTCATGTACTCATTCTCATGCATCTAGTCAGTCTATTAGTAATCATGTCGCCAGGAAATCACAAGTTTCATGTCATTATTGTGGCAAGATAGGGCATGTAATAGATGATTGCAGACTGTTGCTTGAAGATGAGCATGCTGGTGAAGCAATGCATTCTAGGAATTCATCTGATAGAAACCACACCACTAAGAAATCTGATGCATCATGTTATTACTGTGGTAGGCGTGGTCACCTAATGAATGCATGTTTTACAATGAAAGAAGACAACAATGTGAATTCTAGATTTTTCACACATGCTCATGGCCCATATAGATATAAATCTACTTCAGGCCAGCATATTATTTGTTTCACTTGCAACAAGCCTGGGCATAAGGCAAATGAGTACTGGTCAGGAAATCATTGGGGAAACAATGACTCAAGAGGTAAGCACCTAAGGTGCTATGAGTGTGAGAAGTATGGCCATACAGTCAAGGACTGTTGGCATGCCCAAGGAAGCCATGTTAATGACAAATTTTTTAAATTCTGTGCTAAAAGACCTGTGAATTTTTCATGTTATAACTGTGGCAAGTCAGGTCACAAGTATGCTGAATGTTGGTCATCTGGTAATAAGAAACAAAATGTTCATGTAAACAATAGAACATTTAATGCTCAGTTTCATAGGTCTCATGCTGTTGTTGATATGCACCATAGGACCAGAAAATCTGCTGTTTCATGTAAATATTGTGGAAAGTTTGGTCATTTCATGAATAATTGTTACCTGATGGAGTATGATAATGATGTTGCTAAAAAATTAGTCAGAACACCTATCAGAGTTAACTCGGGACCCAAGGCTGTTTGGGTCCCTACAGGATCAAATTGATTAACATGTTACAGGTGTGCCTTGGAATGAAAAAGAGGGGTAAATAAACCAAGGCACTCAACAGGAAGACCCCAGGGTTCTGCTTTTTAGGTTTGTTCTGAATACTCATCTTAAATTCCATCATATGAAATTGTGAACTTGAAATGATTGCATATCATGTTGATTTGTTGATATTAAACTGAAACTTTCTGAAATGTGAATTGCACAATCATGCTTATGGTAATTCTCTTCTGTCTAATTTGCATGAATCATATCTGAATGTAAAATTTGATATCATGTGATGTGCTTTCAATACATTTCATGTATATAGTCAGGGGGAGTCCAACTATTTTTGATCAATCATATTGCTGCTTATGTTTTATCCTTCACATCATGCACTTAGTCAGGGGGAGCTCAACTTGTCTTGATTAACCATTCTGCTGCTCATGCCTTGCTATTGTCATGATGAATTTAGACAGAGGAAGTTTTCTGATCATCTCATTCACTTTCACCTGAAATCCTCCTGTCTAGTTTATTGGATCTTCTAATGCTCTCAGTTTGGTTCAATTGAATTCTCTGCTATCTTCACCAAAATAGCTGATCTGTCTGAATTCCAGACTCAGCTACTGTCTGTTGATAAACTCTCTTCTAATGCTCTTCTCTATTGGTGATTGACTCTTCCACCAGCTTATACTCATCCTTCATATATCTCTTAGCTGGTGTGACTGATTTGGTTCTACTGTTGATTAGTTGGTTAGCTAAATTTATTGATCTGATATGAGGAACTTAAGCTGCATGTCATACAATTCAGTCTGAGAACCTTGTAGAAATTCCTATCATACAGGTTTAAGAATTACCACTGAATCAGACTGATATAAGACTAATGTATTCTCAGATTTGTAATTAAATGAATTAAAAATATCTGAATGATAAGCTTCAATAAATCTTAACCATCTGTGTCATAAAAACCTTAGACTCACTCATCAGATATCTGAAAATCTGAAATCAGGGCTACTTTGTTAAGATATAGAGTGTGTATTGTTGTTAAACATTAACTTTGAAAAAAAAATTGACAGGAAATAAAAATCAGTGAGTAATGAAATGACTTTGTTCACTGAGAAACTTAGTTTTCCATCAAAGAAATGGAGTGAACCCAAGTCATGAAGTGTCATAGTCACTTAAAATGAAAATTTATTGAGAACCTGACAGAGCAATGGCATTTCTGTGTTGAGTAACTGGGGAGTCTAGCCTCTGATCAAGGCGTCTTCTCATGTAAAAAGATACTTATATTGCTAACTCTGTTCTCGAAGTTGAGAGGCAATGACAGTTATCACACTGAGTAACTGGGTCACTTCACCTGAGACGTGTTGTGCCTCATGTAAAAAGGTGTTGATCAACCTAAATTTCTCAGAAAAAATATAATGTGCTTTAAATGAAAATATTTTAAAAATTCTGTCAACTCATGTTCTTGTTAGTTGTTTAACAACAATACTAATCTGTGTAACTTTCAAAGGAGCTATTGAAATCATATGTGTAAGATAAAGATGATTGATTTTGAGTGATATCTGAATATTTGGTTCACCTTTATTAAAACTTAGATTCAGATATGAGTATTGAGTTTAATTTGACAAATTTGGTATACATCATAATTAAATCATTTTGGTTAAGTTGCCACTTCATAACCCTTTATGATAGAAGAGTCTATTCTTCTTAAGACTTATTGTAGTGGTGCAAGCATTAAAATCCCTCATGATCAGATTCACTCCAGACAGCCTGATCAACATAAATCTTGCTATTGATTATTCATTGAGATGTCTTGTGATTATTGCTGTCTACTTTTACCTTCCTATCATCAATCACTTTACTCTCCACACTATTGGAATCTTCCATCCTGTTTTGCAACCAGTTCTGGTTTTGTGGATTTTTCACCTGTTTCATTCTGTTCATGCATTTGTGAGGTGCCACAACCAGAGTTCATTCCTGCGCTTCAGGGGGAGTTATGGGTCATCTGCATTTAAGGGGAGAGTAGTCAATCATGCATGTTGATAGGGGGAGAGCTGTTTTATTGTCATAAGGGGGAACTCTATTTCAGTGAACTATGTTTCATTCTGTGTCTTTGTGTGCTGAATTTTATCTCTCAAACCATTTCCTTTCTTTTTGATTATGTCAAAGGGGGAGAATAGTTTGACGAGTCAGTGTGACTCATTATGTTGCCATCATCAAAAAGGGGAAGATTATTGTGCCCCTTGTGCTTTGATGTTAATGTGGTGTTTTAATGATAGCAACATGAATGAGTCACCATATTGTTTTGCTAAGAACAACACATTGAGTCATCACATGAATGCATATGTCTGATCTGTTCTGTGGAGAATGCATGAGTGTGCTAGGTCATGCAGTGTTCTATACTCAATGCGTAAGTCTATACATTGCATATGTTTAGCATACACTGCATCAGTGCAATAACAGTTGCTGCATGCGTCTGTTAAGAAGTCTGTACATTGCCCTGCTTCAGGCTGAGCAAGTCTATACACTGCTGCATGAACATCAAGTCTATACATTGTCTTGCACAGCATGCAGGCAAAGTCTGTACATCGTCTTCTTGTTCATGCATTGCATAAAGTCTATACATTGTCTTGCACAGCATGCAGGCAAAGTCTGTACAACGTTTGCACATTACATACGTTCAAAGTCTGCACAAAGTCTACTGCATTCAAACTCTATACAGACTTGGTCCATGCGTAAGCATAGCAAGTCTGTACATTGGTAGCAAGTCTGTACAACGTCCTTAGCATGAACACATTCAAAGTCCATACATTGCCCTGTAGCTTGCACGAACTCAAGTCTGTACAGCCCTGCACACAATGTCTATACATTCATTTGTTGATAATCGAGCAAGTCTGTACATCGTCAGCCTGCTCATGCATCGTCTTGGTGGTAAGTCTATACATTGGCCAAGTCTATATATCGCCACTTGTTCATGCATGTTCATCAAGTCTGCACATTGTTTGGCCATTGCACACGAAGTCTGTACAGCGGTTGCCTTCATCCCTAGCAAGTCTGTACAGCGGTTGCCTTCATACCTAGAAAGTCTGTACATCGTGTGTTGCTGAAAGTCTGTACAGCGTCTCACTTAGCGTCTCTGTACATCGTCTGCCTGCATTCCAAGTCTATACATTGTTGCATTACAAGTCTATACATTGCAGCTTGTGTGCATCGTTTAACAAGTCTATACATTGCTGCTATGTGTGTGCATCATTTAACAAGTCTGTACATTGCTGCTATGTGTGTGCATCATTTAACAAGTCTATACATTACAGCTATGTGTGTGCATCGTTTAACAAGTCTATGCATTGCATGAAGTCTGCACATTGTGTGCTGCTGTAATGCCCTGGATCCTTGGTAGGTCTTGGTAGATCTTCATTGGATCTTTTTGATTTGTTTCGGTGAGTTTCGGTTCACTTTTGTGGTTTCCGAGTTGAGTTTTACGATCCGTGTGGGTTTTTCTCTCGTACTTGTTACGGAACCCTACGGTGAGTTTGTTTGTCAGTTCCTCGACTCGTGGATGCTACAACGACGATGTACTCGTCGAGCCGGTCGTTTCGACTTTTTCTTTTTCTTTCCTTTTCCTCTCTCCTCCTTCTCATTCGCACGTTCGTCTCTCTCTCCCATTTTCTCTCCCGTTTCGCTCTCTCGGCTCCGGCTGCAGACGGGGTACCTTGGGGCGTGTGCTGGGGACGTGGTGGAGCTGGCTAGGTGCGCAATGAGGCGAGGATCGGATCGATTCTAGCGCGATCCCGAACGGTGGATTCAAAGCCGACGGTTCGGTTCGCGGTGCAGTTTTCGACACGGTTTAGTTCTTCGGGCCACGGTTTCTTCGGTGGAGGTAGGGTGACGGTTCCTCACTTCTTCCTCTCCATTTTCCCTGCCATTGCACGTCGTTCGGGAAGGAAACGGCCGAGTTTGGGCTTGTTTAGTCTAAACCGTGATTTTCAGAGTTTTTAGGGTTCGCCGAAAAATGGCAACCATTTGTAGCTCGGTTAGTGTTGAACTGACCGTTGGGATGTTAGGATCCCATCCAAGCTTGTTTTGTGTTGATCGGTGGTCATTCGAGGCCGGTAGGAGCCCGAGAACCTCGTTAACCCATTTAGGGTTGATTCGTTGGAATCGCCCGGATCTTGTGTTTTTGTGGTTACATGTGGGCTTTTTAGCCTCCTTATGTTGTTTTTTCGTCGATTGGGTTGGTTTCCCCTGTGCTTCGGCGTGAATGGGGCGTGGAACTGGCCGATTTGGCCATTCCTCTGTTTTCCCGCCGTAGCTGATGTGGCGGTCGTTCCAGGGACCGTCACTTGCTCTGACGGCCCCACGACTGACCGTTACATTGTCTGGGTTGATTGAGTTCTTCGGGGTTTTGAGAGAGTGACGGCCCAGGGCTGGCGCGTCACATTTCTCTGACGCGTCCTGTGAGGCGCGTTATATCTCTTTTGTCGATTATTGCTTGGGTTAAGTCGGTTCCTCTAACGCGCTTGACCCAGCGCGTTAGATGGATGTAACGCGCCCTGTTCTGGCCGTTACTTTCCATTTGACCAACGTTGACCATTTGAGGCGGTGCCTCTGGCGGTGGTTCCCCCGTGCGTTAGGTGTTTGTAACGCACCTGCCCCAGGCCGTTACATGCTGTGTTGGCTGAGTTGGGTTGCTGCACCGTTGGATATAACGGTGGGGCCCCTGTGCGTCAGGCATTTGTAACGCGCCCTGTGCTGGCCGTTACATGCCTCTCAGCTAGGTTTATTTGTGGGTGTGTTGGCCCTGACGCGCCTGGTCTTGTGCGTCAGGTGGCTATAACGCGCTCGCTCCCATGCGTTAGTTCGTTGTAACGCGCCTCGTCTAGCGTGACATGCTTTGTGTGTTTTGTGTTTGAGGGTTGTTGGCCCTGACGGCCCTGGTCTGGCGCGTCAGGTGTGTGTAACGCGCCCCGTGCTGGCCGTTACATGCTGTTTTCTATGTTTTAGAGTTGGTTAGGGTGGTGTGTGTGACGGCGGCTCCCCTGACCGTCGCTTGGAGTGTAACGGCCCAGGTCTAGACCGTCATATGCTTGTAGCGGTCTAGGGGTGGCGCGTTACATGCCTTGTGCTCCGTTTTCCATTGTTTCGGTTCCGGCTTGTCTTGGCTTGGCCTTGTGGTCTGCCCGCTGTCCCGTGGAGGTCTTCTAACATCCTATGAGGGCTAAGACTACGTTGTAAGGTGGCCAGGAGTCTTCTTGCTGAGGTAGGATTCTCTTTCCTACTTTTCGAGCATTGTTGTTAGGTTCGGGTCAACCCGGTCTGACCCAGTGGTTGACGTATGACCTAGTGTGTGGGTGTCTTGGCGGTTTTGTCCAGCTCGAGACACTGGTTCTGGATGCCTCAAGGTACTGTGTTACCTTGGTTTGCGTGTCCAGGCGTGTGTTGAGGGTCTTCGGTGTTCCCTCAGGTCTCCGTGAGTTGTTTTTTGTGGAGCGTCGTTTCTTGTGGCTTAGGATTAGACCGATTGGCGGCTTGTTCCACTGTCTGTGACGATCTTGCCTTTGAGTCGTTCGACTCGGGATCGTTACGTGGTAGGTCTAGTTGCCTTGTCCTGAGTCGGTTGGCAGTGGTTGTACTGCCAGTGGTGCTTCGTAGTACGTGTGACAGGGCTTCCGTAGACTGTCTGTACTCTAGCACTTGTGTTTTGGAGTCCGTGCCTTGTGAACCTCCACTAGTCGTAGCCTGTGACGTAGGCTTTTTAGTACGTCACCCACCGGGAGTGGTGGACGGGCAGTTCCCGTTACACGATTTTTAAGCTAGTTCCGTGGGCCCCGGCCAACGGTAGCGTCCTACCGAGGGGAATACTAGCTAGAGGCCTGGCCTAGGTAGTGGTCAGTGTGTGCACACGTAGTCAGGGACTGGGGACTTGCGTCGACGGGCGTGGCCCTGACTAGTCACTTGCAGTTGTGGTACTGCGGTCCTGTGTCCGTAGTTGCCGTTCTTCCTTGGGACTGTTGTTCCTTGGACCTGGTTCTTGGTGTGTCTAGTCTCTCCCGTGCTGCACCCGGTCGGGTGGACGTGACACTTGTGGCTCAGTGTAAGACGTCAGTGGACGCAACTGGCTGTTCTTCTAGTGTGAGGGTACTCCTATCACTTGACCGTTGACTGTCGGCGTTTCTTGTGCGTCGTGACCTGTCTGGGTTGGCCTTTCCGTGGCTGTGCCCGAGGTCAGTGTTTCTGTCACATGCATGATGCTCTGGTCGTGCGTGGGGCAGTGTGCACGACGTTCCAGTCGTGTGTGTGTGATCGAGTCTGTCGGTCGTCTGTATGCTCTTTTCTAGACCCTCTTGTCTGTTCTTGCAGGTCTTCGTCTTAGACCTGGTGTTGGGTCGACAGATCGGTAACTTCTGACTTTGTCAGATCAGAGTCACCTTTCTGTCGTTGCTTGGAGTAGTTTGGGGTGCCGAGGTTAGTTCGGCCGCTGCTTGTCTAGCACGGATTCTTCCCCCTTTCTTACTTGTTCCCTACTCCTACTTCCCGTCTGTTTACTACTGCTTGCAGCGTAGTTTTACAGCTTTGTAGTGTAGTTTCCTGCTTTACTACACCTGTTGTTTTGTTGTTGTTGTTGTTCCATGTTACTGCGTGTTTTTCAGTGGGGATCCGCGTGACCCCTACTGAGCCAGTGACACGTGGCTCACCCCTGCTTTTCAGGTGGGGTGGCGTTGTTCGCTCTGCTTCCGCGTGGTTCCTGGTGTGCGTGCTAGTTGCGTGCCGTTGCTGCCAGCTGGTACCTGCGTCGGGCTGCCCCCGACTTCTTGGTACGTTTTTCCTTTCTATCGACTGTACTGTGCTAGACTTGTTGTCTTTAGCTTTGGACTGACTCTGGGTTATAATTGTTAATTTGAACAGTTAATTAAAAAGTAATTTTATTTCTGCTACTTTAGCAAACCTATCTAATGAAATTTAATTGCTTACAGTACTATCTCTGTGGCTTCAATGTACTCTACACGTGCCTTTTTCCCTTCGGAGCTTTCCCGCTCTTGGTAGGCCTCCTGGGTTACATGCGGTATCACGCGTATCCGGTAGTCCTACCGGGTATGCCAGGTATCCGGAATCCGGGTCGCTACAGCTTGGTATCAGAGCAGTGTTCTGAGATGTTTGGAGTTCTTTTCTGAGCTATCAGAGCATTGTTGTGTGAAGTACATGGGAATCCGAGATATACAGTATCCATAGTCGTGAAAGTCCAGTACAGTCTTCAGCTGGCTGCGGTTTGCGATGGTTTATCGCATTGTTTTCTTCGTGTGTTGTCTTGTGCGTGCTGTACTGGCACTGTGAGAGATGGTCCTGCTCTTGTCAAGATGTGGCGAGGTGTTTCTTTTTCGTCGTTGCGTTTGTCTCGATCATGCTGTACTTGGAAATGTTCACCGGAAGGCTTGAATCTGTAGTACGTTGTTCGAGGTTTTCTTGTAAGTTGTTCAGGTTGCTGTTGACCTTTGGCCTTGGTTTGATGACCGTACACGTTCTTACGTTGTCTTGGTCATCCCGGCTTGAGTCTGTTCAGCTCCTGATGTGTTTCGCTTCTAATGAAGTGCTCGATTTGATTCCGTGTTGGAGAAGTTGCTCAGGCAAGCTAGGATTTCCCTTCCTGGTGAGCTTTTGTGGTTGAGCTTCTTACTTCTTGTCCCCTCCGGTGGAATCTTTTTCGAGGTTTGCCTTGGAATTGCTATCTTGGTGATGCTTTTGTCCTGTGTCTGCTTAAGTGTGGACAACTTTGTTTTGAGCCTGATCTGCTCTCTGCTATACGGTTGCTTGGCTTTGGACTCCATAATGGTGTTAAGAGCTGTTGTGCACCGTATTGTCGTGCCGTGTCCAGCGGCCGATGTATTGTGAAGGCTCATTTATCGTTTTCAGGACGTGAAGGTAAACTGAGATCGATGCTTTCCTTGTGCTTTGTGCTGAAGCTGGTGCTCTTCTCCTATTGCGCTTAGGCTCCTTGTGATCGGTTGTTCGCGGGATCGAGACTCGTGGCGTGTGATTTGCGATCTTTGTTGATTGCGAAGGCGCTTGGTGTGTGCTGAGGTGCGACTACCGAGGTTGTTCTGTTGCCTGTGTGCGTTGTTGAGAGTGCAGCGGAAGTGTGTGGGTTGGCTACCCACTGGTCGAGAGGTTTGTTCTTTCTCGATGTGACTTCGTCTTGGCTTCTTGTGCCTCGATGTCGTCTGTTGCCGTGCCATTGTTGGTGGTTTTCTGGTGTTGGCATTGGCATTTGCAAGTATTGGAGAATTTGTCGGCATTCCTGCTGATTGAGTACCCTTTGCTCTACATTTCTTTCTTGGGTGTTGTGCTCTCGAGGTGTGTTGGTGGTCCTTGAGTTGCGTTCCCTGAGATTGTTGTCGTTTCTTGTTATTGTGGGTCTTCTCTTTGTGAGTAGTCTGATGCGTGACCCGTTTCTTGTGGTCGTGTGCTAGCTGTTCTTGTGCCTTGTTGTGACCCTGCTTGCAGTGGTATTCTGTGGCCCTGCGTGTTGTGCGGAGCCGGAATCCTGTAGGTGCTGCCGTTGTGTTGTTTCTGTAAGTGCTGTTTCTCTATGATTTTGTGTCTCTGTGTGGACCAAGTCTTGTCGGTTAGCCTTGCTGTGCTCTTTTCCTATAGTTAGCTTGCGACTCGATCAGATGTAATATCTGACTGAGGACTGACTCGATTGTGCTCGTGGTCCAGCCGTGGTGTTGTCGTTGGTGTCCTATGTGCCAGGTGTTCCCTGTTGCCTTTGGCACTGGAGCCGATGATGTGGTCGAGCTGTCAGCTGAGAGGACTGTGTCTCCTTGTGTAAGCTGTCGCTTGCCGTGCTGCCGTTGTGTTTCTCGGTTGATTATTTGTTGTTGTGGCAGTCGTGTCTCTTTCCTCTGTGAGACGTAAGCGACGTTGCCTTGTTCCGGAGGTGTCAGAATTGTGCTCACTTGGGTGCCGTGCTCTTTTGTTGATTGTTGCCTTGAGATCCAGAGCGTGTGCTCGTGATTATGGTCTGACAGTGTTCCTCTGAATTGTGTTCTCTCGAGATTTGTGTTATTTTTGTGGTTGTGTTGTTGGGTTGTTCTTCCCTGCTTCTCCTTTGTTAATCCTTAATTTCGAGGGCGAAATTTCTTAAAGGGGGGGAGGATGTAATGCCCTGGATCCATGGTAGGTCTTGGTAGATCTTCATTGGATCTTTTGGATTTGTTTCGGTGAGTTTCGGTTCACTTTTGTGGCTTCCAAGTTGAGTTTTACGATCCGTGTGGGTTTTTCTCTCGTACTAGTTACGGAACCCTACGGTGAGTTTGTTTGTCAGTTCCTCGACTCGTGGATGCTACAGCGACGATGTACTCGTCGAGCCGGTCGTTTCGACTATTTTTGCGTATTTTTCTGAATTTGTACATTTTCGGCGCATTTTCGGAATTTTCAGAAATTAGAAAAATTTCCTAATTTCTTTTCTTTTTCTTTCCTTTTCTTCTCTCCTCCTTCTCATTCGCACGTTCGTCTCTCTCTCCCATTTTCTCTCCCGTTTCGCTCTCGCGGCTCCGACTGCAGACGGGGTACCTTGGGGCGTGTGCTGGGGACGTGGTGGAACTGGCTAGGTGCGCGATGAGGTGAGGATCGGATCGATTTTAGCGCGATCCCGAGCGGTGGATTCAAAGCCGATGGTTCGGTTCGTGGCACGGTTTTCGGCGCGGTTTAGTCCCTTCGGGGCACGGTTTCTTCGGTGGAGGTAGGGTGACGGTTCCTCACTTCTTCCTCTTCGTTTTCCCTGCCATTGCACGTCGTTCGGCAAGGAAACGGCCGAGTTTGGGCTTGTTTAGTCTAAACCGTGATTTTCGGAGTTTTTAGGGTTCGCCGGAAAATGGCAACCATTTGTAGCTCGGTTAGTGTTGAACTGACCGTTGGGATGTTAGGATCCCATGCATGCTTGTTTTGTGTTGATCGGTGGTCATTCGAGGCCGGTAGGAGCCCGGGAACCTCGTTGACCCATTTAGGGTTGATTCGTTGGAATCGCCCAGATCTTGTGTTTTTGTGGTTGCATGTGGGCTTTTAGCCTCCTTATGTTGTTTTTTCGTCGATTGGGTTGGTTTCTCCTGCCCTTCGGCGTGAATGGGGCGTGGAACGGGCCGATTTGGCCATTCCTCTATTTTCTCGCCGTAGCTGATGTGGCGGTCGTTCCAAGGACCATCACTTGCTCTGACGGCCCCACGACTGACCGTTACATTGCCTGGGTTGATTGAGTTCTTCGGGGTTTTGAGAGAGTGACGGCCCAAGGCTGGCGCGTCACATTTCTCTGACGCGTCCCGTGAGGCGCGTTATATCTCTTTTGTCGTTTATTGCTTGGGTTAAGTCGGTTCCTCTAACGCGCTTGACCCAGCGTGTTAGATGGATGTAACGCGCCCTGTTCTGGCCGTTACATTCCGTTTGACCGACGTTGACCATTTGAGGCGGTGCCTCTGGTGGTGGTTCCCCCGTGCGTTAGGTGTTTGTAACGCGCCTGCCCCAGGCCGTTACATGCTGTGTTGGCTGAGTTGGGTTGCTGCGCCGTTGGATATAACGGTGGGGCCCCTGTGCGTCAGGCATTTGTAACGCGCCCTGTGCTGGCCGTTACATGCCTCTCAGCTAGGTTTATTTGTGGGTGTGTTGGCCCTGACGCGCCTGGTCTTGTGCGTCAGGTGGCTATAACGCGCTCGCTCCCATGCGTTAGTTCGTTGTAACGCGCCTCGTCTAGTGCGTTACATGCTTCGTGTGTTTTGTGTTTGAGGGTTGTTGGCCCTGACGACCCGGGTCTGGCGCGTCAGGTGTGTGTAACGCGCCCCGTGCTGGCCGTTACATGCTGTTTTCTGTGTTTTAGAGTTGGTTAGGGTGGTGTGTGTGACGACTGCTCCCCCGACCGTCGCTTGGAGTGTAACGGCCCAGGTCTAGACCGTCATATGCTTGTAGCGGTCTAGGGGTGGCGCGTTACATGCCTTGTGCTCCGTTTTCCGTTGTTTCGGTTCCGGCTTGTCTTGGCTTGGCCTTATGGTCTGCCCGCTGTCCCGTGGAGGTCTTCTAAAATCCTAGGAGGGCTAAGACTACGTTGTAAGGTGGCCAGATGATGAGGACATCCCACGACACTCGCTATGGCTCGGGTCGCCTGCACACCCTTGATTTGGTCGACTCATTCTCATCTTATGTATCTTCCTTTTATTGAGTCTTATCATATGTAATTTTCCTTTTATTGGGTCATGTCGCATGTATTTCCTTTTATTATGTCATGTTGTACTAGTCCATTTTCCCTATTTGGTCTAATTAGGCCCTAATACCTTAGTTTGGGCCTATTGGACTGAGTCTAGGACATGTTTGGTCTTTTGCCTTAAATGGCAGGGTTATTTTTATCTTGTAAAGATGGGTTGCCTATAAATAGCCCCCATCTCCCTCCATGTACTCACTTTTGATGAAATATTGAAAACTACTTCATTCCACCTCTCAAGATCTCTCTCTTTTACTCTCTCTCTCTCACTCTCTCTCTCATTCTCTCTCTCCCCAAGGGGAGTTCGACCCTCTCTCTCTCTCCTCCTTCCCCCTCACTTACTCCAACCCCAACCACCTCCACTACCTCACCCACCTCCATTAAGGCCCTCCACTTCCCCATAGCCCCTCATTTACTCCCCCTCCTTGTCCCAAAGTAACTCTTCCACCTCCCAACACAATCCCCCCACTTCCCCACACAAATCCCACCCCTCCCAAGGCCAATTTCGAATTTGAACCTTCCCTCCATTGCCTTGGCCGCCCCATACCCCTCCCCCTCAAGCCAAGTTCGCCCCCACCCTCCATTCACACTCCCCCTCTCTCTTGTGCACACCCACCTCTCCACCTTCACCTCCAGCAGCTCCAGCCAGGTTCGCCATCACCCCTGCTCCCCTCAGCCCTCCAGCAACCTTCCTCCATATCCCACAGCCCACAGCCACCCTCCCCTTGCTAAGTTACCCCACCCCAACACCATTTGACACCATAAGATTGCGGCTACATCAACAGTTCGTTGGCAGCAGAGTTGGGTCCTGAAAGTCGCAACATCTTCGGCCGATCCCTGATCTTCCTGGTGTCAAGGCCTATATCTCTGGAAAGGTCTTCCAGATAGATTTCCAGGCGAGGTGGTTTCGTCGGCATCCGAGCTCCGAGCTGTCCGCGGCAACCATTCTCCCTTGACTGCGCAGGGCTTCTCAGGCCAGTAACCAGAACGACAGAGCAGGCTCTCCCACAACGAACCTTGAAGCAACCAGCCTTCAAGGTCTTCTACAAAGATCTTCCTCCCCCTGTCAGCGTCCAGGAACAGAAGGCAGAACTCCATTCGGCATCCGACAACCAGAGATCTCAATTTTCTACCACAACCACGCCGATCTGCCTCCTCACAGTCTGCACCGACCACCGTCCACTCCTCTGGACACCCAGCTCATCTCCGACATCAGAAGACTTCCCCGTTTGTTTTGCTGCAAAGTAGACTCGTCCACGGTTCCAACGAGTCTGGCGGTGCCAGATTTGGAGCTCAGGAGCTGTCGTGGCAACTTCTGCAACCTGCTGTTTCAGATCATGTTCGGCCAGAGACCATAACTACAACCACCTTCCAGTCACCGGAGCAGCCAGCCCCCAGATCGGAACGTCGCCCAAAAATTCAAGCCTTTCCCCTCTCCAGTTAGGAAGCTTTTGGCGCAAGTCTCGTCAGATTCTGAGCTCGGTGGAATTATTGGCAGCATCGACATCGATCATCTGTCCCGAAATACAGAAGCTAGGCAGAATCGGCGAAGCTCGGAAAGTCGACTCTATCTCGCTCATTCCCCTCCCCGCTTGGCCGGCTGAAGGCCCCTCCCTGCGTGGAGGTAATTTTTGGTTGTAATACATTAATCCCCACCCCAAGATCCCCCCCTTGCACAGGATGTAGTGCTGTACCTCTTCGCATTTTCAGGTCAAGCTCCATCGCCGCGGCGATCGGGTGTATACCCTCGCCTCCCGGCGCGCCCTCGTCTCCGAACGGGATCGGTGTCTTCACACCGATCAGGTGAGCTTCTGGTCACACCCTTGTAGCTTCATTTCTGCAAATGTAGTATTGCCTTGAATGCCCGTCGGACGGTAAGAGAGTGCTCGGACTTCACTTTAGGCAATATCGTGCCCACCGCGGCCTGTGAGTGAGTGCCACCCAACACCCCGTCTTGCGGGCCAGCCACCCACAAAGTTGGGTCTCCTAGGCCCATTGGGGGTCAGCTATAGCATTGTAAGTCCATTAGGACAATTGGGTCCCACCTCGGACCCTCACCATCATCTCCCGGATCCACCAGGTGAACGTGTGAGCCGTGTGGGCAAAAATCGTCATTGTGAGAATCATTGAGCGCTTGTATGCTTGCGGGTCTAAGTCCTAGGGTCATCTCATCATATTTAGTGGTCTTTGGGCTGTGCCACATCAAGTGGTATCAGAGCGGTCATAGGCTTGTCCTTACAAGTCTAGTCTTGGGTCACACTAAGTTTTTCTTAGGTGCACTCGCACACCCTTGCATAGCCCACCCAACTTTGCATGACCACTCGTAGTGAAACTCATTATCAAGACAATTCATCTTCTTCCAATAACACCATGAATCCCAATTCCCACGGTGACCGGTTCGCCATGTTCTTTAGCTTCAAAGTAGTCCTACCCTACAACAAAATCACCACTGTGTTCCTTGATGAGTACCAATCGGGAAATTATATCTCCCAAACTCTTGTGAACTCCTTATCACAAGAAGGGAAAATTGTCATCCATGGGGAATGGGTTTTCGTAGAGTTCTACGTACCTTGTGTAAGCCGCATTCCCTCCAAATCCATTACGTGGGGTAGTGGAGCATGGTGCAAAATTCGGCCCCTTGGGTCACATATTATTTTGGGAAAAGAATGGATGGAAGAACAACAAGCAATCATAGACCCCGAAGGAAAAGGGTGTCACTTGCAATCCCCGGGAGACAAGAAAAGGTTCCACTTCCCAAATTCTTATAACCAAGCCCTCTCCAAGTTTAAGCAAACCATTCAAAAGCGATCAGTTAAAGTGGAAAATGAGCCTCAAATCTCCATTGCACAAAACCAACCCGAACCCCAACATGAGCAACTCATCCCACCCACTGGTGAGCTAACCATAGAGGAGCCCCTAGCTACCTGGCTCAAGAAAGGTCCCATCTTGTACCCTTCAACCCCATGCAACCTCCCCATAGAGCAAGTTCAACTAGTGCCATGTCATTCTCGTCACACAACATATCAATCCTTTTGCTTTGTGGAAACCCTTGAAGACCTACTTAGGAGTTTGAGTTATCAAATGGGGTTGACTAGCATGTTGGCCATGGAACCCATTAAGCCCAAGTACCTTGCCTTTGCCTACTCATCCATTGGCTCCATTACATCTATTTGCACTATAGGCCAATGCACTAGTGAGCTTCTAATCTTCCTGCCAACCCCTAGGGAACTTGACCCAATGAGCCCCACAAAAAAATGCTCTCCTCTCCTCAAGGTCACACTTCCTAGTGAGTCCACACTCTTGTTGTTGCCCCTTGTCGATGAAGGTTCAACATGCATCGGGGAACGTCCTACTTGGGCCAACCTATCCAAGGACATAGAGGAATCCCTCCATAAGAGTTTCAATTTCTATGATCCTTTTGACCCCACTCAATGGAAATCCCCTCCTTCCACAAGGAAAAGGGATTTCAATTCCCGATGAGTTTTACACCACTCCCCTACCACAAGGAGAGGGCAATCAACCTAAGGAATCCACTTTGGTGCTTACCCCATTAGGAGACGAGTGCCTAGCCCACACTAGGGAGTGTATGCTTTGGAATGCTCAAGGTCCAGGATGGGAAGAAGCCTCATTCCCCTCAACCCAAGTCCTCCTAGATTCACATGTTCCCTTTCCACTAGCCCCTCATTACCAACCCACCTCCTGGCCCTCCTACATCTCTCCCTACCCCTCGCCCCTTTGCAAGGAGCATTACGATAAGTCCCACTGGGTTCATGATTTGCACTTCCCTATGTGTGCTAGGGACCCTAGGGCGACCACTTGGATTGAAACCCACCTCCACATCACCCACCCCTTAACCCATCTTGATCTGTTTGGCCACTCCCTATGGGCTTCCAAGTACTCCTCACCCACCACCCACTCCCTCCTACCCTCACCCACCATATCAGGCCTAACCCACCCATTCCGAAATTCCGCCCACACTATGAGAGTCAATGCCAAGGGTGGCATCAACCTTGGAAATAAGGGAGTGACCCATCCCAAGATGTTCACCCCTTGGAACCGCTTCGATCCCCATGAGTGGAAACCCCCAAATCTCACAGATGGGACCATCTTGATAGGAATCCATGTATCAAAACCTTTTGCATCATGTGGTCAGGCTAGTCACATCATTTGTGTCATTCACACACTAGGTCCAGTGCATGATAGGCTTACATTTGGACAAGTTGGTCTTCCCCCACTCTTCATCCGTCTCATGCATGATAGGGCCACTTGTGGCTGCCCCGGTCCACCTAAGTGCATCAAGGTCCACATGGTTTCTAAGCATGATAGGTCAATTCATGGATGCCCTGGTCCTCCTAAGTCTGTCAAAACCAATCTAACACTTGATAGGGCTGAATTTGGCTGTCCAGGCCCTCCCTTCATCCCTATAGGATCATCATTCATGACAGTGCATGGTTTTAGGCCTAGAAAGCCCTCGGATCTCATTCCCCTTCCCCCACATGCTAGGGTGTCAGTCTCAGCTGAGTCCTTTGCACAGCATATCAAAGAGTTGCATGATGACATCCGTAAGCATATAGGAAAAAGCAATGAGGCTTATAAAAGACGGGCAGATGATCACCGGCGCCACTGTGAATTCCAAGTGGGAGACCTAGTGATGGTGAGGACGGAGCAGCTCCTTCCCAGGCCTGCCTCCAAGTTGAGGGCACGAGGGTCGGGACCCTTTCGAGTTCTACGACGACTTGGCAGCAATGCTTATGAGCTTGACCTGCCAGAGAGCTATGGGGTGCACCCTACTTTCAATGTGGCGGATATGGTACCCTACAAAGGCCCCGCGGTGGAACCCAGTGAGGAGCTTGAGCTTTTACCCCACCTTGAGAGGGACACTTCCGGAGGGACTCCACCTTCTAGCCTGAGAGACCGACGAGAGCAGATAGAGGCAATACTGGATGAGCAGAGCATCATTACGAGGCACAAGGTGTATCAGCGCTACTTGGTTAGGTGGAAGAGCCGTCCCCCGACGGAGGATACTTGGGTGAGTCGGGAGGACCTGCTGCGGTTGGATCCCGACATTCGGGAGCACTATGACAGCCAGGCAGACCCGCACTCGACAGGGTCGAGTTCTCCCCACCCCGGGGGATTTGATGAGGACATCCCACGACACTCGCTATGGCTCGGGTCGCCTACACACCCTTGATTTGGTCGACTCATTCTCATCTTATGTATCTTCCTTTTATTGAGTCTTATCATATGTAATTTTCCTTTTATTGGGTCATGTCGCATGTATTTCCTTTTATTATGTCATGTTGTACTAGTCCATTTCCCCTATTTGGTCTAATTGGGCCCTAATACCTTAGTTTGGGCCTATTGGACTGAGTCTAGGACATGTTTGGTCTTTTGCCTTAAATGGCAGGGTTATTTTTGTCTTGTAAAGATGGGTTGCCTATAAATAGCCCCCATCTCCCTCCATGTAATCACTTTTGATGAAATATTGAAAACTACTTCATTCCACCTCTCAAGATCTCTCTCTTTTACTCTCTCTCTCTCACTCTCTCTCTCATTCTCTCTCTCCCCAAGGGGAGTTCGACCCTCTCTCTCTCTCCTCCTTCCCCCTCACTTACTCCAACCCCCAACCACCTCCACTACCTCACCCACCTCCATTAAGGCCCTCCACTTCCCCATAGCCCCTCATTTACTCCCCCTCCTTGTCCCAAAGCAACTCTTCCACCTCCCAACACAATCCCCCCACTTCCCCACACAAATCCCACCCCTCCCAAGGCCAATTTCGAATTTGAACCTTCCCTCCATTGCCTTGGCCGCCCCATACCCCTCCCCCTCAAGCCAAGTTCGCCCCCACCCTCCATTCACACTCCCCCACTCTCTTGTGCACACCCACCTCTCCACCTTCACCTCCAGCAGCTCCAGCCAGGTTCGCCATCACCCCTGCTCCCCTCAGCCCTCCAGCAACCTTCCTTCATATCCCACAGCCCACAGCCACCCTCCCCTTGCTAAGTTACCCCACCCCAACACCATTTGACACCATAAGATTGCGGCTACATCAACAGTTCATTGGCAGCAGAGTTGGGTCCTGAAAGTCGCAACATCTTTGGCCGATCCCTGATCTTCCTGGTGTCAAGGCCTACATCTCTGGAAAGTTCTTCCAGAGAGCTTTCCAGGCGAGATGGTTTCGTCGGCATCTGAGCTCCGAGCTGTCCGCGGCAACCATTCTCCCTCGACTGTGCAGGGCTTCTCAGGCCAGTAACCAGAACGACAGAGCAGGCTCTCCCACGACGAACCTTGAAGGAACCAGCCTTCAAGGTCTTCTACAAAGATCTTCCTCCCCCTTTCAGCGTCCAGGAACAGAAGGCGGAACCCCGTTCGGCATCCGACAACCAGAGATCTCAATTTTCTACCACAACCACGCCGATCTGCCTCCTCACAGTCGGCACCGACCACCGTCCACTCCTCTGGACACCCAGCTCATCTCCGACATCTGAAGACTTCCCCGTTTGTTTTTCTGCAAAGTAGACTCGTCCACGGTTCCAACGAGTCTGGCGGTGCCAGATTTGGAACTCAGGAGCGGTCGTGGAAACTTCTGCAACCTACTGTTTCAGATCATGTTCGGCCAGAGACCAGAACTGCAACCACCTTCCAGTCGACGGAACAGCCAGCCCCCAGATCGGAACGTCGCCCAAAAATTCAATACTTTCCCCTCTCCAGTTAGGAAGCTTTTGGCGCAAGTCTTGTCAGATTCTGAGCTCGGTGGAATTATTGGCAGCATCAACATCGATCCTCTATCCCGAAATACAGAAGCTAGGCAGAATCGGCGAAGCTCGGAAAGTCGACTCTATCTCACTCATTCCCCTCCCCGCTTGGCCGGATAAAGGCCCCTCCCTGCGTGGAGGTAATTTTTGGTTGTAATACATTAACCCCCACCCCAAGATCCCCCCCTTGCACGGGGTGTAGTGCTGTACCTCTTCGCATTTTCAGGTCAAGCTCCATCGCCGCGGCGATCGGGTGTATACCCTCGCCTCCCGGCGCGCCCTCGTCTCCGAACGGGATCGGTGTCTTCACACCGATCAGGTGAGCTTCTGATCACACCCTTGTAGCTTCATTTCTGTAAATGTAGTATTGCCTTGAATGCCCGTCGGACGGTAAGAGAGTGCTCGGACTTCACTTTAGGCAATATCGTGCCCACTGCGGCCCGTGAGTGAGTGCCACCCAACACCCCGTCTTGCGGGCCAGCCACCCACAAAGTTGGGTCTCCTAGGCCCATTGGGGGTCAGCCATAGCATTGTAAGTCCATTAGGACAATTGGGTCCCACCTCGGACCCTCACCATCATCTCCCGGATCCACCGGGTGAACGTGTGAGCCGTGTGGGCAAAAATCGTCATTGTGAGAATCATTGAGCGCTTGTATGCTTGCGGGTCTAAGTCCTAGGGTCATCTCATCATATTTAGTGGTCTTTGGGCTGTGCCACATCACCAGAAGTCTTCTTGCTTGAGGTAGGATTCTCTTTCCTGCTTTTCGAGCATTGTTGTTTGGTTCGGGTCAACCCGGTCTGACCCAGTGGTTGACGTGTGACCTAGTGTGTGGGTGTCTTGGCGGTTTTGTCCAGCCCGAGACACTGGTTCTGGATGCCTCAAGGTACTGTGTTACCTTGGTTTGCGTGTCCAGGCGTGTGCTGAGGGTCTTCGGTGTTCCCTCAGGTCTCCGTGAGTTGTTTTCTGTGGAGCGTCGTTTCTTGTGGCTTAGGATTAGACCGATTGGCGGCTTGTTCCGCTGTCTGTGACGATCTTGCCTTTGAGTCGTTCGACTCGGGATCGTTACGTGGTAGGTCTAGTTGCTTGGTCCTGAGTCAGTTGGCAGTGGTTGTACTGCCAGTGGTGCTTCGTAGTACGTGTGACAGGGCTTCCGTAGACTGTCTATACTCTAGCACTTGTGTTTTGGAGTCCGTGCCTTTTGAACCTCCACTAGTCGTAGCCTGTGACGTAGGCTTTTTAGTACGTCACCCACTGGGAGTGGTGGACGGGCAGTTCCCGTTACACGGTTTTGAAGCTAGTTCCGTGGGCCCCGGCCAACGATAGCGTCCTACCAAGGGGAATACTAGCTAGAGGCCTGGCCTAGGTAGTGGTCAGTGTGTGCACACGTAGTCAGGGACTGGGGACTTGCGCCGACGGGCGTGGCCCTGACTAGTCACTTGCAGTTGTGGTACTGCGGTCCTGTGTCCGTAGTTGCCGTTCTTCCTTGGGACTGTTGTTCCTTGGACCTGGTTCTTGGTGTGTCTAGTCTCCCCCGTGCTGCACACGGTCGGGTGGACGTGACACTTGTGGCACAGTGTAAGACGTCAGTGGACGCAACTGGCTGTTCTTCTAGTGTGAGGGTACTCCTATCACTTGACCGTTGACTATCGGCGTTTCTTGTGCGTCGTGACCTGTCTGGGTTGGCCTTTCCGTGGCTGTGCCCGAGGTCAGTGTTTCTGTCACATGCATGATGCTCTGGTCGTGCGTGGGGCAGTGTGCATGACGTTCCAGTCGTGTGTATGTGATCGAGTCTGTCGGTCGTCTGTATGGTCTTTTCTAGACCCTCTTGTCTGTTCTTGAAGGACTTCGTCTTAGACCTGGTGTTGGGTCGACAGATCGGTAACTTCTGACTTTGCCAGATCAGAGTTGCCTTTCTGTCGTTGCTTGGAGTAGTTTGGGGTGCCGAGGTTAGTTCGGCCGCTGCTTGTCTAGCGTGGATTCTTCCCCCTTTCTTACTTGTTCCCTACTCCTACTTCCCGTCTGTTTACTACTGCTTGCAGCGTAGTTTTATAGCTTTGTAGTGTAGTTTCCTGCTTTACTACACCTGTTGTTTTGTTGTTGTTGTTGTTGTTCCGTGTTACTGCGTGTTTTTCAGTGGGGATCCGCGTGACCCCTACTGAGCCAGTGACACGTGGCTCACCCCTGCTTTTCAGGTGGGGTGGCGTTGTTCGCTCTGCTTCTGCGTGGTTCCTGGTGTGCGTGCTCGTTGCGTGCCGTTGCTGCCAGCTGGTACCTGCGTCGGGCTGCCCCCGACTTCTTGGTACATTTTTCCTTTCTATCGACTGTACTGTGCTAGATTTGTTGTCTTTAGCTTTGGACTGACTCTGGGTTATAATTGTTAATTTGAACAGTTAATTAAAAAGTAATTTTATTTCTGCTACTTTAGCAAACCTATCTAATGAAATTAAATTACTTACTGTACTATCTCTGTGGCTTCAATGTACTCTACACGTGCCTTTTTCCCTTCGGAGCTTTCCCGCTCTTGGGAGGCCTCCTGGGTTCCATGCGGTATCACGCGTATCCGGTAGTCCTACTGGGTATGCCGGGTATCCGGAATCCGGGTCGCTACAGCTGCTATGCTCATACATCATTTTAGCAAGTCTGAACATTGTTTGCACATCGCACGCAGAGTCTGCACAGAGTGCCTTAGCAAGTCTATACATTATGCATCGTTCAAAGTAGAGTCTGCACATTGCTGCATTCTAAGTCTGGACAATGTTTATACATTGCACGCAGAGTCTGCATACTCATTGTCAGCAAGTCTGCACATTGATGTAACACGCATGCTGAGTCTATACACTCATAACCTTAGCCATTGCATACACAAAGTCTATACAACCTCCATTGGTTCACTCGACCAAGTCTGTACAGCCATGCACTGTCTTGCTTGCATGAATGAAGTCTGTACAAGGTGTTGTTGTCTTAAACTGATAACTCTATCTGACTGACTGACAGGTACTCTTCGCAAGGTTAAGGAGGGCATGTGATCCGAGGATAATAGGAGTGCCAGGATCGTGACATGTGTATTGAAGCCTGTTGAAATGCTGACACGTGGAGGAACTCTCTGGGCGGGAATCTGGAAGCCACACGCCCTTCTTTTCTGCTACTGATATAAAAGGAAGCCTTGTTCCTCAGAAGAAGGCTGATCGTGATAGAAGGGGCAGAGACAGAGAGAAGATAGCGTGCACGATCCAGAGAAGAAAAGAGTGAAGAAGAGAAAGAGAGCAGAGGCAGAGTGTGAAAGTAGCAAAGAAGAAAAGAGAAAGAGAGAAGAAGTAGAAGAGAAAGAGAGAGATAGAGAGCTCGAGCAGAGAGTCTGAAGCATCCATTGAATCTGGTTGTCTGGAAATTGGATCAGATCCAAACCAGACTTGTTCCTACGAGAGCTACATTGTGCCCTTCATTTCCAGCTTTCCGTTGCTGATTTTTCTTGTGTTCTGTTTTAGATTTATACCCTTCTTCAAGTTGTTCGTCAGCAGTGCAAGCTGTGATGCACAACGGCGAGGTGGATACCTCAGACGGGTTAAGCTGTAGTCCCCAGTCGATGGCAAGCTGTGTTGCCTAGCGGATGGCAAGCTGTAATGCCCAGCGGTTGTATGGCAAGCTGTGAGGCCCAGTGATTCAAGCTGTGAGTCAGCGGAATCCACACTCGGGTTTGAGTGTGGGGTGGATGTAGGTCTGGAGGACCGAACCACCTAAAAACTCTTTGTGCAGTGGTTTGATTTCTTGTATGCTTCTGCTAGATGAATGCATAGGGACGATATGTTTTGATCGCACACTGTGTGTTTGATTATGGTATCAAGAGTCCTTTGACAGGATTAGATCTGAAGTTTAATTCATTCCTTTAGGTGTTAATTTTTCAGTTGTGAGCATTAGCTTTTAATTGGGAGAAATTTTTAAAGGGTAGATTCATTCACCCCCCCTCTGAATACATAGCACCGAACCCAACATTATGTACATAAGGAAATGTTACTTGGATTCTTACTCAACATAGGGTTCAATCTCTGTACAATTCAGAAGAATATATATCTCTCCGGCATACAACTCTATATCTTCGAGCGTCCGAGTCAAGCAATGTTCGAATGCATGTCCATGATGCTTAAATATAGAGAGCCGTTCGGATGAATCAGCAACTCCCCCATCATCATTACGTGGAGGTCGAGTATGACGAGTTTGAATCTCTCGGTCAAAGTACATCGAATAGAAGTTTAAAATTTTATCAATAATATACGCCTCAGTAATTGAACCCTCCACTTTCACCTTGTTGCGAACTTTAATTTTTAATTCATGCATGCACCTACAACAATAATTTTGATGGCAATGACATACATATCATACACATGTAGTGGCCAAAAGAAAAAAAAGTCTCACATGCCTCTCAAATGGGTACATCCATCGAAATTGTACTGGCCCGCCGACTATAGCCTCGTATGGCAAATGGATAATCAGGTGCTCCATCGAATCGAAGAATATCGGAGGAAATATCTTCTGTAGCTTGTAAACGATCGTGACCACATTTTTTTCAATAGTTTGTACATCACGAAGTTTGAGTTCTGATGCACATAAAATTTTGAAAAATTGACTCAGCTCTGTCAGTGCTCCCCATACAGGCTTTGGCAACAAGGCACGGAATGCAATGGGCACTTGCCTCTCCATGAATACATGACAGTAATGACTTTTCAGTCCATATATTTTCCCCTGATTATCATTCACACAATGGGCTATGTTGGACACATATCTGTCAACTGTTTCAACTACCGGCACACTTCCTTGATCTGTGTATCACTAAGCACATAAGTTACTTAAGGCTGCACAATTTTTCCATGTACGTTCTGCGGTTCCAGTTCTGGATGTTTACAAAGCATCTTCAAGTCCATACGCGTCTTGGCAGTGTCCTTTGTTTTGCCTTTTATGTTGAGGATCGTGTTGAACACATTATCAAAAATATTCTTCTCGATATGCATGACATCCAGATTGTGCCATACAAGAAGAGTTGACCGATAAGGCAATTCCCAGAAAATACTTTTCTTGTTCCAATTGTGATCCTTTCCAAATTGAAGGAGTTTTCGTGTGCTATTGGATAGTTGTACTACATCTGGTAAATTTTTCACCCGTGCCGCCATATGTCGACCAGACACTTGTTGGAAGTCTGCTTCATCCATTTCAACAGTATTTTTCTGAAATGAGTCCCTTTACCTTCGGAAAGGATGGGCACTTAGTAGAAAGCGTCGATATCAATCAAACCAGCATGCTTTCCCACCATGTTTCAATACAAATGATTTAGTATCTTCCATACAGTAATGACATACTAACCTCCCATGTGTGATCCAACAAGATAGCATTACATATGCAGGGAAGTCACTTATTGTCCACATCAGTGCAGCCTTCGTAATAAAATTTTACTTCCTACATGGATCATAAGTAATAACTCCATTAGTCCATAAAAATTTTAGTTCCTCAATCAACGGTCTGAGATATATGTCTAAATTTTTTCCCAGACTGTTTGGACTAGGAATGACTAAGGATAAAAATAGATTTTCTCGCTTCATGCACATGTCCGGCGGAAGGTTGTATGGTGTCATGAACACTGGCCAACAAGAGTAAGACGCCCCTGAACCACTGAATGGATTAAAACCATCTGTGCATAAACCTAACCTAACATTACGTGGCTCCATTGATAAATTAAAATGAGTACGGCTGAAGTGAGTCCAACCTTCACCATCGACAGGATGACTGATTATATCATCGGCATGACGTACTCTTTCGGTGTGCCATACCATATGTCGAGCCATCTTTGAGGACATATCACCTCTCTAAGGTTTGAATCTGTCATAATGACAATTAGAACATGACATCTTACCTACATCCTCTTTGTAATATAACATACAGTGATTCGGGCATGCATCTATTTTCACATATCCAAGCCCTAGCTCATTGACCATCTTTTTTGCACGGTAAAAAGTTTCTAGCAACTTCTCATCTCGAGACAACATACTCTTGATCAAGAGGAGGAGACGGTCAAAACAAGTCTTACTGATGTGAAATTTAGATTTCAAGTTCAACAACTGTGATACCGTAGACAACCGAGTGTGCTTTTCACAACTATCCCACAACGGCTCATCATCATCCTTAAGTAGTTGATAAAATCTTTCGACTGTCTTATTCGGCGCTTCTTCCATGTATGAATGTTCCTCATGAACATTAAAACTAGGACCAACAACATCTACAACCATATCCATGTACCTACTTGTGCCTGCAGCATTGTCGGGCTCATACAACAAGACATCCTCACCATGATACGTCCAATTCATATAACCATCCACGAACCCTTTCTTGTACAAATGATGCTGCACATCCCATGGCAAACGTCATCTCAAGTTTCTACAACCTAAACAAGGGCATCGAATGTGACTGTCACGGTCTATTACTGCATTTAGATTCCCCAATGTAAAATGAATGAAAGTCTCAACTCCATGTTTAAACTCAACAGACACCACCCGGTCAACTATTCTACGATACATCCATGAACGATCTGTCAACATTTTACCTGCACCCACTAAATATTAATACACAAATAATTTTAAAATCATTACTCCTGAAAAGGAGCCCGACCCTTTCCTCACATCGTTCGCCATAAACCATTTGCAGAGGAAGGGTGTATTATTTAGATTATCACTTATTAACCCATCCATGAAGGTTTGATCACACAATCACTTATAATATGTGTTGTACAATTTGCTAAAAATTTCGACAGCATCTCCCCACACTTCTCTGATATACCAAAAATATTTATTGATTAAGAAATTTTCTTAAACACTTGCTAGTAAGTGGTGCGGACACCAGAGCCAGAGATTGGCACGACTCGGCGAGCCGTCAGTACCGGACACGCATCACTACTTGGGTAACGCAGACATCCTTGTGGCTTGGAGATAGTCTTGAGTCTTAGCCTTGAGTCGAGACCATGTTTTCTTTTATTTGGAGTTTGTAGGCCATTTATGAGCCATTTGGGTTTTATTTAGGTTAATAAGGCCTAGTTTAAAGGGTTTGGGCCTCATTTGGTTAGAAAGGCCCATTAAACCCTTTGGGCTGGCCACTAGGATTTATTGGGTTTTTCTTCTATTTGGAGTCTAGATAGGATGTTGGGCCACAAAGCCCCTTGGAGCCCAATTGGGCCCACCTCCTCTCTCTTGGGCATTCCAAACCCATTTGGAGAATTCTAAGCCCATAAAGGACTAGGAGGAGGGCGCCCCCTTCCAAGCCACCCTTGTTGACATTTTTTTGTCCAAGGGAAGAATCCCCCATGTATCATGCACCATCCCCATCCCCCTTCTTTCCCATTTTTCACATGTGGTCCAAGTGTCAACATCCCCCCCTTTTGGTTGCCTTCTTTGACCATGGAGAGAGGGGCGCCCCCCATTACAAGCCCCCTATTGTTGAAAAAAAAAGGAAGATTATCCCCTCCCTTATTTGCCCTTTCCCTCTCCCACTATTTAGCGGTAAGTCTGGTCATTAAGTCTAGGGTTTCACCTCCCATAAATAATATCTTGTACATAATTTACAAAATTAATGAAGAATATTTTTTGGAGCAAGAGCAAGCAAGGGCCGCCCCCTACTTCCTCCTTCTTCCTCCTTGCAGCTGAGACGGTTACAGATCTAGAGTGTGAAGCCCTTTCCTTGGGAGCAATTCCCAAGCCATACCACCTCCGTTGGGTGTGATGTCCATCCCCCTTCGACGCCGCCACCATCCGAGCCGCCACAAGCTTCGTTCTCCCTGGCTGTCCAGATCTGGACGCAGCAGGATAGAACCTGAAAGATCCCGTTAGTACGCCCCCTTGCTCCTGGCGGATTGCCTCCATTTCACCATATTGTGTTCCCAACATCCTCACCTCTCTCCAGTAATCCCGCTTTGCCACCAGATCCCCATTTGTCCCGGCTCCCATCACCGTTTTACCACCCAGCGCAGTGTGCCTTGGTGCAGATCTACGTGATAGAACCCTGCATATCAATTTTTCTTGCCCCCTAAACCACCTCAGATCGCCACCAAAATTGGTGTGCACGACCACCACATCCCCATCTTTCACCCACGTTCACCCCGCGATCCAAATCCCCCATTTTCCCCCCGTCCCTATCCATCTTTCAGTCGGTTACAGTGTGCCCAGCCGACCCTACCAGCATGAGGTTTCGGTTGCAGAATCTTCCCAAGAAAATAGGTTAGGTGAATGGATCTCATATTCTTAAAGATCATAGCTTGTCGAGCGCCCTTCGCAACGGCACCAGTTTCATCCCGATCCGACTTCAGATCTGAGTGCAACGACCGTTCTTGCTGGGTCGTGCAGATCTGTCCAACTGGAGGGCTGTGGGATAGATCCCTGTTCCTGATCTCCTGTCAACATCTCAGCTGTGGTCCAGTGATCGCAACTCCCAGGGATCAAAAGGGGACACCCGCCAGTGTCCTCGCCAACCGCCACCACCAGAAGATGCTCGGAGGCCGTTCCACTGCCCGCACTCACTTGCTGTCATGTAGATCTGAACAAAACCGGACTGGGCCGGCAGATCGCCTCCATCCCGAAGAGCCCTGACGTGCTGCCCGCCAACCCGAGTGCGCAGACCCAGGAGTTCCCCACTGTAGCCTTTTACCTCCCTACGTAGAGTGAGCAACCGTTTGGTTCTGTAACAACTTGTAACTCTTGTACCGGGGTCACATTTTTTGGGTGGGTTGTCTTCCCCACGCACTTTGCGTGGAGGTAGGTTTTCGCTTCTCCTCTTCGCATTTGCTTATTTCGTATGCAATCTACTACTGCTGCTTGTGTGAGATAGGATCCCAGCTTGCTAAATACCATTCACCGCTGTGAGTGAGAGTGCGTGGCCCATCCCGTGACTCGATCCGAGCACAAGTGCGAACTGACCACCCTTGACTTTGCCGGTTCCTCAACCATGTGGATCCACACGTTTCCCTTGCTTGGGATGACTGTGAGCTTGCGTTTCTTGTTGAGGACACATACTCCTCTTCTGGAGCTCTTTGGCATCGAGCTATGGTGTCTCCAAAGTGCACGCCGTTGTTGGCCGTAGTAGTCGGGTTTGCATCTCCCATAGGTTCGCATTTCGTCCCACATCGGCCCATTAAGGCGCCCACGTACTATTATGTATAGGGGTTGTTGTGTTTAAAAGGCCCATTTAATGGTTTTGGTGCTACGGTTGGGTTTATACGAGTTTTCCTTGTATCAAAAGACGATAGAACATCGTGAGGCCGTGGAAGCTACGAACATCATGGAGCGTGCGTGGCTCCGACCATTCAACAATGGCTAGAATCTTCTCCCGATCGGCGGAGACCCACCCCCTCACTGGATATAATAAAACCCAAGAAGGTAACATGAGAAGTCATGAAAGCACACTTCTTTGGGTTGGCATACAATTACTCTCGCCTCAAGATCTGACAGACCTGCCTCAAATGATCCGAGTGGTCTTCCTTAGTGCGGCTATAAATGAGTATGCCATCAAAATAGACTACAATAAAGACTCCAATTAGAGGTCGAAGGACCTGAGTCATGAGCCGCATGAAGGTGCTTGGGGCGTTGGTCAAGCCAAAGGGCATAACCAACCACTCGTATAAACCATCCCTGGTTCTGAAGGCAGTCTTCCATTCATCTCCAGGCCTAATCCTCACCTGGTGATAGCCACTCTTAAGGTCAATCTTGAAAAAATAGTGGCCCCTGACATCATATCAAGCACGTCATCAAGACGGGGAATGGGAAATCTGTACTTCATGGTGATTTTGTTGATGGCACCACTATCGATACACATCCTCCAAGTGCCATCCTTCTTCCGGGCGAGTAATGCAAGTACAACGCTGGACTCATGTTGTCCCGAATAGATCCTCTTTGCAGTAGTTCATCGACCTGTTGCTGTAGCTCAGCATGGTCAGCGGGGCTCATACGGTAGTGGGGAAGATTGGGCAATGAGGACCCCAGAATCAGATCGATAGCATGCTGAACATCCCGCCTAGGTGGGAGTCCCTCGGCAAGCTCCTCCGAGAACACATCAGCGAACTCCAGCAGGATCGGGGCAACATCAGGTGGGAGTGCACCCTCAGAGTCTCGCTCCACCTCATGGACCGCTACAGCAAACGCAGGACTGCCCCTCCTAACCTCCCTCTCCATTTCCCGGGGGATAATCATCATCAATCTACTGGCCTACGGTAGAAAAAATAGTCATGGTCCGGATTAGGGATGGGGTACTGGTTATAGGTGTAGAGGGGCCCGAGGTGGTCGAGCCGGCAGGACCCCTAACCGGTGGACTCTTCGGTGGGGAGGGGTGAAGAGTGATCCGCTGGCCACCATGGTCGAACGTACAGGTGTTCGACCGACCATGGAGTATGGCGTCTTGATCAAATAGCCATGGCCTACCAAGAATAATGCTGCCCACCTCCATGGGTAGGCCATCACACCAAATGTCGTCACGGTAGGTGTGGAATTATAGTGGGACTAGACACCACAGCCTGATCGGGATGGAGGTGGAATCCACGCACGACACAAATAGGGGAGGGGATGGTCTACAGGGGAAGACCAAGGGGCAAAACAGTGCCCGTGAAGATGGCTTTGATACAGCTCCCACTATCGATAATCACCTTGCACACTTTCCTGTTCTGCCACGGATTTAGTTCCAACACTGCCCTGATTACGGACTGTATTCGGAAGCGCGCATCTGTTTGGACGAAGGCCGCCGCTGTCGCCTTTCGGGACACTAAGAAGCGTATGACCCAGGCACCTATACTTCGATTGCCTGACTTCACGAAGGTGTTTGAGGTCTCATGTGATGCGTCTGGTGTTGGTATAGGCGGAGTTTTGAGTCAGGAGACCCACCCCATTGCCTTTTTAGTGAGATGTTAAGTGATGCCAAACTGTAATATTGCACCTATGACAAGGATCTCTACGCAGTTGTTCAGGCTTTGAGGCATTGGAGACACTATTTGTTACATCAGAAGTTTGTATTGTATTTAGATCATAAAGCTCTTAAATTACTCCATGCCCAGAAGAAGCTTAATGCGCGTCATAGCAGATGGGTGGAGTATCTCCAGGAGTTCAAGTTTGTGCTCAGGCATAAGGCTGGGGTAGAGAATAAGTTTGCCGATGCTTTGAGTCGGCGTGCGTGTCTATTGTCCACCATGAGTGTAGAGGTCGTAGGCCTAGAGAAGATGAGGGAGACTTATGTAGATTATCCTGACTTTGGTCAGATCTTTGCCACTCTCCAGGCAGGACCTTCGAGGGACTATAGTGAGTACATGGTGCAGGAGGGTTATCTTTTTCGAGTAGCCATGCTTAGTGTTCTCCAGACCTCGGCTCGAGAATTTCTTGTATGAGAACTTCATGCGGGAGGTCTAGCCGACCACTTTGGTCGGAACAAGACCATAGAGTCTGTAGAGCACCGTTTCTATTGGCCGAGCTTGAAGCGCGATGTCGCTCTTATTGTGGCCCAGTGCCCTACTTATGCTACGGCCAAGATGAAGAAGTAAGGCTCCGGTCTCTATACGCCTCTACCCGTCCCTGATGTTCCATGGCAGGACATTAGTATGGACTTTGTTTTGGGATTGCCACGCACCTCCCGGAAGCATGACTCTATCTTTGTGGTTATGGATCAATTTTCTAAAATGGCCCTTTTTATTCCCAGTTCGAAGACTTCGGATGCCTCGAGGGTCGCCCGCCTGTTTTTAGCACATGTGGTGAGTAGGTTTGGGTTGCCCCATACCATAGTGTTTGATCGGGACGCACTACAAGGAAAACAGGTTATTCTGACGTCCATATTTCATCGCTAATACGTCAGAAATACGTCAGAAAGTGATATTCCAATGGATTTCAGCCATATTTGCGACGGAATATGGGCGCCGGCACGATTACATTGCTAATTTCCGATGTAATATTATTGCGTCACCAATTCGTCAGAAATTATCGACCAAAATATGCCGTCAAAATTATCGTCAGTATTTATGTCGGTAATTAATAATAAGGAAATTAATTAATATTTACGACGGAACATAACGTAGTTGAAAATACGTCTAACATTTTCGGCATATTTCTGACTAAAATCTATTCTGTCGGAAAATTATGGGCCAAAATATTTCCGACGAGCAGAAAATTACAGACGTATTTGCGACTACAAAATTTTTTGATTGAAATTATTTGACACATATGTTTCTGAATTATTTCCGACGAAAAGTATATTTGTCAAAAATTAGTCGAAACTTACCGACATATTTACTACAGAAACATTATTTCGTCAGAAATCTGTGGGTTAAATTAGTTCCGACGAAAGTGAATTCAGTCGGAAATACGTCATTACTGTTCGACGTATTTAAGGTGGATAATTAATTGTTAGAATCTATGCATAGTGCAAATGCTCCGATGGCAAGAGTTAAGGCAATGTGAATCGGTATATCAGAGGATCCAGAGGGGGGGTGAATGGATCTCCTAAAATTTTGACCAATTTAAAAATCTAGAGAGCTAATTTGGAAAAATGCTAACAGATCTGAAATAAGAAAATTAAATTGCATAGACTAGGGATCAAACACATATCATGCATATAGTTTAACAAACTGTTAAACAGCTATGCTGGCGGAAGCAATTCTTATAGCAAAGAAAAGATGCAGACAATAGAAGAACCAGTCACCCAACACCAAGATTTTTAGGTGGTTTGGTCCTCCAGACCTACATCCACCCCACACTCAATTCAGAGTGACTGCTGACTCACAGCTTGAAACCACTAGGCCTCACAGCTTGCCTATAAACAGCTACGCATCACAGCTTGCGTCAGCTGGGCCTCACAGCTTGCCAACCGCTGGGCATTACAGCTTCGCCGCCGCTGAGCATTACAGCTTAGCTATCCAGAGGAATCCACCTCTGCTGCTGGGCCTCACAGCTTGCCAACCGTTGGGCATTACATCTTCGGCGACTGCTGAGCATTACATCTTAGCTATCCAGAGGAATCCACCTCTGTCACTGGGCCTCACAGCTTGCCAACATCCGCTGATACACAACTTAGAATAAGGTTTGAATGAAAGAAAATAATAAAATTGAAAGATAGAAAACATATAAAGCTCTAAGCACAATGTAGCTCTTCACAGAGCATAGCAACACTAGATCTGATCTAGTGATCGTGACAAATTGGCATCAATTCTTCTTTTCACTCTTCTTCGAACGACACTATGCTTTCTGCAATTTCTTCTATCCTTCCTCCTTCCTTCTTTTCACTCTCTGGATCTCTCTCTAGCAGATGCTCTCTCCTTCACGATGATCACTCTGAATTTCTTCTTTTCTCTTCTGGTCTATCTAGTTCTCACACTTCACACTCTGCTTCATTTATCTTTCATCACGACGTCTCATTCTTTGATTTCAGGCGAAAACCCTTTATTTATAGGCTGCAGAGGATGGGCGCGTGGGAAGCGTGTTCCCGCCCAAATTTCTAGGTAACTTAACTCGCTAGAAGTCCACGTGTCAGAGATAAAATGATGGTGGCTGACCACGTGGCAGAATCTCCAGTCAATAAGGCATCCTTGGATCATGAGCTTTTACCTTGATATCACGTGACTTTAAGTTCTGCCAATAATTCAAGAGGCATTTCATCAAACACTGTGCTTACATAATAAAAGGTCAATATGCACTGACCTTTACATGAAGATATGTTATAAAGTGAGAGACAAGATCTATAGTCATGTATAAGCCCTAGTTCATACGTCTACAGCAAAGTCCAGATCAAACAGATAGGATATACAAGGAATTCTGTGAGAATGGGCATTTAATTAGTACTAGCACCGACCTTGACATCGACCTTATATAAAAGGTGCAAAGGCTAACACAGACCTTAGATGCAAGACTTTGCATACTAACGTCGACCTTAGTATGTACTAACGTCGACCTTAGTTCATGAAGAAAACAAGATAGCACCGACCATTGCATGCGTTCAGCAAAAATATGCACCGACCTTATATATGCTTGATGCAAAACGTGCACAGACTTTATATGTTGATAGTGAAGACATGCACCGACCTTAGTCATGCGCGATGCAAAATATGCATGAGATAATGGATTGCATCGACCTTTGCATAACTCTATATGCTGACAAGGTAACTTGCATCGACCTGATTATGTAGACAAGGTAACTAGCACCGACCTCACTACATGAGCGATGCAACTAGCATCGACCTCACTTATGCAGTCATGGCAACTAGCATCAACTTGGCTACATGAGAGATACAGCTAGCATCGACCTTAGACAAACATAGTATGCAGCTAGCACCGACCTTAGACAACCATAATATGCAGCATGATTAATTGACTAAGTTTTTGACTGAATACATGCATTGACCTCAGTATAAATGAGCATTGACTTTATTGAGAATTTTTAGTCCACTCCATGAATCATTCGACAACATTAAAACATATGAATCATGGAACATGCATTTCATCACCAACATGATTCATAGTGTGTCATTATCAAAACTAGGGTTCCAACATTCTCCCCCTTTTTGATGATGACAACTATGAGTCATGTGTTTTTTATTAACAAGATCAAACATTCTCTCCCCCATTCGACAGTGTGCATTGTGGTCAAACAACTCATAGGAAAAGACTTTATTTCAATCACGAGGCTAAACAGGAAGGAAAACAAGAAAAGCGGAAAGGAGACATGACATGCAAATGCAACTAACACTGTGTACTGACACTGTGTACATGTGAAGAAAATGTATATTGCTTTTCAGATTCCATTACATTCAGACAACAAAACTAGCAACTCCCTTCGCATAACCATTCCATTGCTTGAGACATGACTCACAACATGTTCTCCCCCTTTGTCATTATCAAAAAAAATAGAGAAGATATAGATCAAATAACATCATCCTCTGAATAACTAAACATCTGCAGGAGAAATTATGGAAACTACAGAACTGCCACCTTTGCGTCCTCTCCTTGTAGCTATAGATATAGGTGTTCTGCTGGAGCTTCCTTCCTCTCTGAGTGGTACAACTTGAGGGAAATTTTGAGGAAGCCTAGCTATCTTTGTGCAAACTTAAGAGATAGCTTCGAATCTGTTGCCAGTACTTGGTCATGCAATTTGCTGACAGAAGTGGATACATCTGTCACCCAGTCGTGTATCATGTCAGTTGTACTATCCAGTTGAGCAGATTGATGTCGAAGAATATCTGCTATGGAAGTAGAGGTGCTGGTGGATTGTTCATTGGAAAAGTTCCTGAGATTTGCAATCAAATACAGTACTCTTTCCTGAATAAAATCAAGTTTAGTAAACATGTTCCCCAACTGAGTTATGCACTCTTGAACAACATTTGATACACTAACCACCTTGGCAGACAAAGCTTGTTGTTCGTTTAGCATGAGACTTAACTGATTTCTAATCCTCTGCTGTTCTCTCTTAATATCAAAGGCATGAACAAGGGTTTGAGTTATTTTCAGATATGTCTCAGCAGAATTCACCCTCAAATTATTCAAAGTAGAGCTTGCCTGTTGACAAATAGTCAAAAGTGAATACAGAAACCTATTTAGCTGCTCATCTGATCTGTGCCTGTCTCTTAGATACTTATACCAATTGTTGTTTACTGTTTGCTCCAGATGAAGTAGTCTAGTGTCCTGCTTATCTACAGCATTCTTTAATTGATCAAGAGAGGTATTCACAATACCAAACTATGTCATTATCAAATTTACCAATTTAGGATCAGCTGATGGTGGAGCAGAAGTTAAAGCTTGAAACTGTTGTGGAATTCGTTGCTCTTCTGGAGAGAACGCTGGTTGAACTCCAAGACTAATGATAGCTCCATGAAATGGTCCAAAGACTAGGCCAGCCTGTGATGGTTTAGCTTGATCTACTTATTCCAAAGTAGGCTGTTGCTCTTATACTTCTTGTTCCAGTTGTTCTTCAAATTCCATCTACTGCTCCTGTGTAAACACTTGTTCAGTCTGCTACTGGTGCTCCAGATTTGTCTCAATATGTTCAATGAGCTGATTGAAGTGCTGGTCAAGCTGCTGAATTATCTGTCTAGTGGATAAAGATTGTTGTTCCAGCTCACTTATACTTTGGTCTATCTGTGCATCTCTTTCCATTTCTTCCCTTTCTTCTTCTTGCAGAATGATTTGCTACTCTTCCTCCAAATTCATTTGTGATTCTTCTTGACCTCTCAGAATTAATTCATCCTCTTGTTCTACAGTTTCTGTTACTCCCTGTTCATTCTGCTTAATTAATTCCATAGGATCCATTTCTTGTGGCTGTTGCTGTTCAGATGTTAATCGATCACTTTGCTCATCTGTCACTTCCTGTTCAGTTACTAGAGGAGACTCATTTAGATTTTATGTCTCTTCTTGTTCAACTGTCAATGGCTATTGCTCCCCCTGACTATGAGCATCTATCAAGGGTTGTTCTTCCTCCACCTCATGGACAGCTATTGGAGACTTTTCAACTCTCTTTTCTGCCAGTTTCTCAACAGGTGCAATCTGAGTCTTTAATTTCATGCACTTCTAGATGAAATCCATGTTGTAAACATTCACATTTGAGACCTTTTTGAATTTCTCATCCTCCAAAGGCACCTTTAACTTTCTAAAAAGAGCAGTAAGATGGGTTGCATAAGGCAGATGTCTCCTAGACTCTGTACATGTACCAATGATTTTTAATAATGATGCTCGGCAGACAAATCTTAATATTCTTAAGCATGCAAAAAAGGATGAATCTTTGAGTTTCAATAATTTTTCCTTTGTCACTATCCTGTGGGGTGATGATAGTGGTTAACATGTGGTGTACCAGCCTTTTCAAAGGTGAAAATTTATTTGCATTGAAGTTCACTAACTTAGTCTGCCTAGGATCAGCTACATCACTTGGCTGATCAGTCACTAGAGAGTAGGCTTCAAATTCATCATACTCAAAATCCTCCTCACACTCTCCCTCTTTAGGAATTCTGAAGACATTATGAAGAAATTCCATGGTCAACACAATTTTAATTCCCTTAACCTTTGACTAATCTTGAACTTTTCAGAATCATACTGCATGTTATAATGGAATTCAGAAACTAGTCTAGGGTAGTAATATTTGTGCTTTCCCATAAATTTCTTCCATTTTTGAAATTTTATAAGCTCCACCAATCTAGAAAATTCATCAAACATTCTCTTATCATGGAAATTCACATATCTTGGAAAAATAATCTTCGCTGATGAACTTACGGACCTTTCTTTCTTGGATTTAGAGGTACCTTTCTTTTATGACCGCTGAGAGGCCTTTTTCTTCACTGATCGACGATGTTTCGCCGGTGATTCTGAAACCTTTTCTTTTCCTTTATCAACTCTCTCTGCATGTACCCCTGAGCCAGTGCCTTCATCGTGCTGGTGTTTTGAGCGTTTCTCCCTCCGAGAATAAACGACAAATTCCTTCCTTACTTCAACATCATCTTATTCCTGCTCCTCTGTCATCTTCCATTTCCCCAAGCTTTTGTCGGCTGGAGAAGACATCGTAGGAACAGCTAAGGAGGAATAGGATGCAAGATAATAAGGATGCGAACAACAGGAACAAGGAGCACGAGCCTCACCAAAGGGTTTTGAGAAAGGAGAACAGAGAGATACGGAGAGGTGAAAACGTTGAGGCAAAAGGGTTTTACACGAAGATAGCGTAGACGCCTATGAAAGAATTTTTCACGAAGGTAAGGTTTTAAAGTGAGGGGAGAATAAAAGGTATTTTAACTTTACTAAACATTAAGAAGAATTATTTTTCTACCCTTTCCCTTCAAACAACCCCTTTTTATGTATGTATGAAAACTATGATTTTAAAGCCATGAAATCTTGGTTCTTGAGAGCCTTTAAATTTAACCTGTGATGCAGAGACAATGAAATTAAACCAGATTTACTAATGTACTCATTTAATCCACTTACCATTGATCCTACTTATCATTTTCATTAAATATTTTTGGTGAGAAAAACACCCCTTATATTCAAAGTAAACAATTTTAGAGTTTTCTGAATTTTACACAGAGTCAACCATTTTCATCATTTTTTTTAATTTTTATTTTCATTAAGCACTCTAGTATGATCACACCTTTTTACTCAAGAAGGCATGTTTATCAGACACCAGGCTTCATGGTTACTCAGTGTAATCTACCTTCATGCTTCAAGTTTTTGAACAGAGTTTACCATTTCTTCATGACATAATCTCTAGACTTCATTGGTCTGATGATTAGTTTCTTAGAAAATGAGTCATTGCTCTGCCTTTTTCACAATTTTATTTTATGGCGTATTCTCCAGTTCTATTTCAGTTTTAACTCAGAAAATAATTTAAAGTCAATATTAGGAAATGATTTTCTTCCCAGTCAATGTCCAATTACTTATGAATTTCAGACCTCAAGTAGTGAATTACACTTTTCAATTTCAAAGTGGTTTAAGGACATTGTAAATGCAAGTATGTTTAATTTTTGGGCTTCAAAATTAGATTTAACTTCTTTGCTATCAACAGTTCTCATTAAGTGTAAAATCAGGGAATTGTCTCAGGTTCCAGGAGATTTTATTCCATCTAATGATCGGCAATGTTAAATAGACTTTAATAGTTACTACTCCCCCTATACACACTAAGATAGAATATACCAAAGACAGTTGAGGGAATGTGTGAATGAGTTTAGAAAAGGCTTATCAGGAAAAGATTGAGAACACAAGGAATGGCCACAAGAGTCTGCGAAGCACTACTAACAGATTTGCATAAGTCCAATTTCATTCCAATGAGATCATACAGAATTCAAAAATAAAACTCTTTATCAGACTGACAGACCACTCAGAGTGACTAACTAATACTTCAATCATCTTGAGCTGATTTTAGCCTTTGACAAGATACCATCCAACAAACAGACATAAATGACTAGCAACAAGCAACACTACTTATTCAGTTGTGAAAGATATAGCAACTCATCAATCCAGAGAAACAGACATATTTATCCTGATTGCATAAATAAAAACATCCTCTCTGTTTTCCTGTACTAAGAACAGCAGCAATCATATACTTCATTCAGCTCCCCCTTACATCATGCATGCATTTCAAACCACAACATACAGTCTACCACTCAAGGATATTCCAAAACCTCAGACAATGCAATTCAGTTTCTTCTTGCAGTGAACAACAATAGAAGACAGCAGACATTCCTCACATTGTACACAATTATGCAACTAATGAGTATGAAATGCGGATTGACCCTTGGTACATGGCGGAGGTTCAGTCCTCTACGCATGATATGGGTTTCCAGACAAAAATAATCCGCCCTTCTCCCAACGGGCCATTTGATATACCATAGGGTCATGCATGACAATGCAATGAATTATAAAAGACTGACATGAATGACACACATGAACAACAGTCATGACCATGCACTGAACTATGAAAGTTTAACATGAAGGATTTCACATGGAATTGCATGAGAAAGATCATTAAGTTTCATTACCCAAAGCAGGATATCACCAGTTATCATAAAACAATTTAATCTAGTCACATGCAAAATTCCACAGAGAGCATTATTGAGGCTCATATACACAGAAGAATGGGGTTACTGACCTTGTGTGCCCTGATTTTATTCAACCCCCTTTTTTTATTTGATCCATACGGACACACCTGCAACCAAGCAGTTATTTGAAATATCTTGGACCCCAAGGGTTCTTGGGTCCAGAAGGATTAGTAGCACCGCATATTGGTGCTCTCCAATTATTCCAACCACTCATCCAAAAACACTCAGTGGCAGTGTGACCTTGTTTTCCATAGTTATTACAAATGGGAGGTCTATGTATGAAAATAGAATTATGAATTCTTCTAAATGCAGGAAGTTTCATGTGATCAGAATGAAATGCATTGTTTCTAGCAAACCAACATTCGGATGCAACATACCTAAACTTTTCACAGTTAAAACAAGGACTACGTAAATGGGCTAGATGAGTATGTACAGCCCGAGCTAGAACCTTTGCTGGTACGGGATCATGTCCCGTGACAGGAGCTGGAACAGCTTTCACTAAAGCAGGAAGAGGAGGATGACAAAGCATCAGACAAGGATGGCAGCCTGTTCTGGGGGCAAGCGCCAGCCAAAGAAAAGAAAAGAAGACAAGGAAAGAAAAAAAGGGCTAGCAAGGCTACAAAGGGTGTACTCCTTTCCTGCAATACCCTCTCTGCTCTGTTCAATTTGCCTGGTGAGGAAGATGAAGAAGAGATATGCTTCACACCCGCCACTAAGAAAAGCCAAGCCGAAGCCGCAACTGCCGCACATGCAACCCGGTCGGGCCGAAGATGTGGGCGTCAGCCGCCCGCCAACCACAACATTGTCTTCAGAGGGGAACATCCTTACAAGATACCCCCTTCGGAGGTCAGGGGAGTTCAAATCCCTCCTCCGTCAGGCCTATACAGCCAAAGTGGGAGCAACACTCCCACTCCTTCATTCCTAGAATTTGTAAAGATGTCAAAGGGGAAGCAGCTATGCAGGGATGCCGAACCAGCAATGGGGCACATTCATCTGCAACTCCAACAATCCCCCGAATTGCCAGAAGAAGCAGAACCTCGCCCGGCAGTAGCCAGTGAGGAACAGCAAGGAGAGGACCCCAAGCAGAAGGGTGTAGTCTCCGAGTCTAATGAAGCAGGTCCATCGGGGGCCGCGGTCCAAGAATCTCCCAAGCCTAGGTGGGCAGAACAAATGAAGCTATCCAACGTCGGAGTAGGAAGTCGGGTGGTCAAATTGTTGAAAAAGCTCCCGGCAAGATTCACTGTCTGGGAAATCCTCTCTCTGAGTGAAGAGACCCGACATGTGATTATTACTACTCTGCAGACGCCTGCTCAATATGAAGCTTGCCTAGCTGAGGCACTACCGGAAGCCAGCATGACCTTCACTCAGGAGGATATGTTGCTCCCCACTATTAGCCACAACAGACCTCTATATATGAGGGGGCATCTGAATGGCCGGGAGCTGAACAAAATCCTGGTGGATCCCGGGGCCGCTGTCAACATCCTGCCTTACAGAATATATGAGAGGCACTACTTCAACATGCGTCTCCAAAAAGTCGGGGATATGCGTATTGCCGGCTTCAATCAGAAGTGTGAAGTGTCGATAGGAGTAGCAGAATTCACACTCACTCTAGAAGACTTTGTCACGAGGGTGCAGTTTCATGTCATTGATTCTCGCACCTCATATAAGGTGCTGCTTGGCCGTCCGTGGCTACATGAGAACATGGTGGTGCCCTCTCACCAGTGCATCAAATACAACCTGGAGGGAAAGGAGGAAAGAGTCTTTGCTGATCTCCACATGTTCAAAGTGTTTGAGTGCCACTTGGCGGATGCCCCTCTATATGCGGAACGGTCGCAGAAGGCCCCTGAAGCCAAGACCTCTTCTAGCACAACAAAAAACACCCCCGGAGCTGAATGGTTCCCTCCGCCGCCGCGTGGGTGTGATAATCCCAAGACGGTCTCACACATCACTGTCACCGGAGATGTGGGCCGGATGGCACCTTCCGCCATCTACCCCGAAGCTAATGAAGTCAGGGTTGACCAGCAGCACGACCACATCGGGATCCCAGAAGTCCTTACCAAGCCAATTCTCAGTCTCGATAATGTCACCGTCGAGCCTTTCAGAGTTGGGAGGTGGCGCAGATAGATGGTCCCAGCAGCATGTTCTGCACAGCTGAGGAGCACCCTACACAGGAGGATACAAATTGTCATCTGCCTGAAGATATAGAGAACCCGTCAGTGCCTATATAGGGGTTGGCATTTATAACAAGCCGAATGGCCAAGATGTTCCAGAAGCAGCACATCCACTCTGTCCAACCTCGCAAGAAGAAAGAAGCATTTCAGAAGCTATGGTATCCCCCGAGCCTGGATAAAGAAATGAGACGTGTCTCTCAACACCCAGGGTTGGGCTTCACCCTAGAGGAATACTATTACAGCGGGCGCTGTGAAGTGGATACCATCTCTGCTTTCTACCCAACTAAGGATAAACCACTGGGGGCAACTTTTGATGAAGACCCAGCAGAAGCTGAATACACTGAGCCAGCTCAACCAAGAAGTCTCGGATTAGAGGACATATTCCCCTGCCGATGCTGGGAGCAGGTCTACCCTGAAGAAGCAGCTCTTCAAGCCAAATTTGATACAGCTAGCCGTAGTGAAGCTGAAGATGTTGAAGAAACGGGGCTGCCTTCCTCCAATAGCCCTCCTCTGTTGATGATGTCGGCACTTCTTGAACCAGTCAGGGAAGCTTCTCCCAAGCCTGATCAAGAGATGGGTGTTGTTAGAAAAGAAGTAGCTACCTCCACTGAAGACATGGTAATCCAAGGGAATGAGACCTCCTCGCCCTGTACCATGGAACTACAGTGCTACTCTGACTTAATGACAAACAATCACCGGTCCCTGGTGACTGCAACCCCCTTAGCAGGGGGTGAGGCAGTCGACTCACCCCTCGGGACTACTATTGAGGTGGACTTGTTGGCGGAGCAATTCATGCAGCCGCTAGTAGCGGAATCAGAGATTCCTGACGAAGCTCAGATAAGTCAAGATGAAGAGATCGAGGTCCTTGACCTCGAATATGATGTACCAGACTTTGTCGACCTTTAGCCCGCACCCCTTGAGATAGAAGACGGAGGCCAAGCAATAGTCGATGAACTGATAGAAGTCAACTTGGGAGACGAGGATGACCCCAGGCCAACCTTCCTTAGTGCTCAACTATCTGCTGAAGAACAGAAGCTGTACATCCAGCTGCTGCAGGAATATCGGGATTGCTTTGCCTGGACCTACAAGGAGATGTCAGGACTGAGCCCCGCAATATCACAGAATGAGCTGACCATAAACCCTGAAGTCGAGCCGGTGAAGCAGCTGCCGCGGCGCATGAGACCAGAGCTCATCACTCAAATATGCAAGGAAGTCGACAAGCTCATTGATGTGGGTTTTGTCGGGGAAAATCAATATACCACGTGGCTGGCTAACATTGTGTCCGTGAAGAAGAAGAATGGACAGAGCCGGATATGTGTTGACTTCCGGGACCTGAATAAAGCCTACCCCAAAGATGATATCCCAGTGCCAATAATGGAGGTCATGATAGACGCAAAAACTGGTCATGAGGCCTTGTCATTCATGGATGGGTCATCCGGCTACAATCAGATATGGATCGCGGAACATGACCGGATCCACACTGCCTTCCGAACCCCCAAGGGCATTTATCACTACAAGAGAATGCCGTTCATATTAAAGAACGCTGGCGCAACTTATTAGCGGGCGATGACTAGAATATTTGATGAGTTGCTCTACCATAAGGTCGAGTGCTACATAGATGACCTGGTAGTCAAGACCAGAAAGAAAGAAGACCATCTGCAAGACCTCCGAGTTATTTTCCAGAGGCTGAGGCGATATGAATTAAAGATGAACCCTATTAAGTGTGCGTTCGGAGTATCGAGCGGAAAGTTCTTGGGTTTCATTGTCAGGTATCGGGGAATTGAAATAGACCCCGCAAAGATCAAGGCAATTCAGGACTTACCCTCTCCAAGGAACCTCTCTGAGCTAAGATCCCTTCAAGGCCACCTTGCATACATCCGACGGTTTATATCCAACTTGTCCGGGAGATGCCACCCCTTCCATAAGCTAATGATGAAAGATGTCCCCTTCTACTGGGACGAAGAATGCCAGACAGCCTTTGACAAGCTGAAGGGTTACCTGAAGACTCCTCTAGTGCTGGGTGCGCCGGTGAAAGGACGGCTACTGATCCTCTACATAGCAGCCACATACAACTCCCTGGGCACAATGCTAGCCCATAATAATGAAGAAGGAAAAGAACACGCCCTCTATTACCTCAGTCGAAGAATGGTCAGAACAGAGGAAAGGTACCCCTACATCGAGAAGATTTGCCTGGCACTGGTCTTCACGGTCAAGAAACTACGGCATGCTGTCACATGAAGTTAAGCTGATTTCCAAGGAGGATCTGCTAAAATACATCATGTGCCAACCGGCCCTCAAAGGCCGCCTCGGCAAATGGGCGGTGATTCTTATGGAGTATGATTGTAATACCCCGATTTGGAAATTGAAATGAAATTGAAATGAATGAATTTCGGAATTTTATATTTAATTCTTTAGTGAATAGGACAAGTGGAATTTTGACTGCCTTATAAAAATCTAGAAAAATGGTAATTTGGTAAAGAACAATTTATTTAACAACTTTGTCTTCTGTGGTCAACCTAACAAAAATCCGTAACTAGGTCTAATCAATGGATTGAGCCCAAAGTGCACACCTACCTAACCTTAACTCAAACCACAGAATCAGGGCTTAATACCCTAGCAAATGAGCCCAAATCAGTGGCAAATGAAAGGCCATGATCTATGGATCGTTTCCCCTCTGCCAATTCACCGAAACCCTAACCCTAAAACTTGTGATCGGCCGAGCTTGGGAGAGGTCAACAATTGCGGCGACATTTCAATCACTCCACTTGCTCCGACGAATTCTCCCAGCACAGAAGGATCCAGAAGGTGTATGAGCTATAAAAATAAAGCTCCGCAACCCTAGAATCCTTTGGGAGCAGTAGCGACTACAGTGGAGATCGATCAAGGGAGATCTCTAGTGATTAGTGGAGACGTGTCGGAGTCCCTCTTCTTCCTTTCTTCTTCCTTCTTCACCCAATTAAGGTAGGTAATAACGAGCCCAATATAAAGTGTTATATATGGATGGAATCAGCGTCTAGTCCTCTTTCTTTTGAGCCAAAAAGTCTTAAATTCCATTAGGCATTCTGCGCAAATTTAATGGTTTGGTAGAGGCATGTCAGAATTAGGGCAGAACTTGTTCTCCTTTGATTTCAGTAGCGATTTCAGGCTGTAAATCTAAAATTGATTCATGCATCTTGTAGAGTTTTTCATGCTCTTTCTATTGGTAGTAAAAGCCCCAAATTCAATGATGTATACCCTTCGAATTTCGTGTTTTAATGTGACCCTAGAAACCTCGCCGAAGGCGGGCAAGGGTTGGTTTAATCGGATTTTACCAGACTTGGGCGGTCTTGCGATAGACCACACATCCTGGGATGGACGGCCATCTGCATGACCACATATCTTGGGATGGACGGTCATCACCTAGACCATATATCCCCTGACAATGGGTGGCCATCTGCATGACCACATATCCTGGGATGGACGGTCATCACCTAGACCACATATCTGGATGGACGGTCATCACCTAGACCACACAACCCCTGACAGGATGGGCGGTCATCACCTAGACCACACATTCTGGATGGGCGGCCATCACCTAGACAGCCCAACCCCTTGGGCGGCCATGCCCTGGCCGCACAAGTACCCTTCAGTCCAGTAGATATAAGGTCCTGTAACGACCACACATCTATGCAGAAATGACTTAGTGTGAGCTCTACATGATTCATATTAGTATCTTAATTGATAATTAGTAATCTAGAAACCCATAGATAAGTGGTAAATTATGCAAGTAAATTTCTGTAAAATGCATGCTATTTATTCCCACATGATCTTGTTCATTATCATTATCATCTTGATTCATCTTTTTGGCAATCAAATTAATGTAAATCATGATCCTTGATAAATTGACGTGAAAATTAAGACTGAAATGAATACTAGGTTGCTTGACAGCCATTCTTCTCCAGTAGAACGGTTTGACAAATTTATCGACTTTTAATAAGTCATTAGCCCTATTAGTTGTGCTAGCCTTGAACTTACCCCCGGACACTCCATCTGGCGGACTTAACATCATCTTGGGATCTCTGTATATCCCTGCTAAGAATCTAATGAACTACCAAAAACTCCGATTTACATGACTGAACCACTGGATTATAAGTCTTGGATCTAATTGGGCTAAGAGAGGCATGTGCGGCCAGTAGTGGACCACATATCCTCACAGGCGGCCCAATAGCGACCGCATATACCTGGCTTATGCCATTAAGTGTTGGTCGATTAACCTTGATCAATCTTCGACCAAACCATTAAGCACTGGACTGACCAATAGACAGTAGACTAGGCCCTGGTTTAGTTTTACCCTGTCTTTGGCAGCCCGGAGTCCAATCGGGTGATTTCTTAGCCTTCTAGCCAAGCCCGGGTGGTGCGACGGGAATATGACCGTTCAAACCTTATGCGGATTCTCTTGGATCGCATATCTTTAATACGGCCCCGTATGGCCCGTACATCATGTTCATGGGTCTTAAGGTCTTCTGGACCTGTGCGGCCCAGAACTTACCGTTCATCCTTTAGAGCGGCACACTGTCAGCCGTTCATTCTTTACCTCATGGGCTGAGTTTCAATCCAGCTCCTGTAAGTGCGGCCCAGTGTTAGCCGCATATATCCTTTGAGCGGCCTCTGTATGACCGTACATCTCTCAGAGATGAGTTTTATCATGTTTTGTGCTCTTATTAGTCCTTTAAATCTTGAACTTCTGGACAGTAATTCCTCTGATTATTTGGCCATAAACTTGACTAAATGTCTAGACGGAACTTGGGATCTTGGATCCGATAAATCAATGCCAACGCATGATAAGGGCCCAGTCTGGTCTTGGGGAGAGCGCCCGAAAAGTACTTGTGCCCATGGGAGTTTGTAATGACAATGTGAGGCATTGCACCGAGTGCATGACTAGGGTGATGTCTATGACAGAAATCTCTTGTTACTTGATCGTGCTTGACTTGTTTAAAATACTTGCGGGTGGCCGTTTCCTTGTTACAATTTTCTGTTACACTTGTTACATGATATTCTTGTTGAAATCCAGGTATCTTATATTTCCTTGACCTTGCAAGATCTTTATATTACATTATTTTTCTTCTGTATCGTCATTTCTTTTCTTATCATTTCATATGAAAATGGAATAATTGGTTAATTACGTAAACTTGCCTGTTATTATCTACTGAGCGTTCGCTCATATAGTTGTCTCCCCCCTTTTTCCAGGCAGCTCAGGTGATGATGCGCTTACCGTTGGGGATGGGCAGGAGTGATAATTGGAGTGTACCAGTTCTAGATGTTGAGTTGGCATAGTTATCCTACTCTTAGTTGTGCCTTAGAGGGTGTTTAGCTGCAGTTATGATATTATTGTTAAGTTGATATTGCCTCAGTTTGTATTAAAGTTGGTTTAAGGATATTGTACTAGATTTGAAATGTTTCATGACCAATAAAGTTATCTCTTTTCTTAGCACATGTGTTAATGCTTAGATTAGCTTATCATTATTTCTAGCTATTTCTGACTGTACGTTCCGATATTCCGCGTCGGGGCGTGATAATGATATCTCTTATGTACCACAACGGGCCGTCAAGGGCCAAGCTATTGCAGACTTCTTTGCTGAGCATGCAGTATCGGAAGACTGCCCCCTGGAACCAGAGCTTCCTGAAGATGAAACTTTAGAGGTCAGCCAGGTCACAACCCTCTCTATGGCAGCTGCATTTTGACGGCTCCATCAAAATTGACACCTCAACAACGGGATCAGCCAGGGTCCGGGCGGGGGCAGGCATAGTCCTGAAGTCTTTAGAAGGAGCAGTCATACATACATCATGTTCAATAAACAAGCCTTGCACAAATAATGAAGCAGAATATGAAGCCCTCATAATCGGGCTACAGATTGCTCTGTCCATGGGGATTCAAATGCTAGAAGCATTCGGGGACTCAATCCTGGTTATAAAATAGTTGGAAGGAGAGTTCGATGTACGAATACAAGAACTCATTCCTTACTACCATATGGCCCTGTGCCTAATGACAAGATTCTATTTCATTAGTATCAAGCACGTCAACCGAGGACAGAATGCTCAAGCTGACGCCCTCGTAAAGCTGGCAAGTTCTTTGGCAGTCCTGCATGATACAAGCCTAAATATAACAGTGATCAACCGGCGGCAGGTCCCCAGTGTGACTGAAGCTCTAGCCAATGAACAAGCAAACGAGGTAGCGGCTGTTGAAGCAATCCCGCAGCCCGATTGGCGGGAGCACCTCCTGCATTGGTTTCAACCATCAACTCCCGAAAGAGAAAGAACAGAGAATGAAACTTTTGAGAGTCAAAGACTCTTATGAGATGAGGAATGGAACGTTGTTCCGGATAATGGCAGATGCCCAAAAGAAGATTTTACTTCGCTGCTTATCTCCAGGGGAAGCCAGGCAGGTAATGTAAGAGGTCCATGCTGGGTCAGCCGGGGCACACCAGGCCGGTCCGAAAATGAAAATCGAAATAAAGAAATTGGGCTACTATTGGCCTTCTATGTTTGACGATTGCTGCAAGTTCGCCAAATCCTGCCAAAGGTGTCAAGAACTTGCCACTATGTCAAGAAGGCGGCCTGTGCCACTGCATCCTACCATCCCAAGTTGGCCGTTTGCTCAATGGGGCACGGACGTGGTGGGGCCACTACCAGCATCTTCATCCGGATGCAAATATATCTTAGCAGCTACAGACTACTTCTCCAGATGGGCAGAGGCAGTAGCATTGAGAGAAGTGACTGGAGAACTGGTCGCCAGGTTCTTCCGACAAAACATAATATTCCGGTTTGGGATACCCAACCGAATCATCTCTGACAACGGCAGTCACTTTAAGAATCAGAAGGTCTACTGACTAGCCGATAAATACAAGATTGATTGGAGGGCATCGTCTCCCTACTACCCTCAAGCCAATGGACTTGCAAAAGCCTTCAACAAGATGCTATGCACCCTGCTAGCAAAGACTGTCAAGGCTAACAAAAAAGATTGGGAAGAGAGGATGTACGAAGCACTCTGGGCTTACCGTACAGTCTACAAGAACCCAACTAGCTGCTCACCCTACTCCCTTGTATACGGGTCGGAGGCTGTGGTGCCAATCGAACTAGAAGTCCCCTCATCGCGAATCCCCATCCAGCATTGATTGGTAAGCAGCGAGCAGGCCAACATAGAAAGAAGACTGGAGGAGCTCGCCGAGCTCGAAGGAAAGCGTCTCCGGGCGCAACAAAATATCCAACTCTTTCAAGCACGCATGGCCCGTGCTTTTGATAAGCTGGTCAAAAGATGAGAATTCAAAAAAGGTGACCTGGTAATGGTTAAAAGAAGAGAAGTGATGGCCTCCAACCCCAAAGGGAAGTTGGTTGAAAACTGGGTCGGACCGTATGTCATCACCGTATGTCCTTGTGGATCACAAAGGAGTCATCCAGTTCTCCCCCCTTAATGGGAAATACCTGAAGCTGTATCACACGGTTCAACCAGCATTCCCAGAGTGACTTATGTCTATCCTTGGTCTAGTGGCACTCTGCCCTGGCCGAGCTACTTATATCTCGGTCTAGTGGCACTCCGCACTGGCCGAGCTACCTTACCTTGGTCTCGTGGCACTCCGCCCTGGCCGAGCTACCTTACCTTGGTCTCGTGGCACTCCGCCCTAGTCGAGCTACCTTACCTTGGTCTCGCGGCACTCTGCCCTAGCCGAGCTACTTACCTTGGTGTAGTGGCACTCCCCCTTGGTCAAGATACCATTACCTTGGCCTAGTGGCACTCCGCCCTGGCCGAGCTACCCCTACCTTGGCCTAGTGGCACTCCGCCCTGGCCGAGCTACTTACCTTAGTCTAGTGGCACTCCGCCCTGGTCAAGCTACTTACCTTGGCCTAGTAGCACTCCGCCCTGGCCGAGCTACCCTTACCTTGGCCTAGTGGCACTCCGCCCTGGCCGAGCTACCTTGCCTTGGTCTAGTGGCACTCCGCCCTGGTCAAGCTACCCTTACCTTGGCCTAGTGGCACTCCGCCGTGGCCGAGCTACCTTACCTTGGTCTAGTGGCACTCTGCCCTAGCCGAGCTACTTATATCTTGGTCTCGTGGTACTCCGCCTTGGCCGAGCTACTTATATCTCGGTCTAGTGGCACTCCGCACTGGCCGAGCTACCTTACCTTGGTCTCGTGGCACTCCGCCCTGGCTGAGCTACTTATCTTGCTCTAGTGGCACTCTGCCTTGGTCAAGCTACCCTTACCTTGGCCTAGTGGCACTCCGCCCTGACCGAGCTACCTTACCTTGGTCTTGTGGCACTCTTCCCTGGCCGAGCTACTTATATCTTGGTCTCGTGGCACTCCGCCCTGGCCGAGCTACCTTACCTTGGTCTCGTGGCACTCCGCCCTGGCCGAGCTACCTTACCTTGGTCTCGTGGCATGCCGCACTGGCCGAGCTACCTTACCTTGGTCTCGTGGCACTCCGCCCTGGCCGAGCTACCTTACCTTGGTCTCGTGGCACTTCACCTTGGCCGGGCCACCACACCTCAGTCTAGTGGCACTCTGCCCTAATCGAGCTCGCATAGCATAAATAACATCGCCAATGCAGGCCTTGCGCCCAAATCGGCTCAAATCTATCCTTTGCGTTGGCATTACCTTCTTGCTGACGAATAAACCCTTTTTCTGGGTGCAAGACTTCGTGTCCTAGCCGACCCATATACAGTATTGCCATTACGGGCCCTACGCCCGAATCGGCTCAAATCTGTCTTTTGCGCCGGCATTACCTTCTTACTGAAGAATAAACCCCTTTTCTGGCGCAAGACTTCGTGTCCTAGCCAACCTTTATTTACGGGTCTTATGCCCGAATCGGCTCAAATCTATCCGTTGCGTTAGCATTATATTCTTGCTGACAAATAAACCCCTTTTCTAGCGCAAGACTTCGTGTCCTAGCCAACCTTTGTGCATCCTTGCCATTACGGGCCCTTCGCCCGAATCGGCTCAAATCTATCCGTTGCGTTAGCATTACCTTCTTGCTGACGAATAAACCCTCTGTCCTCAGCACAAGACTTCATGTCCTAGCCGACCATTATATAGCATTCCCACTATGGGCCTTACGCCCGAATCGGCATAAATCTATCCCTTATTTCAGCATTGCCTTCGTGCTGACAAAGAACCCTCTTTCTCGGCACAAGACTTTGCGTCCTAGCCGACTCTCTCGACGTCCCTTTGTCATATAAAAAAAAAAGAAGAAGAGAAAAGAAAATGAGGTTAAAAATAGAGATATCCCGCTGGCCTTGTTCCTACATTAGGACAAGGGCAAAAATGACTATTACCCGGCTACGGCGAAAACTCGAAAGGGCGCTGCGGGTAAAATCGAGTACCCCGCCATGTGAAAACCCGAAAGGGCGCGTGGGCAAAAGCAAGAGGGGGTTGGCTTCGGCGAAAACCTGAAAGGGCGCTTAAGTCAGTAAAGTGGTAATTTAAAAAGTTCCTCTTTGTTCTCCTCCTAATGAAACTCCCGAGGGACAACCATCAAAAGTCCCATCGACGATCCCCTACCAAACCCATGTTCGACCCTTGTCATCATCGGCAAGATCGGTCGACTCCTTCTAACCCTTGTCACCATCGGCAAGATCGGTCAGCCTCCTTGTGACCCTTGTCATCATCGGCAAGATCGGTCGACTTACTTCTGACCCTTGTAACCATCGACAAGATCGGTCAGCCTCCTTGTGACCCTCGTCATCATCGGCAAGATCGATCGACTACTTCTGACCCTTGTCATCATCGACAAGATCGGTCGACTCCTTCTGTCCCTTGTCACCATCGGCAAGATCGGTCAGCCTCCTCTGACCTTTGCCACCATCGGCAAGATCGGTCAGCCTCCTTGTGACCCTTGTCATCATCGGCAATATCGGTCAACTTCCTCCTGACCCTTGTCACCATCGACAAGATCGGTCAACTTCCTCGCGGACCTGGTCACCATTGGCAAGATCGGCCAGCTTTTTCTCAAGCCCGGCTCTATCCCGAGAATTGAGTTCAATATATATATATATATATATATATATATATAAAATAAAAAATGATAAAAAAATGAGACTTAAAATAGAGGTGCCTCGCCGTCTTTCTTCCTACATGGGGGCAAGGGCAAAAATGGCTATGAACCCGGCTGCGGCGAAAACCCGAAAGTGCGCCACAGGCAAAATCGGGTACCCAGCCACGTGAAAACCCGAAAGGGTGCGTGGGTAAAAGTAAAAGGGGGATGACTCCAGCGAAAACCCAAAAGGGCGCTTGGGTCGGTAACGTGGTTACTATAAAATGCATGCTATACCTTCTGGCGACACTCCCATCAGTTGTCCCACCGGTAATAAAGCCTATCCCGGGAGGACCTTTCATCAGCCAGCAATCGTGTTTTCGACATTGCTTGCCAGTGAGACTTACATATGTACCAATCTGGCAACCTCTGGAACCCCGTCACGCGGTGGAGCGAGGCCCCCAACCTTTCCTTGAAAGGGTGGATGCTCTCCTGCGGTACGGATACGGGTATACTTCCATACAGGTCGCCAAAATTGTCAGAAAACAACTGAAAGGGGACACCTTGAAGCATCAAGGGAAACTTGTATTTCATTACAAAAGGGGAGAAAATACAATAGGGGCCCTTCGAGGGGGATGGATTACAAAGGGTAGATCAACTAAGACGGCCTGAAGATATCTTCAAAATCAATGAGTCCAACATGTGGAGCTGCTCCCAGTTCACGGAGCTGCATTTCCTCCTCTTGAACACGAGTCATCTCAGTCTGCAAAGATGCAACTCGACCCTCTAGCAAGGCGGTCTCCTCGATGCTCTGAACTTCTACAGCCTCCAACAGTGGTATTTCGGCTTCAACAGCATCCAATTCAGCCCGGAGTTCTTCCCGTCGGCTACGTAGAAATTGTGCACGAACGGCTGAAGCTTCAACATGGGCCTTGTTCCTACGAAGATCGGAGGTCAGGGATGCCAGTTCCGTCTGACAGTCGACTTTCTGCAATTTGAGGGCCGCCAGCCGGTCATTCATTATCCTCTCGAGAAAGTCCCGGCGGTGTACAAATTTCACCAGGAACAGCACCCGTTGGGTCCAGGTATCTAAAGGACAGCCTAGTGCCTGCAGCCCAACCGTCAGTCGTTCACCCACTTCCTTCAGCTGGAGGTAAGATAAAGTTGGCTGAGATTCTACGACTTGACGCAATATCTCTAAATGCTGCCAGACAAAGTCCTCCGATGATGTAAAGCCGAGGGAAGCTACCGGTGCCACCTCAAAGGTCACCTCCTTATCTATGGAAGCCCATAAGCCAATGTATGGCGCAGAAGAAGAAGATGGGACGGCCACTAGAGCCGAGGTAACAGGCACCACAGCAGCGTACTCATGTTCCGTCGGACTCTTTGAAGAACTCTCTTCTCTAGGTGTTGGAAGAGGCAAAGGTTCCGACTCTATTACAGGCACGGATGGAGCTGCAGGGTCAGGCGCAATAGTCATTATGTCCACCGAGACGAAGGCAGAACCCCTCGACGGATCAACTTCAGCCCTCAATTCTGTCGTAGGCACCAGGGCGAGACTTTCTCCCAGTGGGTTCAACTCCATTGATGATGATACTTCGGTGGCTACATGTACTCTTACTAGCATAGGGTGAAGTATAGTAACCACCTCTGAAGAAGACACTGTGGCAAGCGGTAGCATATCCAAAGCCTCCGGTGAAACCATGATGGCATCAGAAGATGATACCATATAGTATCACTGCGCTGAAGGCACCAAACAAAGAGTCGCACCGAGATCCATCGGGCCGACATGAAGCTCGCGCCGGTTGTGTGCCGCGCCGAGATGGGCGTGCCGATATCGTCAATGGCGCCAGTTGGCTCACCCAGGGGTGCTGCAATCAGAAGATTAAACCAAAAATGCTGGTGTCCGTCCGAGTATGCTTACAAAGTACTGGGATTATACAAGCAGAATGAAGACTCAGAGTCACAAGGATGAACAATGAACAGGAGCAAGCCTGAAGAAATTACAAAGTGCGGTGCAATGTACACCCGCATGTCCCGTGTCACTCATCCTTCGCTTACGCCACCTGCGGGTGGGGGGCATTTGTTGACACCTAAAATGTACAAGAAGAAGCTAAAAGCAAATTCAAGGCTTTGAAGACCAATCAAGGGTACGGCTCCTGTGCCATTCCCGGAGGTTCTGAGAATCATAATAGACGAGGTTCACTACCCCAAACACTCTGTTCGGTTGAAGCCATCTCCGGCTACGCCACTGCCCAGCATGACTATCATTCAAATAGTCAGGCTGATAAAACAATGACAAATTCCAGGCAATCATCTACCTACTGAAGAGAAGCCTCAGATAATTCTAATTCTCATGAAAAGGGGTTCACACTACCTCACATATGGGTGCGAACACAAGGTGTTAAACAAGCCTCAAGAAGAATATACCAAGAAACCCACCAGAGCAATGGAAAGAAGCCCATTAGATGAGCCTCTTCCGACGCCAAGTTCTGAACAAATGGGCCAAGCCCAATACGAAGCCAGGCGCGAGATGATGCGTACTGAGGCGCGCCGGGGAGCTCACGCCGAGAACAGAAGGCCACCCTTCTATAAAGGCTACTGCCTTCAAACAATAAGAAAAGAGGAACACCGGAACTGAGAGAGAAGAAGCAAAAAAAAAAGAGAGAAGAAGCAAAAAAAGAGGATGGAAAAGGAAAAAAAAGGAGACGAGACAACAGAGGAACAGGAGAAGGGAGGAAGGCAATAGAGAGAACAGAGGGCAGTAGCCACTGAAGGAAAGGGAGCTCGAGAGCCCTCTAAGGAATCCGAGGAGAGGAAAGAGTTGCAGAGATTCGGAGGAAGAATCAAGGTGGGATCGGTTTCAAGATGCCTTGAGGGGCTACGTTTTCCCTTTCCCCTGTCTTCTACTTGAATATGCTTTTTTTCTTTTGGGTCTGCTTTCGAGCATCTTTGCTTCAGTAGCATCGAATGCTAATGTAACCCTGTTATCAGGGATATAATCTGTGTATGATTCCCTCAGTTGGATTTTCTCCTGAGCTAGACGCATGTATGCCGTTCGAATGAAGTAGTTAATAAAAGGGGGCTGAGGTTCGCCCTTTCCATCTCTTTCTTTCTCTGCATCCGAGGTTCACCGCATTTGATAGTTATTACAAACAAGGTAGATTTTATAGTATAGTCTTCTAGATCTACCGAGGGTGCTTCCACTGTATTTATTTCCTACCTCACATCCACATCGAGAGCTTGAGACAGCCTATCTCATGGATTCTCGTTTGCGGAACGATGATGGTTAGACTCAAACCGGAATTCATGAGGTTCCGTCTGTGATCAGGCTCCCAGCAAGGCCCCACAGGGAAGGCCATTTTCTCCCTAGATCACTTTCTCCAGAGCCATCTCCAGTGTTCGCCCTAAATCCTTGAATAACCCCCCTTAAAACCCCCAAAAGCCCTCTGAAGTCCCCACCTCAGAAACCCCTCCAAACCTGACTAAAACCCTCGTTTCAGAAATCCTCCCAGCCTCCCGGCGCGACCCTCCCTCGGCGCGAGTCTCGCGCCGAGTGCTATCCCCGCCAGTTGCTCTCGTCCCATCGCGTCGAGACCTTTTGGTCTACTTGTCCCGTCGAGGCCTCCACCCCCCCTTGTGCCAAAGTCGGCCATGCCGATAGCTTCGTGTCAATAACCTTCTGAGTCATGCCATCCTTGGTCATAATACCCTGTCCTTCTGAGGAGAAACATTATCCTTCTTTCGACACTCATGGGAGCTATATCAACGGGGTTAATCCCCCCACACTCTGCCACCCCACCAAGTCATGGAGTTCTGCCACTGTATGTTCTCCATTGGCTATACAGGGGATATCAATAAATCTCATAATAAGTGGATAATGTCTCATAAGATTGAGATCCTTTTTGGATCCAGGGCTACGCCCGCCTCTCTTTTGGCTTCCACCCCGACATTCCGTGGGTGGATGACCTATACTCCCCTCTTGGCACAGTCCAAAATAAGAGGAGATGCTGCCAAAATTCGTCCACGATCTTTACTTTATCGTATAGTATGATGCTTTCACTGAAATCATGAACCTAACCCCAGCTGTGTGGCAGAGATATGGGTTATACCATCTTATGATCCTTTGCCCACCACCGTAAGAGGGGAATATAACCGTCACAGTTACATGGTCTCCGTAGACCTTCTACGGATGGGTCTATCCTCACCCTCTACCCTACTCAAATACCACCATGGACAAACCCATGAAACCCCATTGAGCGCAAAAGACACCTTTGAACTCATAACGCCCTCACAATACTTGAAAACTCAAGAGACACCCTTTTATCGGCGCCGCCTATCCTCCCGGCGCAGCCCCCTCTCGGTGCCAATTTCGCACCGGGTGATGGGCGCGCCGAGGGGTCTGTCGCGCCGATCCCATTGCATTCGCTGCCGCGCCGATTTGCCTTCATGCCAAAACCCCAGCCGCGCCGGTTCACTCTAATATTAGCTATCACTCAAACGTCTAACTTCCCAGCAACTTTACTAAGCCCAAAACCAGTCTAGACTTGATACCTTAACCTCCATGGACCATCATGCATGTTCCCACCATATCATGGGGGTTTAATAGTTCTCCATCCATGACTAACGAAGCTAGATTGACGGGGTCCTATCCCCAAATATATGCCATTTGACCGCCAGGTTGTCTTCTGACCCTGCCAACCCTTGGAGTTTTGCCACTCCATGTCCTCCAATGGTCTCTAAAGGCAATAGACATTGTCCCGTTACATTCAGATCCTTCTGGATCTCGGGCTACGCCCTATACTCCCATTTTGGCACAATCCAAAATAAGGGGATATGCTACCGGATTTAAGCCATAACGTTATTATCATGTCCCGCGTCGCACGATTTTCTATGCATACTCCCCGTCCTGCTAGCAAAGTTAGCGTCTTATTTTGCCCTCGAGGCATCTTCTCTTGACAACTAATCAAGGGTGGTCCTCTTTCTTAGAGGACGTAATTAATGTCATAACCTTTATGGTATGGCGGACTCCGAGTCCTGACACGAATTTCACAATCGACTAACCGAGTCAGATCGAGTGCATAATAAATTATCACGCCAGTGACTGGCACGCCTAATTAATAAACCAAATAAATAACAGAATAAAACATAAAATAAGGATAGATAAAAATCCATCCCCATAACTCGGGCACGCCCGGTGGGACTCTAGTCTCCCTTCATCTCTTTGCCAAGAGAGGATACCTTCGTGGGCTTCCCCCAAGAATATTGATTGTCTGTCTGTTTGTCTCAAGTGAACGATGACATCATTTGGACTTACTGGTCTTGACTTCGGCCCCGTGATCATCGCCGGGCACGTTGAACACGGGTACCTGGCGGTGCCCACGGTTTTCGGCTCCTTCCCTCCCAGCTGTAGGCTTCCCCAACTTCTTGGGGTTGGCCATTGCCGACATGCTACAGACGGAGTCCCCAAAGCCCGCTGAAGAGGAGGTTGCTGAGAAGGTCGAGGCCCCAGGGGATCGACACTGTGTTGGCTCGCCTGCGAGCCTGATTCAAGTGACCAGCTGCATGGTGCATCCCATTCCTACCAAGAGATTCGGGAAGCGCTGACATCGGAACCCCCGAAGGAAGACTAATGCTGTTGTAACTGGACGTCTCTCCGCGTACGGCAAGTCTATGCTGGTGGGTGGCCTCCGCGTCTTTCTGGATGGACGTAAGGCTCGAGTAGGCCCGGACCGGGTTATCCCTGCAGTACCGGTCCGCAATTCTTATCAGGCTCTCGCTGGAAGAAGAGCCGAGGAGGAAGAAATCGGCCGCCATGGCCAGAGAAGGTTGGCTCCTGAGCCAAGTAGATTCAAGTAGGTTTGGGTCCCCAAAAAGGTCCAGCCTGTCTACCAAGACGCTCCAATCCAGTACCGCTCCAGATTCACCAGAGCAGAAGAAAACAAGAAGAGGGGCCCTGCCCCGAAGAAGGAAGAGACGGTCGTGGACCCTCCACGCCGTGGAATCTTTAGGGCCTGTGCCCGACAAGCCATCATCCCCGTTGCGGGAAGAAGATTCTAGCAGACAGCCAAAAGAGCTCGGCTTGCCTATCCCCAACCCTGCATCCGGGCCGAGGGCAAGAAGAAATGACCAATATGGTCAGAAGTTATTTTAGGGGATTGGGCAACCCCTCCTTGGGCCAACAGCGGCTGTTGCAAGCAGCCGTGGCTGAAGAAGATTGCTACCTCTCAATGACAGTGGAAGAGGAAGAAGATAGAAAAATGATGTCATCTGTTGATGACAATGGATATGAAGATGGCCTTGATATTCAAGCCGATGAAGCTACTCCCCACCAAAAGGAAAGGAGAAGAGTCTCTGTGTTTGAAAGGCTCACATTCCCGGAAAATATCAAAAGAAGGGTTTATAGACAGAGACGAAGGATGCAGATTTTCACCTGCAACATGGCTGGGATATATGGCCATTATGGAACATTGCCCGAGGAGCCCTGTGAGTTGGCCCAGCTGGCCGGAAGACCGAGGCCGAGTAGTCGAAGGGTGGAAGTCGCAAAGGAGAAGCTGGTGGCAACCAAGGGGATGCAAACCCCGGCCCACCTCCAGCAGCATGACAAGGCTGTTATTCTCACCGCCAATGTGGTGACGGCAGCATAAGAAGAAGACGTCTTGCTCGACATCCTACCTGAGGATGCATCCGGCGAGACAACAGAGGCTATCCCGGGCTCTATGGATCCGGCCGTACTGATGATACTCCAAAGGTACCGCCAGGAGATAGAACAGTTGAAAATGCAATTGATGGAGAAGACAGAGCAGTCTTTAGCATCCAAGCAGCCTGATATGCAGACTGAGTCATCAAGGGGAGCCGTCAACCAAAACGACTTCCCACCACTCTACACCCCGCCTCAGCTGGCGGAACCAAGCTTGGCGACAACTTAACAGCGTCCATCATAGCCGCTGATGCCGCCGGTACTACCACATGTGCACCAGACACCTCCACTGCTGCATCCTCCACCGCAGGCGACCACCCTGGTCACCCCCTACTTGCAACTGTCACACTTCTACCTAGAACCGGTTGATCCGACCGTCATGAGCAAAATGATGGTGGAACGGATGATCGAGCTGAAGCTCGCTGAAAGGGCCGAAGGCGCGACTATGTCGCATTCGATGCATATAGGGTTCCATACCCGCCGCATCATGTTGCCAAGCAGGTCCCCCCTGGGGCAGATGAAACAATGCTTATTTACATAACTGTCTTTAGCATAACCATTTGATCTTCTTGTTTCATCAAATTACAGTTATGCATATAATGGCCTCTTTTTCCATAATAAAAGCATGTATGAGAAACATTTCTAACAAGTCTTTTCACAGGTTTATTTTTAACTGTATTTACATGTTTGCATGCATCTAATTCATCATTTCTCAAAACAATGCAATCATTCATAACATGTCCTTTCCTACCGTAGTAGTGACATGCATACAATTTGGAGACAGGTTTGTTCATGATATGCCCAGAAGTATCAAAGACATTCACAGGAGGAACATTGTTCTTCTTTTTCTATTTTTCAACCTTTTTCAGATTTTTAATCGAATTTTTTGATTTCTGAGCAATAAAATGAAAAACAGATGAACCAGAGGGTTTTTCTTGTTCTGAGCTTTTTACAAACACAGTTGAATTCTTCTTGCCATTAACTTTCTTATTAGCTGGACTATAGCCCAGACCCACTTTCAGAAAATTTACATTCAACCCAAGAAGTTTATTCAAATTGTCTTTCCCTTTAACAAATTTTGCCAAAGAATTTTTCAGATCTTCAATTTCAGTTTGCAAAGAAGCAATGCTAATCTCATAACTCGCAATGTCATTTTCACAGAACATTACTTGTTCATGCAGTACATCATTCAGACTTTTCAAAGTTTCTATTTCCTGTTTAAGTTTCAGTTCATTGTTTGCTTCTTTTTCTTTCAAATCTGATTTTCCCTTTTCAAGGACAAGTAATCTTTCTGACAAGACTATATTAAGGACCATCAGCTTTTTATTCTGTTCTTTCAAATCTTCATTTTCGAATTTCAGTTTCTCACAAGAACCTTCTCTCTTTTTCATGTCTGATTTTAGGTTTTCATTCTTTGCTTTTAAATATGTAACTTCAGATATCATTTCTCTTCTTAGCCTTTTCTTTCCAGACTTTACTTTCTCATATTTTTTAATCAAATGTTCATGCAATACAACGAGATCTTCAAAACTAAAATTATCGGTTTCAAAATTTATGAGGTTCCGTCTGTGATCAGGCTCCCAGTAAGGCCCCACAGGGAAGGCCATTTTCTCCCTGGATCACTTTCTCCGGAGCCATCTCCAGTGTTCGCCCTAAATCCTTGAATAACCCCCCTTAAAACCCCCTAAAGCCCTCTGAAGTCCTCACCTCAGAAACCCCTCCAAATCTTACTAAAACCCTCGTTTCAGAAATCCTCCCAGCCTCCCGGCGCGACCCTCCCTCAGCGCGAGTCTCGTGCCGAGTGCTATCCGCGCTGGTTGCTCTCGTCCCATCGCGCCGAGACCTTTTGGTCTACTTGTCACGCTGAGGCCTCCACCCCCCTTGTGCCAATGTCGGCCATGCCGATAGCTTCGTGTCGATACTCTTCTGAGTCAAGCCATCCTTGGTCATAATACCATGTCCTTCTGAGGAGAAACATTATCCTTCTTTCGACACTCATGGGAGCTATATCAACGGGGTTAATCCCCCCACACTCTACCACCCCACCAAGTCATGGAGTTCTGCCACTGTATGTTCTCCATTGGCTATACAGGGGATATCATTAAATCTCATAATAAGTGGATAATGTCCCATAAGATTGAGATCCTTTTTGAATCCAGGGCTACGCCCGCCTCTCTTTTGGCTTCCACCCTAGCATTCCGTTGGTGGATGACCTATACTCCCCTCTTAGCACAGTCTAAAATAAAGGGAGATGCTGCCAAAATTCATCCACGATCTTTACTTTATCGTGTAGTATGACGCTTTCATTGAAATCATGAACCTAACCCCAACTGTGTGGCGGAGATCTGAGTTATACCATCTTATGATCCTTTGCCCACCATCGTAAGAGGGGAATATAACCGTCACAGTTACATGGTCTCCGTAGACCTTCTACGGATAGGTCTATCCTCACCCTCTACCCTACTCAAATACCACCATGGACAAACCCATGAAACCCCATTGAGCGCAAAAGACACCTTTGAACTCATAAAGCCCTCACAATACTTGAAAACTCAAGAGACACCCTTTTATCGGCGCCGCATATTTTCCCGGCGTAGCCCCCTCTCGGCACCAATTTCACGCCGGGTGATGGGCGCGGCGAGGGGTCTGTCGTGCCGATCCCATTGCATTCGCTGCCCCGCCGGTTTATCTTCGTGCCGAAACCCCAGCCGCGCCGGTTCACTCTAACATTAGCTATCACTCAAACGTCTAACTTCCCAACAACTTTACTGAGCCCAAAACCAGTCTAGACTTGATACCTTAACCTCCATGGACCATCATGCCTATGCCCACCATATCATGGGGGTTTCATAGTTCTCCATCCATGTCTAACGGAGCTAGATTGACGGGGTCCTATCCCCACATACATGCCATTTGACCGCCAGGTTGTCTTCTGACCCTGCCAACCCTTGGAGTTCTGTCACTACATGTCCTCCAATGGTCTCTAAAGGGAATATCAACAAACACCATGGCAATAGACATTGTCCCGTTACATTCAGATCCTTCTGGATCTCGGGCTACGCCCTATACTCCCATTTTGGCATAATCCAAAATGAGGGGATATGCTACCGGATTTAAGCCATAACGTTATTATCATGTCCCGTGTCACACGGTTTTCTATGCATACTTCACGTCCTGCTAGCAAAGTTAGCGTCATAGTCTTATCTTGTTTTGCCCTTGAGGTATCTTCTCTTGACAACTAATCAAGGGTGGTCCTCTTTCTTAGAGGATGTAATTAATGTCATAACCTTTATGGTATGGCAGACTTCGAGTCCTGACACGAATTTCACAATCGACTGACCGAGTCAGATCGAGCGCACAATAAATTGTCACGCCAGTGACTGGCACGCCTAATTAATAAACCAAATAAATAACAGAATAAAACATAAAATAAGGATAGATAAAAATCCATCCCCATAACTCTGGCATGCCCGGTGGGACTCTAGTCTCCCTTCATCTCTTTGCCAAGAGAGGATAGCTTCGGGGGCTTCCCCCAAGAATACTGATTGTCTATCTGTTTGTCTCAGGTGAACGATGACATCATTTGGACTTACTGGTCTTGACTTCGGCCCCGCGATCGTCGCCGAGCACGTTGAACACGGGTACCTGGCAGTGCCCACGGTTTTCGGCTCCTTCCCTCCCAGCTGTAGGCTTCCCCAACTTATTGGGGTTGGCCTTTGCCGACATGCTACAGACGGAGTCCCCAAAGCCCGCCGAAGAGGAGGTTGCTGAGAAGGTCGAGGCCCCGGGGGCTCGACACTGTGTTGGCTTGCCTGCGAGCCCTATTCAAGTCGCCAGCTGCATGGTGCCTCACATTGCTCAGGGGGCCCGCCCCGTTTCTGGCAAGAGCTTCAGGAAGCGCCGACATCGGAACCCCCGAAGGAAGACTAATGCTGTTGTAATTGGACGTCTCTCCGCGTACGGCAAGTCTATGCTGGTCGGTGGCCTCCGCGTCTTTCTGGATGGACGTAAGGCTCAAGTAAGCCCAGACCTGGTGATCCCTGCAGTACAGATCTGCAACTCTTATCAGGCTCTCGCTGGAAGAATAGCCGAGAAGGAAGAAACCGGCCGCCATGGCCAGAGAAGGTTGGCTCCTGAGCCAAGGAGATTCAAGCAGGTTTGGGTCCCTAAAAAGGTCCAGCATGTCTACCAAGACACTCCAGATTCACCAGAGCAGAAGAAAACAAGAAGAGGGGCCCTGCCCTGAAGAAGGAAGAGACGGTCATGGACCCTCCACGCCGTGGAAGCTTTAGGGCCTGTGCCCGACAAGCCATCATCCCCGTTGCGGGAAGAAGATTCCAGCAAACTGCCGAAAGAGCTCGGCTTGCTTACATCCCTCCAATGGGAGGTCGACAACTATCCCCAACCCTGCATCCAGGCCGAGGGCAAGAAGAAATGACCAATATGGTCAGAAGTTATTTTAGGGGATTGGGCAACCCCTCCTTGTGCCAACAACGGCTGTTGCAAGCAGCCGTGGCTGAAGAAGATTGCTGCCTCTCAATGACAGTGGAAGAGGAAGAAGAGAGAAAAATGACGTCATCGGTCGATGACAATGGATATGTAGACGGCCTTGATATTCAAGCCGATGAAGCTACTCCCCACCAAAAGGAAAGGAGAAGAGTCTCTGTGTTTGAAAGGCTCACCTTCCCGAAAATATCAAAAGAAGGGTTTGTAGACAGAGACGAAGGATGCAGATTTTCACTTGCAACAGCTGGGATATATGGCCATTATGGAAGATTGCCCGAGGAGCCCCGTGAGTTGGCCCAGCTGACCGGAAGACCGGGGCCGAGTACTCGAAGGGTGGAAGCCGCAAAGGAGAAGCTGATGGCAACCAAGGGGAAGCAAACCCCGACCGACCTCCAGCAGCATGACAAGGCTATTATTCTCACCGCCAATGTGGTGACGGCAGCATAAGAAGAAGACGTCTTGCTCGACATCCTACCTGAGGGTGCATCAGGCGAGACAACAGAGGCTATCCCCGGCACTAGATCTATGGACCCGGCCGTACTAATGATACTCCAAAGGTACCGCCAGGAGATAGAACAGCTGAAAAAGCAATTGATGGAGAAGACATAGCAGTCTTCAGCATCCAAGCAGCCTGATATGTAGGCCGAGTCATCAAGGGGAGCCGTCAACCAAAACGACTTCCCACCACTCTACACCCCGCCTCTGTAGGCAGAACTAAGCTTGGCGACAACTCAACAGTGTCCATCACAGCCGCTGATGCCGCCGGTACTACCACATGTGCACCAGACACCTCCACTTCTGCGTCCTCCACCGCATGCGACCACCCTCGTAACCCCCTACTTGCAACCGTCACACTTCTACCCAGAACCGATTGATCCGACCGTCATGAGCAAAATGATGGAGGAAAGGATGCTCGAGCTGAAGCTCGATGAAAGGGCCGAAGGCGACTATGTCGCATTCGATGCATATAGGGTTCCATACCCGCCGCATCATGTTGCCAAGCGGCTCCCCCCTGGGGCAGATGAAACAATGCTTATTTACATGCTTATTTACATAACTGTCTTTAACATAACCATTTGATCTTCTTGTTTCATCAAATTACAGTTATGCATATAATGGCCTATTTTTTCATAATAAAAGCATGTATGAGAAACATTTCTAACAAGTCTTTTCACAGGTTTATTTTTAACTGTAGTTACATGTTTGCATGCATCTAATTCATCATTTCTCAAAACAATGCAATCATCCATAATATGTCCTTTCCTACCGTAGTAGTGACATGCATGCAATTTGGTGACAGGTTTGTTCATGATATGTCCAGAAGTATTAAAGACATTCACAGGAGGAACATTGCTCTTCTTTTTCTATTTTTCAACCTTTTTCAGATTTTTAATTGAATTTTTTGATTTCTGAGCAATAAAATGAAAAACAGATGAACCAGAGGGTTTTTCTTGTTCTGAGCTTTTTACAAACACAGTTGAGTTCTTCTTGCCATTAACTTTCTTATTAGTTGGACTATAGCCCAGACCCTCTTTCTAAAAATTTACATTTAAGCCAAGAAGTTTATTCAAATTGTCTTTCCCTTTAACAAATTTTGCCAAAGAATTTTTCAGATCGTCAATTTCAGTTTGCAAAGAAGCAATGCTAATCTCATAACTCGCAATGTCATTTTCACAGGACATTACTTGTTCATGTAGTACATCATTCAGACTTTTCAAAGTTTCTATTTCCTGTTTAAGTTTCAGTTCATTGTTTGCTTCTTTTTCTTTCAAAACTGATTTTCCCTTTTCAAGGACAAGTAATCTTTCTGACAAGACTATATTAAGGACCATCAGCTTTTTATTCTGTTCTTTTAGATCTTCATTTTCCAATTTCAGTTTCTCACAAGAACCTTCTCTCTTTTTCATGTCTGATTTTAGGTTTTCATTCTCTGCTTTTAAACATCTAACTTCAGATATCATTTCTCTTCTTAGCCTTTTCTTTCCAGACTTTACTTTCTCATATTTTTTAATCAAATGTTCATGCAATACAACGAGATCTTCAAAACTAAAATTATCGGTTTCAGAATTTACTTGTGAAGATAAATCTTCCATCTGATCACTGCTGTGATCTCCGGCCATGAGACACTTCACTTCATCTTCACATTTGCTGGCTGTTATCATGTTGATAATTTCAGTAGCACTCCTGCACTCTGAAATGAACAGAAATTGGTCAGCATTTATCGCCTTTCTCATTAGTTCCAGGGCCTTTTGATTCTCAGAAAATTTCAGTCTATCTGAAGCGTTCCATTGGGATTTATCCTCTAGAATGTCATGTGGACTAAGTGCAATAAGTATCCACAAATTAAAATCGATAGAAATAACGTAGTCTCTAAATTTCCCAAAGCAGCCATAATACTCAAAACCAGTAAACTAAGGAATTTCAGCCATTGCAAACAAAATCAGATCGAAGATAGCAATGAAAGAGATGAAAGCAAATTGCACCACAAATGAGGCATGATCTGATCTGCATGTCGTTTGACCTTCTGTTGCAGATTCCTGCTCTGATACCAACTGTTAGAATCTATGCATGGTGCAACTACTCCGATGGCAAGAGTTAAGGTGATGTGAATCGGTATACGGAGGATCCAGAGGGGGGGTGTGAATGGATCTCTTCAAATTTTGACCAATTTAATAATCTTTAGAGCTAATCTAGCAAAATGCTAACATATATGAAATAAGAAAATCCAATTGCCTAGACTAGCGATCAAACACATATCATGCATATTAGTTTAACAAACTGTTAAACAGCTATGCTGGCGGATGCAATTCCTATAGCAAACAAAAGATGCAGACAGTAGAAGAACTAGTCACACAACACCAAGATTTTTAGGTGGTTCGGTCCTCCAGACGTACATCCAGCTCACAATCAATCCAGAGTGTGGATTACTACTGACTCATAGCTTGAAACCGCTGGGCCTCACAGCTTGCCTACAAACAGCTGCGCATCACAGCTTACGTCAGCTGGGCCTCACTGCTTGCCAACCGCTGGACATTACAGCTTCGCCGACCGCTGAGCATTACAGCTTAGCTATCCAGAGGAATCCATCTCTGCCGCTGGGCCTCACAGCTTGCCAACCGCTGGGCATTACAGCTTTGCTGACTTCTGAGCATTACAGCTTAGCTATCCAGAGGAATCCACCTCTACCGTTGGGCCTCACAGCTTGCCAACATCCGCTGATACACAACTTAGAATAAGGTTTGAATGAATGAAATCAATAAAATTGAAAGATAGAAAACAGATAAAGCTCTAAGCACAATGTAGCTCTTCACAGAGCATAGCGACACTAGATCTGATCTAGTGATCATGAGAAATTGGCATCAATTCTTCTTTTCACTCTTCTTCGAATGACACTCTACTTTCTGCAATTTTTTCTATCCGTCCTCTTTCCTACTTTTCACTCTCTGGATCTCTCTCTGTCAGATGCTCTCTTCTTCACGATGATCACTCTGGATTTCTTCTTTTCTCTTTTGGTCTATCTAGTTCTCACACTTCATGCTCTGCTTCATTTATCTTTCATCACGACATCTCATTCTTTGATTTCAGGCGAAAACCCTTTATTTATAGGCTGCAGAGGATGGGCGCGTGGGAAACACATTCTCGCCCAAATTTCCAGGTAACTTAACTCGCTGGAAGTCCACGTGTCAGATATAAAATGATGGTGGCTGGCCACGTGGCAGAATCTCCAGTTAATAAGGCATCCTTGGATCCTTTTGTCTTGATATCACGTGACTTTAAGTTCCTGCCAATAATTCAAGAGGGATTTCATCAAACATGAAGCTTACATAATAAAGGTCAATATGCACTGACCTTTACATGAAGATATGTTATAAAGTGAGACACAAGATCGATAGTCATGTATAGGCCCTAGTTCATACGTCTACAGCAAAGTCAAGATCAGACAGATAGGATATACAAGGAATTCTATGAGAATGGGCATGTAACCAGTACTAGCACCGACCTTGACATCAACCTTATATAAAAGGTGCAAAGGCTGACACAGACCTTAGATGCAAGACTTTGCATACTAACGTCGATCTTAGTACATACTAACGTCGACCTTAGTTCATGAAGAAAACAAGATAGCACCGACCATTGCATGCGTTCAGCAAAAACATGCACTGACTTTATATATGCTTGATGCAAAACGTGCACAGACATGATATGCTGCTAGTGAAGACATGCACCGACCTTAGTCATGTACGATGCAAAATATGCTTGAGACAATGAATTGCACTGACCTTTGCATAACTCTATATGCTGACAAGGTAACTTGCATCGACCTGACTATGTAGACAAGGTAACTAGCACCGACCTCACTACATGAGCGATGCAACTAGCATCGACCTCACTTATGCAGTCATGGCAACTAGCATCGACTTGGCTACATGAGAGATACAGCTAGCATCGACCTTAGACATAGTATGCAGCTAGCACCGACCTTAGACAACCATAATATGCAGGATGATTAATTGACTAAGTTTTTGACTGAATACATGCATTGACCTCAGTATAAATCGTGGAACATGTATTGAGGATTTTTAGTCCACTCCGTGAATCATTCAACGACATTAAAACATATGAATCGTGGAACATGTATTTCATCACCAACATGATTCATAGTGTGTCATTATCAAAACTAGGGTTCCAACATTAATATGTTGAAAACCTGTCGGTCAAATTAGTTCCGACGAAACGTTAGTTGGTCTAAAATACGTCGTAACGTTTAGACGTATTTACGACGAGCATCAATTTGTCGCAAACCTGTGGATCAAATTAGTTCCGACGAACCGTTAATGGGTCGAAAATACGTCGTTAATGTTTGACGTATTTGAGATGGATAATAAATACGTCGGAAGTAATGTGGCTCAAATTAGATCCGACGACCTTTAGTTTGTCGAAAATATGTCTGAACCTTTCGACGTATTTATGGCGAAAAATTAATACGTCGGAAATAAGATGGTCAAATTAGTTCCGATGAATTATTTGTTGGTCAAAATTCCATGACAAAGTTTCTCCACATTTTTTTTATATATATTTTGAAAATTTGAAAACCTGTTTAAAGCTACAATTATACACCACACAATCTACACAACTCAACATAAAACACGCAATAAATAACATATACAACACACAATAGGATAAAATCCGTCGAACATTACAATAAAGAACGTCCACAACACATAACTCAATGAATAAAAAAAGTTACAGTTACATTAATTGAAATGTGTCATTTTTTCACAATATCATTAAAAAAATCATGAAATATCCGCTGCGTCATCATCATTTGTCGTTCATAGCATCTCCACCATCACTAGCTGTCGGAGGATCCTACATCACAAAATATTAATAATAAATATATTTAAATAAAAATAATTAATAATAAATCTAGTTAAATATCATTTTAATTTTTTAAATTCGAAAGTAGATAACATGAAGATGATTTCTTTGACTCTCAAAGCTGAATTCTTTGAACTAAGTAGTAATGGTATAACTCTAAAGTACGAAATTAAAAGTTAAATTAAATACTCACAAGAGAGGGCTGTGATGTGCTCGCGGGTGCTCCTTGAGTCAAAATCCCCGCCTGGGCTAGGAGGGTAGCAACCGCACGAGTAAAGCATGCCTCGATGCGTTCCTGGATGTCATCTACTGCATGTTGGATGATGGATGTAATCTGGCTCGTAGAAGCGCCAATGGAGGGAGTAGAGAAGGAACCGCTATCGGGGTAGACGAAGCTGAGGCCGAAGAAGATGCTAGAATCGTGCTGGTGTCCAAGCTCTGTCGAAAATCATATACTCGTCCTTTCTTCGATGGGCCGGCTGCTGCTACCTATGCCTCAGGATCTAGCTGCGGCCACTGCGTCTCCTCCTCTCCGTACTTTTCAGTTATATGCCTGTCATATGACTCCTGCAAATTGAATATAAAATATTGTAAATTTCATATTAATCAATCATATTTAAAAATGAAAATAGAAAAGAAATGTGTATGTATATAATCTTCCCACTACCGAGCGAGCTCTGTTGCTCACATACTGATCGGTCCCCTTCTTCTAAAGAATTGTAGCAAATAAATCACGGTACGAGACCGTACCACCCCTCTTCTTTTTCTATTATACATGTTATAGAGAATAAATAAGGACATATAAGAAATAAAATATAATAAAATTACGATTATTACTTACCAATTCCTCCTTTTGGGTCGCAAAGGAAACAAATCCAGAAGTATGGAGATGCACGTCTGGATGTGTCACACGTGCGGCTTTGGCTTTTGTGGACTTGGCCATCCAACTAGGCTCGACCCATCTATCACAAAGGTCTTCCTAGTGCTCCCTCCTCATCCATGTGGGGCCGTGTGCCTTCCAAAGGCCACAGTCCTCGCTCCCCCCGGCTAGAGCCTTGGCACGGTCCCGACAGCTATGTAATTGATGCTTATAATTTACAGTTGCTGTGGCCTCCCATGCACGTCGAGCTCGTCCGGCATCAGCTTATCTCAGAAACTGATATCCTTGTTGTGAAGAATTCAAAATTTACAAGTTGTCAATTAAAATTATGGAGTTGGGAAATATGTAATTTAAAAGATTAAATTGTATACCAGGAACTCATCGTACAATCGATCACGGATATCTTGAGGAAACTGTCGAAATGGCTTATATGGGCCAGGCACATGTCGCTCAATAATGTTGTTAATAAAACGAGAAGCGTCATTGGGCTCTACTTTATCCCTGCAATTATAGATGTTAAAATGATGGCCAACAATTATATAGTTGATGGATAGATAACGAACATAATTCATGAGTTTAAATATTTACCCAGAGACCCAACATGGCTTGCATCTCTCTTGCAACACCACCTGCTCGCCCTCGTGATGCCTAACAGCATCGTCTGCCAGTTGTGTGCTCAGGTGGGCAGACGAGCCAACTATCGCAGGTGGTATGCCCAACGTACTTGTTACAAGTAAAATAGAAGTAGTTAATCAGAATTTAGCTCATTATTAAAAAAAGAATTTATTCAACAAGTAAACATATGGAATTTTCATCATTAACTAAGAATTTGAATAAACATAGCAGTAGAATGTGATGGAAGTGGTGTACTTTGTAGACCTGATGTAGAGGCACTCAAACCTATAAACGTAAAATATCATGAGCAAAATAAAATACATATTCACTACTCATTTATCTAAGAATTTAAATAAACATACCCACAACAAGTGGTGGGGTCGGTGCACTCTGTGTATCTGGTGCGTAGACATAAAATATCGTTAGCAAAATAAAGTGTATATTCACTACTCATTTATCTAAGTGATGTGCGGAAGGATAGGATATAGAGGGGGGGTGAATATATCCCCCAATTAAAAACTATGCCCAAATTAAAAGAACAAATCTGGCGCTACCCAATCTTAAAACAAAATAATGAATATGTTAACAAGAGTTCGCATAGAACATACGTCGAACACTTAAAGCACTCAACGCACACAAGAGAGAAATGAAATGAAAGTTTAGTAGCACTCTTGCTGACAGATCTAACGATAATATAAGAGTAATGCTTGCACAGAACAAATGTCAAACAACAAGCACTCAATACCCACAAAAGGAAAGAGAGAGGCAAATCATGCGGCTCTTCTACTGAACAGATCTGAAAGCGATATAAAAGAAAAGTTTGAACTAGATCACGTGCCATATGATTTGCCTTTTCAACCTTGGGGTATGTGACAGTCGAAGGTGTGAAGAGATCCCACATGTTCCTCACGTGTCTGACCCTTTTCTACACTAGCTAGATATTTATTACTCCTATCGGGTATTTTATACCCTCAACCATCTATTTGTCTGCATTAGGGAGCTATTTGTCACCCTTAGCTTCCCTTTAGCCATCGCCACAGCTCCTTTCTCTACCTTGCTTCCTTGCTGCATCGATGCCACAGCTTCATGCGTCGACTGTGCCATGTTTCTTTCCACGTATTTACCCTTGTTGCCCTTTTGTCAACCCTAACACAGCTATTTGTCTGCCTTATCTAGTCATTTGTCTCCACTATCCATACTGAGCCGCCCTTACTGCTTTCTTCTTTAGCTTCAGCCGACGCCAAAAGCCATTTGTCTCCCTTGTTCCTCTATTATTCCGTCTGACTATGGAGCTTGATCTCCTTGACCACGACTGATGTTGACTTTTGACTTGGGTCAACATTGACTTAAGTCAAACATGATAATAACATTGGCTAGAGTTAGTTGACTATTGTTGACTTTGACCAATTCAAAGTTTGATCGGTCAACCTTGACTTGAGTCAACCCTTCGATTGTTCTTTAGGCTTCTTCGAGGGCTTCAGGGATCACTGTAGAACACTGTAGCTCATTGTCTTCCAGTGATTTACTGTTGAGCTTTTGGCTTGTAGTGAACCCTTCTCTCTCTCCTCCATTTCCCTTCTTTCTTCATCGGATAACTCTTCGCGGTCTATTAATAAGATACAATAGTTATTTTTCTCTCTTGAGAGGGTATATGTCACCGTTGAGACCTATGTCACCCATAGAAGTTGAATAGGTGTGATCTCGCACTGGTCCTGAGGTGAGGAGATGATCACCGGATAGTGAACTGCAAGGAAGGGAAAGGAGGCCCAGGGATGGTTCCCTTGGGCAAACCCTCTGATGCTTAAGTCAGTAGAGCAATGGTGGAAGCTATGTAGGGAAGAGGAAGGAGATGCACGAGATCCCTCTACACCACGGTGGTGAAGTGGTTCCTGCTCAGAGAGTTTAGGCGTATGTTTGCCCTTACCTTTCATTGGAGGGAGTCCCAAGTTTAAATATTACACTGGCCTCATGAGTCCTGTAAGCTGAGGGGTTTCAGGCGGGAGTTACGTCTGGAACGTGGGATCTTTACGTCCTCATCGTGGGATCTTTATAGCCTTGAGGGATCATGGGTCCCTTATCCTCATAAACTCCTGCTTATAAAGGGTTCTCAACGGCAGTATGGATAAGCGTTCGTCGGTCGACTCGAGCATGAGGGGTGCCAACCCAGTCCGGGTGATAGGCATAGCTCGGGTGAAGATAGGTCGGAGTGGGCATTGTGCGCCTGCCTTTATCCTGGTGAGGGGGATAGATCAGGCGTGGGTCTTTCTCTGACCTGACCGTTGTTCGGGCCTTCCGAGCCTAAGGGCCGCCGAGGAAGGTTGTGATCCCGAATGATCTTATTGGGCTTTTTAGCCTAAGTGGGCCCTGCGGGGCTGTCACTTGGATGAGCTGGGCCTTGTTTGGTCCTGACGGACCTAGTTCGGCCGCTCTTAGATGGGCTACAGAAATCCTCCTCTCCACTTGTCCCCCTCCTACTCCCGAGCTTTAGTAGGCTCGGAAGAGTAGTTGTTTAGGGTTTTGGACCAGCGTGGCTCAGGTGGGTGGTGATCTGGAGGTGTTAGTAAGCCACGTGTCGTGGTCACCTGGGCCCGTAATAATGATGATCATGACGGATTTGAACTGAAGGGACCCCCTTTTCTCGGAGGTCGGAACGACGCGCCGCCTTCCACGTAGGAATATAGGCGTTGTGCGCTTATCGTCGCTCCAGACTCCCTCCGTCTTTAGGGTTTGGCTCTCCTTCGTGCTTACTTTTGGGGATCTTTGATGCATCGTGAGGACACGACGAAAGAATAGAGGCTTGCAGCGGCGTTCACGGAGTTGGCGGAGATAACCGCAGAGGCAATCCTGCGGCTTCCTCTTCCTCCGGAATCTTTGGGGTCCCGAGAGCGTCTTTCTTCAAGCTCTTCTCCGGATTCTATGGCGGATCAGCATCCGGATGCTGAAGAGTGGGAGGATGAGCCGGTGGTGAAGGCGGCCGTTCTAAGCTGCAGTGAACTGGGTGGAGGAAGCTGAGCGCCTTCGGGGGGAGGCCGAGGCCGATCGAGCCGAGGCGGAGAAGCGGGCGGCGGAGGCCGAGGAGCGGACGGCTGAGGCCGAGCGGAAAATAGGCGAGGTGGAGCGGGAGAAGGCCGAGCTCGTTGGTAGGGTGAGATTGGTCGGGGCGGAGGCGCTTGAGCAGTACAAATGCTCGGAGGCCTATCGGGTCGACCTTAAGGAGGCTGCCCTCCCCTACTACGAGTCAGCGCTTCGCCGAGGCATCCGAAAGGGGTTCAAGCAGGGCTACGACTGGGCCGTATCTTATGCCGAGGAGCAGGCGTCTGGGATAATTGAATTCCCATCTGGACAATGCTACGACTCGGATATGTCATCCTCTGGCTCCTCTGCTTCAGCGTCGGAGGAAGAAGATCAGGAGGGCTCTTCGCCCGAGGGGTTGCCAGCTCCGGATGTCTCGGGAGGGCACACAACCGAGACAGTTCCCACGCCGGTGGGGTCAGTGCCAGGGTCAGCCATCGCCGAGGGTGCCAGGGGCAAACTGCCTGAGCCTTCCACTTCTGTGCTTCAAGGTGGGCTAGAGGCCTAATGTATCTGCTTTGCTTCCTCTTTTTGTATGTCTTTTTCCTTTTGAAGAAAAAACTTTCTCTGTTGTGTAGGAAAATAGATAAGGCAATAGCATTATGACGAAGATTTAACTGTTCTGTATCGCCATTACCGTATTTCATTCAGCGTATCCGCAGTAGTTGGAAAGTGTCGATACTTTCTACGAGGAGTTTTGAGGTGACCGTTCGTAGGAAGAGGTCCCTTTGGCGTGTTTTCGAGGGGAGAATCATTTAAGGCAAATAGCCTCCCTTCGCCTATAAAAGGTCTGAAGGGCGTCCCTTCCTCTCCACGGCTTAGGGTTTTCCTCAACATTCTTTTCTCATTCCTTCTTCACGTAGCGTTGTGCCAATATATTCGAAACAAAGAAGATACTATAGAAGATGAGGCTGCCGATGATGGACGGCAGAGAGTCCTTGCTGCTTCGGGTTTGAAGGAGGTTCGACGGCCGACGGACAGGTTTGAAGAAGGTTCGACGTGCGGAGGCACGTCATCTTCTTTTTATCAGTTCCGGCGGCGCTTGCGGGGGTGCGAGATGGCAGACGGATGGGGGCATCAGGCATCCTGTCGCCTGTCCCTTCCTGCTCGTTCCATGGAGGGGGGGAGGAAGCCAATTAAGCTCCCTCCTTTCCGGCCTTTCCCCTGCCTCCTCGTCCAGCTCTGCTGGTTTTTTTTCCTTCTCGCACCCTCTTTTTACCTCTTCTACTCTTCTCATCATTTCTTTCACTCTTCGGAGGATGCCTTAGCTTCCTTCCTTCCAAAGAGTTGGTAGATTGGTGGGGAGGATGTCTTCATATGTGTTCCCTCACCCCTTCCTCTTCCAAGTTCAACTTGGAAGGTAGCCTTCTTCTTCCTAATCCCTCTGTCACCATTGTCCCGAGCTACCCGAGCCAACGGGGTCGACTACCCTTTATCCGAGCCAGTTTCTACACAATGCAGAGTCAGTGGCTGGACGCAGGAAGGTCAACCGAGTCAGCCGAGCGATGGGCTCATACGGCGGCACCAGATGGATTTTTTGCTCTTTTGACATGTATTTTCTTGGCTTCAGCCTTCCTGATGTACAAGCGAGTTGTTTGAATAAAGGAAAGGGAAAACTTTTTATTTTATTCCATGTTGCTTACACAATGTTCGGTATTCAGAAGTAGAACTTGCGTAGTGTAGTCGCGTTCCAGGTCCGAGGGATGGGCTCTCCTTCCATCGTAGATAACTGGTATGCTCCTTTCCCGAGCATCTCGATCACTCGGTAGGGGCCTTCCCAATTAGGGGATAGCTTGCCCACTGCCTCAAGTGGTCGAGAGGCTTCGGCTTTTCGGAGAACGAAAACTCCCGGTTGAAAGTGTCTATCTCGGACTTTGGCGTTATAGTATCGAGTGAGGCGGCGCTGGTATTCCGTTGCTCGGATGTTGGCAATCTCTCGGAGTTCATCTGTTAGGTCGAGATTTTCGAGCAGTTTCTGATTGTTTGCCTTAGGAGAGAAACAGATGACTCGGAGGGAGGGATTGGTAATCTCCAATGGGATGACGGCCTCTGCGCCGTACACCAACTGAAACTTTCAACGGTTGCCGTTCTGGGAGTCATTCTGTGTGACCAAAGTACGTTCGGCAATTCTTCAAGCCAGCTACCCATGGCTTTGCTGAGCCTGTTTTGATGCCTTTTAAGATAGTCTTATTGGCATTTTCGACCAGCCCTTTAGCTTGAGGGTGGGCGAACGAGGTGAAGTGATAGCGAATGTCCAGGTCGGCACATCTGTCTCGAAAATAATGAGAATGAAATTGCTGACCATTATCGCTTACTATTACCCGGGGGATGTTGTAACGACATATGATCGACTTTCAGATGAAATTCTAGACGATTGTCTTGGTGATCCTTGCTGTGGCTTCGGCCTCGATCCATTTGGTGAAGTAGTCGATGGCGACGATGATGAACTTCTTCTGGGCCTGGGCGGTGGGGAATGGCCCGAGGATGTCGATTCCCCAGCGAGCGAAAGGATATGGCTCGGCTAAGTTGATGAGCTCCATTGCTGGCTGATTCATCAAGTGGTCAAATCACTGGCATCGGTCACAGTGTTGTGTGTAAGTGGAGCAGTCACGCTACAAAGTGGGCCACCAGTAACCTTGCCGTAGCAAGATCCTAGCGAGTGACCTTCCTCCTAAATGCGCTCCGCACAGACCTTTGTGAGCTTCTTGAATCACTCGGTTGGCTTCATTAGTGGTGAGGCACTTCCGGAGGGGACCGGAGAAGGATCTCCGGTAGAGAGTGTCGTCCAGAGTGACGAATCACCGAGCTTGGTACTTCAATCTTCAGGCTTCCCGAGGGTCGGGAGGCTATTGAGAATCTTGGAGCCACGACAGGTACGGGGTACGCCAGTCGCTTGGGGAGGTCGAGTCAACAGCCAGAAGCTCCGAGTCGATGCTCGGTCGCTCCAGCTCTTCGAGAAGGACCGATCGAGTACCCTCGGGGTCAAGAGAGGAGGCCAGCCGACAGAGGGCGTCCGCTCAGAAGTTTTCCTCTCGAGCTATTCAGACTACCTCAAAACTCTCAAACTGTTGTGCCACGGCTCTGACTAGCTAGAGATATTTGACCATCGGTGCTTCTCGAGCTTCGTAATCACCGTTGACCTGGCTAGCGACCAGCTGGGAGTCAGTGTGAATTTTGCCTCGCTCAGCCCCCATCCGCCGGGCCATACGGGCTCCCGAGATGAGAGCCTCATACTAGGAAGCGTTGTTGGATGCCTGGAAGTTGAACATCAAGGCGTATTGTAGCTCTGCTCCTTCGGGGGACTTCAGGAGAATTCCAGCGCCGCTTCCGGCTGAGTTGGAGATTCCGTCGATGAACAGTTCCCATGTTGGCCCAGGCGCGGACGGAGATCTTTCTTCAGTCGGGATGGTGCTCTCAGCGATGAAGTCAGCGAGCGCCTGGCCTTTGATAGCCGAGTGAGGCCGGTACAATATATTGTAGGCCCCAAGCATGATGGCCCACTTGACGAGGCGTCCCGAGACTTCAGGGTGAGCGAGGACCCTCTTCAATGGTTCACCGGTTAGCACGACGATGGAGTGCCCTTGGAAATAGGGTCGGAGGTGCTTGGCTGAGGTAACCAACGCTAGCACGAGTCTCTCGATTGCGGGATACCTCTTTCAGTCTCGTTGAGCACGTTGCTGGTGTAGTAGACCAGTCTCTCGACTCCCGAGTCATTTCTGACTAAGACCAAGCTAACTGTCGATGGGGTTGCCGAAGGATAGAGATGCAGGGCTTCACCTGGGACAGGCTTGGACAGCAGTGGAGGCGAAGCCAGGAACTCTTTAAGCTCAGCGAACGCTCTTTGGCATTCCTTGTCCCATGTGAACGTAGCAGATGCCAATTTGGGCCCCCTCAATAGCTTGAAGAAGGGTAGGCATCGTTCGGCCGCACGGGACATGAATCTACTGAGCGCGGCAATGCGTCTAGTCAGGCGTTGAACGTCTTTGATGCAGGTGGGTGGGCGCATGTCCAGGATGGCATGGACCTTGTCAGGGGTTGGCCTCGATCCTACGCTGGGTGACTAAGAAACCCAGGAATTTCTCGGATCTTACTTCGAAGGCACACTTGGTAGGATTGAGCTTCATATTGTACCTCAGGAGGGTGTCGAAGGTCTCAACTAGGTTGGCGAAGTGGTCCTCAGCCTTGGGGGTCTTGACGAGCATGTCGTCATTATAGGCCTCGACGTTCCGGCCGAGCTGTCCCACGAACATATGGTTGACCAACCTCTGGTACGTGGCTCCAGTATTTTTCAACCCGAAAGGCATCCGGGTGTAGCAGTATACGCCGAAGTCAGTGATAAAGGCGGTCTTCTCGATGTCTTCTGGATTCATTCTGATCTGATGGTAATCTGAATATGCGTCCATAAAACTGAGTATCTCATTGCCCGAGGTTGAGTCAACCAGTTGGTCGATGCTCGGCAGTGGATAGCAGTCTATAGGGGTGGCCTTATTCAAGTCCGTGAAGTCCACGCACATCCGCCACTTTCCTGAAGCTTTCGGCACCAGGACGACGTTGACCAGCCACGTCAGGTACAAGACCGGTTTAAAAAGACCAGTCTTTTGCCCCTTGGTGACTTGCTCCTTGATGATCGCCTGCTTCCCTGGCCCGTGCTTCCTTCTCCGTTGTTGTACGGGTTTGATGGTCGGGTCTCCTCTGGTATCCTGGGGAGCTGATCATCAGACCACGCAAAGACTTGGATGTACACGGAAAGAAACTCTTTGTATTGCTGTTGGACCTCAGACGGTAGGTCGGCTTCAATCTTTACTCCCAGGGTCGAGTCGTCGTTTAGGAAAACCGCTAGCAATTCACCTCCAGGCTCGGCGGTTGCAGATTTTTCCTTGACTTCCCGGGGGCCCTTGTTCTTCCTGTCCGGCCTTGTGGCTTCAACCAAGATATTATAGCACCTTCTGGCCGTGGCCTACTTACCTCGGACTTCCCCCAACCCATTTTTGGTGGGAAACTTCATCTTTTGGTGATAGGCAGAAGGCACCGCTTTCGTTCGGCTGAGGATTCCTCGGCCGAAGATTGCGTTGTATGCTATCATACCTTTGATCACTATGAAGTCCACCATGACCGTAATGGTTTTGTGTGGGGTGCCGAGAGTAACCGGCAGGCTTAGGGCTCCCTCGGGATAAGTGGCCTGGCCATTGAACCTGCAAAGAGGGGTTCGGATCGGGCGGAGTTTAGACGGATCCTCCCCCATCTTAAGGAAACAGTAATAGGATAATACATAAGGGGCACTTCCATTGTCTCCTCCTGATGCAGCTCCTCCAGCGATGACGTTGATGTGGACCCCTCGGGGGGCGTTGTTGATTTCCTCAGGGGCCCCTCGGTCTTCCTTGTGCCCGGCCACGAATCGGGATAGGTGTCCTTGACGGACCAGGCGCTCGATCTCATCCTGGAGCTGGTGGCAGTCACCGGTGTGGTGCCCGTGATCGCTGTAGAACAGGGAATGCTTGCTGCGATTGTGATTCTTCGACCTCATTGGCTCGGGTTGGCGGAGGAGGCCCGAGCCTTTGATGTCCTCGTAAATCTCATAAACCGGAGTGGTTAAAGGAGTGTACCGCTTGTATTTTCGTGACGGTTCCTTGTGTTCCCCGTCTCGGTTCCTCCTTTTTCCTAGACCCGAACTTGGCTCGGGTGCCCGCTTCTTGTCCCCCTCCCGATCCGAGCCAGTTGCGTCTCGGCATGCGCTGAGCACTTCTTCGCACTCGGCATGGCGCAAAGCCAGAGTCACTAGCTCGGCAAGGGTCGAGGGAGGGTGGAGGATAAGTTCGTGGCGGAGGTTCTCGTCGCGGGTGCCCCCGGTCAACGCGGTTATGGCTGAGATGACGTCCAGGCGGGGGATCCTCAGGGCTTCCGATTTAAATCGGGTAATGTAAGCCCGAAGTTTCTCCCCTTGCGCCTGTTTGAGGGCCAAAAGCCCCGCCACCGATCTTGGGGGACCGCTGCCGGTGAAACTCTCCTTGAATACTCGCCCGAATTGCTTGAAGTCCCGGATGGATCCGGGGGCGAGGGCCCGAAACCATGCTTGGGCGCCTTGGACCAGGGTGGTCACAAAGGCTCGGCATTTGATGGCGTCGGACGCTCCATGAAGGGTCATCAGGGCGTCGTAGCTGTCGAAGTGATCGACTGGGTCGCCCTAGCCATCATAAAGCCTGAAGTTCGGGATGGAGGTTCTGGGAGATACCTCTGCCTTCAAGATATAGTCGGAGAATGGAGATTTCTCCTCGTCCTCTGTGGAAGAGACTTTCTACAGTGCCGTAGGGGGCGCTCCTGTTCTGTGAAACGCCTCTCGAATTCTCGCAGTCAGAGGGATAGCTACGGCTGTCGCTGCACCGTCGGGATGGGGGGGCTGTCTTGGCGTTCCCCAGGGACTTCGATCTCTGGGTTCAGACAGCGTGCTCCAGGTTTCCTCTCTTCGGCGTGGATGGGGCTTCTTGTTCTGGAGGGGGGGCTTGTGAAGGTCCTCCTGACCTGTTACGGATGATCTGCCGGCCTCGGAGGGTGAAGCGGCCTTCGGCGATGTGCTGGGACATGTTCTCGCGGGGAGGGCTCTCTGAAGGGGCACGTGGCCTTCCATCCCTGGCCGCCTGGGTCCTCATGAGTTCCACGAGGACATCCAGTTTTGCATTGAGGGCTTGGAAGGCGTCAGCGCCGCCGTTGAGTGGCAGCCCTACCGCCGAGGGGGGAGGGGGCGAGAGCCCTACCGCTGCGGGGAGGGGGGGGGGGGCTTCCGTCGGCGGGGGTGCTGGCATTGGAGGGGGGACTTTGTGAGGCTTGAGAGGGGCCTTCTGCCGCTGCCACCATGGCCTTTCCCTTGTCACCGGCGGACCTCCTCCTTGAACTTCTTCGCACCATGCTAGCTCTTTGGTCGTTACCCACAGACGGTGCCAGATGAAGAGGCGTGATCTCGCGCTGGTCCTGAGCTGAGGAGATGATCACCGGATAGTGAACTGCAAGGAAGGGAAAAGGATCAGGGGGCCCAGGGATGGTTCCCTGGGGCAAACCCTCCGATGCTTAAGTCAGTAGAGCAATGGTGGAAGCTATGTAGGGAGGAGGAAGGAGATGCACGAGATCCCTCTACACCAAGGTGGTGAAGTGGTTCCTGCTCAGGGAGTTTAGGCGTTTGTTTGCCCTTACCTTTCGTTGGAGGGAGTCCCAGGTTTAAATAGTGCACTGGCCTCATGAGTCCCGTAAGCTGAGGGGTTTTAGGAGGGAGTTACGTCTGCAACGTGGGCTCTTTACGTCCTCATCGTGGGATCTTTATAGCCTTGAGGGATCATGGGTCCCTTATCCTCATAAACTCCTGCTTTTAAAGGGTTCTCAACGACAGTATGGATAAGCGTTCGTCGGTCGACTCGAGCATGAGGGGTGCCAACCCTGTCCGGGTGATAGGCATAGCTCGGGTGAAGATAGGTCGGAGTGGGCATTGTGCGCCTGCCTTTATCCCGGCTAGGGGATAGATCGGGCGTGGGTCTTTCTCTGACTTGACTGATGTTCGGGCCTTCCGAGCCTAAGGGCCGCCGAGGAAGGTTGTGATCCCGAATGATCTTATTGGGCTTTTTAGCCTAAGTGGGCCCTGCGGGGCTGTCACTTGGATGAGCTGGGCCTTGTTTGGTCCTGACGGACCTAGTCCGATCGCTCTTAGATGGGCTACATAAATCCCCCTCTCCAGAAGTCTATTTGTCAGCCTTAGCTTCTTCTGTTGGTGAATAAACACAAGTCGACTCTCCTTCATGTAGCTTCAACACTTCACACATATTCAGTGCTATAACCTATTTTTCACCCGTAGAGAGCTATTTGTCAGCCTTACTTGCCTATTTGTCACCACTAATGAGTAATTTTTCTGCCTTTTCTTCCTGCCTTCCCTTGTATGAATCTTACCCATTTCTAAAGAATTAAGACTTTGAATGCACTGACTTGGGTTGACCACTGTATTAGCTCCATTGACTGTGTGTTGACTTCATTGACCACGTTGACTTTTCTTCAGTTCATCAGAAAATTACTGGCTTTCAGCCTGTTCTATGTGCAACTGTCAACCTATTCTTTGTGCAATTTAGAAGTAAACTACACACACAAAATCATTATAGCTCCATACATGATTCTACATCAACAAAACACATTGACTATTCACATGAAGAGTATACATGACTTATGGTTTTGACATCATCAAAACACAAGGACACAACACTAAGAATTTAAATAAATAATCCCGCAGTAGTTGGTGGGGGCGGTGCACTCTGTGTAGCTGGTGCGGAGACATAAAATATCGTGAACAAAACAAAGTGCATATTCACTACTCATTTATCTAAGAATTTAAATAAGCATACTCGCAGTTGTTGGTGTGGGCGGTGCACTCTGTGTAGCTGGTGCGGAAACATAAAATTCCATGAGTAAAACAAAGTGCTAAGTCACTACTCATTTATCTAAGAATTTAAATAAACATACCCGTAGCACGTGGTGGGGGTGGTGTACTCTATGTACCTGGTGCGGAGACATAAAATATCATGAGCAAAATAAAGTGCATATTCACTACTCATTTATCTAAGAATTTAAATAAACATACCTGCAGCAGGTGGTGGGGGCGGTGTAATCTGTGTACCTGGTGCAGAGACATAAAATATCATTACCAAAATAAAGTGCGTATTCACTACTCATTTATCCAAGAATTTAAATAAACATACCTGCAGCACGTGGTGGGGGCAGTGTACTCTATGTACCTGGTGTAGAGACATAACATATCATGAACAAAACAAAGTGCATATTCACTACTCATTTATCTAAGAATTTAAATAAACATACCCGCAGCAGGTGGTGGGGGCGGTGTAATCTGTGTACCTGGTGCAGAGACATAAAATATCCTTACCAAAATAAAGTGCATATTCACTACTCATTTATCTAAGAATTTAAATAAACATACCAGTAGACCCCTCCCGGAACCACCTCTCCTCGAAGATCCAGTACGACCTCAAACCATCTAATTATTGACAACAATTAAAGTAGTGCATATTACTCCACAACTAATTATGAGGAGAGGTGGTAAGTAATTATGATAAGAAGTGTATATATGCTAAAATTCTTACAAAATATTCAATCAGTATCTATTTCATCTTTAGATGCTAAAGATATATCAAACTCATTGTCATGTTCGTCATCTTCCTCATTCTCACTAGATTCATACTCTTCCGCTTCAGAGGACTCCTCCTGCCCAACAATTGCTTCATTTAGCTCAGTTGAATCGACTTCTTCCACTTCGTCCTCTATAGACAACCAAAGTGGATCATCAAATTCGATCAGATGAAGATTAGAAGCAACCAACTCTGCAGTGTCACCCTCATCTGATTGAAAAAATTCGGCACCAAAATCCTCTGAGACAACTTCAATGAGGTCTAACTCATCATTAGGCACAAGCCTTGGTTTTATCCTACAGACTGTCCACTAATCTTTATTCTTGGACGATGAATAACTTGAATAATACACTTGCTGGGTTTGTGCGGCCAAAATGAACGGCTCCTAGGTATTCAATTTGTATCTATGTTTGACATCGACAATCCCATATATTGCGTCGTTTCGAACTGAATTAGGATCAAATCAATGACACTTTAAAAGTAATATATGGTTGTCTTGTCCGAGATACTGTAATTCTATGACCTCCTAAGAATACCATAGTAATCAAGATCATTTTCATTGTATGTACTACCTTTCACGCATATGCCGCTATTCATCGTAGACTTATTTCGTCCATAATCTCTGTTGTAAAATCTATAACCATTCACAAAAAATCATGGATAGGCATGCGCGACCTTCGAAGGTCCATAACTTATCACCCGGACTCTTTCATCAGTAACATAACCTTCTTCAACCTATGAATATAAACCACGCTACTTTAAAATGAACGGGCATACACCTCAAACTTTGTGGAACGTAACTTCGGCACTTACTTGACCTTTAAGTCATCTGGCAAAAGATCTCTCTCGTTCCTTTTGAACCTCCATGTCATTGAGGCATGGACATTGAGTAATTAATTCTTAATCAAATTGCCTGCGATGATGAATGTAACATCACCGTAAATAGGAGGAAGAACGTCAAGAAACTTATAAATTTTAGCACCTGCGGAGTTGAGGACTCACTCAACATAAGGTTCAATCTTAACACAGTTCAAGAAAACATATATCTCTGCAGCTAACAACTCTCTATCTTCTAATATGCGATTCGAACAATGTCCGAATGCACGTCCTGGATACTTAAATATGGACAACCAGTCAGACGGACCCACCTCTCCTCCATTATTGTTAAGTTGAGGTCGATTGCGGCGAGTTTGAATTTCGGGTTCGAAGTACATCGAACAGAAGTTAAAAATTTCTTCGATAATATATGCCCCGATAATCGAACCCTCTACTTTAGCCTGGTTGCGAACCTTCATTTTCAGGTCATGCATATACCTATGACAACAATTCATATGACAATGACATACAGTGACAATGACAGACACATGTAACTAGTGTCAAATAATCAATAAATACATACTGATTACCTCTCAAATGGATACATCCATCGAAATTACGCCGGTCCTCTAATTTTGGCCTCATATGGCAAATGGATAATCAGGTGCTCCAAGGAATCGAAGAATGCAGGGGAAAATATCTTCTCCAACTTGCATACCATCATGACCACATTCTGTTCCATAGTTTGCACGTCCCCAAGTTTGAGTTCTGATGCACATAGAATCCTAAAAAATTGACTCAACTCAGTCAATGCTCCCCATATAGGGTTTGGCAATATGTCACGGAATGCAATGGCCAGAAGTCTCTCCATGAATACATGGCAGTCATGACTTTTTAATCCATATATTTTTCTCTCATCGACATTCACACAACGGGCTATGTTAGACACATATCCATCAGGGAATCTTAATTGCTTCAGCCACTGGCACAGTTCATTGATCTGTGTGTCTTTCAACACGTAAGCTGCTTTAGGATGTACAACTTTGCCCCGTAGTTGCCGCAATTCTAACTCTGGTCGTTTGCAAAGTATCTTCAAGTCTGCTCACGCCTTGGCATTGTCCTTTGTTTTGGCTTTCCCGTTCATAATCATGTTGAACACATTATCAAAGACATTCTTCTCAACATGCATGATGTCCAGGTTGTGCCGTATCAAAAGGGCTGACCAGTAAGGCAATTCCCAGAAGATACTTTTCTTCACCCAATTGTAATCATCTCCAAATCCATGCAGATGTCGTGTACTACCCAACAATTGCACTATATCAGGCAAGTTTTGCACCTGTACCGCCATTTGTCGACTAGACATGCGTTCCAAGTCTGCTTCATCCATTTCAACTATGTTCTTAATGAATGAGTCCTTTTGCCTTTGGAAAGGATGGTCAATTGGTAGAAACCATCGATGGCAATTGAACCAGCATGATTTCTTAGCATATTTTAGGACAAATGATTTGGTATCAGCCATATAGTAAGGACATGCCAACCTCCCGCGTGTGCTCCAGCCAGATAGCATTACATATGCAGGGAAGTAACTTGTTGTCCGCATCAATACAGCCTTCATAGTGAAATTTTATTTTCTATACGCATCATAGGTAGCAACTCCTTCATTCCATAATCTTTTCAACTCATCAATCAGTGGCCTGAGATATATGTCCTAATTTTTTCCTGGATTTTTTGGACCTGGAACCACCAAAGTTAAGAAAAGGTTCTCTCGCTTCATGCACAAGCCCGACGGAATGTTGTATGGCGACAGGAACACTGGCCAACATGAGTAAGATGCCACTGAACCTCTAAAAGGGTTGAAGCCGTATGTGCATAAACCCAGCCTAACATTCCGTGGCTCGTGAGCAAAATCAATATAAGTACGATTGAAATGAGCCCAAGCTTCACCATCGGCGGGATGACTCATTATATCATCTGCAAGACGTGCTCTTTCCGTGTGCCATATCGTATGCCGATCTGTCTTTGATGACATGTACATCCACTGCAATCTGGGTGTGAGAGGAAAGTATCGCAGTGACTTGTATGACACATCCTTCTGCTTTGAATTATCCCCTCTCTTAGGATTAAATATATCATGATGACAAATATCACATTATCTTTTATCTACATTATCTTCATAATATAGCATACAGTGATTAGGGCTTGCATCTATTTTTTGGTATCCAAGCCCTAACTCATTGACCATCTTCTTTGCACGGTAAAAATTTTCAGGCAGCTTCTCATCTCGAGGTAGCATACTCTTGATAAGGAGGAGCATACGGTCAAAATAACTCTCACTAAGGTGAAATTCGGATTTGAAATTCAACAACTATGAGACAGTAGACAACCGAGTGTGATTTTCACAACCATCCCTTACGGCTCATCAGCATCCCGAAGTAATTGATAAAATCTTTCAGCTGACTTGTTTGGTGGTTCTTCGTTGTACACGTGTTCCCCTTGTACATTAAAGTTAGGGCCAGCAGCATCGATTACCATATCTGGATAGGTACTTGTGCCTACAACGTTGCCGAGCTCACACGACCAGAAGTCCTCACCATGGCACACACCCAGTTCATATAACCTTTCGTGAACCCTTTCCTGTATAAATGAACTTGCACATCCCATCGCGAAAGAAATCTCTTATTTTTACAAAGGAAACAAGGACATCGGATGTTATCACGCTGGTCCGCTACTGTTGGATGCCCCAATACAAACTGAATAAAACTATCAACTCCATCCTTAAACTCCTCTGACACCACTCCCGTCAACTACTCTGCGATTCATCCATGAACAATCAATTCTAGCCATATTTACCAAAGAAATTAAAAAAATCATATCAATATGTTTTATCACTACTTCTAAGAAAATATCTACAACATCTCCCCTAAATATTGACTATTTTCCACATATGGACATCCTGTTTGGTCACATATACATCCATATCCACATCCACTTTCACTTCCATATTCACACACCCACGTTGACATCGACATCATCTTCTGGAAAAAATCATTATCATACTCGCATTCACATACACATTTTCTCGTATATCGGCATTCACACATGCCCACAAATTTAATTCACATCCAAGCATACTAATCACATATGTCATAACAAAAGTCTTGAACGGGTAAAAATGAAAAAAAGGGTCATATCCACATTTACGCACACACATTTATATCCACAACCCTCTTCCCACCCTCCCAATAAAAACAAGGGCTTAGAATTTCATCTCCTTTTGTAAGAGTACACTAGGTGATAAGGAGAAAATGTTCGTCTTGGATAACAGGCATGAAGGTTAAAATTCTCAAAGGAGTAGTTGGTTTTCTTAAATGTAATCTCTATGCAACTCTTGAGCACATATTACTTGGGGGGTAATATGTGCTCAAGAGTTGCATAGAGATTACTTTAAAGAAAACTAACTGCTCCTTTGAGAATTTTAACTTTCATACCTGATATCCAAGATGAACCTTTTCTCCTTATCACCTGGTGTACTCTTACAAAAGGAGATGAACTTCCAAGCCCCTGCTTTTAGTGGATGGATAATCAACAAGGACAAGTTCGTCCTCACCGCCATCTATTTATTCGTCCTATTGATCATGCATTTGCAGAGCCCACTCTTGGTATGGCCTTTCGAGTTGCACAATGTTTATTGGTTTTCCATCCTCAAACATTGCAACAATTGCATCAATCTCTCTTTAACAAGCCTTATCTCCAAAATCCTGCATCGTCATAGTAAAAAGGGTCATGATGTTGCAACTCAGTTGTGGTAATATGTATAACAGAATCTGCCAAAGTATCCACGACAACACGATTGTCAGGTGATGAATCCAAAAGGGAAGGACCCATTTGCTTGCAATTGAGAATGTAAAATCTTTACATCAGGATATTCTACACCAACTGGCTTTAGTTTTGCTGGCAACTGAGCCCCTCCCCCTCCTTGTGCCTATGTCTGTGAGAGTGAGACAGGGGAATACCTGCGGTGGGGGGGTGTCCGCCGGAAAGAATTTGACTATCGCCGCTGTCAGAGCTCACCACCGCTACTGCGCTGCCGCTGACGGTGCTGCCTCCGCTCGCCCCTCACCGGCATCCTTGGGTAGCTCCACCGCGCCCGCTCGCCCTGGCCACTCCTCCGCCCGCTGGTGAGAGATTGAGAGGGGGGTGCGAACGTGAGAGAGGAAAGGGAGATCGAGAGGAGGAGGAAGGGGGAAGGACTAAGGAGGAGAGGAGAGGGGATGCTTTTTCTAATTCTTGTCTCTTTTTATTTGCCGCCATATTTTAATTTGGTGCCATATTTTCATTCATTCATTCGTGATGTTTTTTCATTCATTCATTTCTTCTAATAGGATAAAATCTCTCGCAATATAAAATATCATTACATCTAAAAAATATTATTTATTATTTAGAGATCCGAAGATCTGTAATTTTAAAACTTTCAACTTTTTTTATGAAACGAAACACGGGACCCATGCACAAAAACCCTCCGGAACCCATAAATGTTAGAGCTAGTGGGAGAGAGCAGCAGCACCGACGATGGGGAGCTAGGGCTCCTCGCAGGGGCATGTTGGAAGCACTCAAGATAATAATAAAATATCATTATATCTTTTATCGATTTTACTCACGATAGGGTGTGCCAGTCACGTGTGTGATAATGTGTTCAGGTTCAAGACTGGGATGGTCTGGACTAACCCCAGGTGTGCTCCTTCTAATCACTAAGCAGATGATGGTGGGCATCGGGTCGGGATTGGAGACCCGCTGTGCCATAAAGGTCGATCACGGCGATAAGAGGGGAAAATATTTGATTAATCGCCAAGCAATGGGGATGCATGGCCGATAAGTCGATTCCTATAAAAAGAAGAGAGAGCATGTTGAAAAGCCTTGAGAGCCCCACGCCGGGGTGCGAAAAGGTATTCAGAGCCGTATCGGTCACATGTTGACCATTTCCTTATTGTTCCGTGCCCCCTCAAACTCATGTGTTGTGATTTTACCGACACGTCTATAATAATTTTTCGGGAGCTAAGGCTCCTCACGGGGAATGCCACATGGAAGCACTCAGGATAATAATAAAATATCATTGTATCTTTTACCGATTTCACTCACGATAGGGCGTGCCAGTCACGTGTGTGATAATGTGTTCAGCTTCCAAGACTGGGATGGTCTGGACTAACCCAAGGTGCGCTGTAATGACCCGAGATCCGAGTATCGAAAAGGAACCGGTGCGACTCGAAGCTTGGCCCGCCACCCACGAGCCCGAAGACTCGGAAGGGTTAAAGTATGGTGTGAGGGCACAAGAGAAGCTAAAATAACTGCAGAGCTAGCACAATAATAAAAAAATAATGTAAAATTTAAGATAAATAACCACTAAAAAGCTACAAGGTCCAAAGTATCTCATGTCCAATATAAGTACAGTCAACGGAAAGAAAACTACAAGTACACAGCATACCCCGGCTCTGGCAACTGGCGACCAACCCTGGCTACTGGAACCACGCTGAAAGTCCGCCACGCCTCTCGATGACCTCGCCTTACCTGAAAACACAGGGGTGAGCCTCTCATTTCATAGGCTCAGTAGGGATCTCGTGGACCCCCACCTCGCACAAGAGAAACAAGATAGCAAAGTGCGAACAAGCACGAAAGGTAACGCTACCTAGTGGGAGTACGACAATGACAGCAAGCAATAATAAATAAACGGAAAAGCTCTCTACAACTAACCGTACTGAACAAACTGACCTCGAACCAACGGGAAAACACGTCTGTACCTGCCAGGAGATAGGAGGACCACCCACTAAAAGTAAAGCCAGATATGTCCCCTGACGTCTTACACCGCGTCTCAGTGTCTCCCTACGACGTCCCAAGCGGAGACTGAGACACACAACAAGTACCACGAACAAGGACTAGCTGGGGTCACGCTCGTCAATGCGGGTCCGACTTCCCCAAACCACACGTGAACCCACTGACCATGCGCTCTAGGTCAGGCCCTCTAGCAAATTCTTCCTCCCAGCCCGGACGCAGGTAGCAAAGATGAGGGGCCCTACGGTAACCAGCCTAAAAATGGTCTCTCCGGGTCACTCTCTCCACCACTCCCAAGTGGGTCCGCACACGAGTGCACAGGAACGCTACGTCTACTGTACAGGTCACTGGAGGTGAGACTCGACTCACGGGAACCTCCAATCGAAAGGAAACGGAGTGGCGGTCCACCCAAGACGGTACTCAGCCTAGCGATCCTCCGTAAACCACAAAACAAGCCTAGCGGTCTCCCTGAGACCCCGCGGCTCAGCCAAGCGGTCAAGCCATGACTGCAAGGGGGTGAGCCACAGAGGGGAAAACGGTCTATCGACAGGTCGCTACCCAAACCAAATGGTCCACATCAAACCGCAAGGCACAAAGAAACGGTCATGCCCTGACCGCAACCCTGCACGTGAGTCCCAATGGTCAAAAACATGCACCCCAAGGTTGCTCTGACCAAATGGGGCAAATGGTCCTGGGCTGGCCGCTACCCAATGGGTAGCGGTCAGTCATGTGACCGCTTACTAGGCCTAGCGGTCCCCTGAGGGCCGCTAAGCCCAACTGACAAACCAAAATGCCTAGCGGTCCCCTGCGTATCGCCAAAGGGGCCCTAGCGGTCACTAGAAGGACCGTAATCCCAACCCGAGCACGAGAATGGCTGGAACAGCCAAAAAATCCATTGTATGCCCCGATCATCCCCCGATAATGGGGAAACAAATGGGAATCTATCCCCAACCCTCCTAGCATGATTCTACACCCATAGATCAGTCAAAAACGCTGGGAGTCGAGAGATCCGTAGCTCAAACCCCAAACATGCGATTTCCCTTCCCAGCATGAAACAAGCCCCTCTCGACCTCCCCACGGCCTAGAAATCACGGGGAAAGCGGGAAAGGAGGTAAGAATCCGTCCCCCTACCTGAAGGAAGCTCGAAAGCCACCGGATCGTCGCCGATCTCGAAATCTTGGCTGAACAGAAACTCCACACCCCACGCTGCGAGGGTGCCACCTCCATGCTCACCTCACCGCCGCCGTCGTCACCGCGCCGCCACCTTGGTCTGCAAATCGCCACCGGAGGAGGAAAGGGTGCCGCGAGCTTGGACGGGGGAGAGGGCTAGCAACGGTCGACCGACTCACAGGGGAGAAAAGAAGAAGAAAGAAGAAGAAAAGAAAAAGTGAAACGAAAAGGGTTATATATAGAAAATTTAGAAAATATGAAAAATATGAAAAATTGGAAAAAAACTTATTTTCTCGATCCTCAGAACACGCTCGGCGCATTGGTACCATCCCGGAGTAGGAGAACGCAACGGTTCACCCTGTACGGGGTTCCGAAGACTCGTTAGGGAAAAACACGAGTAAACCACAAAACACGTTCTGGGACCCCGAAAGTAATCCAAAACCCACATATCTTGATCCAAAAAATGTCCGAAAAACTTGGGACATTGCATGCGCTCCTTCTGATCACTAAGCAGATGATGGTGGGCATAGGGTTGGGACTGTAGACCCCCCCCCGTGCCATAAAGGTCAATCACGACGATAAGAGGGGAAAACGTTTGATTAATCGCCTCGCCATGGGGCTGCATGGTCGATAAGTCGATTCCTATAAAAATAAGAGAGAGCATGTTGAAAAGCCTTGAAAGCCCTACGTCGGGGTGCGAAAAGGTATTCAGAGCCGTATCGGTCACATGTTGACCATTTCCTTATTGTTCCGTGCCCCCTCAAACTCATTGTTGTGATTTTACCGACACGTTTATAATGATTTTTCGAGAGCTAAGGCTCCTCGCAGGGAATGACACGTGGAAAAGCACTCAGGATATTAATAAAATATTATTATAACTTTTACCGATTTTACTCACGATAGGGCGTACCAGTCACGTGTGTGACAATGTGTTCAGGTTCCAAGACAGGGATGGTCTGGACTAACCCAAGGTGCGCTCCTTCTGATCACGAAGCAGACGATGGTGGGCATCGGGTCGAGACCAAAGACCTACCATGCCATAAAGGTCGATCACAATGATAAGAGGGGAAAATGTTTGATTAATTGCCAAGCAATGGGGCTGCATGGCTGATAAGCCGATTCCTACAAAAAGTGTTGGAACGGATGGACACTAAGATCTAGAGGGGGGGTGAATCGATCAACCCCAAAATATAAGAACAATAGCAGTTTAAAATATAAAGCGGAATTAAGAAGAGCTACTGCAACAATATCAACAACAGCACACACCAGAATAGCAGAATATCAAACTAGTGAATAATCCTGTAATTTAGATGACAGACATTTAGTCAAACACTTAGAGTGCATGCTTAATGCTCAGACCAATGATATAAATCTATATGCAAATACCTCAGAGCATGGTCATGATGTACAGACATATGAATGTTGATGCTCATACCTTAAACATATTCGGACTTAAATGTGTACAAACTTTACCTAGTGCACAGACCTTTATTATACATGTACTTAGACTTCGAAGAATGCACATACACTGACCTTGTAGCATCATATGAGAATATGCACAGACTTGTCCTTGCAAATGTGCACGGACTTTGATTATGCTAAATAAAATGAGCACATACCTCGATATGTGTCGGTGCCGGAAGTGGTGCGTTCGCGTACGGTGTGATGCGTGTGTCCTCCCGAACTTGTGCTCCTGCTACCACAGTGCACATGTTAGAAATGAAGAAATGATGTGATCGCCTGAGACTTATACCTGAGCCTCACAGGGGTAGAGTGATAGTGAACGCCTTAGGAACGGGAGAATGTGGGTTCCTGTCCTCGCTCTCGGCCGGCCAAGAGCAAGGAGCCCTGCGAGTCGATGACGAAGTCCCTGCAAATTAACCAGCAAACCAGGAAACCATTAGATTGTGGAAGTGCAGAATATGCTCAGAGAAGTAAAGAAAGCATGCAAATGGGGTCTATCGTAACGGGAAAGGGGGCGGAAAGGGGGATGGCCGAGACTTTCGACCATCTGCCTTCCCTATGTTTTGGGTTGAAAAACCTCTTTAAAATAGGGAACTAGGAAGATCTAGCATGTATGAATGCAGTGAAATGAAATGAAGTATAGCAAAATGGAGAACAAGACGGGGTTTGCCTGTCAACCAAATAGAGGGCGGCCTCATGTGTGGCCGTTCAAAAGAGCTGGGCGGCCATGTCGATGCCCGCCCCCTGTAACTGAACTCTCCCGCTGCGGAGCTCTTCAACGGCGGGTTCTGCTTCTAGGGGAAGTTCGGGGAAGGCGCACTCATCCTCTCAGCTCTCTCTGAACTCTCCGAACTGACAGAACCTCCTTCTCTCAAAATGTCCAACCCCTCGAAAAATGTCCCACCTCCTTCAGAAAATGTCCCCCCCCACTCCGTGAGATAGATCGGAATGGGGTTTTGTATGTGGGGGAAATTCCCTCCAAAAAACATTCAAAAAATAGAGTGCGTGTGAGGCTAGGTGGGTCTTGAATCCCTCGAGGTGGGAGCAGTTTTGAAGGTCATGCCCGGAGTGGGAAAAAACGTGGGTTTGACTACAATTATTAGGAGGCAGCCAAGGTTCTGGCTGTCCAAAGGAGTTGGGCCGCCAAAACGATGGCCTTCTTGAGGGTGAGGGCGGCCAGGAGGTTGGCCTTCCAGGAAGAGTTGGGCGGCCAACTGGGTGGCCGCTTAGGATGGTGGGCGGCCAGGGTTCTGGCCGCCCTGGGTTGTGGGCGGCCAAGTCTTTGGCCTTCCAGGGGGATCAATGGAAAACACAAGGAATTATATATAGCACCTCAAAAATTTCGCGAAGGGACGGGATGGAGCCTACCTAAACAAGGATGAGACTCCACACTACCAATCAACCAAGAGAAAGTATCACTTCTATGATGGCTAGGTAATGGTCCACGGGATGTCCTTATTAGGCATCTACAAATGCCCCTCCGGAACTCCCATTTTGCAAGGGAGCCCGGTGGACTGATAAATAGGTGTTTTGGTAAAGAAACAAGCCTAATAAGGACATCCCGCTCAAGGAGATTCTCGAGCGGAGATTGAGCTTCACATAAGAACAGACAAGCATAATGGGACAAGAGAGGTCATTCAATATGGGAGAAAGGAAGGAAAAGTAATCTAAGAGGGCTTGTATCTGCGGTCGCATGGGACACCCTAGCATGGTGCCGCGAGACTTGAGGGGACGATCATAATCCAGCTCAAGGAGATACAAGACACCTAAAACATGAGTAAGTTGCAAAATCAGGATAAGGGGAAAACGACCTTCAAATCTCAGAATACTCATGACGATCGCATGCAAAACACACTCTCGACTTGTCGAATCGGAGTGGAAAAAGGTAGACAACAAAAAAGTGATGGAATTGAAAACTTGGATGATTGACAAAAGAGGGATAGAGTCCAGGGCACATTGATTGGCAAACCCTTCTCTCGACCCTTGTTTCCTTCTTGCTGCATGAATGCATGCCATGCTTGTTGAATGCATTTTTGTTTGCTTTGTTTGGTTGACAGTGGGACTAAAAGTGACCTATATGATGCATGTTGGGTAAGGGAAAAACCTATCTAATGGATATCTAGAGGTATTATTGTCTGGCTTCGGGAAAGACGTCGATCGAGAGTCTGACGAGTCCGTCATCTAGAGGTCAATCATGAAACCAAACGGCCGTCGAATAACTTAGGGGACATAAACCCCTCATTATTTTTGTTAGAGACGAACTCAGAGTTTATGTGCCCGAAGTTATTAGCCTCCGAGTTCTATATAATATAGTATATATAATAGTAGGAGAAGGCAATGAAGACCGAATCCTGATGCTATATGACCTGCAGCTGCATAAACACACATTAGTGAAGTTCACAAATAAATAAGCATTTAAAGAGGAAGCATTCACTAAGGGGAATGGGAATAGGGAGAGCAAACATCATCCTTCGGCTTCACAGTGGGCCTAATGGACATAATTGAAATCCGCGGGGATGGTCACCAGGGCGTAAGCACGTCCCCGGAGGTGATCACTCCTGATGATGGGGTAGCCTATGCAAACTTCGCCTAGCACATCAATTATCTCTAGCGAGGTGTTTGGTTGGGAGAAGACAAACAAAAGGATGGTTCAAGCTCCATAGTCGGAGTCCGTCCTGGGCCCATTGACATAGGTAGGACGTTTGTCCAATCAGGGGGATATGGAGTGGAAAGTGTAAGGAAAAGGGTATTGGTAATGCAACCAGACATCTGCTGAGAATCAAGCGATACGAAGGCTTCATTTACTTAGGACTCAAGCTGAAGCGCCGAGCTGGCGGAGTTCAATTGCCCTTAAGATTTGTGGAAGCAAAGGAGCGAGGAGTGTTCTACCTCCCGGCAAGGTAGGAAAGGGTTTGGCTAGCTTGGATGGGTAGATGGGAGAGCAAATTGCCCCTAGTTTGGGTGTTGGTGGCAGTGCAAGCATAAATCCCTTGGTGGGATGGAATGAAGTGAGGGGAGTGGCCTTGGGGTTCGCAGTTGTGGGGTAGTGATAAAGGAAAAAGAGATGGTGTGGTGGTGTATGGGATGAAAGAATTGGGGAGATGCCTCTCCATTTTTTTGGGTTTCTTAAATATTTAGTTTTTTTATGGATTTTCACATATTTCAATTTTTTGTTGGATTTTAATATTTTTATTTTTCTAGGACATTTTTGACATATTCAGATTTTTTGGACCAACATCTGGCAGCTGCCCATGAGACGTCGCAACAATGAAGGAAGGATAGGCTTATTCTACAACCTCCCAGGTATCCTGAGCGCACATCTAGGCTAATTTGGGCCTATAGACTCCTCGAATGATGGTCTTACCGGGTAAGACTTATCCTGATGACAATACCGTCATGTCAAGCTTAGGCTCCCAGTTGCTTCAGACCGCGAAGATACACCCAAAAAGTGTTTGAGGTAAATGGTTTGCCTGACCCGGGTCTATTTCCTCACAACCATAGACGATATATGATGGAACACCTTGGAACCCTAATGGTCAACCGCGCGACGCTGACCCGGAATCAGACGCCGTCGCACCGACAGGTGACGCACATGCATTGACCTAAGCCCAAGGTTGATGAAAGAAAACACTAAAGGGGGATGAGAACATTGACATAGTGTGTTTTTGAAAAGATGGCTATATGCCGTTAACAGATTTATATCCTTCGGAGTTTCCATCAGATTTTGAGTCCTCAAAAGAAAAAAGAATGTAGGGGATAAACTTCACAAGAGGATCGGCAAAGCCATTAAAATGATGAGCTATGAGCGTGCTTAATTCACTCCACCCTTTCGGTGATTTCGGACCACCTTCGAAACTTTGTGCTTATTGTGTTGCCCCTTGGATTTGGACTTGACTTGTAGGGCTTTTTATTTTGACCAGGTACGGTCACGACCAGGCTTTTTTCATTTGTTCCCTTTTTGGGATTTTTCTTTCTTTTCATTCTTCTGCTCGGGATTTTGAGAATTTTGGTCCCCTTTTGACTTTTGAATTTTTTTGCCGACAGGGACACTGCCCTCTTCACGTGCTCTGGTGTCATTTTTCAAGGAATGTGAGTCCTACTCTCACTTGAGGATATTGCATTTCAGCTGCTGAGCTCAAGGCCTTAAGAGCGCCGACTGTCTCGATCGGTCGAATAGAGAGGAAAATGAGGATTTTGGGCTCTTCAAGAAATCTTCGGGATAGTCACCCGTTTTAGGCCGTTGCCGTATTTTGAAAGCAGGTGAGTGTGTGCATACAGCCTGTCCCTTGGAGCATTAGCTTAGCCAGACGGAATTCTCCTCGGTTCTGGTAGATCAAATTCTTAAACCACCAAGGTTTTAATGCAACCTGAACTTAACATACATGATGGAATGGAGAGTGAAATGCATGACAGTCGCCATACTATTGGTTTTCTTTGATTTTTTGATTTTTTATGAGTTTGGGTTTGGATTTTCGATTTTGTTTTGGATTTTAGATTATAAAGTATATACACGGGTTCCTACAGAGCGGATGATATCGTTTGGGCATTCTGGGGACTGCTGGATGGAGGAAGAGGAGCAGTCCACCTCCTTGGTAGGCCGTAAATAAGGTTCAAGTGAATGGGTAGTAAGCACGTGGCCATGGACACGACCCCTATACCTACTAGGATCAGTTGGATTTTTGACTTTAATATGTTTGGCCAAAGGAGGCAGGTTACATTGTTCCTCATCTTGTAGCAGATTTATTAACCCCATTAAACTAAACATTAAGATTTCAGTTAACAGATTATAACTTTCGGCTAGACCTGACCAGAGTTGGTAGGGAATTGGGGTGCCCCTAGCCTTCTTGTGTGGTGTAACCAAAGGTTTGGACTCTTCTAAAGCTGACCTATTATGTACAAGGCAAATGCCCCTGGCAGGGTTGTGGATTGGAAGTGTGTGATTGAAGATGGAGGATGAAGATCCCTGAGCTGGGGAATCATGGTTTGAGAGTTTTGCCCCTAGAGTGGGCTTCTCAATGGCAACTTCATGCTTTTCTTTTTGGAATTGATCAGCTTTGATGATGGAACCACTTTTGAATGACGTGAACAAGAGGAATAGAAAAGAGAGGAGGACTAACAAAGTCGGTTCTCCTTTTGTCACCTAAATTTCTTCTTGGGTTATCGAATTGGACAAGGAATCTTCAGATAATAGCTTTGATAAACCCAAATCCTCTATGTCTACCTCATCATGGGACTTTTCTTTTGGATTCACATACCCATCTTCATAGCATGTTTCTACATTGGCGATTCTATCTTCCACAAGACAAGACACCTTTACAAAATGATCATGCAAATTCCACCTTGTTGATTTGTCTTTGCTATCCTTAGCTGGTTGACACCCTAATCCAAATCTCTCAAATGTTCTATTTTCCTCAATCGGCTCTTTGATTCCTTGTTCGTACTTTCTTAACCCTACGCCAGATGAATAACCTATCTTCGACATTATGTGTCGTCCTACATCCTGAGGTTTCTCCCAAGGTACGGGTGACTCTAAGGATTCGACGAACGAACTAGATTGATGGACATCCAAGGTGGAGATAATGGGCTCCTCGTCCTTTGATGACATGAGCATGGCCGGGTCCAACACCATGGAGATGTTGGCCAAAATTTCTGAAGCAGGAGCAATCTTGGGGTAGTGATGCGGGACGGACAAGGGGACCGACTCTAAGTGATATGGACCTCGGACTCTAAATGCATACACGACCAGTAACATACGATGGGAGAGACATTAGGCCAGACACTAAGACCTATGGGCTATACGTCGCTAACAGAAACGCAAGCTCACTCGTCGTCCCAAGCGAGGGAAACGCGGATCGTGCGCGGTAGAGAAACCGGCAGAGTTAAGGGTAGTCCGACTTACTTCCGCACTAGGATCGAGCCACGTGACGGGTCACTCTCACACTCACAGCGGTGACATGGACTCACGGGCTAGAATCCTACGCTCTCACAGCGGCATATGACCATATACTAGCTAAGCAAAGTAATGCCTAGAAGTTACGATCGTACCTCCACGCACTCGCCGTGGGGAAGACAACCCTGGCCAAAAATTGGACTCCCGGTTAACAAAGTTATAATGTGGTACAACAATTTGGCCCACTCCACGCAGGGAGGTAAAAGGTCACATGTGGGGCCCGGGAGTCATGCGAATTGGGTTGACGGGCAGCATCTTGATGTCGCTCTGGCGATGCCGAATCCGCATTTTGGTGCTGTCCGGACTGCGCGATCTACGGGTCCGTGGGGCCCACTGACTGCTCTGTCCTCCGGGTCTGATGGGGTGGCTCCCGCTGTGTTGGAGACCCCTAGTGGCGTGCCTCCCTGGATGGTGGTCAGGTGGGAGCGCCGGTCGGAGGCCGATCGGCTCCGATCTCCAAGCTTTGGAGTTGCTGCCCACAGACTAGTTGCTTCTGTTTTGCAGCGCACGATCCGGCGAGATCGGCTGTTGCGATCAATCCTGACGTTGGATCGACACACAGAAGGTATAGTTGGAAAGCTCTTTCGAAGTAGTTTGATCTAGGACCAGAGAGACAAATTGGATCTGCACGGATCTGGCCTTAGTCAATTATTGAAGTTGTTGTTGGACAGGGCACGAAATCTCAGGGCAATAGTGAAGTTTCTTGAGAACTGACGTTGACCGCAGAGTAGAACTCTGATTCAGATCTCGAGCTCTTCATGAAAATTGTAGAGGGGAGAGAGAGGAAAACGGAAATAATTCTTATGATCGATTTGGTGGAGAATTAGATATGGAAAGCTATTTTAAACTGGCGGGTGGTCGGATCTGGACAGGAGCAGACAGAATTGAAGGGGATCTGAAAATGAGTTTTAGAAAATAGGTGGAGGCCTGTGGAAATTCCACGAAAATTCTTGAATGGTGGGGAGGGTGGACAGAACCTCTAGTAAATTTGGGGGTTCCAGAAAAATTCAAAAGGAGGTACGGAGATGAGAAACTCAGGGTGGCTATGGATCTAGACTGAAAATAGGCAGATCTGGAAGGAAAAGATGGACGAAAATGGAAAAATGGAAATTGGAAGTTGGAAGCCCAACCAATTTTTCTGGGACGTCGGGGGAACCTCTGGAACTCACCTGAAAGTTTGAGCTCAAGAAGAGTTAATGGCTGAGAGCAGAAATTCGTGGAAGGGCCTGCTGTCACCCGATTGACAGAATACCGACAGAGGTGGTGGTGGTGCAACGGCGGCTCGATGGCGGCGGCGGCGGCAACGATGAACTTCACACCTGATATATGAGGCTTCCCACCTCAGAATACAGCCTTCCCAACTGCAAGAAGAAGAGAGGAGAGAGGGAGAGGGGCGCACCAAGCTTGGAGCTCCAATAAATTTTTGAATTTCATATGCATTAATTCTAATCAAATGAAAATACAAGGTATTTATGTGAAATGACAAAAGACACTAAATGACCCTAGATCTAGGGTTGGGGAGGGTAAAAGAGGGAGTCCACAAACTATTTCTCCCATGTGATTTGGATTCAAATAAAATAAAAATTCAAACCTAATATAATATACTAAATGGGGGGGGGGGGCGCCCCCTTGACTAGAATGGCCTCCTTCTTGGACTTTGTTAACCTCTTGTCCCCCCCTTGGTCCACTCTTCTAGAAGCCCACTATTGGAAGGTTGACTGACCCCACATGGGCCCTAGAGATGAGGTGGATCAATGGGGAAGAGGTAGGGGGCCCGCGGGACCCGGGTGGTCCCAAATTACACATAAATCCCTCTTACAATCCAAATTACAATCCGAATAAAACACACAATACACACAAACAAAGCTCCAATAAACTAAAAATATCGAGACTCAAGGGGGAGTCTCCAAGCTATCTCCGAGCCAGATGGAAGCCGTTGTAGCTCAGGTGGTGCTCCGATTACGGTACCGGTGGCTCACCGACTCGTGCCGCTCGTGTGCTCTGGTGTCCGCACCAATTCTCCCCGTTGGCCAGCATGGTCGAAGGTACAGGTGTTCGACCGGCCAGGAAGTGTGGCATCCCGATCAAATTACCATGGCCTACCAAGAATAATGCTGCCCACCTCCCTGGGGAGGACATCACACCAGATCTCGTCACGGTAGGCACGGAACTACAGTGGGGCCAGACACCGCAGCCTGATCGGAATGGAGGTGGAATCCACCCATGATACTCGATAGGGGCAAGGATGATCCACGGGTGTAAGACCAAGAATGGAGACAGTGCCCGTGGAGATTGCATTGATGCAACTCCCACTATTGATGATCACCTTACAAACTTGCTTGCCCAGCCGACAGAATGTATGAAAGATAGTGATCTGTCGCCAGTCATCACTGGCCTGCGGCTGGGTGAGAATACACCTGACGACCCCCAAGTGGGTATCATCCGGATGCTGGACATCCTGGCCATTACCTTCGGCCTCATAGTACTCGTCAGCTAGCTCCGGATCTACTTCATAGCTGACTAACTCGAGGTCCGTAGGGGTGGTATCCTTGACTTGTGTGTCCCCAATGACAAGAGACTAGCGGGTGGGACACTGGTTGGCAAAATGGCCAAACCCATTGCAGCGATAACACTGCTGTCGGGATCCACTAGGCTCCCCAATCATGGGTCCTTTCCCCTTATCCTCCCGACGGATAGGATGTGAAGGCAACAAAGGACGGGCTGGAGGTGCGGGTGCCGATGGACGGGCTGTGGGTGCCGTAAGATGTTGAGGATGAGGAAGGTCCCTCGGGGGTGGAGGGCGAGGCCTAGGAGCGAAAGGCTCGGGATGAGTGGGCTCTTGAGGTCGAGCAATGGGGGCCCTCGGATACGTGCCAGAAGAGCCACGGGGCTCGACACTACAAAGGGGAAATGAGCCCAACCAATGGGGGACTAGAACTCGACCTCGAATTGCTCCAATCCGAGAGCAACCTGATACGCTTGTTCGAAAGTGGTCGCATTGCGGCGAAAAAGTTTGTATTGATAGTTTGGCCGCAGACTTCTCTGAAAGCGTGATATGGTCATGGTAATCTCTTCTGTAACTCTACACCGCAAATAACACTCATCAAACTCGGCGGTGTACTCTGTCACGGATCGGTTCCCTTGGGAGAGACTTTGCCATTTGTCTATGAGACGTTGGCGGTATGAGGCAGGAAGGTACTTCTCCCTCAATTTCATTTTCATGTCATCCCAAGTTTACGTCGGTCAAGGGTTGACGTCGCTGATTTAGCAGGCTCTCCACATTGGTCCAATAAGTTTGGGCCTGCCCATGCAGCTTCATCTTCGCGTATCGAACTCTCCGGTGGTCCGTCATCTCAAACCACTCGAAATACCGGTCCATGCCGGTCTCCCAATCTAAATAGAACTTCGGTTCCAAGGACCCGCTAAAAGTGGGAGGGTCCGCACGCACGCCCCTAAGAATGCGGTCGTCATCATCGTCATCACGATTCCGTCGTTGATTCCGACGACCGTAACCCCCTTGCTCATTATTAGATCCATAATCATCCACCACATGCACCTGTTGCCTCCCAACATCTACCGCCTGAGCTCTTGGCGCAGTAGGTTGCTGAGCTGGCTCCTGTTGACCATTGGTCGGTGGGGGTTGCGCCGCCGCTGGGGCCCCCTCGAGGACGGCAATCCTCCCTACAAGACCCTGGATGGACTGGTCCGAAGATTCCGCTCGATCCACGAGGGCTTTCATCCTCCCTTCTAGACGCGTCCCTACGCCATCTAGACGCATACTAAAGCCATCCATACGCGTGTCAAGACGATCCATAATGGCTCGGAACATCTCGGCGGTCGAGGACTCATCGGAGCTACGGGCTCGGGAATCCGCCATAGGTGGTGGTGGCGAGTATTGGGTACCTCGACGGGTGGGCATGTAATGACACACGAACTAGGAGACACAAACTGAAGCAAACACCGACTAATGCACCTAGACCTAAACCAATATCCGGTACGTGGTGGAGTTAATCGATCCGAAGATCACTCCCGCAAGTGTGCGGCCTTCCCGATAGGCGTAGCCTAACGTTCGGACAACACCTTTTCATATACCGAATTATCGGGATGAAATGCAATTTTAAAAACACTTTTTTTGTTTTGAAAATAATGATGATCCTAGACTCGACTTAGACTATGCAAGACTCATGCAACGACTACCCTAGACTCGGCTCTCTTTGATACCAAACTGATGCGGGACGGACAAGGGGACCGACTCTAAGTGATATGGACCTCGGACTCTAAATGCATACACGACCAGCAACATATGATGGGAGTGACATTTGGCCCGACACTAAGAGCTCCTATGGGCTATGCGTTGCTAACAGAAATGCAAGCTCACTCGTCGTCCCAAGCGAGGGAAACACGGATCGTGCGCGGTTGAGAAGCCGGCAGAGTTAAGGGTAGTCCGACTCACTTCCGTGCTCGGATCGAGCAACTGGACTGGTCACTCTCACACTCACAGTGGTGACATGGACTCACGGGCTAGAATCCTACGCTCTCACAGTGGCATATGACCATATACTAGCTAAGCAAAGTAAATGCCAAGAAGTTACGATCGTACCTCCACGCTCCCGGCGTGGGGAAGACAACACCGGCCAAAACTGGACACCCGGTTAACAAAGTTTTACTGTAGTACAACAATTTGACCCACTCCATGCAGGGAGGTAAAAAGGTCACATGTGGGGCCCGGGAGTCACGCGAATTGGGTTGACGGGCAGCATCTTGATGTCGCTCTGGCGATGCCGAATCCGCGTTTTGGTACTGTTCGAACGGAGCGATCTACGGGTCCGTGGGGCCCAAGGACCGCTCTATCCTCCAGGTCTGATGGGGTGGGTCCGCTGTGATGGAGACCCCTGGTGGCATGCCTCCCTGGATGGCGTTCGGGCGGTAACGCCGGTCGGAGGCCGATCGGCTCCGATCTCCAAGCTTTGGAGTTAGTGCCCACGGACTGGTTGCTTCTATTTTGTAGCGCATGATCCGGCGAGATCGGCAGCTGCAATCAATCCTGACGTCGAATCGATGCACAGAAGGTATCGTTGGAAAGCTCTTTCGAAGTATTTCGATCGAGGGCTTGAGAGACAAATTGGATCTGCACGGATCTGGCCTTAGTCCATTTTTGAAGTTGCTGTCGGATAGGGCCCGAAATCTCAGGGCAACAGTGAAGTTTCCTGAGAACTACCATTGACCGCGAGGTAGAACTCTGATTCATATCTCGAGCTCTTCATGAAAATTGTAGAGGGGAAAGAGAGGAAAACGGCAATAATTTTTATGATCGATTGGGTGGAGAATTGGACGGGGAAAGCTATTTTAAACTGGAGGGTGGTCGGATCTGGACATGAGCAAACAGAACTGAAGGGGATCGAAAATGAGTTTTAGAAAATAGGTGGAAGCCTGTGGAAATTCCACGAAAATTCTTGGGTGGTGGGGAAGATGGGCAGAACCTCCAGTAAGTTTTGGGGTTCCAGAAAAATTCAAAAGGAGGTCCGGAGATGGGAAACTCAGGGTGGCTGTGGATCTAGACTGAAAGCAGGCATACTGTTGGGTTCGGTGCAGTATTCAGAGGGGGGGGGTGAATGAATATAGCCCTTTAAAAATCTTTCACCCAATTAAAGTATGATGCTCACTAAGTTACTAGTTCGCAAACTAGACAAGCTTAAAAGCTAATGGGCAGATGCGGAACTAAACAAACACACAGTAAGATCACTAGAGTGCTAACAAGATAGATTTAGACAAAGTATAGCTCAACTAGAATTTCGCTCTCTTGACAAATTAAAATACTCTAAGAAGACTAATTAACTCTTCTGCTCAACCAGAAGCCAAACACATGGAGCGCCCCTATGCATTCATCTAGCAGAAGCACAATAGAACAAAACAAACCACAATGCACAAGGGGTTTTTAGGTGGTTCGGTCCAGCAGACCTACATCCACCCCACACTCAAACCGAGTGTGGATTCCGCTGACTCACAGCTTGAACAGCTGGTCATCACAGCTTGCCATACAACCGCTGGGCAACACAGCTTGCCGGTGGAATCCTCCAATGCAAACCGCTGGGCAATATAGCTTAGCCGTCCAGAGGCAGCACCGCTGCAATCCGCTGACTAATAGCTTGAAGAAAGATGTAAAAGATAAAATAAAGGACAGGAAATAGCAGCAATAGAAAGCTGAAACAATGAAGCACAAATATAGCTCTCGAAGGAGCAGCTCTAGCTTGGATTCGATCCAAAAGCCAGACAACCTCAACTTCTCTCTCTTTCTCAACTCGAGCTCTCAATCTCTCTCTTGCTCTTCTTCTCTTCTTCTTTCGCTAATCTCTCACTCTCTGCTCTTCTCTTCTCTCTCTTTTCTTTCCTCTCTTGTACTGGATCGACAGCTTCTCTCCTCTATATCGATCCTCTTCTTCTGTGGAAGAAGGCTTGTATATATATAGCAGCAGCAGCAGCAGGCACACTGGGCGCGTGTGGCTTCCACAATTCCTGCCCTAAAAATTCGGACCACGTGGCAGCATCCTGGTATCTCGTCCATCCTTGGATCACTAGCCAGGCACCTCGGATCACGTGCCCTTCATTAGCCTCTTCAGTCCCTGTCAGACAGATGAAACGAAGTCATCAGTTCTAAGTATATGCATTACATTGTATAGACTTTGCTGTGAAGGCGAAAGCAATGTAAAGTGTGCACAACGCAGTGTATAGACTTAATGAATATAAAGGCTTCATAAGAAGGAATGCATAGACTTAGTGAATGTATAGGCTTCATAAAAGGAATCCAGTGTACAGACTTGCCCAAAGTATAGACTTCATATGAGGAGGCAACGGCTGTACATACTTCCTAGCAGCCGCTGTACAGACTCAAAGTGAAGCCCGATGCCAATGTATAGACTTTACTGAAGACACTGGACTCGAGTGCAGACTTTACAACTAATGAATGCAATGCAGTGCAGACAATGGTTGTATAGACTTTAAATCCCAAAGGCAATGTATAGACATTGGACTATACATACTTTGTGATGCTTGTATGCAATGTAGAGACTTCATGTTATGAAGCAAAGGATACACTTAGCTGAAGACTGCCAGTCGACGTATAGACTTGGCATCAAAGCCAGTGTATAGACTTTATGCGTGAAGCAGCACAAGGAATAAGTGTATACATTGAGAACCAATGTATAGACGTTATGAATCAGATCTGAAGCAGTGTATGGAGTTGCTATAGTGTAAAGCAATGTTCAGACTTCAGATGAGAAGGGACTCGCTGTACATACTTGTTGAGGCTCAAGTAGTGTACAAACTTTGAAGCGCAAAGGTAATGTACAGACTTTGCCTTAAAACGAATGTATAGACTTAGAATCAAAGAGGCGTTGTGTAGACTTTGAACCATTGTACAGACTTGGAAGCTTGAGCCAATGAACAGACTTGAAACGCTTAAGGCGATGTACAGACTTGTTGAGGCTCAAGCAGTGTACAGACTTCGAAGTTCCACTATGGATGTACAGACTTGAAGATCCACTGTGGATGTATAGACTTGAATGAGTGAAGTCGATGTACAGACTTCGAAGTTCCACTGTGGATGTACAGACTTGAAGATCCACTGTGGATGTATAGACTTGAATGAGTGAAGCCTCTGTACAGACTTTGAAGAGTTGAACCCAATTTATAGACTTCACGCTGTACAGACTTTAGGCTTTGAACGTGTGAGCTGTAAGCAATGGACAGACTCAGCGATGTATAGACTTGGCCAGCAAAACGTAGGGAAAGGTATGAGTGTATAGACTTGGCCAAGAGTAGGAAAAGCCCCCCAATGTACAGACTTGATCATCCAGCAATGTATAGGCTTTCAATGTGAAGACCAATGTATAGACTTTGGATTTCACTGTGGATGTACAGACTTTAGGGACATGAAGCGAGTCAGTGTACAGACTTGATGACGCGAAGCCAATGTATAGACTTAGAGTGTAGCTGAAGCCTTGATCGTAGGAATAGGTTGGAGTGTATAGACTTCAGGCTTCAGAAACGGATGTACAGACTTCACTTATGAAACGTAGGGAAAGACCCCAATGTATAGACTTTGCCTTGAACGAAAGTCAGTGAAGAATGTATAGACTTTCACGATGTGTTGATTTTGGATACGTGAAAGCTACAGTGAAGGAGTGTACACACTTGACCAATTCAAAGGCGAATCGAGTGTACAGACTCTGAGTCCAAACCCAACGGCTGTACAGACTTAGAATGTGAAGACTGATGTACAGACTTCATTAATCAAAGCATGAATGAGATGTTGTGCACACTTAGCCTAGGACAATGTATAGACTCAATCAATTGAAGAGTTTCCAGTGTATGGACTTGAGTTCTTAAGCATGACTGCTGAAGGAGTCGACCCATCAGAGGATGTGTCGACCCATGACATATGAGAAATGTAAACAACAGTGAATGGAATGTGAATGGAATGCAAAGAACACGCAGAGGCAGTATAGACTTTGAATCCAATGCACACGGCTGACAGACTTGAAGTGAACTGAATGAACATGATGTACAGACTTCAAGGCTTGAATTCAAATGATGCACACTTCCAATGTAGAGACTAGCACTTACTGCTATTCAGACTATGCAGATACATGCAGAGACATTCAGACTATGCAGATACATGCAGAGACATGATATCTGACAAAATACAATTCAGATATATAAAGAACAAATGACATCAATGCTAAATATCATCATTCATGTTGCCATCATATGCAGAATGCTCAAGGATGAGATTGCACAGAAATGCACTTTGTTTATTGCAATCATCAAAACACAATAGCATTGCTATCATCAAAATACAATATCAAATGCACTCAAATGCACTCACTATCTTGCTATCATCAAAACCAAATAGCATTGCTATCATCAAAATACAATATCAAATGCACTCAAATGGACTCACTGTCTTGCTATCATCAAAACCAAATAGCATTGCTATCATCAAAGCGACATAGCACATGCTTGTGCCTAAGGGGCACAATATTCTCCCCCTTTTTGATGATGGCAATAAACAGTGACAGTTAGTCACACACAAAATTTTCTCCCCCTTTGACATAATCGAAAGGGGAAGAACAATGAAAAAAAAACATGTGTGCAACATGGCAGTATGCATGCAAGTGACTTCTCGAGCAATAAACTCCCCCTGAAGGTATGACTCCCCCTGAATTATTTCTCCCCCTAAATAAATGCTCCCCCTTTGAGAAGGAATATGAACAGATAAACAAAGATAGAGAACGTAGGAGGGTCACTTGACAACAGCTGAATCATAGGTTCAGAAAGGAAGCATGATTATAAACAACTGTTAAAGTATAAGAATCAGCAACATATAATTTTGACAAAAATTCAGGTTTAACAATGATAAATCTAGAGTAAAACATCTGACCCCTGAAAAAGAGTTTATAGATTCCATTTATAGCAATGAATCTAGGGCACATGATATTAATAGATAAGTCAGAAATAATACCCTTTTGTGATTAAACATGGAAGATCAAGAATGGCAGTTTGAATATGTATTGAAAATAATTTTCACTCATTGACTTTTGATTTTTCGAAGGGTTACAACAGTTTGATTTTCACTTTTGAATTTTTCAGAACCTGAACTAAGTAAATAGATCAGTGGCATTTATGCTGTTGACATTAGGTGTACACCTTGATTAGAGGCAGGTACCCCCAGTTACTAGGCATAAACTACTAGACCTATTTCAGATCATAACCCACAAAGGATAGTCTTCACTTTTGACATTAAGGGTACACCTTGATTAGAGGCCAGTACCCTCAGTTACTTGGCGAGGACTCCCCCTATAGATTTGACCCTATGAACAGAGATATTCTGAATCACCTCATGACATGTGAATTCTCCTGCTTCTTTGGAGGAGTTCACAGTTTCTCAGTGCAATCAGCCATTGCTCTGTCACTGTGTTCAGTTCTTAACATTAATGATCTTATTTACTGCTGCCCTTAATTCTTTTAGAGTGATTGTTTTAAAAAATCAGTACACACTCTTATTAGCCTGTTCTAGACATATCCAGTTCAACACATTTAGGCATTACACAAACTTTTTCTATTTTAGCCATGAGACAAAGATTAAGAGCTATAAAAGTTTTCTTTTATCTCAAATTCTAAAGTGCAGACACTTAACTCTCCAATTTATAAAGGTTAAACCTTTAGTTCCTTTCAATTTGTAAGTGTGATTCTTATAAGTGAACAATTGCAATAATCACCATTCAATGTACTAAACCAGATGCAAAGCTGTTGTTTAGTGAAAATGATGGGGAAAAGATAGCAATTGGCAATATAGTTCAATGAGCAACTGAGGTTAAAGAATATGAATCATTTGAATGAGAACACTGAGAAGTGAATAGGATTCAATGAATTGAATAGAACTCTCAGCTCTCCCTGACATCATGATGCAAGAGATATGCTATGCAACATACTGTCCTACATGCAGACTATGCACCAAGGATACATGAGACAAGTATGCAATCAATTCAGGTTTATGCATCCGAGTTATAAGCATTTTCATCTTTTTTCAGATTTTTCAACATATGATGCAGTGCACTGTTCTACATGAAGACAGGACCCATGGTACTCGGCGGAGAACCTGGTCTCAAAGACCATCTCACACATGGTAGAAACCTCCGGGCAGATTTCCTTGCCTTTTAGTAACATACCATTTGATATACCAGGGTTAAGCAAATGATAATGCAGTGCAAAGCAGCCATATTATGCATTGAAAAACATGCAGTCTACGACAATAGGCAAATGACAGTCATGCAAATCAGTCCTTTATGTATTGATCAATTTCATTGACCGTCATGCAGATGATATATGCAAGTACTAGACACATGCATTGACTGTATGCACTAACTGACCCATTCAAGCTCAGTCCAAGTATGTAATCAAGCATGCAATGCATTGACACAAGACACATGCATTGACTCTATACACTGAAGAACTATTCACAATCAGCAAGTTATGCATTCAACAACAAGCATGCAGTCCATTGACACAAGGTTCATATAAAGCATCGACTGTAAAAATTATTGTGCAGAGCATCTAACAGCCCATTTATTCAGTGCAATAATCAGTGAGAGAAGAGCATCAGATATATGCAAAGTAAAATTCAATAGCTGAGTCTGGAATGTAGACTGATCAGCTAGACATGAAGAGATCATCAACAATCAATCAAGCAAATCAATATGAAACTCACAATTTTTATGCTCACAATTTCAGATAATGGAATTTAAAGCAAAGTTCAGAACTGACCTGAATTGTAGTATCCTGGGGTTTTCTTGTTGAGTGCCTTGGTTAACCCCTTTTATTCATTTCCAAGGCACACCTGCAACAACTGGATTATTTTGATCCTGCAGGAACCTAAGCTGCCTTGGGTCCTGTATGAGCCCTAACAGGTGTTCTAAACAATCTTTTAGCAACATGATCATCACATTCCATCAGTTTACACTCAAACATTGAATGTTCAGTTTTTCCACAATAATAACATGAAGCCACAGAATTTTTATTTTTATTCTTCATGTTAGCAGAAACATGATGCCCATGTGCATACATATGAGTATGAAAATTATGTGTATGAGCATGAGTATTTCTTTTATTGACATGAAAATTTTTCTTTCCATGCTCAGCCAGCCGACAGTTGGCAGCTTTGTGGCCTAGCTTACCACATTCAAAACATGCAAAGTTTTTCCTTTTATCTGTCAAGTTATTTCTAGCAGAATAATAGAAAGCAAGGAATTTGACAGATTTAGAGTTTAATCTATTTCCCTGAGCATGCCAGCAATCTTTGACTGCATGCCCATACTTTCCACATTCAAAGCATTTAAGATGCTTGCTTCTTGATTCATTTTTACCCCAATGATTTCCTGACCAGCACTCATTAGCCTTATGCCCAGGCTTGTTGCAAGTGAAACACATGATATGCTGACCTAAAATAGATCTATATCTATATGGGTTATGAGCATGTGTGAAAGATCTACCACAATAATAGCATGTGTGAAATGATATACTCATTCACATTGTTATCTTCTTTCAGTTTAAAACATGCATTCATTACATGACCACGCCTACCACAATAATAGCATGAAGCATTAGATTTCCTGAAGGCATGGTTTCTTCCAGATAGATTCCTAGAATGCATTGTTTTATTTGCATGCTCATCCTCTTTTAATATTCTGCAATCATCCATGATATGCCCATGCTTACCACAGTAATAGCAAGAAGTATCAGATTTCCCAGGGGCATGTTTCTATCAGATGAATTCACAGATGCATGTGAATGAGTACAAGAAGCACGAGCATTTTGCATGGACCCACCAGATTCAGCAGAGCTAACAAATTTCAGAGTATAACCAGAATTATTCTTTGCCCTTTTTGTTTGACTCTTTCTTTTCAATTTCTGATTATCCTCAACAGGTTTTGTTTGCTTTTCAATTTTCTGAGCTTTAAACTGAAAGACAGATTTTGAAGGTGACTTCTGATTTTCATTTTATTTTGGGGATTGCCTTGAAGTACCAGCTACATCAGTGCTTTGGACAAAAGTGGTATATAGCTGGTTTTTAGTGATTTTCTTAACATCAGAACAACAATGTGTTCCCCCTTCTGAGTTATCATCCTTCCTCTTCCCAACAGTTTTCATTTTTCCTTTAATCTTGGCAGACTCAATAGCTGAATTTTCCAGATTATGAATTTTATCTTCCAAGCTAGCAATGTGAAGTTCATAATTGGCTATCTCCTGTTCACTGCAGTTTACACATTCGCTTAGAACTTGGTTAGCAGTTTTATACTTCTCAATTTCTTGTTCTAGACTGTTCAACATTTCTGATTCTTCATTACAAACAGCTTTTCCCTTTTCAGTAGTGAGAAGTTTTTCAGATAGTCCAGTATTTAACCATTTCAGTTTCTCAACTTCGGCTTTTAATTCAGTGTTTTCTTCCTCAAGATTTTTATCCTGAATTTCATTATTAGCACATCTCTCTCTTCCAGACATGTGCTCCAATTTTTCAATCAGTTCATCTTCTCTTTCTTCTGCTTTAATTTTCTCAGCGAGCAGGTTTTTGTGATCATCTTTAAGTGAGGCAATTTATTTATTTAGCCATTCATTCTCACTAAAGAGATCTTCATTACGTTCTCTTAAAGCTGAGCATATTTTACAGTTTGATTTAGCAGAAGAGGACTGTGAAACCTCCTCATTGATTTCATTCATTCTGACCATAAGAGTTTTATTTTTCTTTTGAAGATCTTCATTCTCCAATTTCAGTTTGTCCATTCCAGTATTAACTTCAGTGAGTTCCTGCATGCCTTTTAGATGCTCCTTTTTCTTATCATTCAACTGATTCTCTATTTCTGACATTTTATCCAACCATGTTTATTTTTAAATTTTTAGAGAATCATTTTGTTTCTTAAGATTCTGAACATCTAGCATGCAAGCATCATAAGACTTTTTCATATTTGGACAGTTTTCACAGGAATCTTTCAGATTTATTCTATCACATTTCTTTTTCAATTTTTTATTTTCAGATTTCAATTTCTTGGAAACTTCTAACAAGTTTTCATACATCTCTATCAATTCATCGAAAGAGTATCCTTCTGATTCAGAGCTTACCTCGGATGAAGTTTCATCATCAGCATTTCTACGATCAGCCATTAAGCACTTGCTGTGATTCCTGATTAGTTTCAGTCTATCCAAAATGTCTTTGGCAGACCTGCAAGAAGAAATGCATTCAATTGGAGATCTGTCAATTGATTCTTTTAATAAAACTACAGCTCTATTATTGACAGAGTCTTTCAGCTTATCCTTCTTGGTCCATTTAGATTTATCCTTCGACAGTTTGTATGGACCATGAGTTATTACCTTCCACAAATCAGGATCGGTTGTGTTTACATACCGATGCAACTTTTCCAGCCATGGGCCAAGTCATCACCTCTGTATATCAGAGGATGAGCCATCAGAACAGATGACAAGCAGATTCAAGGCACGAAGCAATCGACAACAAAGCACCACAACCAGATAAGCAAGGCAAGGAACTAACTCAGTGAAACTTAATACAGAACACAAGAAGCACACTTATAAAATGCACCAAACAGAAATGCACTAAACCAGATGATCAACGTAAAGCACTAAGACAGTAAATCAAAATATGATTCCAAAAGACCCACTTTGAAATGCACCAACAATTAGCAGGATCCTCTGCAGATTGTTAGATCTGTTCAGTCAGAGACCCGCTCTGATACCAAGTGTTGGGTTCGGTGCAGTATTCAGAGGGGGGGTGAATGAATATAGCCCTTTAAAAATCTTTCACCCAATTAAAGTATGATGCTCACTAAGTTACTAGTTCGCAAACTAGACAAGCTTAAAAGTTAATGGGCAGATGTGGAACTAAACAAACACACAGTAAGATCACTAGAGTGCTAACAAGATAGATTTAGACAAAGTATAGCTCAACTAGAATTTCGCTCTCTTGACAAATTAAAATACTCTAAGAAGACTAATTAACTCTTCTGCTCAACCAGAAGCCAAACACATGGAGCGCCCCTATGCATTCATCTAGCGGAAGCACAATAGAACAAAACAAACCACAATGCACAAGGGGTTTTTAGGTGGTTCGGTCCAGCAGACCTACATCCACCCCACACTCAAACCGAGTGTGGATTCCGCTGACTCACAGCTTGAACAGCTGGGCATCACAGCTTGCCATACAACCGCTGGGCAACACAGCTTGCCGGTGGAATACTCCAATGCAAACCGCTGGGCAATACAGCTTAGCCGTCCAGAGGCAGCACCGCTGTAATCCGCTGACTAACAGCTTGAAGAAAGATGTAAAAGATAAAATAAAGGACAGGAAATAGCAGCAATAGAAAGCTGAAACAATGAAGCACAAATATAGCTCTCGAAGGAGCAGCTCTAGCTTGGATTCGATCCAAAAGCCAGACAACCTCAACTTCTCTCTCTTTCTCAACTCGAGCTCTCAATCTCTCTCTTGCTCTTCTTCTCTTCTTCTTTCGCTAATCTCTCACTCTCTGCTCTTCTCTTCTCTCTCTTTTCTTTCCTCTCTTGTGCTGGATCGACAGCTTCTCTCCTCTATATCGATCCTCTTCTTCTGTGGAAGAAGGCTTGTATATATATAGCAGCAGCAGCAGCAGGCACATTGGGCGCGTGTGGCTTCCACAATTCCTGCCCTAAAAATTCGGACCACGTGGCAGCATCCTGGTATCTCGTCCATCCTTGGATCACGAGCCAGGCACCTCGGATCACGTGCCCTTCATTAGCCTCTTCAGTCCCTGTCAGACAGATGAAACGAAGTCATCAGTTCTAAGTATATGCATTGCATTGTATAGACTTTGCTGTGAAGGCGAAAGCAATGTAAAGTGTGCACAACGCAGTGTATAGACTTAATGAATATAAAGGCTTCATAAGAAGGAATGCATAGACTTAGTGAATGTATAGGCTTCATAAAAGGAATCCAGTGTACAGACTTGCCCAAAGTATAGACTTCATATGAGGAGGCAACGGCTGTACATACTTCCTAGCAGCCGCTGTACAGACTCAAAGTGAAGCCCGATGCCAATGTATAGACTTTACTGAAGACACTGGACTCGAGTGCAGACTTTACAACTAATGAATGCAATGCAGTGCAGACAATGGTTGTATAGACTTTAAATCCCAAAGGCAATGTATAGACATTGGACTATACATACTTTGTGATGCTTGTATGCAATGTAGAGACTTCATGTTATGAAGCAAAGGATACACTTAGCTGAAGACTGCCAGTCGACGTATAGACTTGGCATCAAAGCCAGTGTATAGACTTTATGCGTGAAGCAGCACAAGGAATAAGTGTATACATTGAGAACCAATGTATAGACGTTATGAATCAGATCTGAAGCAGTGTATGGAGTTGCTATAGTGTAAAGCAATGTTTAGACTTCAGATGAGAAGGGACTCGCTGTACATACTTGTTGAGGCTCAAGTAGTGTACAAACTTTGAAGCGCAAAGGTAATGTACAGACTTTGCCTTAAAACGAATGTATAGACTTAGAATCAAAGAGGCGTTGTGTAGACTTTGAACCATTGTACAGACTTGGAAGCTTGAGCCAATGAACAGACTTGAAACGCTTAAGGCGATGTACAGACTTGTTGAGGCTCAAGCAGTGTACAGACTTCGAAGTTCCACTGTGGATGTACAGACTTGAAGATCCACTGTGGATGTATAGACTTGAATGAGTGAAGTCGATGTACAGACTTCGAAGTTCCACTGTGGATGTACAGACTTGAAGATCCACTGTGGATGTATAGACTTGAATGAGTGAAGCCACTGTACAGACTTTGAAGAGTTGAACCCAATTTATAGACTTCACGCTGTACAGACTTTAGGCTTTGAACGTGTGAGCTGTAAGCAATGGACAGACTCAGCGATGTATAGACTTGGCCAGCAAAACGTAGGGAAAGGTATGAGTGTATAGACTTGGCCAAGAGTAGGAAAAGCCCCCCAATGTACAGACTTGATCATCCAGCAATGTATAGGCTTTCAATGTGAAGACCAATGTATAGACTTTGGATTTCACTGTGGATGTACAGACTTTAGGGACATGAAGCGAGTCAGTGTACAGACTTGATGACGCGAAGCCAATGTACAGACTTAGAGTGTAGCTGAAGCCTTGATCGTAGGAATAGGTTGGAGTGTATAGACTTCAGGCTTCAGAAACGGATGTACAGACTTCACTTATGAAACGTAGGGAAAGACCCCAATGTATAGACTTTGCCTTGAACGAAAGTCAGTGAAGAATGTATAGACTTTCACGATGTGTAGACTTTGGATACGTGAAAGCTACAGTGAAGGAGTGTACACACTTGACCAATTCAAAGGCGAATCGAGTGTACAGACTCTGAGTCCAAACCCAACGGCTGTACAGACTTAGAATGTGAAGACTGATGTACAGACTTCATTAATCAAAGCATGAATGAGACGCTGTACACACTTAGCCTAGGACAATGTATAGACTCAATCAATTGAAGAGTTTCCAGTGTATGGACTTGAGTTCTTAAGCATGACTGCTGAAGGAGTCGACCCATCAGAGGATGTGTCGACCCATGACATATGAGAAATGTAAACAGTAGTGAATGGAATGTGAATGGAATGCAAAGAACACGCAGAGGCAGTATAGACTTTGAATCCAATGCACACGGCTGACAGACTTGAAGTGAACTGAATGAACATGATGTATAGACTTCAAGGCTTGAATGCAAATGATGCACACTTCCAATGTAGAGACTAGCACTTACTGCTATTCAGACTATGCAGATACATGCAGAGACATTCAGACTATGCAGATACATGCAGAGACATGATATCTGACAAAATGTAATTCAGATATATAAAGAACAAATGCCATCAATGCTAAACATCATCATTCATGTTGCTATCATATGCAGAATGCTCAAGGATGAGAATGCACAGAAATGCACTTTGTTTATTGCAATCATCAAAACACAATAGCATTGCTATCATCAAAATACAATATCAAATGCACTCAAATGCACTCACTGTCTTGCTATCATCAAAACTAAATAGCATTGCTATCATCAAAGCAACATAGCACATGCTTGTGCCTAAGGGGCACAACACATACCTGGAAGGAAAAGATGGAGGAAAATGGAAAAATGGAAATTGGAAGTTGGAAGCCCAACCAATTTTTATTGGACGTGGGGGGAACCTCTGGAACTCACCCTGAAAGTTTGTGCTCAAGAAGAGTTCATGGTTGAGAGCAGAAATTCGTGGAAGGGCCTGCTATCACCCGATTGACAGAATACCGACGGAGGTGGTGGTGGTGCAACGGCGGCTCGATGGCGGCGGCGGCGGTGACAACGATGAACTTCACACCTGATATATGAGGCTTCCCACCTCAGAATACAGCCTTCCCAGCTGCAAGAAGAAGAGAGGAGAGAGGGAGAGGGGCGCACCAAGCTTGAAGCTCCAACAAATTTCTGAATTTCATATGCATTAATTCTAATCAAATGAAAATACAAGGTATTTATGTGAAATGACAAAAGACACTAATTGACCCTAGATCTAGGGTTGGGGAGGGTAAAAGAGGGAGTCCACAAACTATTTCTCCCATGTGATTTGGAATCAAATAAAATAAAATTTCAAACCTAATATAATATACTAAATGGGGGGGGGGGGGCACCCCCCTGACTAGAATGGCCTCGTTCTTGGACTTTGTTAACCTCTTGTCCCCCCCTTGGTCCACTCTTCTAGAAGCCCACTATTGGAAGGTTGACTGACCCCACATGGGCCCTAAAGATGAGGTGGATCAATGGGGAAGAGGTAGGGGGGCCCGCGGGACCCGGGTGGTCCCAAATTACACATAAACCCCTCTTATAATCCAAATTACAATCTGAATAAAACACACAATACACACAAACAAATTTCCAATAAACTATAAATATCGAGACTCAAGGGGGAGTCTCCAAGCTATCTCTGAGCCAGATGGAAGTCGCTGTAGCTCGGGTGGTGCTCCGCGTACGGTACCGGTGGCTCGCCGACTCGTACCGCTCGTGTGCTCTGGTGTCCGCACCAGGTAGGGATATGTGGAGAGCTTGATTGGATGATTGGAGTCACATCTCTATTTATGAGAGTGAGTTCAGCATCTGACTCATCAAAAGGGATGGGTTCATATTGGGGAAGCTGAATCGGAGCTAGATCGATTGGAGTAGAGGTCAAAAAGGGCTCATCAACAACATGGGTTGGTTCAAATTGAGTTGGCAGCATGATTGGGGTAGGAGCTGGTTTGATTAGATCAAGAGATGCTAGTAGCTCTTCCCGCGAGGCGTCTTGGTAGAAAATGGATGAAGTTGAGTGAACCTCCGTCATGAGCGGAGGAGAGACACCTTGATGTTGCTGCTGAATAGATGAGCCCTTAGCAGGATGAGGACTAAGGGTCTTACCCCTTTAGGTGGAGTTAGATTGGAAGGTGGGATGTCCTGGCTTTGTTGGGGTGGTTCACTATTGGGTCGGATCAAGACCAAAGGTCTTGCCCCTTGTCCACGGCCAATCATGTGTCCTGTGTCCGAGCTCACTATGGGTTGATCATTCACCACTTCCTCCTCATTATATTGCCATTGTTGACCTCTTTCCATTAGCCTAGACTCTTGATTGCCCCTAACCGTGGCTAACCTTTCCTGAGTGTAGGATGGAAATGAGGTGATTGATAAAAAGGAAAGTAGTTGGGGATGTTCTCCATCCCACTCATGGGCGCCCCGTGGCATGCAGTGGCAACCATGGGATAGGTAGAATTGGGTAGCTGATGGAAGGCATTGATATGATCATTGGAGCTTGCCCCACCCGCTGTCGGGACATCATCATCATCTAGATAGAATGGAAAGGAGGAATTATTGATTTGGGCTTGGACAACATGAGCTCTTTTGTAGAGTTGAGCGAATGTGTGAAATTCGCTAAGCATCAAGATAGCATGGAGCTGAGGCGTTGTGTTGTTGACTAGAATAGTGAAGGCTTGAGATTCTGGGATTAGAAGCCATAGCTCTCCACCTATTGGCAAATTGAATGAAGTCCTTGTTGGGCTTCATTTTTTCCATGATAAGGTCTGTGAGAGTGGGAGCTACACTAGCCATGTGGCCGAAATGAGCGATGAAACGCTCGAACACAATGTCAAAGTTGATAAGATCAATGGCCGAGAGTGAAGAGAACCATCTAAAGGCCTCCCCTTCTAGGGATTTTTGAAAGAGATGAACTAGGAGGACCCGATCATAAAGCCATTGATGAGAATCCATTAGAAAGCTAGAAAGATGTTCATGTGGATCCGTGGAACCATCATGTTGAACCCCGTGCATAACCATGTATAAAGGATTTTTGATGATGAACTAAAAACCATGTGATTGTGTTCCATGTTAACATCTTGCATATGTAGTTTATGGATCTGAAATGAACAGAGCGAATTCTATTTGATTGAATGGCTAGTGTATGACACGGTCAACCGATTTGATGAACTTAACTAACATGTGCTTTGATATGTTTATAGAAGTTAGTGAGAAAGGAAAGTCTCCGAACAAATTGGGTGAAATTCTTCTAACTCCTCCCTAGTTGATTCGGATAGGATACAAGCTATTGTGATAGCTATCATGTGGTTTGAAGAAACTTAGTCTAGATATTGAGTGATTGATGAAAGTTAGAGACTAATCTTAATGAAAGCAAATGAGAACTAAAGACTGACCTTAAGTGTGTAACTTTGACAGGGACTTTCAATGGAGACCAAATGTCAAGATCAAGTGGCTGTCATTCAACTGAAACATTAAAATAGTAAGTTGCTTTGATTGAATGGTTGAAGGAGGATTCTTGTGTAGTTTGGATGAACAAACCCCAAGGTAATTCCCTATCTATAACTACTTGGCTTATCTGTGATTTTTGGGGTAGAGTTGTTTTTTTCTTCCATACATGTACATGTTTTTAATATCTCATGTCTTTAGGATCACCCCTTTGTGAGTTCTATTGAGTGTGCATTTTGTCAGGAAAAGTGTCGACCCATGGCAAGGGTCTGGTGTTTTTAGCCGGCCCTCTTATGTCTTTGAACTTGGGGATAAAACGTCGACCCACAGGGTCGACCTTTTTACCGCGAGGTTCTTTCTGGGTTCATGTTTCAGAACCCTGGACATAAGTGTCGACCCACAAGGTCGACACTTATTCCGAGTCTTTCTGCCGTGGCTTGTTTCAATGCCACAGGTAGAAAGTGTCGACCCATGGGGTCGACACTTTCTTCGCTGGGTTCTGTTTGGGCCTTTGTTCTGTCTTGCCCGATCACGAGCGTCGACCTTAGGGGTCGACACTTTTCGGCGACCGGAAAATTCACCGGTTCGCACGGCGGCCGGTGCCCTAGCCCATTCCACTCTTTTAGTGCTCGATCGTGATTGGCCCTTGGGGGATAATGTCCTCCACGTGTCCCCTCCATCCCTGGTGATATAAATCAAATGTGATAAGGTTTATTGAAGCGGAGAGAAAGCATCGAATGAAATATTCATTTTTGGGTCTTTTGCAGGGAGTGAAGCCGCAGTTGAATGATGCCTCTTCCCAAGTTGTTCTGAGTTCGATTCAAGCAAAGAGAAGCTAGTAATCCATCCTCCTGTAGTGAGTTTGCTGAAGCACCATGGGGATATCATCTCTCCATCATCCATGGTCTCGATCGTGAGTCAAGAGAAGAGAAAAGGGCATGAACCATCTGCGTCCATTCTTCCGATCTGAAGCAGAGGAGCTTCTTGAAGACATCTCCTTCAACTCTTTCAGCGCCATGAAGTCACCAAAGAACCAAATCCCATCTTTGACGTTCAGGAGTTTGCTCAACTCAATATTCATCCCTGTTTAGAGTTATTCATGCTTGTTTATGTCTAGTGAGCTTACATATTTATATCTGAGTTCATCTTTTAAATAGAGGAATATTGTGTGTGTTCGGATCGGGGTCTCCGAGTGTGTAATCATTGTTGGGGTGCGTTTCCGTCATGGTGTGTGTGTGTGTGGTGCTGAGCACCGTGTTGGGGGTTCGCCCTCGTGTCTGTGCTGCTTTGCAGCGTGTTGAGCATCGAGCTCGTGTGTGTGTGGTTTGCTGCCGTCGAGCAGCGTGTGGTGTATTGGGGCTCGTCCCCGTGTGCTACCTCTGTAGCATTTTAGTGAAGTCTCACCGAGGTGGTGAGGGGTGGACGTAGGGCACCCGTTGTGGTCCCGAACCACCTAAAAAATCCTTTTGCATGTGTGATTGGTTGAGTGTTTGTTCCTTATCTTCTACCTCCATTCACAGGATGGATTATTGATTATCTTGCACATTGATGCTAAATTTGTTAACGTATATTGCCAGTTCAAATTGCCATATCTCCGTGTGTGTTCTTGTCACTTGCATGTTCGGTGAGGTTTGATTGATAAGCCTTCAAGTCTTTTTAATTGGTCTTAATCTTTAGAGAGGGATCTATTCACCCCCCTCTAGATCCGTGCCACTACACTATGGGACACAACACATCATACTTCTGATATTTGGGGGCTTTGAAACCTGGGGGAAAATATGCATTCTGAAGTTTGCAATAGCTAGTGAAGGGGTGAGGTTGAGATTTTGGGAGGCTTTCGGCAACCATTTGCCGGACATACCTTTCCACCTCTTGTCAGGATATGAGATTGGATTGCTTAACAGGCGCATTGCCATTTGGCATAGCATGGGAAATCAGAGAGAATGCAACCCCTTGAGAGTGAAGATGATGGTTAGGTTGATTAGGAACCTGAGAGGCAGTCTTATTAAATGAGTTTGGCATCGGAATCGGAGTTGTAGATCTATTTGGAATGAGTTCAGGAGTGAGATGTGATCTCCTTCGAGAGGCTAGAGCAACCAAATAGTTAGGGGAATATCGAGATAACACTCTAGCAAACTCTTGGTCTTCCTTTGGGGAAATTGATGGGGTTTTGACATTGATGGATTCTTGACTTTCGAAAGATGATTTTTCACTACTTGTGCTTTGATGTACGTCAATTTGTGATTCTTGACACATCCCAATGAAAGTATTGGGTGCATCTTCCTTGGCATCAAGCCGGGTTTGTGTGCCATAAAATTCCAAATCATCCTCATCAACAACATGCATGTTAGAATAACATTGAGCCATTGTAACTCAACCTAATCAATTTTAGAAATTGAAGTGGAATTTTTTTTTAAGGCCAATTATGATTGAGTTAGTGGTATCTAACAGCAAGCATGTATTCAAACAAATGAGTCCCAACAATTTTAATTAGGTTAATCCCGTGATTAGTTCGATTTGAATTTGTTCCCTCTTAGATGACCATGGAATTTTCTAGGGGAATCAAGGCCAAACTCCGGGATAATCCTAATATGAATCTCACTCAAAACCCTTTTAGGAAATCTAATAGGACTTCAACGGTACAACCTGCCCGGCGACCGTGTGGGAATCCACGGTTCGCGGGGACTCATGGAGGTTCCCAATTGAAAAGGACTAGTTACACCTGAGTGGGAATCCCCAGGTGAAGAGTCCAAATCAATGGGAGGGTGTTCCTAATAAGTGTGATGCCGACTTTTCCTAAGACCACCCCGGACTCAAACCTATACAATGTGAGAACAAACAAAACAAAAAATATGCGAAACGCAAGCTAAACTATGCAAATAAGACTGAAACGGAAGCAGAAACATGAACAGGAGACGGCCAAATCGATGGCCGCTCAAAGGGGTTGGGCGGCCAAGTAGTTGGCCTTCTAGGATGTGGAGGGCGGCCAGGTCTTTGGCCGCCCTGGGACGTGGGCGAACATAAACCAGGCCGCCCTCTGTTCTGGCCCTGTAGGTCCACCAAACGTAGAACAATCACATGAGCAACTAAAAAATGAAAAATAAGGATGGGAAAAGGCTATTTGCTGGAAAGTTAATGCTGTAAACTTCAATTCAAAGACTCACAGTGAGCAATCAATGTCCCACTGTGATCGCCAGGAAGTTGTAGGTGCTAGAAGTGGTGCGTCCGCGTACGGTGTGATGCGTGTGTCCTCCTGAACTTGTGCTGCTGCTACCTACCGTGCACAGGTTAGAAATGAAGAAATGATGTGATCGCTAGAGACTTATTGATGCGGGACGGACGTAGGGACCGACTCTAAGTAATGCGGACCTCGAACTCTAAGTGCAGACGTCGCAGCACATACGAACAATGGAGACACTTTGGCCCGACACTAAGAGCTCCTATGGGCTATCGCTAACAGAAATGCAAGCTCACTCATTGTCCCAAGCGAGGGAAAGAGTGGATCCGCGCGGTTGAGAAACCGGCAGAGTCAAGGGTGGTCGGCTCACTTCCGTGCTCGGACCGAGTCACAGGATGGTTCACTCTCTCGCTCACAGCGGTGACATGAAATCACGGGCTAGGTTCCTAATGCACTCACAGTGGCATATGACCATATACTAGCTAAGCAAATGAAATGCCAAGAAGTTAAGACCGTACCTCCACGCTCCCAGTGCGGGGAAGTTAACCCCGGCCAAATCCGTACTCCCGGTTAACAAATTTTTACTGCGGTACAAAGTTTCGACCCACTCCACGCAGGGAGGTAACAAGTCACATGTGGGGCCTGGGAGTATCGGGAAATGGGTTGATGGGCAGCATCTTGATGTCGCTCCGTCGGTGCCGCAACCCGCGTTTTGGTGCTGTCCGGACGGCGCGATCTACGGGTTCATGGGGCCCACGTACTGCTCGATCCTCCGGATCTGACGGGGTGGGTCCCGCTGCGATGGTGACACCTGGTGGCGCGCTCCCCTAGACGACGGTCAGGCTGGAACCCCGGTCGGAGGCCTGGTGGCTCTGATCTTCACTTGTCGGAGTTGCTGTCCACGGATCTAAAACTCTGTTTCAGACCTGCGCGCTCCCGCAAAAAGGCTTGCTGCGACCAGCACCGACGTCGGATCGGTGCGAAATCGGCGCCGTTGGAACGTTGACTCGAAATCCTTCGACCCTCTGTGGTTCCAGGAATGTCGTTAGGGCCATAATTTTTATGGCAGATTTTTGAATAGGGCTGTGGTCAGTCTCAGATCTGGTCAGGTAGACTGAGATCTGATTGAGAACAGGCGTTGACTGCGATGTAGACCTCCGATCTGGGTGTTGAGCTCTTCACAAAAGTTGTATAGAGGAGAGTGAGGAAGATGGGGATATTTTTTGGGAAAATTAAGGTGGAGGTTTGGATGCAGAGAAGTATTTTATAGCACCGGGTGGTCGGATCTGGACAGCAGAGACAGAACTGATTTTTGGATCTGACAGTGATTTTTAAAAATAGATAAAGGACTCCTAAAATTCCAAAACAATTCGTGGATGATGGGGGTGGTGGAAAGAACCTCCAATTAAATTGGGGATTCAAACAAATAAGGGGAAGGGGGTCGAAATGGGGAAAAACAGGGTTAATGTGACACAGGACTGAAGACTGACAGATTTGGAGGGCTGGGGAGCATGAAATTGGAAAAATGAAAAATGAAGGCTAGAATTTCCACCAATTTTTCTGGGACAAGGGTTGGACATCTAGAACTCACCCTGAAAGTTTGGAACACAACAAATCACGAGGTTGAGAGTAGAAATTCTGGGATGAGCCTGCTGTCTCGCGATCGGCAGAAAACCGATGAAGGCGGTGGCGGTGGTTCGACGGCGGCACGATGGCGGCGGCGGCGGCGATGGCGATCTCAAGAACTGATAGAAGAGGTGTCTCACCTCAGAAGATAGCCTTCCCAAATGCGGAAGGGGGAGAGAGGAGAGAGATAGGGGGCGGCCCTTGCTCTTGGAAGAAATTCCATAATAATCTTTGCATTAATTCCACCAAAAGACACTAACTATCCCTAGATCTAGGGTTGGGGAGGGGTAAAAGAGGGAGTCTACATTTTAATCTCCCATGTGTTTTGAAAGAATCAAATAAAATAAAATTTCAATCCTAATAAACTATATTATACATGGGGCGCCCCCTTGACTTCTAGCTTTTCAACTTTGAAAATTTTCACCATTTGTCCCCCCCTTGGTCCAACCCTTCTAGAAGCCCACCTTGGAGGGTTGACTAACCCCACATGGGCCCTAGGGCTGAGGTGGATCAATGGGAGATGGGACGGGACCCAGGTGGTCCCAAATTACAAATAAACCTAAATTACAACCCGAATAAAACCAAATAAACACACATTACACACAAATAAAATCCCAATAAATACGATAAATGCTAAGACTCAAGGGGGAGTCTCCAGACTGTCTCCGAGCCAGATGGAAGCTGATGTAGGTCGAGTGGTGCTCCGCGTACGGTACCGACGGCTCGCCGGTTCGTGCTTCTCGCTCGCTCTGGTGTCCGCACCAATTCTCCCCTGGTGGGAGAAACTCGACCCTGTCGAGTAAGGGTCTGCATCGCTCTGGTAGCGCTCCAGTATGTCCGGATCTATCCTCTGCAACTCTCCACGGTGTAGACACGCCAAAATTGACGTTTTGTTGATCAAATCTCATGTTATTATGTAAACGCCCCAAGTGGACTTCAATATTCTTATAATATAAAGTTTTTCTATTTTTGTGAATTTTTATGCATTTTTCCTGCATTTTTGTTATTCACGACTTTATTAAGGGCGTTAATTTATAAAGTCACGACCTGTAATAAGGCGTTTTCAAAGAAAGGACGACCGTTGTACAGGGCGTCAATTCCTGGTATTATCCGCTAATTTCTGGAATTATCAATTTTCAAAATAAAAGGCATTTTCTGAGTAACGCCCTTCCTCAAGGCGTGTTTTTAAGAAACGCCGTTATCATAGGCGTGTTATACCAGTGTTTAAACAGAGCAAGTTTTATTTCTAAAATTAAATCCAGGAAGAAACGTCCTTTGCTAGGTCGTGTTTCAAGAAACGCCTTTGTTGCAGTCGTCAATTCATCAAGAGACGTCCTCGATTAAGGCGTGTTTCGCTCCAGAGTCCTTCCTTTTTTGATCTTTCCCTCACAGTTCCCTATCATAATTTGGTCTCTTGCTCGATCTTGATCCTTCCTTGAATGCCTCATTACCCGTTCTGATCTTACCTTGCTTGATCACATCCAATCGAAGCTATAAATTGAAGCCTTGACCGTTCGTGCAGAAGGTTAAGCACCTTAAGCATTCAACGGATTGAGCGCTCAGAAGCTTTTTCATCACGAGCAGAAGCTTCCTTCATCCTTGCGGCCTCTCTTCTGCATCCCTTTGGGCTACATCCGGTGCTTCATCCTACATCCATCATCATCATTTGGTTTTTTTTTCCCTTTACTGTCACCAGGGACAGCAGGGTTTTTCATCTCCTTTGTTTCATTTCATTCATATCATCATCCCTCCGTTTTATTTACTCTTCACACCTGTTCATGTTTTTTTTTGTTGTTTTTTTTATCATCATACTCCCCCTCCCTTAAGTCTTGTTAAGGGGTTTAAAAACAATAATAAAAAAGGTGCGCATGTGCCTTTCTTTCCTTCATTATTACACGTCCATTTGGATAGATACTACTGCATTTTGGGCTGATCCCTCTCTTCTTGTTTGTGTTTATTGTCCGTTTTGCAAGGTAATCAACTAAGAAGACCCGCTTCATCGGCCGGCCGATTGAAGTTGGAGGAGGAAATCCACATCCATCCCGCATCCCAATTTCCACCAGGTACACGCGATCTCCTTTTCTTCCTATTGAGGTAATCCCTCTGGCGATCACAACTCCCTTTTAAGCACCTCGTGCTATTTTTATTACATCTTATTCATTTTATTATTTTTATTTTTATTCCTAAGTGTGGATTTTAATCCGAATCTACAAATTGGCGATCACGGTGGGACTTCCACTGTTTTCTTTCTTGATTACCATCTCCATTGGCACCCTCGAGTGCCCTTTCCCCTTGACACCCTCGTGTGTCCTTTCCCCTTAGGCACCCTCGCGTGCCCTTTCCCCTTGGTACCCTCGGTACCCTCTCCCTTGTGCCCCTCGGGCACCCTCCATTGTGCACTCTGCACACTCCCCGGGTCAGTCGATTTCTGATTATTAACGCCTTTCACGAAGGCGTCTTTTGATTTCACGCCCCTCACGGGGACGTGTCTTGTTGAATCACGCCCCCCCCCAGGGCGTGCGTTTATTACACCTGCTGGCTTTCTGGTTGCTTATTTCATCGTCTGATATTTAACGCCCCTCTCAGGGGCGTGTTTCTCTGAGTAACGCCCATTCGCAGGGCGTCTTTTACTATAACTGCTGCCTGCTGCATGATTGTTTTATTGTCTGTGGACTTAACGCCGCTCCCAGAGGCGTTCCATCTATTGTCAACGCCTGTCATCAGGGCGTGTTTAATTATTATCTGAGTTTTGACGCCCTCCAGTGTAGGCGTCCTTTCCTGAGAACGCCTCACCCTAAGGCGTGTTTTTCCTACTGTCTGTGAGCCCCTCACAGAGTTAACGGCAGCCACGCTGCCGTGTTTTAAGTTTGTCACGACCTATCTCAGGGCGTGTCTTTCTTGCTGTTGTGAACACGCCCCTTCCCAGGGCGTGTCTTTACTGTTCATTTTCACAGATTGGCTATTATTCATTGTTTGGCATTTGTGTTGATATTATTATCTTGATTTGCTGGCTTGGTTGAGAGACCTCCTCTCTCTATCCTAGGATCCACACACCTTTCTTGGAATCGGGACGACCCTCCATTGAGCATTCCGTCTCTTTGGACTGGAAATCCCTTTTCCAAGACCTCCATAAGTCCCCGCACCCGTGGATTCCCTCACGGACGCTGGGCTGGTTGTACCCTCGAAGTACCTGGAGTTTAGAGAACCCATGCGTTGTTAAGAGAGGAAGAACTTAGTTGACCCGGAGATTACACTCGGATCAAACTAGGTCTCATTTGGCAAAAGAGTGAACTTTCACAAATAATTCACCCTAATTCAAACATCAAACCTTAAAATCTTGCGTTTCTTGCCAACCTTGTTTGCATAAACATAGTTGGGTGATTTGATTGCTTGGTTTGGATTGATTATTTTGTGATAGTTCCTTCATTAAAAACATTCTCTCTCTTAAGAATGAAACTCCGTTCAGGTAAAACCATCAACATGTCGGGCAACGGGTATTCTTACGATGATGAGAATGAGAACATATTTGGTCAATATGAGGACCCTCTCCAGGATTCGGTTTATTATGAGGGGAACTATCTTCCTCCTCATCCCTATTACTCTCAGGTTCATGTGGTCGACACCACTAATCATGAGGCGGACCCTCCGTCTCAAGTTCCACCTTCTAATACTTCAGGGAACCCTTCCCCATCCATCAACGTCACTGATTTAATCCAAGCTCTTTCCCAGTTGGATGACTCCCAGCGGCAAGCTGTTCAGGCCGCTTTAAAGGGGAAGTCAGTTCTTTCTTCTTCTTCTAATCCCCCTCCGGCCGTGGGTGGCCATCAGATTATTAATGACCAGGCGGTCTTGCATTCCCCCTCCTCTCGTCCACAAACGCCTACTGCGGCCATGCCGGCCCCACAGGCGAGCTATTCAGCGGTTAGGCATCAATCCTTTCAACCTCCTCAGATTTTGCAAACGCCTACACCGCGTGCTTTCATTCAGAATCAGGCCCCGGCCGAGCCCGATACCAACACTCTGTTGCTTCGAAAGCTAGCCAGCATGGAGGAGCAGCTCAAGAAGGTTACGGCAACTAAGAATGCTCCGGAAATCTCTCTCCCTACGTTGCCGGTGTTCCACTTACCCCCTTCTGAAATGCCGCACTTTCGGCGATATAATGGAACCGGTAACCCGTTCATTCATTTAAAGGATTTCCGTTATGAAACTTCTTTCTGGCAAGACAACAAGGCCTCCCTGGCCTATTTATTCAGGAGATCTCTTGAGGGACCCGCCCTCGAATGGTTTTATTCTCTGGAGCCAGCTGATGCTGGCGATTTTGATATTATTCAAAGAAAGTTCCTGCAAAAGTACAGAGACCGGGTGGGACCCTCCCTCTCTGTTACAGATTTAGTTGCTGAGAAGATGAAGCCCGAGGAGGACTTCATTGTATTTGCTGATAGATGGCGGTCCATGGCCGAAAAATTAAAGACACATTGTCGGAACAGGAGCAAGTGAAGATGGTCATTTCTAATGCAACCCCTCAATTCCGGCACATTTTGGCCATGAATCGGCTGACAACCATGGAGGAGCTCTATGAAAGAGCTCGTTATATACAGACACAAATGAAGGATTCGCCCATCATGGGCATGTTTGAGCCGAAGCCTCGGCTGTTTAAAAAGAATACAACTGTCAACAGTGGGCCCACAACTGAGGGCACTGTCACAAACGAGCAGGTTGGCGTAGTTGGCCACCCCCATCACCATTCAAACCCACGACCTCCAGCCACCTCCACAACAAAACCCTCATTTTACCTCCGCCCCACAGCGCCACTTCACACCCCAACCTTCTTTTGCTCCATCACCAAGCCAAGCGCCTCGCGCCGACCCTCCAGCACCACCACAATACCATCAAGTCCCTCCACCTTCCCACTACGGCCAACAACAGCGGAGACCACCACTTGGCCCCAAGAGGGCCCATTATCCGCCACTCCCAGAGAGTCTCCCTGACATTTTTAATGCTTTAATGGCCGCCAACCTGCTCGTTCTACCAAAAGAAAGAACAGTGTGGCCCGACAATGTTGACACATCCCGCTACTGTGCATTTCACCGCGCTCCTGGTCACAACCTTGACCGTTGTTTCCACTTCAGAGATCATATTTATGATTTGAATGACCAGGGAGGCATTAATTGGGATGAAATGAGGCAAGTCATCGCCACCATGAAAGAGAGAAGGCCGCCTCGGCAACAGCAAAATCAGCAACAGCAGCATCCAGCTCCGCAGCAGGCTCAACCACAACAAGCTCCAGCACCCCAGCAGGATATGGGGATTGTCCGTAATCCACTACCGGACCACGCTCCTAATCAGCACGTGAACCCTGTCACGTCTCTCTACGAGGTGGAGAGAGGGCAGGGATGGCACGAAGAAAACGCCTCTGTCGGGGCATTTCACCATGATACAACCCGAAATCAAACCCCGCGCCTTTTGCGCATTCCCCCTTCTTCTTCTAATCTCCTATCGGGACGTTCCCTTTTACGCCCCGTCAACCCGTCTACCTCCACCAATTCTACAGTCTTGCCGACTCGTTCCCTTCTTAACCACATACCACCCCAACAATCTATCATTCCACCTTCCCCCATCAATCCCACACCCGCGCCATCCAGGCCACTCCTACTTCGCTCACCGCCAGCGCCCGCTACCTCCTCTATCACCCCTACACCGGCAAGAGTTCCTTCACCATCTCCCCAACCACCTTTTGTGCCACGATCTCTCCTTATTCCACCACCTACCAATACTCCTCGTATTCGGATATCCCTCACCTCTCCGGTGAGGGCCCCTTCTTCAAATGCTCCTCCCATGCCTCCCTCGGGGGCACCTTTATTGAACACCACTACCACGTCTCCTACGGAGACACCCCTTTCGTGGAATTCCCCTTTATCCCCAAGTGCGGTTTCTGCTACCGACATTCCTTCTTCTTCTTCCAACCCTCCTCCTAAGATTGCCCCGACAGAGGCGCGTCAGGGCGTAGCACCCCTCCGTAGTGGACGGATATTCCACCGTGTTTTCCCCCAGAGAGAGCTAGAGCCCGTGCAGGGGCCACAAGAGCAAGAGCAGGAACGAGATTCAGTGCCGGGAACTCAGTATGATTTGTTAAAGCACTTGGATCGCACTCCAGCCAGAATCTCCATTCTGGAGTTAATCAAGAGGTCTACCACTCATCAGCTGGCCCTGAAAGAATATCTGCAGAAGGTCATGGTCAATGAGGACCTTCCGGTTGAACAGATAATTACAGTCTTAACCCCTACCAGCAGTCAGCCGGCAATCACATTCCACGAATATGAGTTAGCACCTCTACCAGCAAGAAAATATGCCCTATGTATCACGGTTGATATCAACAAAGTGGCCGTTAAGCAATGTTTGGTAGACACCGGTGCATCTATTAATGTGTTGCCTCCGAGCACTCTAAAGTCATGTGGTATCCCTGAGAGCCAGATTCGGCCATCTACCATTACTGTCACGGCATATGATAATACAAAGAAACCTCCTCTGGGCATGATTACTCTCAAAGTCAGCTTGGGTCCAGCCACTATTACGGCAGATTTTCATATTCTGGATATGGACCCAACCTTTAATGGCATCCTGGGTCGCCCTTACATTCAGCAGCTTGATGCGGTGCCTTCTACAAACCATCAGTGCCTCAAGTTTCCGCACAAGGGGCGTATTATCAAGGTGACCAGTGTGCCGATCTTGCCAGAGGAAGACATTCATGTAGCTTCATCAGTTCCTTCCATATGGCCTGCCAACAAGCCGTTATTATCTGTGCTGGACATTCCCCGTCCGCGGCCGATGCTGTCCGAGACAGTTACCACAGTTGCCATGACACCTCTGCCTTCTAAGGGGAAGAAGAAAAAGAAAAATATGATGAATACCCCAGGCTGGAACATTCTTATAAGAATGGGATATCAAGATGGCAAGGGCCTGGGCGCCAAACTCCAGGGCAGAGTTAGGCCCATTAAGCCTCAAAAGATGATTGCACGAGGCGGCTTAGGCTACAAAGCACCGGGCAAGAATGAAGGGGAGCCGTGGGCTGTTATGACGTCCACCTTCAAGCCAGATCGCCAACCGCTCACCTGGACTTTAAAGGCACATTTTGTCACCGGTGGCATTCAAAACAACGAGCAGACTACTGTCATTACTTCATTATTTGATTGTCAAGATGTGCACGCTAGGCAGTTCGCTCGTCACATTGCACCACTAGCCACTTACAAAGCCTTGGAGTCTTTAAGGCCCGATAAAAGAAGGAAGATGGGTGACCCGGAATGTGACTGGTACAGGTGGTTTGACATGAATGATATCACTTTCTCTTTAAGCCGCTTGTTCATGCCGACAGATCCAGAATGGCCACCATTGATTCAAGAACTGATTGAAATGCCTGCCGCAATCACAGATAAAAGGCAGCTGTTAAGTGACTACACAGATACGGGAGAACCAGATGTCCCCTTTGAAGAAGATTTCTCCGTGGATAGGCTGTGGGCCGGCCTTTTCTCCCTCACTTCTGTGCATCCATCAGTGTTGGCTTCTTTCTATTCCCGTTGGTTTGGTCACGTGCCGCGACCACCACCGATTACCATTAACTTGTCTCCTGATTCAATTCAGATTTCCCTTTCGATTGCTCCTTCGCTCCTCGAGCGATTTTCTGAAATCTCCATCTCGCCCCCGCATGGGCCGTCTTTGATTAAATCTTTCTCCAAAATTGCAATCTCCACTCCCACCGCTATTCTCCCTTCGCATTGCTTTTTACTTGAAAAAGAAAATAAAAACAAAGGAAAAACTAAAAACGAAAAAAAAACGCCAAATCTCCAACATTCCGGTCCTCCATCTCTATTGAAGAGATTTCCTATTTTTCTTCCGAGTGCGTCCCAACCCAGGGGCTGCTCTCTCAAAATTCCTTGATAAATCTTTTCTCCCCCTCTGGTGAGGGGCCCTCCTCTGTATCACCTCCTGTATCCGCTTTTTCATCTCCTTCCCCTAATCAAGCTAGTTGCTCTTCCTCCTCTTCTTCCTCTTCTTCTTTTAAAAGTCAGGGGTTAGTTCCACATAAGAAGGCCAAGGGTAGGCAGATTCCTCGAAGATTTTTGTTAGAATTGGCTGCCAGATGCCATGCTTGTTTAGCAATCCCTGAGTTTGTGGAGGATCCAATTATCCTGCCGGAGCTAGAATATGAGGATTCCATTGCTTCCTATGAGGGTTTGGGCGTTTATGAAATAATGAATGATGAAGACCCTATTGAAGAGGGGGATGAAAGTTATGAAGAATATGAGGACGAGGCTGATGCTTTTGCTAGTGGCATAAGACGATTCGACGAACCATCAGCCTCAGTAGAAGAGCCAACCAAAGAAATCAATCTGGGTACCGAGGAAGACCCTAGGATTGTCCTCATCAGTAAAAATTTGCCGCCCTCCGAGGAGGAGGCGCTTATTTTGGTTCTTCAAGAATACAAGGACACGTTCGCTTGGAGCTACGAAGATATGCCTGGATTAGACCCTGCGCTCGTTGAACATCGCCTTACACTTAAGCCAGGGTCTGTCCCGGTAAAACAACGGTTGAGGCGTTTCCACCCTAGCATGGCTTTGAAAATGAAAGAAGAGGTCGATAAACTCCATAAGGCTAGATTTGTTAGAGTCGTCCTTTATCCCAATTGGGTGGCTAACATTGTCCCGGTTATGAAGAAAGATGGAAAAGTTCGAATTTGCATAGATTTTCGGGACCTCAACCGGGCGTGTCCTAAGGATGACTTCCCCCTCCCTCATATTGATGTGCTGATTGATAACACGGCAGGATTTGAGACTCTTTCGTTCATGGACGGCTTTTCAGGCTACAATCAGATTCGTCTAGCTGAAGAAGATCAAGAGAAAACCTCATTCACTACACCATGGGGCACATATTGTTATGTGGTCATGCCCTTTGGACTTAAGAATGCTGGAGCCACTTACCAAAGGGCTATGATGGCAATTTTTCATGACATGATTCATATTTATATTGAGGTGTATGTGGATGACCTGGTTGTGAAATCAAGGACAAGGATTGAGCATCCTGGGGTTCTGGCTAAGGTTTTGCAGAGATCCCGAGAATTTCAGTTAAAAATGAACCCCAAAAAGTGCGTATTTGGTGTTTCTTCAGGGAAATTGCTTGGTTTCATTGTTAGCAAGAGGGGTATTGAAGTTGATCCCAACAAGGCAAAAGCCATTAGAGATATGCCTCCTCCCAAGAATTTGAAAGAAGTTCGAGGATTAATAGGGAGGTTGCAATTCATTCGCCGCTTCGTCTCCCAGCACTCACAAAGATGTAGGCCGTTCTACGAGCTTACTAAGCCGGGAGTCAAGTTTAATTGGGATGACAAGTGTCAGGCAGCCTTTGACGGATTGAAGGATTATTTGGTCAATCCTCCTGTCCTGAGGCCGCCAATTCCAGGCAAACCACTTATTCTTTATGTTTCGGTCCTGGATGACTCCGTAGGTGCTGTCTTAGCTCAAGTGGATGAGGAAGGTAAAGAGAGGGCAGCATACTACTTATCTAAACTCCTTAACCCCTGTGAGCAGAGATACTCAGCTATGGAAAAGACTTGTGCAGCTTTGGTTTGGGTAGTTCAAAAGTTAAAACATTATTTCCTAGCTCACGAGGTTCACCTCATTGCGCGCATGAATCCGATCAAATTCCTCCTTGAAAAATCTGTCCTCACTGATCGATTAGCTCGCTGGCAAAGCTTCCTTTCTCAATTTGACATCACTTACATTCAGCAAAAAGCTATCAAAGGTTACGCCATTGCCGAGCACCTTGCTCACCACCCTCTTCCCCACTTTGATCCTGTCAATTCGGAGTTCCCAGATGAAGAATTAATGTCCATTAATCAACGCCACGATCCTATGTGGACATTACATTTTGATGGAGCCCTTAACTCTCAAGGAAGAGGGATCGGCATGGTTCTTTTAACACCCGAAGGGGTCACCATTCCATTTGCTGCTCGGCTTACTTTTCCCGTCACCAATAACATAGCCGAGTATGAAGCTCTTTTGGCCGGTCTCAAAACCGCTCATCAATATGGTGTCACTCATTTGCGAATTGTCGGTGACAGTCAGCTTATTTTGCGCCAGGTGCTGGTCAAGTGTCGCACCATCAATCCTAAGCTCAAACCCTACCAGGAACTCGCTTCAGCTTACGCCAAACTCTTCACTAAATTGATTTTCGTTCATGTCCCGCGTAGCCAGAACATCTTGGCCGACGCACTTGCTTCTTTAGCTTCCGCCTTAGTCTTCCCTCCTCAGCGTGATTTTCATGTTCCCCTGATTCATCAGCGTGATACTCCAGCTATTAGGGATCGTGCTTTTCTTGATATTAGGGATCAGGTGCTCGAGAAGGTTAGGCGGAAAGAAGCTCTTGAAGGCAAAGAGGTCATGTTATTGGATTGGCAAGAAGAGCTGGCGGATGAAGAAAAGCCTTGGTTTTATGAGATTGCCAGATATTGTAATGATCAGTCTTACCCCGAGGAAGCCACAGCCGAAGAAAAGAAAGCAATTAGGAGAGTGGCTCAACGTTACACTTTGGTTGGAGGTGTACTCTACAGAAGAGGGCTCACCGGTGTTTTATTAAGATGCCTCGATGATGATGAATCTTGGAGGGTCGTGGAAGAGGCGCATTCTGGTGTGTGTGGTGGTCATGTGAATAGCCAGATGCTAGCTAAGAAGATTCTTAGACTAGGGTTCTATTGGCCCACTCTTGAAGAAGACTGCTCTATCTATGTTCGAAGGTGTGTTAAGTGCCAACTGCACGCCGACAAGATTCATTCTCCTGCTTCTTCACTCCACCCTACGTCCTCCCCATGGCCTTTTTCCATGTGGGCTTTTGATATCATCGGACCTCTTGGTGATTCGAACCTCCTGACCAAGCAAAAATCATTCATTCTCACGGCAACGGAGTACTTCACCAAGTGGGCGGAAGCAGAAGCTTACGTGGAGATTAAAGCATCAACCGTCTGCAAATTTATCATGAAGAACATCATCACGAGGTTCGGATCCCAAGCACCATCGTCACCGACAATGGACCTCAATTTATCTCCCAAGATCTCAAGGATCTCTGCGACAGGTATAACATTGCATTGCATCATTCTTCTCCCTATTATCCGCAGGGCAATGGCCAAGCAGAGGCCACTAATAAAACCTTGATCAAAATTGTTAAGAAGACGTGTGAGGCTAATAAATTTTCGGACTGGCCGGACAAGCTGGTTGAAGCTCTTTGGGCTTACCGCACTTCCATTCGAACCCCCACTGGGCAAACTCCTTTCGCCCTTACTTATGGGATGGAGGCCGTGGTCCCTTATGAGATTCTTATTCCCTCTCTGCGAGTACAATTGGACAAGGAGCTCTCTATCGATGAGCGTCGTGATTCACTCCTTGCCCAGTTGGAACTCCTTGACGAGAAGCGTCTGGTCGCCGCTGAGCATGCGCGCGTTTATCAAAACAGGCTCTCGCGTTTTTATCAAAAGAAGGTAATTGAGAGAAAATTTAAGGTCGGTGAAATGGTAATCAAAAGAATTTTTGTAAAGCCGGGTGGCCCTCGTTCAAAGCTCCAACCAAATTGGGAAGGGCCGTTTGTCATAAAAGATGTTTATCCTGGCAATGCTTATAAACTGGTTAATGCTGAAGGAGAGGAATTAACTCACCCCTGGAATGGTTTGTATCTCAAGAAATATTACCCCTAAACAAAAATCCAAACAAAAATTGAAAACTTCACAAAAAACCAAAGAAAATGGAAATCTCCCAGGTAATCCAAAAAAAAAAAAAAAAATCTCTGAATATTTCCAAAATCCAAAACAAAAGAGTTTTCTTTCATGGTTCTCCCTTTTGGGCTGACATGACATGTAAAGGTCCCCGGTCCGAAAGGTCAAAATCCAGAATCCATTTGTCAGTCTTGCTAATTTAAAATGGGAATTGACCCCGCACACACTACACACTTTACTCTTGAGATCAAGCAGTGCAAAATCTGATGGAAAGTTGAAACCGGATCAAAGGTGAAAGACGATATCCATTCTTCTTCTTCTTCGGCCCACAAGGGAGGAAGGGAGGTCTCGAGGTAGACCTGCCAAGCCTATCCGCCGCCCTAGTAGGAGGAAGTCAAGGCCCAAAAGGGAACAAATGCCACAAAAGCCCAAGTACAATTAGGTTGTTCATCAGTTCTATTTCAATGCAAGCCAAGTTCCAAAGTGAAAGTCAATGGTGAAAAGAAAAGCATGTCAAGAGGGCAAAGTCCCCGCAAGGAAAACCTTGGGCGTATGCATGCAATGTGAAAAGAGGCAAAAAGGCAACAAAGCGTCCCTACGCCAAAGACCGAACCCCAACAGGCATAGGGTAGGGGAGGTGGCTTTGCCTCGAGCATCTTTAAATCTCTTGTGGGCTTCCTCATGCTTTCTCTTTTATTTTGGAAAAAGTCATGAACCAGCGGAATGGTCGAAACCAAACTGAAGAGAATGCACTGTACGAAATCTCGTGTATAAGTCCAACTATATGCACGCCAATTCCCCTTTTAATTATTCAAGAAAGGTTAATGGAACTTAGAAGATGACCAAGTAGGACCCACCACCTTGATTTCTTTATCAGCCCAATTTGGGAGGAATAAAAATTAACGCCTTTGTTCAAGGCGCTTTTATGCTGATTCACGCCTAGATCTTAGGCGTTTCTTTAAAAATAACGCCTCTTGGAAGGTCGTGTTTTCAACAAAATTCAAAAATCTTTTCACAGTAACGCCGTCTCCGAGGGCGTCTTTTACGAGAGTAACGACCTAATCTAAGGCGTGTTTTTCCGAAAATCCAAAAAAAATATATACAGATAATGAAAAGAACAAAAATAAATTCTTCATGTTGCATGAATTGCACTCTTGCCTGGACAGCTTTTAATTATTGTTTGCATATGTGTGATTGCATGAGGCATCTCCCAGTTTTGGTCATTTCATTTTTGCCTTATTTTAATTAAAGGCTTGGCCCCTTGACCCATTATTAAGGTCAAAATATTTACACCCCTTGCTCAACGGGCAAGGGGCCAAGTCGAACAGATGAATTAACCTGTTTGTTCAAGTGAAAACCACAGCCGCAGATACAGGGCAAAAGTAAAGCAAACACGAGGAACGAGAGAAGAAAAAAGTACACAAACACAAGTCCACAACCATACAAGTACTCAGGTAACAAAAGCTCAAATCTTATATATATCATCATGTATATCATGTACAGGTGTGAAGGTGGAGGAGTACAAGTACAAAACTCTCAGCTCTCGCCTCCACCCTCCTCTACTCTCCTGCTCTCAACCTCCTCCTCACCGCCCCGAGCTGGCGCTGGTGGAGGAGGCATAGGCCCCCGCGAAGAAGCCGGAACCCGAACGTGTCCCCCTGCCTCGCTCCTCTCTCGGAGGGAAGAACCCGCCACAAAGGTGGAGCTGGTGAAGGAGTACCCCGCAGCCCGTGCTCGCTCACGGCCTCGCTGCAGCCGCTCCTCGGACACTCGAAGCCGCTCCTGGGAAAGGATCAACTGGGTCCTCGAGTCCGCCAGCTCACGCTCTCGTGCCAACAACTGCTCCTGGAACCGGGCACGCTCCGCCTGGTGCTCCTCGCGCTCACGAGCCCGCTCCCCGCGCTCACGAGCACGCTCCCTCTTCTCCAGCTCCAGGGCAACCCGCAGCTCGGCCACGTCCTGAGGAAGCTCACTGCGCTGCTGCAAGGCCCGCTGAAGCTCTACGATCCGCTGATCACGGATCGACAACTCGGTACGTATCGCCTTCAGCTGAGCAACCTACAAACAGGTAAACAAATCATCAGTTCCACAGTTCAATAATTCATGAAATGAAATAACAACATGTGACTAAAGGTAGGTCACGCACCTGTGAGCTCGTCGCTCGGAAGCCCTCATCCACGCAGATAAGAGTGGCTCGAAGCTCTTCAGTCTGTAAAAATGAATTTTTATCAGTGCACAATTTATATCTGATCATTATTTGAATGAGGTTTCGAGTTCAGAATTTACTCGTGAAGCAAGGTCACGCTCCGCTGCCTCAGCTCGTGCAACCGCTCTGGCTAGCTGCTCCGTCAGTGCAGTCACCTCTGCACTAGGCCCCCTCGAGCTGGAGGCCTCCCCCGGATCTCTCCTCACTGCTCCCTGCTGGGCACGCTGCATTCATTGAGGACCGTCAGTGGCTAATCATTAATTCAACAAAAAATTTCACTTGCATATAGGAATAATTTAAACACTCACCAGGGTCTCCAGGTCGGCCCGTGTGGCGGCCAGCTGGTCCTCCAGGCTGTGTAGGTGGGCCTGGGCATCTATAGCTGCGATGTCCCTCGCGTCCTGCATCCATTGCATGTTAGTCACATGATAGTCACATGAGCATTTGCATTCAATTTAGAAATAATTGCATTTCATTGCATACCCCTAAGACCTTCATCTGGGGTCGGCCGGCGTGAACCTCCCAATAGCGCCGGAGGTACTCGGAGCTGTCTGTCGCGTGGGAAACAACTCGGGTCCCGCCTCGCTGCCAGTCAGCGTACTGCTCCTCAAACCGTACCCGCCAGTCGGTCGTCTTAGTGCGACCGCGGGTTTTCTTTCCAATCCCTCGAGGCTCTCCGACCTCGATCCACTCCTGGGGCAGGCCCAGGGTCCTCATCACCAGCCGAAGCCGTAGCGGCTCAATCTCGCTCAAGCAGTGTAGCCACAGCTCACGCCCGAAGCGAGGTCGCCCCGATACGACCCAAGGCTGGCCCTCATCAGTCATCCCCTCATATGGTCTCCACTGCACCTGCATTCATGAACACGCATCATTATCATTTCATCATATTCAAATAAACAACAAAAAAGAAATGCATATCATTCATTCATACATACCAGCGAGGGAGGGAAGTCGCGGAACTCTCTCCGTAAAACCCACAACTCGTAGTCAAGTGGGGCACCAAAGATAACAGGCACCCAGCGTCGCGCCAGAGGGAAGGATCCCTCAGCTCCTGGCCGTGGGTCAACACGCCCCATCGGCATGTATAGGTGGCTCCACACCTGCATCCATGCATTGCATTAGTACTATATTCACATGCATCATAATATAGAATAAAAGAAAACAAAAATTGCATACCTGAAGAAGAGGTGAGAAGCCACTGACGGTCGTCTCACGGCCTGTCCCCGTGGACAGATCGGCCATCAAATGCGCCAGCAGGGCCGCTCCCCAAGCATACGTGCCAACCGTCTCCAGATCCTCAAGGATGCCTAAGAAGCGGCAGTTGATGACATCGGCTTTCGTCCCCAGCAATAATCTCCCGAGCAGCAGCAGCAGGAACCTCCTCAGGTCTCGGTCCGCTCTCTCATGGTCAGTCGGGTCCTGGCAGCATGCCGCTCTCACCCCGTCGGTCAGCCGCTGAGTAAACTCACCTAAGGTCTCCCCCGACCTATGTCTGGCATCTCCTAGACCCATCACCGTAGTCAGGTCCGTGCGGAAAATGGTCCTACACTCGCTAGGTCCCTCGTAGACCATCTCAAGCCCTAGTAGCCTCTGGGCCATCTCTGAATAGTCAGAATAGGTGAACCCACTCACGGCCTCACCATCTACCCGTAAACCTGTAATCCTGGCTACATCCTCTAAACTAGGAACCATATGCCCCCAGGGCATCAGAAAAGTCCGGCTAACCCTATCCCATCTCTCCCTCAAAACCTGGATCAGTGCTAGGTCAGGTCTAAAAGGCTCAATGGATAGAAAAGCCCCAAACCCCATGGCCTCTACTCTAACCCTCTGGAAGTCGGGGAGACCCTGGTATGCTGCCCAGACCATGACCCATGAGATACGGGTCCTCATCAGCCCCTGCATGCATTAAAAGAGAATTATTTTTCTTAATTACTTGAGTATCCATGTGGAATTACATTTGATTTGGGTTAGATATTAAATTTTAGCATTTTTGGAATTCGCGGCCACCCTCAGGTCGTTTCTTGATAAATTCACGCCCCTGTGGGGGGCGTTTTTCAAAGTGAACTTTAATGTAACGCCCTTAATGAGGGCGTTTTTTATGTTAATTACGCCTCAGTCTTAGGCGTTCTTTGGTGGCTATTTTGCTATTTCTGAAATATACTTTTAATCACGCCTCGGTGTTAGGTGTTTCTTGTTGAATTAACGCCCTGTGGTAGGGCGTTTTCCTAAAGGTGGTTAATTTTTGGGTCGTTAATGAATGAAGCGACGCCCTCTGGTTTGGGCGTCTCTTGTTGAATTAACGCCCTGCTGGAGGGCGTGGGTTTCTCAATTTTACAGAAAAATCAAATAACTGACAGCATGCGAAATAATTCATGAAAATATTTTTGGAAATTGTTTAATGAGCATGGAATTCATGAAAAATCATAAGCTTTAAGAAACGACATGCTTCGGGGCGTGTTTCATGAAAATTAATTAATAAAAGGAATTCACGCCCCAGGATAGGGCGTGTCACTTGTGATTAACGCCCCCGTGCGAGGCGTGTCTTTTCTGAGTTGCAGGTTCATGCCCGAGGGCTATGGCGATCAAAGGAAATCAAATAAAATGAAAATAAAAAAAAATGGAATTGGGGGAGAGGAGCTTACCTTCCTGTGCTTCTGTGGTTGAGGCCGGGGCAGTGGCCGTCTGGGCCGCCGGAGTTGGCCCCGGCGAGCAAGCGCCGCCGTCGGCGGCGGTCCATCTCCGCCTTCCTCTTCTTCTTCTTCTCCCTCTTCTTCATCTTCTTCTTCTTCGTTCCCACCATCATCTCCCCTTTCCCCTTCCATCGCTTCGGCCTCGTCGCCGCCGGCCGTGGCCGGCTCTTCTTCATAAGCCACAATGGCGAGCTCCTCTACGGAGATTTCCCCCTCTTGAGCGCGAGAGGCGTCGAGGTCAACGACCTCTGGGGCGGCTACCCTTTGGCGTTTTTGTCCTCCGCCGGCCATGGTTAGGGTTTAGGGGGGGAGGTTTGAGAGATGAGAGGGAAGAGCTCAGAGGTGGAGAGGGCTTTCGGTTAGGGTTTTGCAGGGTGAGGGAAGAAATGAGCGGAGGGAGGAAGAAGAAAGGGGCCGCTGGCTTTTGGGCTTCGAAAGTGAGACACGCCTTTTACGAAGGCGTTTTAAATAGAATTAACGCCCATATCCAGGGCGTTTTATTTAAATTGGCGACACCTATTAAGGCGTTAATTTGTTTTGCATGGGGAACGATAACCGTCGTCAGACGCATTGAATGGGCGTTGATTGATGTAACGGACGTCATCATTGCTGTTTTTTGGTCACGCCTCTGGTAAAGGCGTTTTATTGTTGAAACATGACTAAGGAAGAGGCGTTACTTTTAATGAAGGAACGATCATATTCTTTTGGGTTTGAATCTAGTCACGCCTTGTGGGAAGGCGTTATTTAAGTAACGCCCACTATGCAGGCGTCTTTTTTTCACGCAGGTCGTTTGAGACGCCTTGAGGTAAGGCGTGCTTTTTTGAATTCACGGCGTTTGATGAGGCGTTTTTCACAACAGAACACAGGCGTTGGAAGATTTCGTTAATAATCAATAACAGTGGACTCAATGAGAAGTCAATCTTCACTTATTTTGAAAAGAGGAATTACAATATCTAATGAGCCCCTTTGGCCCTTATTTTTCCCAGTGAAGTTACATAATTTTTCCACTGTTCCTTGTCTTCATCCAAATCTTCTACAGGTTGATGAAGCTTGCTTAGCCTCCATAAAGCTTGAATGGTGATAACCTCTTCACCGTCTTCATTGTTGCCTAGAACCCTTGACTTGATTGGAGAAAGATGAGAGATGTCATCTAAGTGTTGCCTTGGAAGACCCATTTGAGGAAGGCACCTGTGAGAATTGTACAAAACGAAGTCCGAAGCGCCAATAAGACGAAGATCCGTCCCGATGGAAAAGCGTGCACGAAGTTCCTGCATTTTAAATACGCCCGGGGCACATGTAAAAAGATTCTTTGGCATTACCTTTAGATGCTCCCTCCAATCCCCTCTCTTCTTGATTTGAGGAATCCGGTTGGTTACTCTATTGTTTATGCCTAATGAACCGGTGATGTATGAGAGTGGGCTCTTGGAGAAAATTCTTGAGGGTTGTTGGGCTTCATGGCATGGATCAAACTTGAAGTGTAGATCGATCCAACTTGAGAGTGCTAGCATGCACCCATAGATGGGCCTCCCCATAGCCGCCGATGTGAGCCCGCTATAGAGATATGCTAGGATCGCCGGTCCAACTCTTTCTTCTTCCCATAAGCTCACAACTGCGCTCAATTGGGACTCCTCTAGAAAGTCCTCCGTGGATGGGAATAGGAGTGCTCCTGCCAAGCACACCACGAAGGCTTTAGTCACCCTTTCTATCTCCTCTTCCTCTTTAGCTTGATCCGCTCTCTTGTACACCCACGAGGCGAGCTTCAAGAGGTTAACTCCTTTAGTAACCTTGATTTGGTTCACTATGTTTGGGCTGGGTATTAGTGAGGTTAGCAACTCTTGAGAGGAGATGGGCCTTGGCATAATTGCCATCTTCTCTTCTTCTCCGTGCTTCATCCTTTTCAAGCCTAGGATCGTCTCTATTTCCTCTAGCAAGACGGTAGCCTCAAATGTGGAGAATAAGAAAGTATGGGTGGAAGGATGCCAGGTTTCAATCAATGCTCCTATGGCAGCCCAATCTATGTGAATTTGATCATAGTGTTTGGCATGGGTGACCAACCCCAAGAGATGCCATCTAGCTACATATACCCTCATATCTGAAGAGAATTTGGAGAGGATTAAGGGTAACCACTTGACTTTTACATATCTTCTAGCCCCTGGGAGGTTTGGATAGTCCTGTGAAGAGCAGAACATATGCATGTAATAAGAAATTGAGAACTTGGCAGAAGAGCATCGCAAAGCAACAGTAGGAAAGACTTACTTGATTCAAAGCAATTCTATTGCTCAAGTGTCCTTGTATTTCAGAAAGTCTGGGTGTGGAGATCTTGGGCTTCTTCATCATCTGTTCACCATCCTGTCCATCGCTTGAGTTTGCTTGAGGGATGTATACGGCAGCATGCGGTTGCAGAAGAACAAAGCAGAACAGAAAAACCGCAGGGAAGAAAGGAGCAGTTCGATGCAAGGAAGGTGATTTACTAAAGGAAGGCTGCCGTTTTATAACGATTTGAAGAGTCTTGAAGAGCCTTAAAGATAGAAGTTTGGTTGGGTTAAGGACTCTGCTCCTAATTTAGAAACGGTGTTTCGCGCTGAATTAACGCCTTATGTGAGGGCGTGTTTTTAATTTTGACGACCTGTGGTGTGGTCGTGTTTTATGTCACGCCCTTTATGACGGCGTGTTTATTTCAAGTTCCTGCTATTGGTTGCGTCTTTGAGTAGGGCGTGTTTTCCATATTACACGACTTGTGGTAGGCGTCTTTTATTCTGGTAGCGCCCTATTCTTAGGCGTGTTCTTTTGGCCTGCGTTTTTTTGCCCTATCCATGCTTTTGATGAACTTAAGTGCTGTTATTTGATGGAAATTGTTTATAATTAAGCACTTACGATCATGTTCTAAATGAAGAATAACAAGTTTCAAAGTGTAAGAATTTGCAGGATTCAAGGCGTTTGGATCGCTGGTGGGAGTAACATCTTGTCACCCTGTATCCTTTTCTTGTAAGCATTGATTACTATATGATATCTACGCTATTATAGCATATCAAGGACCTTGTGATTCTGATAAACCTGAAGTTTGAGTTCCCCTTCATCAAAAACGATGACGATTTCAGGAAAGTCTTTATCACACGGATAGGCCGTTGAGTTATTAAAGGTTCGGGACGATGGTTCCACTTTCTGAGTTGATGCGCGGACAAACGGGCTTCGGCTTAGTGTTGGCTCAGAGATATGGATTCTTGACCAGACCTAAATAGCTTAACAATATTATCCTTGATTATTTTCTAGTTTTAGTTTGTTTTAATCTTTTTCTTTTAGCCCAGCATGCATCATGTAGGACTTTGAGTTTCATGCTGAAAATCTTCATATTATGGCAATAATGAAGTTCGCTCGTTCTCAATTGAGATAACATGAGATATTCTACTCCAAATCAAGTACTTCGTTCTAGTTGAGGCCCTTCAGGCGGATTCCTCGGAAGTGACCCTTTTGTTGGATTTCTATCCCAATTCTCTTTACTTTTCTGCAAAATTTACCTTGGTTGCAGCACATCCACGTTAGCTGGTAATCGCTCTCCAATGGTCTTTCCCTGTCGTGCCCGCGCGCACACCCTTTTATTTACTTAGCTTAATCTCCTTCTTTCCAACAAATCGACATTTCCTTGGAACCTCTCAGAGTTGTTTCACTCAGAATTTTGGAACGATTTCAAATACTTAGTGTCTGAGGCGTGTCACATCACACCTTGGCGTCTCCTTATCAGTTCATTCTACTTCATCTCATTTTCGTTTCACTCCCTTGCAAAGCAGACGCCAAGGCGGGGCAGCTGTAGACACGCCAAAATTGACGTTTTGTTGATCAAATCTCATGTTATTATGTAAACGCCCCAAGTGGACTTCAATATTCTTATAATATAAAGTTTTTCTATTTTTGTGAATTTTTATGCATTTTTCCTGCATTTTTGTTATTCACGACTTTATTAAGGGCGTTAATTTATAAAGTCACGACCTGTAATAAGGCGTTTTCAAAGAAAGGACGACCGTTGTACAGGGCGTCAATTCCTGGTATTATCCGCTAATTTCTGGAATTATCAATTTTCAAAATAAAAGGCATTTTCTGAGTAACGCCCTTCCTCAAGGCGTGTTTTTAAGAAACGCCGTTATCATAGGCGTGTTATACCAGTGTTTAAACAGAGCAAGTTTTATTTCTAAAATTAAATCCAGGAAGAAACGTCCTTTGCTAGGTCGTGTTTCAAGAAACGCCTTTGTTGCAGTCGTCAATTCATCAAGAGACGTCCTCGATTAAGGCGTGTTTCGCTCCAGAGTCCTTCCTTTTTTGATCTTTCCCTCACAGTTCCCTATCATAATTTGGTCTCTTGCTCGATCTTGATCCTTCCTTGAATGCCTCATTACCCGTTCTGATCTTACCTTGCTTGATCACATCCAATCGAAGCTATAAATTGAAGCCTTGACCGTTCGTGCAGAAGGTTAAGCACCTTAAGCATTCAACGGATTGAGCGCTCAGAAGCTTTTTCATCACGAGCAGAAGCTTCCTTCATCCTTGCGGCCTCTCTTCTGCATCCCTTTGGGCTACATCCGGTGCTTCATCCTACATCCATCATCATCATTTGGTTTTTTTTTCCCTTTACTGTCACCAGGGACAGCAGGGTTTTTCATCTCCTTTGTTTCATTTCATTCATATCATCATCCCTCCGTTTTATTTACTCTTCACACCTGTTCATGTTTTTTTTGTTGTTTTTTTTATCATCATACTCCCCCTCCCTTAAGTCTTGTTAAGGGGTTTAAAAACAATAATAAAAAAGGTGCGCATGTGCCTTTCTTTCCTTCATTATTACACGTCCATTTGGATAGATACTACTGCATTTTGGGCTGATCCCTCTCTTCTTGTTTGTGTTTATTGTCCGTTTTGCAAGGTAATCAACTAAGAAGACCCGCTTCATCGGCCGGCCGATTGAAGTTGGAGGAGGAAATCCACATCCATCCCGCATCCCAATTTCCACCAGGTACACGCGATCTCCTTTTCTTCCTATTGAGGTAATTCCTCTGGCGATCACAACTCCCTTTTAAGCACCTCGTGCTATTTTTATTACATCTTATTCATTTTATTATTTTTATTTTTATTCCTAAGTGTGGATTTTAATCCGAATCTACACACGGGTGATCCAGGTATCCTCGGTGGCGGGCCGCCCTCTCCATCGCATTAGGTAGCGCGGGTATGATCCACTCCTGGTAACAGTCACCTGCTCATCCAGTAAATGATCTATATGCTCCTGCTGCCGTGAAAATGGGGCTGATGGTGGACACTTAGGTGTGGGATCACTCTCAATGGGAGGAGATGGCTCGAAAGGCTCACTAGGGATCACCGCTGGGTCCCTATATGCAGCTAGATCCGACACATTGAAAGTAGAGCTTATACCATATTCCTCGGGCAGGTCCACAACATACGCATTGGACCCAACACGTTTAAACACTCTAAATGGACCGGCTCCGCGAGCTTGCAATTTCTTTACGGTTCCCGAGGGAAACCGTTCAGGTCTTACCCTGATCATGACATATTCACCCTCTTGGAACTCATGGTGGTGTCTATGGGCATCAGCTAACTCCTTATACCGTGCATTGTTGGCCTCAATGTGATGACGGATGTCATCATGCAGACTCCTAACATGCCTAGCAAACGACTCGGCAGACTCAGACACTCGTGCATGACTGGGCATGGGGACAAGATCCACTGGTTTCCTAGGCCTACGACCTGTGACAATTTCAAATTGACTCATACCGGTAGACCTATTTACCGAATCATTATATGCAAATTCTGCCAGTGGTAATATGAGATCCGAATCACCGACACGGTCCCTAACAAGACACGTCAAAAGATCTCCTAGACTCCTATTGACCACCTATGTCTGGGGATGATATGCAATGGAAAACTTGAGGTGAGTACCCAACATATGCCACAGTGTCTTCCAAAAATAACTAGTGAACCTAACATCACGGTAAGACACTATGGTACGAGGCAACCCGAACTTGCACACCACATGAGTAAGGAAAAGGTGGGCTACCCTCGAAGCATCCGAAGTCTTCGAGCAGGGAATGAAAAGGGCCATCTTCGAGAACCGATCAACCACCACATAGACCGAATCATGCTTCCTAGAAGTACGTGACAATCCCAAAATAAAATCCGTGCTAAATCATGCCACGGAGCATCAGGCACGGGAAGAGGCCTATAAAGGCCCGAGCTTTGTTTCTTCATTTTGGCCATAGCATATGTACGACACTGGGCCACAATATGAGCAACATCACACTTCAAGCTCGGCCAATAAAATCTGTGCTGAACAGCCTCAATAGTCTTGTTCCGACCAAAGTCGCCGGCTAGACCTCCCGCATGTATTTCCCAGACTAAGAAGTCACGAACCGAAGTTCGGGGAACACAAAGCCTGCCTCGTCGAAAGAGATAACCCTCCTCAAGCACATAATCATCATGGTCTCTCGAGGGTCCAGCCTGAAGAGTGGTATAAATCTGACCGAAGTCATGACAGTCAACATAGGCCTCTTTCATCATCTCTAACCCTATGACCTTGGCACTCATGGTAGTCAGCAGACATGCACGCCGACTCAAGGCATCAGCCACCTTGTTCTCCACTCCAGCCTTATGTTTAAGCACAAATGTGTACTGCTGGAGATACTCAACCCATCTACTGTGACGCGCATTAAGCTTCTTTTAGGAATGGAGGAACCTCAAAGCTTCATGATCGGAGTACAAGATAAACTCCTGATGTAAAAGATAGTGCCTCCAATGCCTAAGAGCCTGAACAACTGCGTAGAATTCTTTATCATAAGTGGAGTATCACAGTTTTGCGTCATTCAGCTTCTCACTAAAATATGCAACCGGGTGGGTCTCATGACTCAATACTCCTCCAATCCCAACACCCGATGCATCACATGAGACCTCAAACACCTTCGAGAAATCTGGCAATCGAAGGATCGGTGTCTGGGTCATGCGTTCCTTGATGTCCTTGAAGGTAGCAGCAGCGGCCTTCGTCCATACAAACGTGCCCTTCCAAATACAGTCCGTGATCGGGGCAGTGACAGAGCTAAATCCGCGGGTGAGACGACGATAGAACGTCGCGAGGCCATAGAAGCTGCGGACATCATGGACCATACAGGATTCCGGCCACTCAACAATGGCTCAGACCTTCTCTAGATCAGCGGATACCCCAGTACTAGACATAATAAAACCCAAGAAGGTAAGCTGAGGTGTCATGAAGGCACGCTTCTGTAGGTTCGCAAACAACTGCCCTTGCCTCAAAAGCAGGCAGACCTGCCATAGATGGTCCAAGTTGTCCCCTTTAGTGTGACTATATATAAAGATATCATCAAAATACACAACCACAAAGACTCCAATGAATAGTCGAAGGACCTGAGTCATGAGTCGCATGAAGGTGCTAGGGGCATTGGTCAACCCAAAGGGCATAACCAATCGCGCATATAGACCATCCTCGGTCTTACATGCGATCCTCCACTCATCACCTGGCCTAATCCTCAGCTGGTGGTAGCCACTCTTAAGATCGATCTTCGAGAAGATAGTGGCACCGGCCAACATGTCTAGCATATCATCTAGGCAGGGAATAGGGAACATGTACTTCACGGTGATTTTATTGATGGCACGACTATCAATGCACATTCTCCACGTGCCATCATTTTTTGGGGCGAGTAATGCGAGAACATCACACAGACTCATGTTGTCCCGAACAGACCCTCTCTGCATCAGCTCATCGACCTGCTGCTTTAGCTCGACATGTTCCGTGGGACTCATGCAATAGTGAGGAAGATTGGGCAATGAGGAGTCCGAAATCAGGTCGATAGCATGCCGCATATCCGGCATGGGTTGGAGTCCCTCGGGAAGCTCCTCGGGAAAAATATCAGCGAACTCCTACAGAATAGGAATGACATCGGGTGGGAGTTCACCCTTGAACTTTGGCTCCACCTCTCGGACCGTAATAGCAAACACAGGGCTGCCTCTACTAGCCTCCCGCTCCATTTCTCAGGAGCTAATCATCATCAACCTCCTAGAAGAGGGTTCGCATGTGCTCGATGTAATGGTCATGGCCCTAGCTGGGGATGGGGTACTGGGTCCTGGGACGGAAGGCTCCGGAGTACTAGGACTAGTAGGACCCCTAACTGAATGCTTCTTGGGCTTAGAGGGGTGGAGGGTAATCCGCTGGCCACCATGGTCAAAGGTACAGGTGTTCAACCGGCCATGGAGTGTGACATCCCGATCAAATAACCATGGCCTTCCAAGAATAATATTGCCCACCTCCATGGGGAGGACATCACACCAGATCTCGTCACGGTAGGCATGGAACTGCAGTGGGACCAAACACCGCAGTCTGATCGGAATGGAGGTGGAATCCACCCATGATACTCGATAGGGGCAAGGATGGTCCACGGGAGTAAGACCAAGACGAGAGACAACGCCTGTGGAGATTGCATTGATACAACTCCCACTATCGATAATCACCTTACACTTGCCCACCCAGCCTACAGTATGTATGAAAGATTGTGGTCCAACGCCAGTCATCACTGGTGTAATGTCTCGGATATTTTTTGGATCCTTAATGGGTCTTGTTGGATCTTTATTGGATCTGTCGGATCTGTTTCGGTGAGTTTCGGTTCGCTTTTGTGGCTTCCGAGTTGAGTTTCGCGATCCGTGTGGGTTTTTCTCTCGTACTAGTTACGGAACCCTACGGTGAGTTTATTTATCAGTTCATCAACTCGAGGATACTGCAGTGACGATGTACTCTCCGAGTCGGTCGTTTTGACTATTTTTGCGTATTTTTCTGAGATAGGGCCAAAAATCGGATTTTTCAGAAATTAGGAAAATTCCAAATTTCTTTTCCTATTTCTTTTCCTTTCCTCTCTCCTCCTTCTCATTTCGCCGCCGCTCTCTCTCTCTCCCGTTTCTCTCCCGCTTCGCCTCCTCGACTCCGGCTACAGACGGAGGAACTAGGGGTGAGTGCTGGGGACGCTGTGGAGCTGGCTGGGTGCGCGACGGGGCGAGGATGGAATGGTTTTGGCGCGATCCCGAACGGTGGATTCAAAGCCAGCGTTTGAGCTCGTGGTGCGGTTTTCGGTGCTATTTAGTCCCTTCGGGACACGGTTTCTTCGGTGGAGGTAGGGTGACGGATCTTCACTTCCTCCTGCACGTTTCGCTGCCATTGCACGTCGTTCGGCGTAGAAATGGCTGAGTTTTGGCTTGTTAGCCTAAACCGTGATTTTCGTGGTTTATAGGGTTCGCCGGAAAACGGTAACCATTTTTAGATCAGTTATTGTCAATGGACTCCCTGGGACGTCAGCGTTGCATAGTCACTGATTTCGTTTCGTTTGGTGGTCCCGTTTGACCGCTAGGGCTCTGGGAAGTCCGGAACCCCTTTTTGGGTGATTTCGTTAGAATCGCCAGTTTCTTGCGATCTGTTCATCGTTTTGACTCCGGTTGGAGTCCATGTGATTGTATGTGTGTTCAGGGTTGTATCCCCTTCGTCTCGGGATGAATGGGGCGTGGAAAGGCCTCCGTTGGGTCGAACGCACGGTTTGCTCGCCGTGACGCTTGAATGGTCACTCAGGGACCGTTCAGGTATAAGGGCGGCCATCCCTAGACCGTTTATCCTTATGTTGGATGTGGTTGTGTGGTCGCACGATAGACCGCACATCCCCAGGGCGGTTGGTCTCGGACTGTCCATCTTATGTCGGTTTGGGTTGTGTGGTCGTCTGCTGACCACATATCCCCTTGTGTGGTCGTCTGGTAGACCACATATCCCCTGGGAGTTGTGCGGTCAGTTTCGGACCGTTCGTCCCGTTGTGCGGTCCTGTATGGACCGTTTATCCTATTGTGTGGTCCCTTTCGGACCGTCTATCCCTGTTGGTTGAGTGGTCAGTTTCGGACCGTTCATCCCCTTTGTATGGTCAGTTTCCGACCGTCCATCCTGTTGAGTGGTCCATTCTGAACTGCTCATCCCCGATGTGTCATCGGTTTACCATGATGGGTTCTCCCGGTGTCGCGTTAGAGTCATTGCTCTGGTCTGGTCGACCCGGTGTGATCCAATGGTCGACATGCGACCTTGCCTGTGTCTCGATGGATCTGTCTAGCTCGAGACGTGGTTCTGGACACCTAGAGGTACGATTTGGCCTCGGTTTGCATGTCCAGGTGCCTTGAGGATGTCGGAGTTCTCCCAAGTCTCCGTATGCCCTGTCTGTTTTGTGTTGGTCACCTACGTGAGTTAGGGCGATGTTTCTAGTGGTCCTATCATGGACTGCTAATGTTGGTTTGTTTGTCCGGTGGTTCCCTGGATCGGTCGGTTTGGGTGAATTGTGTGCGGTCTATTCCTTGACTGCTATAGTTTCTCCGAGCGACTTAATCTAGGACCGCGAGTGTCTTGGCCTCTGGTTGCATGGCGAGTCCTCCTTGACTGCTTGGTTGACCTAGCGGCCGAGTGATGGATAGCCTAGGCCCAGAGAGTGGTTTACCGGTGGTTTGGTTTCCGGTATCTTGGCTTGACCTTGGGGTTTGCCATTGTCACGCGGACATCATCCGATGTCCTGTGAGGGCTGTAACCGTGTTCCGAGGTGGCCAAGAAGGTTTGTGCCTGTGTGTCTTTGCCTGGTTCCGGTCAACCCGGGGTCACCCAATGGTTGACAAGTAGCCTTATGTGTCTCGACGGTTCTATCCAGTTCGAGACATAGTTTTGGATGCTATTATGGCTCATCGCGTAGACTGGAATGGCATGCAACAAACCGTTGCCGGCCTTACTCAGGCATTGCAAACCATGGCCCAGGCAGGGGCAGGAGCACGGGCTAGCGATTTGCATCGCAACTTCCGGAGTCTAAATCCTCCGCGATTCTATGGATCTTCAAATCCCGATGAGGCAGAAAATTGGATCGATGAGATGAATATGATTATATCTTTTCGAAAGCCCAGTCTTCCAAGATTTTCTTTTTTTGGCATCAAATACAAGAAGCATCCTACCATTATATCTTCTCTTCACGCTTGCAAGCTTATCTCGCATGGATGTGAAGCTTTTCTTGCTTCAGTCATTATTACTGAATCTAAGGAAATTGTCCTAGCAAATATTCCTATTACAAATGAGTTCCCAGACGTGTTCCCATCTGAACTACCTAGTTTACCGCCCGAGAGGGAAGTAAACATTACAATTGAAATCATTCCAGGAGCAGCACCTGTTTCTATAGCCCCTTACAGGATGTCCCCCATAGAACTCAAGGAACTAAAAAGGCAGTTGCAGGAACTACTAGATAAGGGTTTCATCAGACCTAGCACATCCCCTTGGGGTGCGCCGGTTTTATTTGTCAAGAAGAAGGATGGTTCTCTCAGGCTATGCATCGATTACCAACGACTGAATCAACTGACAATTAAAAACAAGTATCCATTGCCGCTTATTGATGAGCTCTTCGATCAACTTTCGGGAGCAGAATATTTTTCTAAGATTGACCTCAGATTAGGTTATCATCAGCTTAGAATCAAAGAGGAAGATATTTATAAATCTGCTTTTCGAAGTCGTTATGGCCACTATGAATTCGTGGTAATGCCGTTTGGGTTAACTAATGCCCCAGCAGCATTTATGCAACTTATGAACAGTGTCTTCCTGCCATACCTGGATAGATTCATTGTCATCTTTATCGATGATATCCTGATATACTCCAAGACAAAAGAAGAACATGAAGAACATTTGAAAATAGCTTTGCAAACACTTAGAGAACACAAGCTTTATGCCAAACTCAATAAGTGTGAATTCTGGCTCGAGGAAGTCTCATTCCTAGGCCACATTATTTCAAAAGAAGGTATTCCTATGGATCCTTCTAAGGTAGAAGCTGTCAAGAATTGGAGTCGGCCTACGACTGTGTCTGAAGTAAGGAGCTTTCTGGGTCTAGCTGGTTATTATAGAAGGTTCGTTAAGGAATTCTCAAAGATAGTAGTTCCTTTAACTAGACTCACCAGAAAAGAAAATCCTTTTGTCTGGTCAGAGGAATGTGAGAAGAATTTCCAAACTCTTAAGAATCATCTTACAACAGCCCCTGTTTTGTCACTACCAATGGAGGGTGGTGGATTTGAGGTATATACGGATGCGTCTGGAATTGGCTTAGGATGTGTCCTTATGTAAAATTAAAAGGTGATTTGCTATTCTTCAAGACAATTGAAACGTCACGAAGAAAATTATCCTGTACATGATTTAGAATTGGCAGCGGTTATTTTCACCTTGAAAATATGGCGTCATTATCTTTATGGAGAAAAGTTTACGATCTACTCAGACCACAAGAGCTTGAAATATTTATTCTCCCAAAAAGAGCTTAACATGAGGCAAAGGAGGTGGTTAGAACATCTCAAGGACTTTGATTTTGCTATTCAATATCATCCTGGCAAGGCAAATGCTGTAGCAGATGCACTCAGCAGAAAACCAATGGGTATGTTATCAAGTCTCATGATTAGTGTAACTAACCTTATTCCTCAATTTGCTCAATTGAATTGAGATGTTGACAATAAAGAAGAAGATTGCTTCATAGCTAATATCCGAGCTCAACCTACATTAATAGAGGATTTGGCCAAGTTACAAGAGGATGATCCAGTTTTACTGGAAATTAAGGCCAATATTGAACAAAGGCCAGATTTTTCTACTTCTAATGATGGAAGATTGCTATTCAAGGGCCGAGTATGTATACCGGATCATGAGGATACAAAGAAATTGATTCTAAAAGAAGCACATAAATCAAAGTGCACCATTCATCCAGGAGGTACAAAAATGTATCAGGATCTCAAAAGAAACTTTTGGTGGCCCAATATGAAGAGGAAAATAGCTGACTTCGTGTCTCGTTGTCTAACCTGCCAATAAGTTAGAGCTGAACATTTTAGACCCGCAGGTAAATTACATCCCTTAAATATTCTCGAATGGAAATGGGAGAGCATAGGGATGGACTTTATTATGGGTTTACCTAAGACAAGAGGTGGACATGATGGCATATGGGTAATCATAGATCGATTGACTAAATCTGTACACTTCATACCAATAAAGAGTCGATAGTCTATGGATATTCTAGCAGCATTATACATAAAGGAAATTATCAAATTACATGGTGTCCCCGTCACTATTGTATCAGATAGAGATCCTCGATTCACATCACAGTTGTGGAAAGGTCTACAACATTCACTAGGGACTAGATTAAATTTTAGCACAGCCTTTCATCCACAAACTAATGGTCAGACGGAAAGAACAAATCAGGTGGTAGAAGACATGCTCAGGGCTTGTGTCATTGATTTTGGAGGAAGTTGGCATGATCACTTGCCTCTGGTGGAATTTGCATATAATAACAGCTATCAAGCAAGCATACAAATGGCACCTTTTGAAGCTCTATATGGGAAAATTTGTCGATCTCCAATATGTTGGAATGAAATAGGGGAAAAGTAATTTTTAGGCCCCGACCTTATCAGGGATTCTACGGAGAAAATCAAGCTCATTCAAGAGAGAATGAAAATGGCACAAGATAGGCAAACGTCTTATGCCGATAATCGAAGACGTGACTTGGAGTTTCAGGTAGGAGATCATGTATATTTAAAAGTTTCTCCCGGTAGTGGTATTCGAAGATTTGGCATTAAAGGAAAGCTAACTCCAAGGTTTATTGGCCCATTTGAAATTCTTGAAAGGGTCGGTGAAGTGGCTTATAGATTGGCTTTACCTCCACAATTAGCAGGAGTTCATGACGTATTTCACGTCTCCATGCTGAAGAAATATGTATACGATTCTGACCATATTATCACTTATGACAATCTGGAGATTCAGAAGGATATGACATATGAGCAAACGCCAATAAAGACTCTGGATCGGGAAGTGTGTCAACTAAGAAATAAGGTTATCCCTATGGTCAAAATTCAATGGAAGAAAACATGGCCATACGAAGTAACATGAGAAACCGAAGCAGCCATGAGAAAAAAAATTTCAGAATTATTTAACTGTAAGTACACTCTCCACAATCCATGTCTTGAATTTGGGGACCAAATTCTTCTAAGTGGGGGAGGGTGTAGTGCCCCAGAATTTTCTATAAATAATTTTCTAGAATTCATAAAGGCCTAAATATATTAATAAATGAATTCTAAGACTAATAAGTCATCATAGGCCCAATTAGGTTGAATAATTAACCAAGCCTATTTACACATCATCTAAAAGGGTTTAAGGCCCAAAATCATTAAGTTTGGCCCATATTCTAGAAGGTTACTTAGCTTATTTAAGGATGAAAATGAATTATATAAATAATAATATGGAAAAATGAATAAAAGAGTTTTATTTATTTGAAACTCTATATATGTTGAATGTAACGGTCTATCGTACGACCGTCACATGCTTGTAACACATGGGTCTACGACCGTTACACTCTGTGAATTCCGTAAGCTAAAGAGTTTAATTCATGTTGAACTCTGGGAACAATAAATGTAACGGTCTATCGTGAGACCGTTACATGCCTCTAACGCACCTGCATTAGACCGTTACATCCTGTTAGTTCCGTAAAGGAAAGAACAAGTACAAAGATCAAAACTTTGGACTCTTATCCACTAGAGATCAACGTAGAAAGAGTTATAACATTACTAAGGACTCTTAGAGATCATGTTTTAGCAAATTAAGGACTCTAGAATCGATCTAATCTTCAAACCCTAGCCAAAACTCTATAAATAGGACCTAGTTCTGAACTGTGCGACCCTTACTTTTGACTCGCAAGGAATCAAGGTAAGGAGGTGTAATCTTTGGTAAGTTCTTTAGAAGTATTTGTTTACAATAATACTTTAGACTAACTCATCTCCAAATTTCACGTCTTTAGGTCAAGAGGTCGTGGAGTTAGAGCCCAAGGAAGTTGCTGAAAAATCACAGGAAGAAGGGAACTAGGGTTCGGTGTTCAGACCATAATTGGAAGTTTTAAGCCTAGACAAGAGGTAGGTTATCTCATGAACGGCAAAAACAACTTGATAGGACTATAAGCCCTCTGGTTTGATTGAATTTCATGCATAGTAGAGCATCAATTTCATGTTTTACTAAGTTCTATGCATTACATGCATCTCTTAGCTTAATTGGAAATTTAAAAAGATGTATCTTGTCTATTTCACGGATACCCACGCATATAGATAGCCTATACTTCGTTATCATGCCTAGAATAGACATTGTATTTGATTTACAGACATGATGTGAGTTGATACCTTAGGTTTTATATCGCTTTCTGTTAGCAGACCCTCTGACGCATCAGCGTAGGACCGTCACACTCATTTAACGGCCTTACGATAGACCGTCACACACTCTGTTATATTTGGAGTTCACCGTTATCTCTAACGCACTCGGACAGACGCGTTACATACTGTAATGGCTATTCGACAGACCGTCACCTTCACTGTGACGCACCACTGATAGACCGTCAGAAGCCCTGTGTTCTGTCAACCTTAGACAGAATAAGATTAGTCAATCTTACTTATTATGAAGCCTAGTTGATTAGAGTTTTCACCTGATTATGTGAATTTAAGGTTATTTTAATTATTCATAATAGGGGTTGCATAATTTCAGGAACTTAATGGTATTTTAAGTTATGTTAGTTTCATAAGCCAAACTTAATGGTATTCTAGTTAATCATGATTCTTTTAACTATTGTATTGTCGGAGTTTTCATCATGATTTTCACGTTGATACTTGTATCTCTCTATCAATAGAGTCATTTCTATAAGTACATGGCACATACTCCGGTATGTTGACCATTAGTTCACACTTTACACTATAGGAACACAATCTTAGACTTGAGGACCTCTCTATTGGATATTCCTTCCAATAGACCAGGAAATCTTGTTTCAAGGCCTCCGTAATTCTCCGCGAGCCTGGGATTCCCACTAGGACGCCGAGTTGGTTGTACCATTAAAGCCCATTAACTAGAATACACTATCGTTATTTTCTGGATCTAGTAATGTAACGGCCTTACATTGGACCGTCAGGCTCACGTAGCGGCCCATTGCATGACCATCACATTTCTCTGAGTCTATTTTTGTCTTTCTGGACTCGGATCACTGTAACGGCCCACTACTGGCGCATCACATTATGTAACGGCCCAGCAGATGACCGTCACACAGCTTGTATATGTTAACCCAAGGTTTGACCAAAGGGTTGATTTTCTAAGGTTCTAGATGGACTAATGATAATCTAGAACTTATCATATTGATCAAGAAACTTAATATGATTAATGAAAAATAAAGAATGTACTATTATGCTGCCGATTTATTTTCAGAAGCATAGCATAGTCTAAGTCATTCTTGATCTCATATATTCAAATTGAAGCATTCATTCATTGATTTTCATTATTTGGAATTATTATATTCTTGGCCATACTTTACTGTTATATGCGTGGAAGTAGCTGAATTTATACCTGAAGATGCGATCGAGTACTGATTGTGTTCAAGGGCTCTATGCTAGTCCCCTCGGCTAATTATCGGAAACATACTATTTTATAAACCATGGGGTATGATGCTACTGGCGTCGCATTGCGCTGGGAGTACTATTTCTATAAATAAGTGAAGATCCACGACACGACATGACATTCTTACTTGATATTCCACAGAAATTCATAAAGAACTTGCTCATAAGCATAAGATGCTAAAGTGGTGAATATGTGGCTTGCTAGTACATTCTCGATATATTCTTGTTCATGAAAGGCCAATATCATGTTCTTGTTATATTCTTTCTAGTTCGTTCTTGTTCTCATTCCATTTTATATGATTGTCTTGTTAATTTGATTTAATCGCGTGATCATCGTATTGCATGATTTTACCTTATTTTTTTAGAGCAAAAATATTAATCACTTTAATAGTGCCTTCATGTTGATGCGAAGATACCTACTAGACAAGTTTGCTCATTACCTATTTCTAATCTTTTTCAAGAAATGAAAGTGAGTCGGGTTCGGATTCAGATTATTCAAGTAGCGGATCCGAGAGTGATTAAAGATGAGCGAAGACTTAGGAAGTCTATAATGTCTACATTGAGTCAATGTAATTTTCCTATTTCTTGAGTCTAGTAGAATGAAAGATGATGGAAAGTAGTTGTATTTCGAATATTGATCATTTATGAAATAAAGTTGGAGTTTGATTAAATTCTGTGCAATTGTATTTATGTGTGTGATTGTATTACGCTCTGGTCGTTCTTGCTTGCAAGAGGCTTACCATGCTGGCTGTTCGCGCTCCCCGAGCGAATCTTCCGCTGTAAAAAGGCTCGGGGCGTGACAGACTCACCCCTGCTTTTCAGGTGGGCGGTGTCGCCCCTGTTCGTGGTTCCTGGTGTGGTGCGTCCGTAGCTGCCAGCGGTACCTGCGTCGGGTTTCCCACTACCTCAACGTACGTTCTTTTCCTGTGGCCTGTACTTGTCTTTAATTTTTTGGACTGGACTCTGATGTAATTGTTAAATTGAATTGTTAATAAAAATTAATTTTATTTCTGCTACTTTAGCAAACCTATCTAATGAAATTTAATTACTTACTGTACTATCTCTGTGGCTTCAATGTACTACACGACAATCCTTTTTCCCTTCGGAGCTTTACCGCTCTTGGGAGGCCTCACGGGTTCCGGGTGGTATCAGGTGTATTCGGTAGTCCTACCGGGTATATCTGGTATCCGGGATCCGGGTCGTCACAGTTGGTATCAGAGCGTTATTGTGTGAAGTACATGGGAATCTGAGATATTGCAGTATCCAGAGTCCTTAAAGTCCAGTACAGGCATTTGCTGGCTTAGGTGTTGCGATGATTCGTCATGTTGTTTTCTTCATATGTGGTCTTATGCGTGCTGTTCTGGCACTGCGCAAGGTGATTTTTGCTCCCGTCAGCATGTGACGAGACGCTTCTTTCTATCGTGGTGTCTGTCTCGATCATGTCGTACGTGGCAGTGTTCGCCGGAAGGCTTGAATCTGCAGTACGTGGTTCGAGGTTTTCTTCGTGTGTTGTTCAGGTTGCTGTTGACCTTTGGCCTTGGTCTGATGACCGTACACGTTCTCACGTTATTTTGGTCGTCCCGGCTTGAGTCTGTTCTGCTCCTGATGTGTCTCACTTCTGTTAAGGTGCTTGATTAGATTCCGTGTTTGAGAAGTTACTCAGGCAAGCTAGGATTTTCTCTTCCTGGTGAGCTTTCGTAGTTAAGCTTATTGCTTCTCGTCCCTTCTGGTGGAATCTTTTCGAGGTTTTCCTTGGAATTGCGGCCTTAGTGATGCCTTTGTCCTGTGTCTGCTTAAGGGTGGACAACTTTGTTTTGAGCTTGATCTGCTCTTTGCTATACGGTTGCTTAGCTTTGGACTCCATCATGGTGTTAAGAGCTGTTGCGTACTGTATTTGTCGTGCAGTGTCTAGCGGCTGATGTATTGTGAAGGCTCGATGACTGTTTCAGGACGAGAAGGTAAGCTGAGATTAGCCTTTTCCTTGGGCCTTGTGCTGAAGCTGGCACTCCTCTTCTTTGCACTGAGGCTTCTTGTGATCGGTTGTTCGCTGGATCAGTACTCGTCGCGTGTTATATTGCGATTTTCATGAATTGCGATGTCACCATACGTGTGCTGGGATGCAGATATCGAGATATTCCTTGATGCCTGTGTGCGTCTTGTGAGTGTGCAGCTGAAGCGTGTGGGCTGGTTACCCACGGGCTCAGGATCGTTGGTGGTAAGATTCTGGCCAATCGAGAGGTTTGCTGTTCTCGATGTAACTTTGTCTTGGCTTCCTGTGCCTTGACGCTGTTGTTGCCGTGCCGTGCTATTATTGGAGGCATTTCTGGTGTTGGCATTGGCATTTGCAAGTGTTGGGGAATCTGTCGGCATTCCTTGCTGATTGAGTACCCTATGTTCTGCATTCTTTCTCTTGGGTGTTGTGCTCTCAAGGCGTGATCGTGGTCCTTGAGGCGCATTCTCTGAGATTGTCGTTTCTCGTTGTCGTGGGTCTTTTCTTGGTGAGCAGTCTGATGCATGACTAGTCCCCTATAGTCGTGTGTTCAGCTACTGTTATGTCTTGATGTGACCTAGCTTGCAATTGAGTTCCATAGTTCTGTGTCGAGAACGGAGCCAAAATTCTGTAACTGCTGTTGTTGCTGTCGTTTTATAACTGTTTCTCTATGATTTTGTGTCTTTGTCTTGGACCATTGTCTTGTCAGTTAGCGGTGTCGTACTCTCTTTTCCCAGTAAGAGTTGGCATGCGACGCGATCAGAGGTAATATCTGAGTGAGAACTGACTTGACCGTGTTTGTGGTCCGGTGCTGTTGTCATTGGCCTCCTGTGTGCCGGGTGTTCCCTGCCACCTTTGGCACTGGTGCCGATGATGTGGTCGAGCTATCAGCTGTGAGGACTGTTTTTCCTTATGTAAGCTGATGCTTGCTGCGTTTGCGTTTTTGTTTCTCAGGTATCTTTCCTTGTGGCATTAGTCGTGTCTCCATTTCTGGTGAGACGTAAACGACGTTGCCTTGTGTCGGAGGTGTCAGACTTGTGTCCACTTGTGTCGTGCTCACTCCCGAGCGTGTACTTGTGATTATAGTCTGACAGTGTCCCCCTGAGCTGTGTTTCTCGAGATTACGTTGTCGTATGTTGGGTTGTTCTTCCCTTGCTTCCCTATTGCTAGTCCTTAAATTTCGAGGATGAAATTTCTTAAAGGAGGGGAGGATGTAATGTCTCGGATCTTTGTTGGATCCTTAATGGGTCTTGTTGGATTTTTATTGGATCTTTCGGATCTGTTTCGGTGAGTTTCGGTTCGCTTTTGTGGCTTCCGAGTTGAGTTTCGCGATCCGTGTGGGTTTTTCTCTCGTACTAGTTACGGAACCCTACGGTGAGTTTATTTGTCAGTTCATCGACTCGAGGATACTGGAGCGACGATGTACTCTCCGAGTCGGTCGTTTTGACTATTTTTGCGTATTTTTCTGAGATAGGGCCAAAAATCGGATTTTTCAGAAATTAGGAAAATTCCTAATTTTTTTTCCTATTTCTTTTCCTTTCCTCTCTCCTCCTTCTCATTTCGCCGCCGCTCTCTCTCTCCCGTTTCTCTCCCGTTTTGCCTCCTCGACTCTAGCTACAGACGGAGGACCTAGGGGCGAGTGCTGGGGACGCTGTGGAGCTGGCTGGGTGCGCGACGGGGCTAGGATGGAATGGTTTTGGCGCGATCCCGAATGGTGGTTTCAAAGCCAGTGTTTGAGCTTACGGTGCAGTTTTCGGTGCTATTTAGTCCCTTCGGGGCACGGTTTCTTCGGTGGAGGTAGGGTGACGGATCTTCACTTCCTCCCGCATGTTTTCCCTGCCATTGCACGTCGTTCGGCGTAGAAATGGCTAGGTTTTGGCTTGTTTAGCCTAAACCGTGATTTTTGTGGTTTGTAGGGTTCGCCGAAAAACGGTAACCATTTTTAGATCAGTTATTGTCAATGGACTCCCTGGGACGTCAGCGTTGCATAGTCACTGATTTCGTTTCGTTTGGTGGTCCCGTTTGACCGCTAGGGCTCCGGGAAATCCGGAACCCCTTTTTGGGTGATTTCGTTAGACTCGTCAGTTTCTTGCGATCTGTTCGTCGTTTTGACTCTGGTTGGAGTCCATGTGATTGTATGTGTGTTCAAGGTTGTATCCCCTTAGTCTCGGGATGAATGGGGCGTGGAAAGGCCTCCGTTGGGCCGAACCCACGGTTTGCTCGCCGTGACGCTTGAACGGTCACTCAGGGACCGTTCAGGTATAAGGGCGGCCATCCCTAGACCGTTTATCCTTATGTCGGATGTGGTTGTGTGGTCGCACGATAGACCGCACATCCCCTGGGCGGTTGGTCTCGGACCATCCATCTTATGTCGGTTTGGGTTGTGTGGTCGTCTGCTGACCACATATCCCCTTGTGTTGTCGTCTGGTAGACCACATATCCCCTGGGAGTAGTGCGGTCAGGTTCGGACCGTTCATCCCGTTGTGCGGTCCTGTATGGACCGTTTATCCTATTGTGTGGTCCCTTTCGGACCGTCTATCCTTGTTGGTTGAATGGTCAGTTTCGGACCATTCATCCCCTTTGTATGGTCAGTTTCCGTCCGTCCATCCTATTGAGTGGTCCATTCTAAACCGCTCATCCCTGATGTGTCATCGGTTTACCGTGATGGGTTCTCCCGGTGTCGCGTTAGAGTCATTGCTCTGGTCTGGTCGACCCGGTGTGATCCAATGGTCGACATGCGACCTTGCCTGTGTCTCGATGGATCTGTCTAGCTCGAGACGTGGTTCTGGACACCTAGAGGTACGATTTGGCCTCGATTTACGTGTCCAGGTGCCTTGAGGATGTCGGAGTTCTCCCAAGTCTCCGTATGCCCTGTCTGTTTTGTGTCGGTCGCCTACGTGAGTTAGGGCGATGTTTCTAGTGGTCCTATCATGGACTGCTAATGTTTGTTTGTTTGTCCGGTGGTTCCCTGGATCGGTCGGTTTGGGTGAATTGTTTGCGGTCTATTCCTTGACTGCTATAGTTTCTCCGAGCGACTTAATCTAGGACCGCGAGTGTCTTGGCCTCTGGTTGCGTGGCGAGTCCTCCTTGACTGCTTGGTTGACCTAGCGGCCGAGTGATGGATAGCCTAGGCCTAGAGAGTGGTTTACCGGTGGTTTGCTTTTCGGTATCTTGGCTTGACCTTGGGGTTTGCCATTGTCACGCGGACATCATCCGATGTCCTTTGAGGGCTATAACCGTGTTCCGAGGTGGCCAAGAGGGTTTGTGCTTGTGTGTCTTTGCCTGGTTCCGGTCAACACGGGGTCACCCAGTGGTTGACACGTAGCCTTATGTGTCTCGACAGTTCTGTCCAGTTCGAGACATGGTTCTGGATGCTTTGAGGTATCATCCTACCTCGATCTGCATGTCCAGGTGTGTCTGAGGGTCCTCGGTGTTCCCTCAGGTCTCCGTGAGTCATTTTCTGCGGAGTGTCGTTTCGCGTGACTTAGGATTAGATCGATTGGCGGCTTGTTCTGCTATCAGTGACGATCTTACCTTTGAGTCGTCCGACTCAAGGATCGTTACGTAGTAGGTCTAGTCGCCTTGTCCTGAGTCTGTTAGTAGTTGTCTTACTGCCTTAATGCTTCGTAGTACGTGCGACAGAGCGTTCTAGCTTGTCTGTACTCTAGCACTTGTGTTTCTGAGTCTGATGTCTTGTGAGCCTCCAATTGTTGTAGCCCTAAGGCCTTGAGTTGCCGACATGCCTGGGAATGGTGGAGGGGTGTTCCCGTTATATGGTTTGTAAGCTAGTTTCCGTGGGCTCCCGCTGTACAGTGGCGTCCTGCTGGGTGGGGAAAACTAGCTAGAGGCCTATCTCTCCAGCAAGAGTCGGTGTGTGCACACGTGGTCAGGGGCTTTGGACTGACGCCGACGGGCGTGACCCTAACTAGTACTTGTATTGTGGTTCTGCGTGGGTCTGCGACTCGGCCGTGCCCGTGTTGGTCGCGCTCGGTGGGTAGTCGAGACACTTGTGGTGTGTGTTGCGGCGCAGCATAAGATGTCAATGGATGCAGCTGGCTGTTCTTCTAGTGAGGAGATGCTACCGTCACGTGACACGTGACTGTTCGTGTTCTTCGCGTTTCTTAAGCGTCGTGACCTTTCCGAGTTAGCCCTCTCGTGGCCCTACTCGAGGTCAGTGTTGTGTTGTGTGCACGACGTTCTAGTCGTGTGTGCCGTCGAGTCTGTCCGTCGTCTGTCTAGGTCTTTCCTAGACTTTTTGTCTGTCCTTTCTGGTCTTTTTCTTAGGCCTGGCATCGTGTTGGCAGATCGGTAACTCCTAACTTTGTCAGATCAGAGTCACCCTTCTGTCGCTGCTTGGAGTAGTTTGGGGAGCTGAGGTTGTTCAGCTGTCGTGCCTGTTCGGTACGACTTTTTCCATTTTCTTTTAGCTTCCCTTGCTCTTAGCCTGTTCCCTACTCTTGCTGTTCCCGTTCTTTTTATAGCTTGGTAGTGTAGCTTTTCCTGCTTTGTTACTACTGTTACTTTCTGTTCCGTGTACTGCGCGCTTTTTAGTGGGGATCTGCATGACCCCTACAGAGCCTCAGTTTGGAGACTCACCCCTGCTTTTCAGGTGGGTGGTGTCGCCCCTGTTCGTGGTTCCTGGTGTGGCGCGTCCATAGCTGCCAGCGGTACCTGCGTCGGGTTTCCCAGTACCTCAGCATACGTTCTTTTCCTATCGCCTGTACTTGTCTTTAATTTTCTGGACTGGACTCTGATGTAATTGTTAAATTGAATTGTTCATAAAAAGTAATTTTATTTCTGCTACTTTAGCAAATCGATCTAATGAAATTTAATTGCTTACTATACTATCTCTGTGGCTTCAATGTACTACACGACAATCCTTTTTCCCTTCGGAGCTTTACCGCTCTTGGGAGGCCTTGCGGGTTCCGGATGGTATCAGGTGTATTCGGTAGTCCTACCAGGTATATCTGGTATCCGGGGCCCGGGTCGTCACAACTGGCCTGTGGTTGGGTGAGAATACACCTGACAACCCCCAAGTGGGTATCGTCCGAATGCTGGGCATCTTGGCCATCACCTTCAGTCTCATAGAACTCGTCAGCTAGTTCCGGATCTGCTTCGTAGTTAACTCACATAAGATCTGAAGAGGTGGCGTCCCTGACCTGTGTGTCCCCAATGACAAGAGACTGGCGAGTGGGACATTGGTTGGCAAAATGGCTAAACCCATTGCAGTGATAACACTGCTGCCGTGATCTACTAGGCTCCCCAATCAAGGGTCCTTTCCCTTTATCCTCCCGACGGATAGGAGGTGTAGGGAACAAAGGACGAGCAATGGGTACGGTTGCCGGTGGACGGGCTGTGGGTGCCGTGGGTTGGGGACGAGGAGGGATATCCCTCTGAGGTGGAGGGTGAAGCCTAGGAGTAAATGGCTCGAGACGAGTGGGCTCCTGAGGTCGAGCCATGGGGGCCCTCGGATACGTGCCTGAAGAGCCATGGGGCTTGACACTACGAAGGGGAAAGGGGCCCAACCGATGGGTAGGCTCAAACTCGGCCTCGAATTGCTCCAATTCGAGAGCAACCTGATACACTCGTTCCAAAGTGGTCACATTGCGGTGGAAAAATTTATATTGGTAGTTCGGCCGCAGACCTCTTCGAAAGCGCGAGATGGTCATGGTGCTCTCTTTTGTAACTCGACACTGCAAGTAATACTCATCAAAGTCGGCGGTGTACTCAGTCACGGATCGGCCCGACACGTACTAAGACCATCCATACGCGTATCGAGACGATCCATGAGGGCTCAGAACATCTCTACCATCGAGAGCTCATCGGAACTACGGGCTCCGGAATCTGCCATAGGTGGTGGTGGCGAGTATTGGGTGCCTCGATGGGTGGGCATGCAACAGACACACGGGCTAGGAGACACAGACTAATAATGCAAACACAGATTAATGCAAAGATGATGCACCTAGACTTAGCCAATATCCAGTACGTGGCGGAGGGTCGACCAGAAGATCTCCTCGACGCGACTGTGCGGCCTTCCCGATAGGCGTAACCTAACGTTCGGGCGACACCTTTTAATATATCGGGTTGTCGAGATGAAATGCAACCCAAAAACACTCTTTTTTTTGTTTTAAAACAATGATGATCCTATACTCGACTTAGACCATGCTATGGTGACTACCCTAAACTCGACTCGCTTTGATACCAAACTGATACGGGACGGACGTAGGGACCGACTCTAAGTAATGCGGACCTCGGACGCTAAGTGCAGACGCGACCAGCACATACGAACAATGCAGAGACTTTGGCCCGACACTAAGAGCTCCTATGGGCAATACGTTGCTAACATAAACGCAAGCTCACTCATCGTCCGAAGCGAGAGAAAGCGTGGATCCACGCGGTTGAGAAACCGGCAGAGTCAAGGGTGGTCGGCTCACTTCCGTGCTCAGACAGAGTCACGGGACGGGTCACTCTCTCGCTCACAGCGGTGGCATGAACTCACGGGCTAGGTTCCTAACGCACTCACAGCGGCATATGACCATATACTAGCTATGCAAATGTAATGCCAAGAAGTTAAGACTGTACCTCTACGCTCCGGGCGTGGGGAAGACAACCCCGGCCAAATCCGTACTCCCGGTTAACAAATTTTTACTACGGTACAAAGTTTCGACCCACTCCACGCAGGGAGGTAACATGTCACATGTGGGGCCCGGGAGTATCGGGAAATGGATTGACGGGCAGCATCTTGATGTCGCTCCGTCGGTGCCGCAACCCGCGTTTTGGTGCTGTCCGGACGGCGCGATCTACGGGTTCGTGCGACCAACGTACTGCTCGGTCCTCCGGATCTGATGGGGTGGGTCCCGCTGCGATGGTGAGTCATGCTCCCCTGGACGGCGGTCGGGCTGGAACACCGGTCGGAGGCCGGGTGGCTCCGATCTTCACTTGTCGGTGTTGCTGTCCACAGATCTGAAACTCTGTTTCAGACCCGCGCGCTCCGACGAAAAGGCTTGCTGCGACCAGCACCGACGTCGGATCGGTGCGAAACAGGCACCGTTGGAATGCTGACTCGAAATCCTTCGACCATCTATGTTTCCAGGAATTTCGTCAGGGCCGTAATTTTGATGGCAGATTTTCGAATAGGGCTATGCTCACTCTTAGATCTGGTCAGGCAGACTAAGATCTGACTAAGAACAGGCGTTGACCATGATGTAGACCTCCGATCTGGGTGTTGAGAGCTTCACAAAAGTTGTAGAGAGGAGAGTGAGGAAGACGTAGATATTTTTTGGGAAAATTAAGGTGGAGGTTTGGATGGTGAAAAGTATTTTATAGCACCGGGTGGTCAGATTTGGACAGTAGAGACAGAACTAATTTTTGGATTTGACAGTGATTTTTAAAAATAGGTAAAGGACTCCAAAAATTCCAAGAAAATTCGTGGATGATGGGGGTGGTGGACAGAACCTCCAATTAAAATGGGGATTCAAACAAATAAGGGGAAGGGGGTTGAAATGGGGAAACATAGGGTTGCTGTGACACAGGACTGAAGACTGACAGATTTGGAGGGCTGGGGAGCACGCAATTGGAAAAATGGAAAATGAAGGCTAGAATTTCCACCAATTTTTATGGGACTTGGGTTCGACCTCTAGAACTCACCCTGAAAGTTTGGAACCTAACAAATCACGAGGTTGAGAGCAGAAATTCTGGGAAGAGCCTGCTGTCTCGCGATCCGCAGAAAATCGATGAAGGTGGTGGTGGTGCGACGGCGGCGGCGATGGCGATCTCACGAACTGATAGAAGAGGTGTCTCACCTCAGAACACAGCCTTCCCAGCTGCAGAAGGGGGAGAGAGGAGAGAGATAGGGGGCGGCCCTTGATCTTAGAAGAAATTCCATAATAATCTTTGCATTAATTCCACCAATAATGAAAATACATGCTCTTTATATGAAATACCAAAAGACACTAACTATCCCTAGATCTAGGGTTGGGGAGGGGTAAAAGAGAGAGTCCACATTTTATTCTCCCATGTGATTTGGAATCAAATAAATAAAATTTCAATCCTAATAAACTATATTATACATGGGGTGCCCCCTTGACTTCTAGCTTCCAACTTTGAAAATTTTCACCCTTTGTCCCCCCCTTGGTCCAACTCTTCTAGAAGCCCACCTTGGAGGGTTGACTGACCCCACATTGGCCCTAGGGCTGAGGTGGATCAATGGGAGAAGGGATGGGGGGCCCGCGGGACCTAGGTGGTCCCAAATGGTAAATAAATACGATAAATGCTAAGACTCAAGGGGGAGTCTCCAGACTGTCTCCGAGGCAGATGGAAGACGATGTAGCTCGAGTGGTGCTCCGCGTACGGTACCGACGGCTCGCCGGTTCGTGCTTCTCGCTCACTCTGGTATCCGCACCACTTATACCTATACCTCACAGGGGTAGAGTGATAGTGAATGCCTTAGGAACGTGAGAATGTGGGTTCCTGTCCTCACTCTCGGCCGGCCAAGAGCAAGGAGCCCTACGAGTCGATGACGAAGTCCCTGCAAATTAACACGCAAACCAAGAAACCATTAGACTGTGGAAGTGCAGAATATGTTCAGAGAAGTAAAGAAAGCATGCAAATGGGGTCTATCGTACCGAGAAGGGGGGCGAAAATGGGGATGGCCGAGACTTTCGAGCATCCGCCTTCCCTATGTTTTGGGTTGAAAATCCTCTTTAAAATTGGGAACTAGGAAGATCTAGCATGTATGAATGTAGTGAAACGAAATGAAGTATAGCAAATTGGAGAACAAGGAAGACAAACGGGGTTTGCCTGTCAACCAAACAGAGGGCGACCACGTGTGTGTTCGTTCAAAAGAGGTGGGCAGTCATGTCGATGCCCGCCCCCTGTAACTAAACTCTCCCGCTGCAGAGCTCTTCAACGGCGGGTTCTGCTTCTACAGGAAGTTCGGGGAAGGCGCTCTCATCCTCTCAGCTCTCTCTGAACTCTCCGAACTGACAGAACCTCCTTCTCTCAAAATGTCCAACCTCCTTCAGAAAATGCCCCCCCCCACTCCGTGAGATAGACCGGAATGGGGTTTTGTATGTGGGGGAAATTCCCTCCAAAAAACATTCGAAAAATAGAGTACGTGTGAGGCTACGTGGGTCTCGAACCCCCCGAGGTGGGAATAGTTTCGAAGGACGTGCCCAGAGTGGGCGCAAACGTGGGTTTGACTGTAGTTATCAGGAGTCGGCTAATGTTCTGGCCGTCCAAAGGAGCTGGGCGGCCAAAATAATGGCCTTCTTGAGGGTGAGGGCCTACCTAAACAAGGATGAGACTCCACACTACCAATCAACCAAGAGGAAGTATCACTTCTATGATGGCTAGGTAAGGGTCCGCGGGATGTCTGAAATTAGGCATCTACAATATGCAGTATAAGAAATATGCACCGTCCTTGGACATGCACAGAATGGAGTGTGCACAAACCTTCTAAGCGATCAATGCAAATGTGCACCGACCTTATATGCACATGGCAAAATCTGCACCAACCTCTTTCAAGCGTAGGCCAAATCATGCACCGGCCTTTTATATGCATGAGATAAAAGGTGTACGGACCTTTATATGCATGAGGCAGAAACGTGCGCTGACCTTGTGTGCAGTCATAGAAGATGTGCACGGACCTTATGCGCAGGCACTTAAAATGTGCACTGACCTACATGAGGGAATAGTGGTATGCACTGACCTTCATGTTTGCTTAAACAGAAATGTGCACTGACCTGACAGTCACATGTGCACAGACCTTATGTGCTGCCTGCAAAAGGTGCACCGACATATATGCGCACTTCTACAGAAATGTGCACCGACCTTATATTGGCATATTGCATGGTAAGCAGAGGCAAGGTCGGTGCACAATTGACCTTCATGCGCATAACTATAAAAATGTATGGACCTTAATATGAAATGCATTTTGTAACGACCCAAGATCCGGATACCGGGGAGAGCCCGATACCATTCGAAACCTACCCGCCGCCCACGAGCCGGGAGACCTCGGAAGGGCTAAAAGGAGTGTGGAGGTACAAGAAAATAGGAAATAAAGCATGACAATTCAACAATTAACAAGAATAAATAAACAGCTACAACAGCAAAGTCTAGTCCAACAAAAGTACAGTCTAAGGCAGAGAACGTACCCAACACCGAGTGAACACTCGGCCCGGCGAGCTGGCAACTAAGAACCTCCGAACAACACCCTCGAACCTCGAGGAAGAAGCTCCCCACCTGAAAAATAGGGGTGATCCTCCTATCACTTACTGAGTAGGGATCCCGCGGAACCCCAATCGAGAACAACGGCGGTAACAGAAATGAAAAATAGCTACAACTACAGTAGGAACAACGAACCGGTGGCCGGTCAAAACTCGGCACTACAGCTACTCCTACTGTACCAGAAAAGTACGCCCCGATCTCAAAATCGGGGAACAAAAGAACAAATGGGGGAACCTCTGGGTACGCCGTCAGAAGTGACCACCACGACCTCGCAATCGTGGACCTAACGCAGTCTAGGGAAAACACTCGGTGACACTCACCGGAAAACCCCTAGACCTCTACCTCGGAAACACTCCCTAAAATAGTCGGGGGAACCACGTCTCGGAGATGGGAAACTAAACCCGAAAATAGGAGAGTCACGTCTCACGTGACAGGAGTACCTGCCCACCAGAAGAAGGCCGGATACGCCCTCTGACATCCTAGACGCCTTAGGTGTCCCCCTCATCGCACCCTGGCGGAACGGGGACACCGTACTAGTAACCATAGAATAATAACTAGCTGGGGTCGTACTCGTTAGCGCGGGTCCAACTGCCCCCAACCACGTGCGCACACACAGACCATGCGTCCTAGGTCTGGCCCTCTGACTGGTTTTCCCCTCAGTCGGACTTTGGCTGCACGACGTGGGGCCCGACGGTAACCAGCCTAAATATCGTCTCTCTGGGGTACCCTCGCCACCACTCCCTGGTGGGACCACTCGCGTGTCGGAAGGCTACCACTAGTGGGGAGTCACTAATGTGACCACTCTCCGAGGAGAAACTCCGAGAAACACGCACGCACCCTGCGTGAAAGTCGAGAAGAACCAAGTGGCACCGAGCCACTGGGCTCTGGACAGTCCTCTAGACTCACTAAATCCAACGGTACTTGAGTCACAAGACTCGGGGTCAAGACCGTTGCACCGAACGGCTCCACGCCATCAATCTACCCTAGCCCTAGGGCCAGAAACCTTGGCACGATGACTCACAAGGTAGTTTAGAACTGCTGAGACCATTCCATCGGAAAGGGAACTGAGAAACCCTCTAGCCCCAGACTGGGTAATTGGACTCACAGTCCACAAGCCACACACACGGCCGACACGAAAAATATAGAAGCATGATTCCCAAGGTAGCTCACAAGCCACCACGCCGATTTCCCATCCCAGGATAAAGCGGGAAATCTCTAGCTACAGGCTGGATGACTGGACTTGTAGTCTAGGGTCATACACTTGGGCCCACTCAGTAACCATCTTCCGGAAAAACCCACGACATGCGGGGAAAACCCCTCCGCACTCGCACAGATACACGGTGACTTGACCAAGCATAACACGAAAGCTCAGAACACACACAGGGTCAATCGGACCCTCTAAATCTACGGGCATGCTAATCGAGATAACACGGTACCTCTAGACATCTCAGAAACACGGTCACAGAACCCATGAGATGTCAGGGACACTCACGAGGCCGAGGGTCGACCACTAGGTCACAACCGGGTCGACCAGAGACCAACATGATGCTAAACGGGCCCGGAAAGAATGAAAACCATGGGGCGGTCCTCCCTAGACCGTCTCAGAGCTTGGTGGCCTGGCTAGGACCGCAAAGCCTGGCCTAGCGGTCCAGCCAGGACCGCATAACCCCAGACGCTACTAGAACCCAGGTGGTAACTCTGAGACTGCCTAGAAGAGTGGCGGTCCATTGCCTGACCGCTGGGTGTAACCTAGTGGTCAGTCGCATGGCCGCTACACCTCCTGGCCTCGAATGAACCCAAAATATAAAACGGTCGTGCCCTGACCGCTATTTAGAGAGTAGGCCGCCCCATCACCTAGGTGGTCATCATTAGGCCGCTACACGCCCGCCACGACGGAGACTGAAAACGGTCCTAGCCAGACCACTGCACGGTGAACGGCGGTCCACACCAGGCCGCTAAACACCTCAGGCGGTTCATCACTCGATCGAAAAATCAACCGACATAGGGGTGGGGCAAGTGGCGGCCGGCCCGTGGCCGCCCAGCTAGGAAAAATTGTCTGCATTAGACCTCTAAGCCAAGTGTAGCAGTCTATCGCAGGACCACAGCCCCAAAACATGGTGAGACGGTCAAATAGCAGCCTCCAAGGGCCGCCTCACCTAATAATGGTTCCTGTTAGGACCGTTTCTATTCTAGAAAACTGAAAATGACGAGTTTAGTGAAAATCTTCATTCCACGCCCACGTGAAGGGGAAAACAAGGGGAAACTAGTCCCCAGCCTCTCTAGCACCGAGAGTACCCATTTAGACCGTGAAAACATGGTTAAAACGCTAGATCCGGCGCACACCCAAAATCATGCATTTTCTCCAAAATGTTTAAATAAGCCCGCTCGACTCACCACGGCCTACCAAAATCACGGGAAAGGAAGTACACGAGCTGGGGATCCATCTCCCTACCTCCACCGAAGATTTGATGCGCCATGGACGCAAATCCGCAAAGAAAATACTGTTAAAGCTCTGCCAGCTCACGATCCCACGAACCGCTTCCACCATCACGATCTCGCTCAATCCTCGCCGCTCCACGCCCCATGATCCTCGCCGCCTCGCCCCTGTCCACCTCCGTTGGCCGTCGAAGAAGAGAGGGAGAGAGGAGAGAGCGTGAGAAGAGAGAGGGAGGGGAGAGAGAAATGAGAGATGGGGAGAGAGAGAAAAGGACGTCAGGATATATAGAAAAACACCAAAATTTCAGAAATTCAGAAAATTACGAAAAATTACTTTCGTGATCCTCGGGAAGAGCAGAACACGCAGGTCACGTCCTGGAGTCGGAGAACGTAATGGTTCACCCTACGCAAAGTTCCGAAGACATATCAGGGGAAAACACACGAAAAGCACAAAACACACTCCGAGACCCACAAAAGCGATCCGAAACCCACAGATCCTAATCTGAACAATATCCGAAAAATCTGGGGCATTACAGCCCTCCCCCCTTAAGGAAATTTTCCCCTCAAAATTCAGGACAAGCGCCAAGGCACAGGAGAAGAACGACGAACCAACTGACAACGCTGTTAGCGCCCCAGCACAGAAAACCTCAATTCTCACGAAAGCTCCTATCCTAAGGGAACTAGCCAGACTAAAATCACGAATGACACCTCGCTCCACACACCGCGTACGCCGGCCATCAGAGTAGGCATACACTAAGGGACACAGTCCGGCATCACCTTAGTCACAAGGAAAATCAATCATGGCAAAACTGCCACCATCTCGCTCCCCGAGGAGACACAGTCCTTGTCACGAGAAACAGCTACCGATCCATCCTATGGTCGACAGACAAATCACACATTAGCTTCACAACCAGCTGACCGGTTCCACGCCATGCTTTAGGGAACGACCAATATAGAGCCTCCATCAGCTCACAACAGCACGGTACCAACTCTGTCAGAACTCAAACTTCGACAAATCCTAGATCCCATCCGGAAAGCACACCACAAAATGGCCACCAAAAAGGCTTCACTGATACACAGCTCTCACCGTTCACGATGCACAACAAACAACATCTTTTGTCTATGAAAGACCACACACCGGACACCAGCTACTCGTCAACGGGAAACCCTCCTCTTGCTCAACTTCTTCCATCTTTCTTGGTCCTACACCAAAACCGACAAACACATCCCAGACGTCGATGGGCCATCCGCTAACTCACACATAGACAATTACCACACCTTGAGCTGAACTTCTCTCGGACACTGCATCCGATCTTGATCATCACACTAACTCTACCCTTGCAGCGGAGCACGATGAAACCAATGATAAGACTCAGGAGTCTTCGGTCATCACCTCACTCGACTCAGACTTACGGGGGAACCATCCCATGCTGGTCACCAAACTGGGGATAACCATTCCAATGCCAACGTCCCATCAAGGACCTCCAACCATAGGCGTCACTCCTCCGTCCTGTCTCATCGAATCCTATCTCAACTTATCCAAGTGGACACCTACCAATCCCGATTTCACCCATATCACAGAGCAACGGGACACCACCGGAACAATTCATGGCACACGTCTATAGGGGAGAAAAGTGCCATCCAATATTACGGCAACCTAGTCGCCAACACCACGACCAATGAACACAAGTCTTCAAACGACATAGATTTTCATCACATTTGGGTCCTGTCCGCCACAATCTGACACGACCACACATAGATGTTGCTGTGGTTGATTACACTGTTAGGCTCACTAGCCACTCACAGCTGCCAACCGGGACCCATAATCTATCAGAGATCACTTCTCCAAAACACGATCTCATCCGAGGACATGACTGGCAACACAAGCCGGGCACCAAGCCACCGACTCTGACCAATACGTACTCAACCTCCATTAGGTGACATCCTCAACAACCCCATACGGGTCCAACACTGATGCCTAACACGGCTTTCATCACATGAATAGGGTACTCATGCGATAGACTTGCCAACATTTTCCTTCAACACTCCATCCTGCCAGTGCCAAGAATCACAATACCTCGAGCAGCGGCACGGCAAAAACACGTCTCATACAGAGGAACCAATCCTCCAATACTCAACACAACCTCAGGAATCAACCCGTAGCAGTCCGCACTACGATCCTGAACCTGTGGGTCATGGGCCCACCAGGCTTCTACTGCGCACTCTGATCCACACGCACAGCCAACACGACAACTCGGGACTCGCCATCCCGATAATCCACAACTCGACTGGCCAACTTCAGAAAATAGGGTAAGGAAAGCTCCCTTACCTCGAACCCTAAGCACACATTCGATCACTCCCAAATCTGGCAATCCTCTGCAACTCTGCAGGCTCCGAACTGCCACGCATCAAAAAGTTCCAGCACCAGCCAAGAATTCTCTCAAACACCATCCAACAAGCACTCATCCTTCCGGAGCAGTGCCGACGCACCCTCATGCAACCAGGGAATTGGGCACAACTTCTCACAGGCAACCACCTTGCCAAAGCACGGAACACGTCTCTCACGGACTTCATGGCACACGAAGGCCAACCAATCCGGACACGCAATGCAAAATGACGAGCCTTAGCCAAACACAATCTCTCCAACCAAGGGAGAAACCAACACACTTCTGACCAACGGAAAATCTCCATGCTCGACCTGACCTCAAACCTCACGCATGCTGGGAAAAGCACCTTCCAGCATCGAGAAAACTATTTCCTCGTCAGGTCAGCGCCTCCGACACACTAGGTGAGTGTCACGTCAGACCACAATCACAGCATCTATCGATGCATCACCACCGTAATTCCTTGAACTGCAACATGCCACGCCAAGAGTTGCAATACGAGCCATAATCGACAACTGCGAATGCTCATCCTCGAGTCTCGAAACTCACCGCGGAACCTTCACAACTCAAGCCAAATCTAGGCGAACACAACCCATTCGCACGCAACAGCGCAGGAGCAAGAACTCACTGGGACAACTCCACCCAATCCTACTTCAAAATTCGTAAAACAATCGGGACCGACACATTATTCTTGATGCCATAGAGCACGACGAGGACATCAGGCTCGAAAATCAGCAACTCACCGAGAAGGTCCTCCGCTCACCCGAGCGCACCTCTCGATCAGAACACCCACTCTGCCACCTTAAACCATGACCTTAACACATCAGGGGCTAGATAAACCTCAAGCTGGAGCGGCCAAACTCAACAACAGCTCTCTCAGAGCACGCTCACGGTCACTTAACCACAACCAATCCTCAGCAGCCACCTGATCCCCCTGCAATTTCCTCGAACGCAGTGCCATAGCAACACATCTGCCAGTAATACCTTAGCGTAACTTAGCGCAACCAGGGCCACAACCTATCCATAAGAAATCTCTCTATCACGTCCCTCGAGCCCCGCATCAGCACTCCACGAAAATAGCAACCGCCAACACAGCGCCAACGCCGCGTACTCAAGCTCTTATGTGAGAAACCAATCGAAAAAATAAGCGCAAAACCCTATGTCTGCTGCCGACTATACTGGACCTTATGGACTCTGATCACTGCAATATCTCGAATTCCCATGTACGTCCACAACCACCGCTCTGATACCATCTTTAACGACCCAAGATCCAGATACCGGGGAGAGCCAGATACCATTCGAATCCTGGCCCGCCGCCCATGACCCGGGAGGGCTCAGAAGGGCTAAAAGGAGTTTGGAGGTACAAAGAAATAGGAAATAAAGCAGGATAATTCAACAATTACTAGGAATAAATAAATAGCTACAACAGTAGAGTCTAGTCTAACAAAAGTATTAGCTAAGGTAGAGAACGTACCCAACACCGGGTGAACACTCGGCCCGACGAGCTGGTAACTAAGAACCTCCGAACAACACCCTCGAACCTCGAGAAAAAACCGCCGCACCTGAAAAGCAGGGGTGAGCCTACTGTCACTTGATTAGTAGGGATCCCACAGAACCCCAATCGAGAAGAATAGCGGTAATGGAAAGGAAAAATAGCTACAACTATAGTAGGAACAGCGAAGCGGTGGCCGGTCAAAACTCGGCACTATAGCTACTCCTACTGTATCAGAAAAGTACACCCCGATCTCACAGTCGAGGAACTATAGAACTAACTGGAGAACCTCTGGCTACGCCGACAGAAGTGACCACCACGACCTCGCAGTCGTGGACCTAACGCCATCTAGGGAAAACCCGTGGTGACGCTCACCGGAAAACTCCTAGACCTCTACCTAGGAAACACTTCCTAAAACAGTCGGGGGAAGCACGTCTTGTAGACGGGAAAAGAAACCTGAAAATAGGAGAGTCACGTCTCATGTGACAAGAGTACCTGCCTACCAGAAGTAAGGCCGGACGCACCCCCTGGCATCCTAGACCGCACCTCAGGTGTCCCCCTCAGCCGGACTTTGGCTGCAAGACGTGGGGCCCTACGGTAACCAGCCTAAAAATGTCTCTCTAGGGTAGCCTCGCCACCACTCCCTGGTGGGCCCACTCGCGTATCGGAAGGCTATGACTAGTGGGGAGTCACTAATGTGACCACTCTCCGTGGAGAAACTCCGAGAAACATGCAGGCACCCTGTGTGAAAGTCGAGAAGAACCAAGTGGCTATGAGCCACTCGGCTCTGGACAGTCCTCTAGACTCAATAAATCCAACGGTCCTTGAGTCACAAGACTCGAGGTCAAGACCGTTGCACCGAACGGCTCCACGCTGTCAATCTGCCCTAGCCCTAGGGTCAGAAACCTCGGCACGATGACTCACAAGATAGTTCACAACTGCTGAGACCATTCCCTCAGAAAGGGAACTGAGAAACCCTCCAGCCCCAGACTGGATAATTGGACTCACAGTCCACATGCCAGACATAACACAGAAGCACGATTCCCATGGTAGCTCACAAGTCGATCGTCATGCCGATTTCCCATCCCAGGGAAAAGTGAGAAACCTCTAGCTGCAGGCTGGATGACTGGACTCGCAGTCCAGGGCCATACACTTGGCCCACTCGGGAACCATCTTCCGGAAAAGCCCATGACGTGCGGAGAAAACCCCACCGCACTCGCACCGATACACAGTGGCTCGACCAAGCGTAACACGAAAGCCCGAAACACACACAGGGTCACTCAGACCCTCTAATCTACGGGCATGCTAATCGAGGTAACATGGTCACAGAACCCATGGGGTGTTTGGGACACTCACGAGGCCGAGGGTCGACCACTAGGTCACAACCGGGTCGACCGGAGACCAACATGACGCTAAACGGACCCGGAAAGCATGAAAACCATGGGGCGGTCCTCCCTGGACCGTCTCAGAGCTTGGCGGTCTAGCTCGGACTGCGTAGCCCCAGACGCTACCAGAACCCAGGCAGTCACCCCCAGACCACTGGGTGTCACCTAGCGGTCAGTCGCATAGCCGCTACACCTCCTGGCCTCGAATGAACCCAAAACATAAAATGGTCATGCCCTGACCGCTATTTAGAGCATAGCGGCCAGTCGCGTGGCAGCCCCATGACCTAGGCGGTCATCCTTAGGCCGCTACATGCCCACCACGACGGAGACTTAAAACGGTCCGGGCCTGACCGCTGCACGGTGAACGGCGGTCCATCGCTCGACCGCAAAACCAACCAACATAGGGGGGGGCAAGTGGCGGCCGGCCCGTGGCCTCCCAGCCAGGAAAAAAGGTCTACATTAGACTACTAAGCCGAGTGTAGCGGTCTATCACAGGACCGCAGCCCCAAAACATGGTGAGACGGATAAATAGCAGCCTCCCTTAGGGCTGCCTCACCTAATAACAGTTCCTATTAGGACCGTTTCTATTCAGGAAATCGGAAAACGGCGAGTTCAGTGGAAAACTCCATTCCACGCCCCGTTCACACCCACGTGAAGGGGAAAACAAGGGGAAACAAGTCCCCAGCCTCTCTAGCACCGAGAAGACCCAATTAAATCCCGAAAACACGGTTAAAACGCTAGATCCGGCTCACACCCCAAAATCATGCATTTTCCTCAAAACGCTCAAATAAGCCCACTCGGCTCACCAGGGCCTACTAAAATCGCGGGAAAGGAAGTACACGAGCAGGGGATCCATCTTCCTACCTCCATCAAAGATTTGACGTGCCGCAGACGCCAATCCGAGAAGAAAATGCCGTTAAAGCTCCCCTGGCTCGCGATCCCACGAACCGTCTCCACCATCGTGATCCTCGCTCCATCCTCGCCGCTCCATGCCCCCACGATCCTCGTCGCCTCGCCCCTGTCCACCTCCGTCGGCCGCCGGAGAAGAGGGGGAGAGAGGAGAGAGCGTGAGAAGAGAGAGTGAGGGAAGAGAGAAATGAGAGATGGGGAGAGAGAGAAAAGGAGGTTAGTATATATACAAAAACCCAAAAATTCCAGAAATTTGGAAAATTATGAAAAATTACCTCCGCGATCTTCGGGAAGAGCACAACACGCAGGTCACGTCCCGGAGTTAGAGAACGTAACGGTTCACCCTGCACAAACTTCCGAAGGCATTCAGGGAAAAACACACGTAAAGCACAAAACACATTCCGTGACCCACAAAAGCGATCCGAAACCCACGGATCCTGATCCGAACAATATCCGAAAAATTTGGGGCATTACACATGCACATGAAGCTATGAAATGCTAACAGTGTTGTCATAATCAACATGATTTTAGAAAATCATTATTATCAAAATTCAAGAGCTGAAAAACAAAATGTATTGTTGCAAATCATCAAAACAAAATGAGAAATTAAATTCAGAGAGTTAAGTCAAAAGAGACGACAAATTATCCCACATGAGCTCCCACACATTCTCCCCCTTTTTGATGATGGCAACCCGTTTACATTTTGATGTCAATAATGATTTTATTAAGAATCAAGAAATATACTCACAATAATATGCACATAGTATGCACACAACAAAATTCAAGAAATGCAGCATTTCTTCTTAATGCAAAAGGTTCCCTCTAATGCAAAAATCTCTCAGCATCAAACTCTCTCCCCATCAACATCAAAAGGCTAATCAACATCAAAATCCAAATCTCTCCCCCTTTGCCATTAGCAGAAAGGATAATAGGAAGATATCAAGGATAGTACTATAGTGAAGAAGAAAAATGAGTTGACAAATAAAGTACGGATTCTTTAAAATAAGAACGCAGATAGTGCATTCTTGAACTTATGTGGTTTAAAGAGTATGAAAGTGAGAGACTAGCCACTCTACTCTGTGAGAAATAGTCTGTATGAGCTCTTAATAGTAATGAACCAGAAGCACATGAGACATGCCGGATTTTGTCTTACTTTATCTTATTTATCTAAACATCAAAATATCATCAGGAGTGACCCGAACTTGTATTGAGATTAAACAAACATCACAGTTCTGAATTAATCCTCAGAGGAGCTTTGATAATTTCATACATTACTTTTCTTTACTACTTTAGAACAGTCAAGTGTAATCTTGCCTTTTTACATAAGAGTACACGTTTATCTTATGTAAAAAGAAAACATAGCCTTTCTCTTTTCTTTACTACTTTAGAACAGTCAAGAGAACACAGCCTTCCCAGCTGCAGAAGGGGGAGAGAGGAGAGAGATAGGGGGCAGCCCTTGATCTTAGAAGAAATTCCACAATAATCTTTGCATTAATTCCACCAATAATGAAAATACATGCTATTTATATGAAATACCAAAAGACACTAACTATCCCTAGATCTAGGGTTGGGGAGGGGTAAAAGAGAGAGTCCACATTTTATTCTCCCATGTGATTTGGAATCAAATAAAATAAAATTTCAATCCTAATAAACTATATTATACATGGGGTGCCCCCTTGACTTCTAGCTTCCAACTTTGAAAATTTTCACCCTTTGTCCCCCCCCTTGGTCCAACTCTTCTAGAAGCCCACCTTGGAGGGTTGACTGACCCCACATGGGCCCTAGGGCTGAGGTGGATCAATGGGAGAAGGGATGGGGGGCCCGCGGGACCTAGGTGGTCCCAAATGACAAATAAATACGATAAATGCTAAGACTCAAGGGGGTGTCTCCAGACTGTCTCCGAGGCAGATGGAAGACGATGTAGCTCGAGTGGTGCTCTGCGTACGGTACCGATGGCTCGCCGGTTCGTGCTTCTCACTCGCTCTGGTATCCGCACCACTTATACCTATACCTCACAGGGGTAGAGTGATCGTGAATGCCTTAGGAACGGGAGAATGTGGGTTCCTGTCCTCACTCTCGGCCGGCCAAGAGCAAGGATCCCTACGAGTCGATGACGAAGTCCCTGCCAATTAACCCGCAAACCAAGAAACCATTAGACTGTGGAAGTGCAGAATATGTTCAGAGAAGTAAAGAAAGCATGCAAATGGGGTCTATCATACCGAGAAGGGGGGCAAAAAGGGGGATGGCCGAGACTTTCGAGCATCCGCCTTCCCTATGCTTTGGGTTGAAAATCCTCTTTAAAATTGGGAACTAGGAAGATTTAGCATGTATGAATGCAGTGAAACGATATGAAGTATAGCAAATTGGAGAACAAGGAAGACAGACGGGGTTTGCCTGTCAACCAAACAGAGGGCGACCACGTGTGTGTTCGTTCAAAAGAGGTGGGCGGCCATGTCGATGCCCGCCCCCTGTAACTAAACTCTCCCGCTGCAGAGCTCTTCAACGGCGGGTTCTGCTTCTACGGGAAGTTCGGGGAAGGCACACTCATCCTCTCAGCTCTCTCTGAACTCTCCGAACTGACAGAACCTCCTTCTCTCAAAATGTCCAACCTCCTTCAGAAAATGTGCCACCCCCCACTCCGTGAGATAGACCGGAATGGGGTTTTGTATGTGGGGGAAATTCCCTCCAAAAAACATTCGAAAAATAGAGTACGTGTGAGGCTACGTGGGTCTCGAACCCCCCGAGGTGGGAACAGTTTCGAAGGACGTGCCCAGAGTGGGCGCAAACATGGGTTTGACTGTAGTTATCAGTAGGCGGCTAATGTTCTGGCCGTCCAAAGGAGTTGGGCGGCCAAAATAATGGCCTTCTTGAGGGTGAGGGCCTACCTAAACAAGGATGAGACTCCACACTACCAATCAACCAAGAGGAAGTATCACTTCTATGATGGCTAGGTAAGGGTCCGCGGGATGTCTGAAATTAGGCATCTACAATATGCAGTATAAGAAATATGCATCGTCCTTGGACATGCACAGAATGGAGTGTGCACAAACCTTCCAAGCGATCAATGCAAATGTGCACCGACCTTATATACACATGGCAAAATCTGCACCAACCTCTTTCAAGCGTAGGCCAAATCATGCACCGACCTTATGTGCTGCCTGCAAAAGGTGCACCGATTTATATGCGTACTACTACAGAAATGTTCACCGACCTTATATTGTCATATTGCATGGTAAGCAGAGGCAAGGTCGGTGCACAATTGACCTTCATGCGCAGAACTGTAAAAATGTATGGACCTTAATATGAAATGCGTTTTGTAACGACCCAAGATCCGGATACCGGGGAGAGCCCGATATCATTCGAAACCTACCCGCCGCCCACGAGCCGGGAGACCTCGGAAGGGCTAAAAGGAGTGTGGAGGTACAAGGAAATTGGAAATAAAGCATGACAATTCAACAATTAACAAGAATAAATAAACAGCTACAATAGCAAAGTCTAGTCCAACAAAAGTTCAGTCTAAGGCAGAGAACGTACCCAACACCGAGTGAACACTCGGCCCGGCGAGCTGGCAACTAAGAACCTCCGAACAACACCCTCGAACCTCGAGGAAGAAGCTCCCCACCTGAAAAATAGGGGTGATCCTCCTATCACTTGCTGAGTAGGGATCCCATGGAACCCCAATCGAGAACAACGGCGGTAATAGAAATGAAAAATAGCTACAACTACAGTAGGAACAGCGAACCGGTGGCCGGTCAAAACTCGGCACTACAGCTACTCCTACTGTACCAGAAAAGTACGCCCCGATCTCAAAGTCGGGGAACAAAAGAACAAATGGGGGAACCTCTGGGTACGCCGTCAGAAGTGACAACCACGACCTCGCAGTCGTGGACCTAACGCAGTCTAGGGAAAACACTCGGTGACACTCACCGGAAAACCCCTAGACCTCTACCTCGGAAACACTCCCTAAAATAGTCGGGGGAACCATGTCTCGGAGATGGGAAACTAAACCCGAAAACAGGAGAGTCACGTCTCACGTGACAGGAGTACCTGCCCACCAGAAGAAGGCCGGATATGCCCTCTGACATCCTAGACGCCTTAGGTGTCCCCCTCATCGCACCCTGGCGGAACGGGGACACCGTACTAGTAACCATAGAATAAGAACTAGCTGGGGTCGTACTCGTTAGCGTGGGTCCAACTGCCCCCAACCACGTGTGCACACACAGACCATGCGTCCTAGGTCTGGCCCTCTGACTGGTTTTCCCCTCAGTCGGACTTTGGCTGCACGACGTGGGGCCCGACGGTAACCAGCCTAAAAATCATCTCTCTGGGGTAGCCTCGCCACCACTCCCTGGTGGGACCACTCGCGTGTCGAAAGGCTACCACTAGTGGGGAGTCACTAATGTAACCACTCTCTGAGGAGAAACTCCGAGAAACACGCACGCACCCTGCGTGAAAGTTGAGAAGAACCAAGTGGCGCTGAGCCACTGGGCTCTGGACAGTCCTCTAGACTCACTAAATCCAACGGTACTTGAGTCACAAGACTCGGGGTCAAGACCGTTGCACCGAACGGCTCCACGCCATCAATCTACCCTAGCCCTAGGGCCAGAAACCTTGGCACGATGACTCACAAGGTAGTTTAGAACTGCTGAGACCATTCCATCGAAAAAGGAACTGAGAAACCCTCTAGCCCCAGACTGGTAATTGGACTCACAGTCCACATGCCACACACACGGTCGACACGAAAAACATAGAAGCACGATTCCCACGGTAGCTCACAAGCCACCACGCCGATTTCCCATCCCAGGATAAAGCGGGAAATCTCTAGCTACAGGCTGGATGACTGGACTTGTAGTCTAGGGCCATACACTTTGCCCACTCGGGAACCATCTTCCTGAAAAGCCCACGACATGCGGGGAAAACCCCTCCGCACTCGCACAGATACACGGTGACTCGACCAAGCATAACACGAAAGCCCGGAACACACACAGGGTCAATCGGACCCTCTAAATCTACGGGCATGCTAATCGAGATAACACGGTACCTCTAGACATCTCAGAAACACGGTCACAGAACCCATGAGATGTCAGGGACACTCACGAGGCCGAGGGTCGACCACTAGGTCACAACCGGGTCGACCAGAGACCAACATGATGCTAAACGGGCCCGGAAAGAATGAAAACCATGGGGCGGTCCTCCCTAGACCGTCTCAGAGCTTGGTGGCCTGGCTAGGACCGCAAAGCCTGGCCTAGCGGTCCAGCCAGGACCGCATAACCCCAGATGCTACTAGAACCCAGGTGGTAACTCTCAGACTGCCTAGAAGAGTGGCGGTCCATTGCCTGACCGCTGGGTGTAACCTAGTGGTCAGTCGCATGGCCGCTACACCTCCTGGCCTCGAATGAACCCAAAATATAAAACGGTCATGCCCTGACTGCTATTTAGAGAGTAGGCCACCCCATCACCTAGGTGGTCATCGTTAGGTCGCTACACGCCCGCCACGACGGAGACTGAAAACAGTCCTAGCCTGACCACTGCACGGTGAATGGCGGTCCACACCAGGCCGCTAAACACCTCAGGCGGTTCATCACTCGACCGAAAAACCAACCGACATAGGGGTGGGGCAAGTGGAGGCCGGCCCGTGGCCGCCCAGCTAGGAAAAACGGTCTGCATTAGACCTCTAAGCCAAGTGTAGCAGTCTATCGCAGGACCACAGCCCCAAAACATGGTGAGACTGACAAATAGCAGCCTCCAAGGGCCGCCTCACCTAATAACGGTTCCTGTTAGGACCGTTTCTATTCTAGAAACCTGAAAACGACGAGTTTAGTGAAAAACTTCATTCCACGCCCACGTGAAAGGGAAAACAACGGGAAACTAGTCCCAAGCCTCTCTAGCACCGAGAGGACTCATTTAGACCCCGAAAATGTGGTTAAAACGCTAGATCCGGCGCACACCCCAAAATCATGCATTTTCTCCAAAATGTTCAAATAAGCGCGCTCGACTCACCACGGCCTACCAAAATCACGGAAAAGGAAGTGCACGAGCTGGGGATCCATCTCCCTACCTCCACCGAAGATTTGATACGCCGTGGATGCCAATCCGCAAGGAAAATACTGTTAAAGCTCTGCCGGCTCACGATCCCACGAATCGCTTCCACCATCACGATCCTCGCTCAATCCTCGCCGCTCCACGCCCCACGATCCTCGCCGCCTCGCCCCTGTCCACCTGCGTTGGCCGTCGAAGAAGAGAGGGTGAGAGGAGAGAGCGTGAGAAGAGAGAGGGAGGGAAGAGAGAAATGAGAGATGGGGAGAGAGAGAAAAGGACGTCAGGATATATCGAAAAACACCAAAATTTCAAAAATTCAGAAAATTACGAAAAATTACTTCCGTGATCCTCGGGAAGAGCAGAACACGCAGGTCACGTCCTGGAGTCGGAGAGCGCAACGGTTCACCCTGCGCAAAGTTCCGAAGACATATCAGGGGAAAACACACGAAAATCACAAAACACACTCCGGGACCCACAAAAGCGATCCGAAACCCACAGATCCTGATCCGAACAATATCCAAAAAATCTGGGGCATTACAGCGCTCCCCCCTTAAGAAAATTTTGCCCTCAAAATTCAGGACAAGCGCCAAGGCACAGGAGAAGAACGACGAACCAACTGACAACGCTGTTAGCGCTCCAACACAGAAAACCTCAATTCTCACGAAAGCTCCTATCCTAAGGGAACCAGCCAGACTACAATCACGATCGACACCTCGCTCCGCACACCGCGTACACCGGCCATCAGAGCAGGCATACACTAAGGGACACAGTCGGACATCACCTCAGTCACAAGGAAAATCAATCATGGCAAAACTGCCACCATCTCGCTCCCCGAGGAGACACAGTCCTCGTCACGAGAAATAGCTACCGATCCATCCTATGGTCGACAGACAAATCACACATTAGCTTCACAACCAGCTGAGTGGTTCCACGCCATGCTCTAGGGAACGACCAATATAGAGCCTCCATCAGCTCACAACAGCACGGGACCAACTCTGTCAGAACTCAAACTTCAACAAATCCTAGATCCCATCCGGAAAGCACACCATAAAATGGCCACCAAAAAGGCTTCACTGATACACAGCTCTCACCGTTCACGATGCACAACAAACAACATCTTTTGTCTATGAAAGACCACACGCCGGACACCAGCTACTCGTCAACGGGAAACCCTCCTCTTGCTCAACTTCTTCCATCTTTCTTGGTCCTACCCCAAAACCGACAAACACATCCCAGACGTCGATGGGCCATCCGCTGACTCACACATAGACAATTACCACACCTTGAGCTGAACTTCTCTCGGACACTGCATCCGATCTTGATCATCACACTAACTCTACCCTTGCAGCGGAGCACGATGAAACCAATGACAAGACTCAGGAGTCTTCGGTCATCACCTCACTCGACTCAGACTTATGGGGGAACCATCCCATGCTGGTCACCAAACTGGGGATAACCATTCCAATGCCAACGTCCCATCAAGGACCTCCAACCATAGGCGTCACTCCTCCGTCCTGTCTCATCGAATCCTATCTCAACTTATCCAAGTGGACACCTACCAATCCCGATTTCACCCATATCACAGAGCAACGGGACACCACCGGAATAATTCATGGCACACGTCTATAGGGGAGAAAAGTGCCATCCAATATTACGGCAACCTAGTCGCCAACACCACGACCAATGAACACAAGTCTTCAAACGACATAGATTTTCATCACAGTTGGGTCCTATCCGCCACAATCTGACACGACCACACATAGATGTTGTTGTGGTTGATTACACTGTTAGGCTCACCAGCCACTCACAGCTGCCAACCGGGACCCATAATCTATCAGAGATCACTTCTCCAAAACACGATCTCATCTGAGGACACGACTGGCAACACAAGCCGGGCACCAAGCCACCGACTCTGACCAATACGTACTCAACCTCCGTTAGGCGACATCCTCAACAACCCCATCCGGGTCTAACACTGATGCCTAACACGGCTTTCATCACATGAACAGGGTACTCATGCGATAGACTTGCCAACATTTTCCTTCAACACTCCATCCTGCCAGTGCCAAGAATCACAATACCTCGAGCAGCGGCACGGCAACAACACGTCTCATACAGAGGAACCAATCCTCCAATGCTCAACACAACCTCAGGAATCAACCCGTAGCAGCCCGCACTACGATCCTGAACGTGTGGGTCATGGGCCCACCAAGCTTCTGCTGCGCACTCTGATCCACACGCATAGCCAACACGACAACTCGGGACTCGCCATTTCGACAATCCACAACTCGGCTGGCCAACTTCAGAAAATAGGGTAAGGAAAGCTCCCTTACCTCGAACCCTAAGCACACATTCAATCACTCCCAAATCTGGCAATCCTCTGCAACTCTGCAGGCTCCGAACTGCCACGCATCAAAAAGTTCCAGCACCAGCCAAGAATTCTCTCAAACACCATCCAACAAGCACTCATCCTTCAGGAGCAGTGCCGACGCTCCCTCATGCAACCAGGGAATTGGGCACAACTTCTCACAGGCAACCACCTTGCCAAAGCACGGAACACGTCTCTCACGGACTTCATGGCACACGAAGGCCAACCAATTCGGACACGCAATGCAAAATGACGAGCCTTAGCCAAACACAATCTCTCCAACCAAGGGAGAAACCAACACACCTCTGACCAACGAAAAATCTCCATGCTCGACTTGACCTCAAACCTCACGCATGCTGGGAACAGCACCTTCCAGCATCGAGAAAACTATTTCCTCGTCAGGTCAGCGCCTCCGACACACTAGGCGAGTGTCACGTCAGACCATAATCACAGCATCTATCGATGCACCACCACTGTAATTCCTTGAACTGCAACATGCCACACCAAGAGTTGCAATACGAGCCATAATCGACAACTGCTAACGCTCATCCTCGAGTCTCGAAACTCACCGCGGAACCTTCACAACTCAAGCCAAATCTAGGCGAACACAACCCATTCGCACGTAAGAGCGCAGGAGCAAGAACTCACTGGGACAACTCCACCCAATCCTACTTCAAAATCCACAAAACAATCGGGACCGACACATTATTCTTGATGCCATAGAGCACGACGAGGACATCAGGCTCGAAAATCAGCAACTCACCGAGAAGGTCCTCCGCTCACCTGAGCGCACCTCTCGATCAGAACACCCGCTCTGCCACCTTAAACCATGACCTTAACACATCAGGGGCTGGATAAACCTCAAGCTGGAGTGGCCAAACTCAACAACAGCTCTCTCAGAGCACGCTCACGGTCACTTAACCACAACCAATCCTCGGCAGCCACCTGACCGCGCTATAATTTCCTCGAACGCAGCGCCGTAGCAACACATCTGCCGGTAATACCTTAGCGTAACTTAGCGCAACCAGGGCCACAGCCTATCCATAAGAAATCTCTCTATCACGTCCCTCGAGCCCCGCATCAGCACTCCACGGAAATAGCAACCGCCAACACATCGCCAACGCCGCGTACTCAAGCTCTTATGTGAGAAACCAATCGAAAAAATAAGCGCAAAACCCTATGTCTGCTGCCGACTGTACTGGACCTTATGGACTCTGATCACTGCAATATCTCGAATTCCCATATACGTCCACAACCACCGCTCTGATACCATCTTTAACGACCCAAGATCCAGATATCGGGGAGAGCCAGATACCATTCGAATCCTGGCCCGCCGCCCATGACCCGGGAGGGCTCAGAAGGGCTAAAAGGAGTTTGGAGGTACAAAGAAATAGGAAATAAAGCAGGATAATTCAACAATTACTAGGAATAAATAAACAGCTACAACAGTAGAGTCTAGTCTAACAAAAGTATTAGCTAAGGTAGAGAACGTACCCAACACCGGGTGAACACTCGGCCCGACGAGCTGGTAACTAAGAACCTCCGAACAACACCCTCGAACCTCGAGGAAAAATCACCGCACCTGAAAAGCAGGGGTGAGCCTACTGTCACTTGATCAGTAGGGATCCCGCAGAACCCCAATCGATAAGAATAGCGGTAATGGAAAGGAAAAATAGCTACAACTATAGTAGGAACAGCGAAGTGGTGGCCGGTCAAAACTCGGCACTATAGCTACTCCTACTGTATCAGAAAAGTACACCCCGATCTCACAGTCGAGGAACTATAGAACTAACTGGAGAACCTCTGGCTACGCCGACAGAAGTGACCACCACGACCTCGCAGCCGTGGACCTAACGCCGTCTAGGGAAAACCCTCGGTGATGCTCACCGGAAAACTCCTAGACCTCTACCTCAGAAACACTCCCTAAAACAGTCGGGGGAACCACGTCTTGTAGACGGGAAAAGAAACCTGAAAATAGGAGAGTCACTTCTCACGTGACTAGAGTACCTGCCTACCAGAAGCAAGGCCGGACGCACCCCCTGGCGTCCTAGACCGCGCCTCAGGTGTCCCCCTCAGCCGGAATTTGGCTGCAAGACGTGGGGCCCTACGGTAACCAGCCTAAAAATGTCTCTCTAGGGTAGCCTCGCCACCACTCCCTGGTGGGACCACTCGCGTGTCGGAAGGCTACGACTAGTGGGGAGTCACTAATGTGACCACTCTCCGAGGAGAAACTCCGAGAAACACGCACGCACCCTGTGTGAAAGTCAAGAAGAACCAAGTGGCTATGAGCCACTCGGCTCTGGACAGTCCTCTAGACTCACTAAATCCAACGGTCCTTGAGTCACAAGACTCGAGGTCAAGACCGTTGCACCGAACGGCTCCACGCTGTCAATCTGCCCTAGCCCTAGGGTCAGAAACCTCGGCACGATGACTCACAAGATAGTTCACAACTGCTGAGACCATTCCCTCAGAAAGGGAACTGAGAAACCCTCCAGCCCCAGACTGGATAATTGGACTCACAGTCCACATGCCACACATAAGGCCCTCGCGAAAAACACAGAAGCACGATTTCCATGGTAGCTCACAAGTCGTCATGCCAATTTCCCATCCCAGGGAAAAGCGAGAAACCTCTAGCTGCAGGCTGGATGACTGGACTCGCAGTCCAGGGCCATACACTTGGCCCACTCGGGAACCATCTTCCGGAAAATCCCATGACGTGTGGAGAAAACCCCACCGCACTCGCACCGATACACAATGGCTCGACCAAGCGTAACACGAGAGCCCGGAACACACACAGGGTCACTCGGACCCTCTAATCTACGGGCATGCTAATCGAGGTAACATGGTCACAGAACCCATGGGGTGTTTGGGACACTCACGAGGCCAATGGTCGACCACTAGGTCACAACCGGGTCGACCGGAGACCAACATGACTCTAAACGGGCCCGGAAATCATGAAAACCATGGGGCGGTCCTCCCTGGACCGTCTCAGAGCTTGGCGGTCTAGCTCGGACCGTAAAGCCTGGCCTAGCGGTCCAGCCAGGACTGCATAGCCCCAGACGCTACCAGAACCCAGGCAGTCACCCCCAGACCACTGGGTGTCACCTAGCGGTCAGTCGCATGGCCGCTACACCTCTTGGCCTCAAATGAACCCAAAACATAAAATGGTCATGCCCTGACCGCTATTTAGAGCATAGCGGCCAGTCGCGTGGCCGCCCCATGACCTAGGCGGTCATCCTTAGGCCGCTACACGCCCACCACGACGGAGACTTAAAACGGTCCTGGCCTGACCGCTACACGGTGAACGGCGGTCCGCACCAGGCTGCTAAATGCCTTAGGCGGTCCATCGCCCGACCGCAAAACCAACCAACATAGGGGGGGGGCAAGTGGCGGCCGGCCCGTGGCCTCCCAGCCAGGAAAAAAGGTCTACATTAGACTACTAAGCCGAGTGTAGCGGTCTATCACAGGACCGCAGCCCCAAAACATGGTGAGACGGATAAATAGCAGCCTCCCTTAGGGCCTCCTCACCTAATAACAGTTCCTATTAGGACCGTTTCTATTCAGGAAATCGGAAAACGGCGAGTTCAGTGGAAAACTCCATTCCATGCCCCGTTCACACCCACGTGAAGGGGAAAACAAGGGGAAACAAGTCCCCAGCCTCTCTAGCACCGAGAGGACCCAATTAAATCCCGAAAACACGGTTAAAACGCTAGATTCGGCTCACACCCCAAAATCATGCATTTTCCTCAAAACGCTCAATTAAGCCCACTCTGCTCACCAGGGCCTACTAAAATCGCGGGAAAGGAAGTACACGAGCAGGGGATCCATCTTCCTACCTCCATCAAAGATTTGACGCGCCGCAGACGCCAATCCGAGAAGAAAATGCCGTTAAAGCTCCGCCGGCTCGCGATCCCACGAACCGCCTCCACCATCATGATCCTCGCTCCATCCTCGCCGCTCCATGCCCCACGATCCTCGTCGCCTCGCCCCTGTCCACCTCCGTCGGCCGCCGGAGAAGAGAGGGAGAGAGGAGAGAGCGTGCGAAGAGAGAGTGAGGGAAGAGAGAAATGAGAGATGGGGAGAGAGAGAAAAGGAGGTTAGTATATATACAAAAACCCAAAAATTCTAGAAATTCGGAAAATTATGAAAAATTACCTCCGCGATCTTCGGGAAGAGCACAACACTCAGGTCACGTCCCGGAGTTAGAGAACGTAACGGTTCACCCTGCACAAAGTTCCGAAGGCATTCAGGGAAAAACACACGTAAAGCACAAAACACACTCCGTGACCCACAAAAGCGATCCGAAACCCACTGATCCTGATCCGAACAATATCCGAAAAATTTGGGGCATTACACGTGCACATGAAGCTATGAAATGCTAACAGTGTTGTCATAATCAACATGATTTTAGAAAATCATTATTATCAAAATTCAAGAGCTGAAAAACAAAATGTATTGTTGCAAATCATCAAAACAAAATGAGAAATTAAATTCAGAGAGTTAAGTCAAAAGAGACGACAAATTATCCCACATGAGCTCCCACACATTCTCCCCCTTTTTGATGATGGCAACCCGTTTACATTTTGATGTCAACAATGATTTTATTAAGAATCAAGAAATATACTCACAATAATATGCACATAGTATGCACACAGCAAAATTCAAGAAATGCAGCATTTCTTCTTAATGCAAAAGGTTCCCTCTAATGCAAAAATCTCTCAGCATCAAACTCTCTCCCCATCAACATCAAAAGGCTAATCAACATCAAAATCCAAATCTCTCCCCCTTTGCCATTAGCAGAAAGGATAATAGGAAGATATCAAGGACAGTACTATAGTGAAGAAGAAAAATGAGTAGACAAATAAAGTACGGATTCTTTAAAATAAGAACGCAGATAGTGCATTCTTGAACTTGTGTGCTTTAAAGAGTATGAAAGTGAGAGACTAGCCACTCTACTATGTGAGAAATAGTCTGTATGAGCTCTTAATAGTAATGAACCAGAAGCACATGAGACATGCCAGATTTTGTCTTACTTTATCTTATTTATCTAAACATCAAAATATCATCAGGAGTGACCTGAACTTGTATTGAGATTAAACAAACATCACAGTTCTGAATTAATCCTCAGAGGAGCTTTGATAGTTTTATACATTACTTTTATTTACTACTTTAGAACAGTCAAGTGTAATCTTGCCTTTTTACATAAGAGTACACGTTTATCTAGTACCCCTAGTTACTAAGCAAGATCTATTATTCTGTCTCAGGTATAGTGTCCACCTTTTTACGTAAGGGTACACGTTTATCAGACTCCTGTACCCCTAGTTACTCAGTGGAACTGACCTTTTAATTTTTTGAATAGAGATAACTTGAAGCACTTCATGACATGAGTTTTTCTCCATTTCATTGATGAAGTACCTAGTTTCTCAGTGCATGCAATCATTGCTCTGCCTTTAGCATATATGATTCATCGTTTTGACACTGCTGCCCATTTGATTTTCAGAGGGTGTTGTTTAAGAATAATACATGTTTTTCGATCTTCTCAACCAATTTAACCTGTGTCTAGATAAATTCAAATTGTGAAAGACTTAATTAAACATGACATGCATGAAATGGTTAAGAACTATTAAAAAGTATTCCACAGTCCTTCTTCATTGAGTTTAGTTTTCAGTCTTTAAAGTTCATTAAGTTTAAACCAGCAATTCATTCAAGATTCATTACAGCTTCTTATAAGAAAAGAATTCTGATTTCAGCAGCTTAGATTAATGAACATGTCTATCAGTTTGTCATTTGTCTAGATTCAGAAAATGGTTCCAAGGAATGTTCAGATACTGATACCAAGAATGAGAATAGATCAGATAAATTGAGAACTGGTAGAAAGTGTTCTCAAATGAATTATTCAGAAACTGACCTATAGACTAGCTTGGATTCAAACTTCATTCTAAGCTCCCCCTCACAAAGTGAATGAAAAGAGATGATCATGAGTGAAAACTATATATGTGGTATCTCTATGTATGCTCATGACCACCAAGGATGACATGATGAACTCGAAACTCCCCCTCAATGTATGCATGAAATTTTCTAAAATGATTTCATGTCTTAATCTAGATGTATGCAATGTTGACCCATGGTACTAGGCGAAGGGCTAGCCTCTACGCATAGGGTGGGTTTCCAGACAGAAAATATATGTCCTTCTCCCAACTTACCATTTGATACCTATGGGTTTACCATGAAATGCAACAGACACACATTCAAAAAATTCAGTGACATGATCATACATGCAGCATTCAAGAATACAAAGTTTAGAAGCAGATATGATCAAGAACTCATGCTGAGAATTTGCAAAGACCAAGTTCTCTTCTTAGAAATGTAAATCTTTCATTACTAAGAGGCTTGGTGAAAATATCAGCAATTTGTCTTTCAGATTCAACAAATTATAGAACAATTTCCTTTTTACTTACTTCATCTCTAAGAAAGTGTTGTTTGATTTCAATATGTTTAGTCCTAGAATGGTGAATAGGATTTTTAGTTAAGGAAATAGCACTTGTGTTATCACAATGAATTGTAATGCAACCAACATTTATAAGATAGTCAATTAACTAGTGTTTAATTCAGAGGACTTGGGCATCACAGTTTCTTGCAGCCACATACTCTACCTCAGCAGTGGATATGACTCGGTCGGCATTGGAGGAAGGATCGACGGCGGCTCCGGGACGCGAACAGGAACGGATAGCTACTGCCTCACGTAGCTCGGCCTCACACCGGACGGTCTCACACCAGGCGACACTCAAATTTCACAAAAGGAGAAAGAGGGAAGGGAAGATGGCAAGAGGAACAACTCTTACGTGAATGCAATCTTTCATATGAAAACCTTACACCTTAGCCCCCTTTATATAGGAAAATGCTATAACATTCATACCCTCAATCTTCACTAATAGCATTTATACCCCAGCCTAATAAAACAAAAGCCACCTACCAATATCTGACTTGGACCAAATAAAATAAAATACTTTGGCTTTGGTGGTTTAATAATACAAATACCACCATAAAAAACTGAAAATACACACAAAGAAAATAAATACGGAATACATACATACATACGTAATACATACGTACTCAGGACGCTGAGTGTTCAAATGAGTCTCCGAGCCACAAGCTCGGTGTGGTCGGGGCGGTGCGGGGTCGGCTTCGAGTAGTGGGTCCGGTAGTGGGCCCGGTGTCCCCACCAAGTAGTGGGTCTGGTAGTGGGCCCGATGTCCCCACCAACCCTCTAGGGGTGGCTGGAACTCGACTCCGTTGAGTAAAGGGGGACATTGCTGTGGTAGTGCTCCAGCAGATCTGGATCGAGGCACTGGAGATCTTCCCGGCTGATCCAGGAATCATCAGAAGGTGGTCGGTCCCGCCAGCAGACAAGGTAGCGCTGGTACACCCAGCTCTGTGTAGCTATCACCTGCTCATCTAGTATCCTCTCAATTTACTCGCGCGGTGCTCTCGAGGCTATGGGACGCACAGGGGTGGGCTCACTCTCAATGGGAGGAGAAGGCTTGAAAGGGTCACTAGGAATCGTTGTGGGTTCCTTGTAGGCCACTAGGTCTGCCACATTAAAAGTAGAGCTAATCTCATATTCGGGAGGTAAGTCCACAACATACGCATTGGAGCCAATCTTTCACAGAATCGGGAAGGGACCATCACTACGGGCTTGTAACTTTTTAACGGCTCCCAAGGGGAGTCGTTCGGGTCGAACTCGGATCATAACCAAGTCACCTTCTTGAAATTCATGGTGACGCCTATGCGATTTAGCCAATCGTTTATAGGTCTCATTACTGAGGTTTATTTGCTTGCTAATGGACTCATGTACAGAAGTCCTCGAGACACAGAGTCGCTATCCTCGAAAAAAAAAGCCATCATGGAGTAGATAGTCAGCAAAGGTGGTCGAGGATCCAGCAGACAAGGCAGAGTAGGCAGGGGCAAAGTCGGGACACTCTCCATAAAGTTCCTTCATGCGGTCAAATCCAGTGATCTCTACTCGAACAGTGGAAAGAAGGGAGACCCTTCGACTCAAGGCATCGGCCACCTTATTTTCTTTTCCAGCCTTATATTTTAGGACGAATGTGAAAGACTGGAGGAATTCTACTCACCGACCATGCCTTGGGTTTAAGCCCTTCTGAGAGCTAAGGAATTTCAAAGTCTCGTGGTCTGAATATAAGATAAACTCTTAAGGTAAGAGATAGTGTCTCCAGTGTTTGAGGGCTTGGACCACGACATAGAACTCCTTATCATATGTGGAGTATCGAAGCTTTGTATCAGAAAGCTTCTCACTGAAATAAGCCACATGGTGGCTTTCCTAGCTAATCACTCCTCCGATACCTACACCAGATGCATCACGTGATATCTCAAAGACTTTGAAAAAGTCTGGCAGGCGGAGGATAGAGGCTTTGGTCATGAGCTCTTTTGTGACAGAAAAAGCCGGGGAGGCGGCTTTAGTCCACTCAAAATTTCTTTTATAGATGCAATCCGTAATGGGTGCCATAATCGTGCTAAAGTTCTTTATGAAGCATCTGTAGAAGGTGGCTAGCCCATGGAAACTGTGAACGTCATGGACGTTCTGGGGCTCAGGCTAGTCTACTAAGGCTTGGACCTTGGATTGGTCCACTGACACTCTTTGACTCGAAACCACAAAGTCAAGCAAAGTGACCCGGTCTGTCATGAATTCACACTTCTTAAGGTTGGCATACAGGGTTTCTCTCCTCAAAGTCTCGCAGACTTCCCTTAAATGTTAGATGTGGTCCTAAGGGTTGTGGCTATAGATGAGAATGCCGTCAAATTAGACGACAACAAAGCGACCAATGAGGGGGCGAAGGACTTCCGTCATAAGCCTCATGAAAGTGCTGGGGGCATTGGATAGCCCAAACGGCATGACGAGCCATTCATACAGTCCTTCTTTCGATTTAACGGCATTGGATAGCCCAAACGGCATGACCTCGAGACACAGAGTCGCTATCCTCAAAAAAAAAAAGCCATCCTGGAGTAGATAGTCAGCAAAGGTGGTCGAGGATCCAGCAGACAAGGCAGAGTAGGCAGGGCCAAAGTCGGGACACTCTCCATAAAGTTCCTTCATGCGGTCAAATCCAGTGATCTCTACTCGAACAGTGGAAAGAAGGGAGACCCTTCGACTCAAGGCATCGGCCACCTTATTTTCTTTTCCAGCCTTATGTTTTAAGACGAATGTGAAAGACTGGAGGAATTCTACTCACCGACCATGCCTTGGGTTTAAGCTCTTCTGAGAGCTAAGGGATTTCAAAGTCTCGTGGTCCGAATATAAGATAAACTCTTAAGGTAAGAGATAGTGTCTCCAGTGTTTGAGGGATTGGACCACGGCATATAACTCCTTATCATATGTGGAGTATCGAAGCTTTGTATCAGAAAGCTTCTCACTGAAATAAGCCACAGGGTGGCTTTCCTAGCTAAGCACTCCTCCGATACCTACACCAGATGCATCACATGATATCTCAAAGACTTTGGAAAAGTCTGGCAGGCGGAGGATAGAGGCTTTGGTCATGAGCTCTTTTGTGACAGAAAAATCCTGGGAGGCGGCTTTGGTCCACTCAAAATTTCTTTTACAGATGCAATCCGTAATGGGTGCCATAATCGTGCTAAAGTTCTTTATGAAGCATCTGTAGAAGGTGGCTAGCCCATGGAAACTGTGAACGTCATGGACGTTCTGGGGCTCAGGCTAGTCTACTAAGGCTTGGACCTTGGATTGGTCCACTGACACTCCTTGACTCGAAACCACAAAGTCAAGCAAAGTGACCCGGTCTGTCATGAATTCACACTTCTTAAGGTTGGCATACAGGGTTTCTCTCCTCAAAGTCTCGCAGACTTCCCTTAAATGTTAGATGTGGTCCTGAGGGTTGTGGCTATAGATGAGAATGTCGTCAAATTAGACGACAACAAAGCGACCAATGAGAGAGCGAAGGACTTCCGTCATAAGCCTCATGAAAGTGCTGGGGGCATTGGATAGCCCAAACGGCATGACGAGCCATTCATACAGTCCTTCTTTCGATTTGAAGGCTGTTTTCCACTCATCCCTTGGTTGGATCCGGACCTAGTGGTAGCCAATTTTCAAGTCAATCATGGAAAAGATGGTGGCTCCACTCATCATGTCAAGCATGTCATCAAGACGGGGAATGGGAAATATATACTTGACAGTGATTTTGTTGATGGCGCGGCTGTCAACATACATCCGCCAGGTGCCATCTTTCTTGGGTGTGAGCAAGGCAGGGACATCACATGGGCTCTTACTCACCCTGAGGAAACTCTTTTGAATAAGGTCCTCGACAATTCTTTGGAGCTCAGCATGCTCCTTGGGGTTCAGTTGATAATGAGGAAGGTTGGGTAGGGTGGACCTGGAGAGAAAGTCAATAGTGTGTGATACATCACGCATGGGAGGGAGTCTAGAAGGCAAGTCCTCAGGGAAGATGTCTTGGAAGTCCTGCAGGGTTGCCTGGACTTCAAGTGGGACTGAGACATGGGGCTCCTCAGGTGTGATAGTGACGATGACATCCCAAAAAGGGGCACCGTCAGTAACCTCTCTATTTAGGTCTCGGACACTGATGAAGTTACGGCGCCTAACTAGGTCGTGACCAATCTTAGGGGCCTTGGGAACGGGTATGATAGATGCAGGATAGGATGGAATGGGAAGTTTCCCCCCATTAGGAGTTTGGGGAATCTCCTTAACCTTGGGGGTGCTAGTGGGGGTGGAGCTCTTTACCGGGGTCACCTTTGGGGGTGTCAGGTACAACTGAATCTTCTTCCCATTGTGGGAGTAGGAGCATTGGTTAGATCGACCGAATGTTGAAAGGTCTACATCATAGATCCACAGTCGTCCAAGGATGATGGTTCCGACCCTCATAGGCACTACATCACATAGGATCTGTCATTGGTAGGACTGGAATTGGATGGGAATGACACATGTAGTGGTGACTGGGATAGACATGTCATCAACCCAAGCCACGTTGTATGGCCTAGGATGAGGCTGCGTAGGTAAACCTAGACGGGAGATAAAGTCTGAAGAGACTGCATTGATACAGCTCCCATTGTCAAAGATCACCTTGCAGGGTTGGGTTTTCACCATGATGTAGGTTTGGAAGATGGAGGTTCGACTCCAGTCGTCCTCCTGGGGGTGTGTTAAGATGCAATGAACTACACCCAATCTTCCCTGGCTAGAACTCTCGGCAATATCTCCCACTTGCATGTACTCAACATGCATGCCATCAAATCCCACATCCATTACCTCAAACTGAGCGATGAGGTCAGGATCGGCCATATATCTCTCAGTGTCTTCTCTTTCCTGAGGTGGAAGCTCCACAGGCTGGGGGTCGGTGATGACCAAGGCTCGAGTGGGACAATTGGTGGCAACATGCCCTAGGTTATGGAACCTAAAGTAACGAATTGCCGAGATAGGGACTGGTTGGGAGGTGCTCGGGATGGCTCCCTTTCCCTTGTCATCCCTTCTATCAGTTGGCGGAGTGTACTCCAGCCTGGGCACAGCAGTGGGTGCAGGTAGGGGGTTCATTATGAAAGGAACAGTTGGGGCAACGGCCCGGAATGGGGTAGCAATAGGGACGTAGGAAGTGGAGGGGCCAGGCCTCTCAGAGTAGCGGACCATGGGGTTTCGGGACTCGAGTTGGCGGTAGATGGGAACCTGAGGTGGGACCACCCTTTAAAACTGCTCGACATCTCGAGCAACCTGATAGGCATGCTCGAGGGTGTTAACCTCTCGTAGGAACAGCTCCCGCTGTATGCTCTCATGTAGACCAGCCCTAAATCGGGAGAGGGTGATAGAGGCATCCTCCATGACTCGACTCCGAAGGCAGAATTCATCAAATTTGGCGATGTAGTCATCCACGGACTTTCCATCTTGTGTGAGTTTCTGCCATTGGTTTAAAAGACGCTGATGGTAGGAGCGTGGCAGATACTTCTCCCTCAGTTTCTCCTTCATTTCTTCCCACGTGTTTATGGGCTCCTCTCGTCTCCTTGCTAGGAGATTTTTATTGTTGCACCAGTAGGTCTTGGCTTGACCTAGGAGTTTCATTTTGGCAAACCTCACACTTGTGGCAAGGGTCATGCGGTGATGCCAGTCAAAATATTGATCCATCCCGGTCTCCCAATCAAGGTATGTAGCGGGATTTAGAGACCCATCAAAACTGGGAGCGTCGATCTTGACGTTCCGTAAGATGATATCCTCATCGTCGTGGTCTCTCCCTCGAGGCACACGATCCTCTTGCTCTCTACCTTGAGGAGCCTGATTTTGGTGGGGTTGGTTTCTCTCTTCCCTAGGATTGGCCACGTGATTTCCTTCCTCTTTTTTCACAAGATCCTCTAGGGCTTGGATCCTCTCCCCTAACTCAGCTCGCAATTGGCCTATGGATTCTTCAAATTGGGCCATAAGGTTATGCTCGAGCTGTGCTAACATAGCACTCAAACTCTTCTGATCCATGGGTGATTGTAGCGTTGAAGGGCGCTCTAGATGGCCAGATGAATTCTTAGTCCCAATGTGGCATGCACAGACTTCGACCTAGATGATGCAGTCCTGGGACCGAAAATTAGCAAGCTATAGACCCGATTTGTTGGCTAACATGTAAAGGGTCAATTCGAAGGGACCGGTCACGGAGAGTTGCTCGCCCGTAGGCGAAGTAGTTGTGGAACTACCTCTTGACAATTAGGGTGCCCTAATATGGTAGTTCTATGGCTTTAAAGGATGGGTACATATAAGCTCTCTCTCTCCGTCCACATCGATGCACTCAGGAGACAGGCTGCATGGATAGGGCTCTCTCTCTCTTCGTCGCGCGACAATTGGTAAGGATACTAAATAAGCAAGTAATTGGAGCACTTACCTAGTTAGACTGACATGTCCAGCTCCGACCGGAGATGAAGGCGAGCGGGGACGTGCGTGCCTGCATGGCGTCAATGAAGCTTGGGCGATTACAACAAATTCACTCCACGCAGGGAGGGTGCAATTAGTACAAAACCGCTTAATTTAAAATTTTCCCGTGCAGGGGAACAAATTAATTCAGACTTTCTCCGCGCAGGGAGACTTACAGACACTCACACTTCATAGATTACGGACTGTGTGTCGGTGACCAGGCGATTCGGGCGCCGGATGAGATGTCGTTGTGGACTTGGATGCCACAGTCACTAACTTATTCAGATGGTATATATATAATTATACAGATATATATATATAATGTTATATACATATATCCATCATAATATTTATATATATATATTACTATTGCTCTTTTGACTTCTCCAACACACACACACACATATATATATATATTTCAAACCTCTCTCTCTGCGCCAATCACGCTGCTGGATGGTCAAGAAGGCTGGTGGATGGGCGGTCAACACTGGCGGCCACGCAAGTGGGGTTTGGTGGGCGCAGGCGAGCGCGTGCTCTAGCGCGGGCGCTGGCTGGCGCGCAGTGCCGGCACGGTAGTAGGGCCGCTGCGGGCGCAGGCCGGGCGGGCGGCCACGCAGGCGAGCGCGGATGGTGGCGGGTGGCCTGCGGGCACAGCCGGAGGCGGGCTCGGGCGTGGGTGGGCGTGTGCTCGGACGCGGGGCAACGCGCTTGGGTGCGCTCAGGCAGCGACGGCGGCCGTGCGCGGTGCTCGCGGCAGGTGCCTGCGGCCATGGGGAAAGGCCATTGCGGCCCAAGGGACGTTTGAACTGGGCAAGGGCGACGAGGCCCGTGCCGCAAACTGAAACTTTTTTTCTTTTTTTTTCTTTTTCTTTTCTTTCTCTTAACCGAGAGAGCTCCTATTTTCTTCTCTCTTTTTTCACTCTCTCCTCTCTCAACCGTAAGAGATGCTTCCTATATATATATCACTAACAGAAATTGGGGAGGGGAGACGATGCCAATGTCGGGGTTGATGGAGGCGCCGTTGTTAGGCTGTGATACCAAATTTGACGCGGTCAGCATCGGAGGAAGGATCGACAGTAGCTTTGGGACGCGAATAGGAACGGATAACTACTATCTCGCGCAGATCGGCCTCTCACCGGACGGTCTCACATCGGGCGACACTCAAATCTCACAAAAGGAGAAAGAGGGAAGGGAAGATGGCAAGAGGAACAACTCTTACGTGAATGCAATCTTTCATATAAAAGCCTTACACCTTAGCCCCCTTTATATAGGAAAAGGCTATAACATTCATACCCTCAATCTTCACTAATAGCATTTATACCCTAGCCTAATAAAACAAAAGCCACCTACCAATATTTGACTTGGATAAAATAAAATAAAATACTTTGACTTTGGTGGTTTAATAATACAAATATCACCATAAAAAATGAAAATACACACAAAGAAAATACATACGCAATACATAAACACATACGTAATACATAAGTACTCGGGATGCCGAGTCTTCAAATGAGTCTCCGAGCCACAAGCTCGGTGCGGTCGGGGCGGTGTCGGCTCTGAGTAGTGGGTCCGGTAGTGGGCCCGGTGTCCCCACCAGGATAAGGCGATAGTGTGCTATTTTTTAGATGCCCAAGACACTAGACACCCACTTAGAAATTGACAATATCCACTAGTGCTTTTCCTATCTATACTGCACCCAACATAGTCTGTATCAGTGTAAGCTATAAGGTCCAGCTCACCCTTAGCATGATACCATAAGCCTAAGTGTAGGGTGCCAGACAGATACCTAAAAATCCGTTTCACAGCTATCAAATGTGATTCCTTAGGATATGCTTGAAATCGAGCACACAAACATACTGAAAATTGAATATCAGGGCGAGAAGCAGTAAGATATAACAAGGATTCGATCATACCTCTGTATAGTTTGGGGTCTACCATTTTACCTTCAGGATCAGTATCAAGGCTGGTAGATGTTCCCATTGGTGCAGTTATAGCTTTGAGGTTTTCCATCTTGAATTTCTTCAGTAGATCTTTGATGTACTTCTCTTGAGTTATAAACGTTCCTTCTTTAGTCTGACAGACCTGCAACCCAAGAAAAAATTTTAGTTCACCCATTGAGCTCATTTCAATATCACTAGCCATTAATGCTAAAAATTCCTCACACATGGATGAATTTTATGACCCAAATACTATATCATCTACATAAATTTGAATGATCAGAATTTCTTTGTCACATACCTTTGTGAATAATGTCTGGTCAATCTTACCTCTGGAGAATCCCTTTTCTGTGAGGAACTTACTCAGTTTGCCATACCAAGCTTGAGGAGCTTGCTTCAATCCATAGAGTGCCTTGTCAAGCTTATAGACATGGTCAGGAAAATCATGACACTCAAAACCAGGGGGTTGTTTTACAAAAACATCCTCTTTTATATCACCATTTAATAATGCAGATTTAACGTCCATCTACTGGAGGGTTATTCCTAAATTGCATGCGATTGCTAAAAGAATCCTAATGGCTTCTAACCTAGCTACAGGGGAAAAAGATTCTTCAAAGTCAATATCACACTCTTGGTTGTACCCTTGAGCTACCAGCCTAGCCTTATTTCTTACTATGTTACCTTGCTCATCAGTTTTATTCCGAAAGACCCATTTAGTGCCTATAATATTGCCATGAGAGGGTTTAGGAACTAAGTTCCAGACCTTGTTCCTATCAAATTGACTAAGTTCTTCATGTATGGCATTAATCTAGTGTTCATCCTGAAGCACACTCTCTATGTTCTTTGGTTCAATATAAGATACTAAAGCAAATGAATTCAATTCATTTTCAATTCTTAAATGTGCTCTAGTTCTCGTAGGTTCATTCAAATTACCAATAATATTTTCTGGAGGATGGTCTCTAAGAAATTTAATATTGGTAACCAGAATACCTGGATTTTCACTTATCTGAATTGATAGATGGAGAGATTTCCACCAGGAGAAGGGCACAGCATTGGCTAAGGCCAGGGGAAGGAGGGTGAGGATGACATGGGAGTTAATGAATGAGTAAGAAATGCCTAAATCTTTTTGATAGGATCTTCCAAGAAGGAGCTATTTATATCAGTCTACCGTTGCCTATCCTTTCCCGGTTTTAAAGAATGACAAGGCAGATTTATCTGTGCGTAATACGCAACAATGAAAAAAAGATTTCCAATCCACGGGGATATATTCCAAGCATTTTCTTTTTTAGTCCCTATTTTCTAAGGGACCGATCACAATGCACTTGACCTTTCGATTAATCATAAGGGCTTGGGAATTTAGGTTAGGAAAGTCGAATTGACAGATCCAGGCCCTCTTCCTTACTTTTTCCACGTGGATGAGTTCTTTGAAGAGGTCCCACTCTTCAAGAGGTTTCTTTGGAATCCGCCTGGACCCGGAATCTTATCAGGTTTACAGTCAAAAACTGCTTTGTGGATTTCCTGCTCGGGGAGTGCTTGAAAGGGGTGGCCGGAGTCCTCCTCAGTTATGACTTTGTTGATCCTCTTTAGCTCCTGACTGTGAGCTCTGTTCACCTCTTCTTCTCTTCATTTGTAGCTGAAGTAGTTGCTGTTCGCTTTATATTCTTTTGAGAAGTCACTCGCGTTCCCAACTCATCTTTGATCTCCGCAATCAAGTTGCGATTTCTCCTGTTGTGTTGGCGAAGCTTTCAGTAAGTAGGGGTGGTCCAATTTAGTGTTCCTGTCACCGTATGATGTTAGTGGGGTGCTATACCATAGCATTACTTAGATAGGGCTTGACTTCCTCCTCTCTCCTTCAATCTTGTCCAGGTGAGCACGCATAATTGTTCCTCTTCGTCGAAGTCTTGGATCTTTCTTGGATCCGTTGTTGCTCTTCGACCTCTATCGCAAGCGCCTCCTCCTCTTCTTTTTCCTCCCGTGCAGCACTCCAAGCAAAGCAGTCGCGCGCGAAGAACTATTTAAAATGCTTCTTCCGATCGATCTCACACGAGCTTTGGCACCCGGGACACTATATCTTTTCAAATACCAGTATTGATATAAGGCGCTTGCGTACTAAACTAAAGTCAAAGAATAAAAAAAGGGAGAGCTACAACCCTTGAATCGGCGTAGGGGCATCTTGAATGGGATGGCTTTTCTGGATGTCCCACAAATGAGGTTTCCAACTCTATGTTATAGCCTTCATGCCTTCGATCCGACGGTCCTCCTTCTCCCACTTGGCAAGCTGCTACTGTGAACAACAAAGTCAAGGATGCTTCCAGAAACCATCTAGGTTCTTCCTAGGAATCTTCCTAGTGCTAGGAGCTCTCCATAATGTTCAAGGATCTAGGCCCTTCCTATGTCTACTACAAAATTCGTTAGCCTTCTGGCTCTTTGCTATGTACAATCCTGTGGGAAATACCTCTTGTGAGGAGCTCTTGAGCCTTCCATGGCCGGCTATTAATAACTAAGCTCCACCACCTGAATGTCGCGACGTCCTCGTCACTTTCTTCTTCAAGTATTCTTGAACTTGTTCTTAAAATTGCCACAACACAAGTTGATGTCGCGTTCCCATGTATGTGGCTTCACACTCTTACAAGTTCTTCCATCTTACCAAAGACTCGGTATAACAAAAACGAGAATTTATCCCCCTTCCATTTGTCCAAAGGGTCCACCTCGCCCTCGCCTATCTGCACTCATCGACTTCTTTATCATAACATCAGTAGGATGTTTGGAGGTGCTCGTGTAGGCACATTCCTCCTTTTGTCACTAGGGTCAGCATGATAAGGCTTTAACTGGCTTACATGAACTACGGCGTGTAGCTGCTTCAACCTTGGGGGCAGCTGTCACTGGTAAGCCACGTTGCCTACCTTTATTACGATTGGCAAGAGGCCCTTTGGAATTTCCAGTGCCGGGCAAACCAGCGGCAGGCAAACTTGACACTGGACTACCAGTACCCGCCAAAGACATAAGGGATGCTTACCCGAGATACGGCGCAAGAACGCGTCGGCCCAAGCCGATAACGCGACCACTAGATGAAGGTGAAGATCATGATGGTTTACCTGTCACTTCATTCTTTAGATGTGAAGGTATATTAGATTGCTGTTTCCGGGCCTCCAGCGAGGTTCCAGAGATGATCAGCAGAACGAAGAATATTCCTCGAGTACTCGATCGATCCAGTACAGTACACCAAGGGACGAAAGGAATATTCTCCCTATGGAGACAAGAGGTGCAAGTCGAGCGATGTCAGGAGCAAGATGCTATGGTAAGTATAAAGAAGCGAGACGCACAGCAGGTGTATCAGTAGCGAGACATGAACGCAAGTTAGCAAGTCACTGATTAGCGCAGGTGCAAGTTGAAGCGTGTGTTCTTGACTTGACTGAAAAAGCAGCGAGATAGCGGATCTTGATATCCGCGAGTGCGAGTCGAAGGAGGATCCCGGAGAGGGAAAGGCAGACGAACCACTAAATAAGAAAGTTGTTAACGCTTGGTGGGGAACGGAGCTAGGTGCAAGGCCCCAGCATTCATTATCCCCTACCCGACCATGTGGTTCTATTCTTCGAACAACTTGCCTCTTCCACGTCTGGAACAAGCTCTACATACTTTCTTTGTCGATCCAACATCAGGTGATTGGAATAAGAAGGAAGGCGCTTCTTGCGTCTTTCTATTTCTGTCACTCTCATTCAATCAAAGAAAAATCATTGAATTGGAATGGAGTCTTATATATGTTCTTCCATTTTCTCAAGATCGGCCGATCCTACAGCCTATCGAGAGTACCTCATTAATCAATCCCTTTGTTTCTTTCGGTGACCCAAGGACCACCACAAGGCCCTATGAAACAAACAGCCCTAGTAGTCCCTTTACCACTTTCCAGTGCCTTTACTACAGCATTCGATCTGAAGGACTGGACTTTCGCCCCGACGTCTTCTTGACCCAGGCCAATCCACGTAGCCTCTTACTGTAGCTCGGGCTAGCTTCTGAGACAGCGCTTCTCATCATTCGTCCTCGCTGCTTCTCCAACTGGATCTCCATCACCCGGCTAAGAGGAAGAGGAATAGGATACGGAAGGCAATGCCTTAATCTGGGTGATGTGGTCCCGCTAATCTAAAGAATCCCCGTTCTATGAACCCGGAGAGAAAGAAAATCCTTTTCGACGCGCTGGGGAAGGGTAAGCGCATATCCCGTTCTTTCAAGCCGGTCTCCAGTGTTCTTTCCCAACTAGAAAACCGGAGGAGGGTATCTCTATGAACTAATCTTTTCAATGTTCGATTCTACTCTATGTTAGGTGAAAGAACGCCCCTTCTATAAAAATCCGAAAAAAATCCGTTCGAGAAAGAATCTCAGGGAGTATCTTGTATGCAACGAAGGCTCCATGAGGAGGGCAGGAAGAGAAGTCCCAATTCTACCCCGAGAACGTAGAGTACTTGGCACGCAAGAGCTTGAAGCGACTCAAGCACACGGGTACCATTCGAGAATATGTCAAGGCTTTCACGACTCTAATGCTTGACCGATCAACAACTCGGAGAAAGATCGTCTCTTCTTCTTCATGGACGGGCTCCAACCATGGGCCGAGCAAGAGTTGCAGCGATACTCCCGTCGGCGTTGGCGGCGGCAGAACGTCTTGTGGATAAGAGCAAGCCAGAGTCACAAACTCGGGCCAAGCACTCAAAGTTCTTCAAGGGGGGAGACAAGGCGCGTAGCGATAAGGATAAGGAGAGAAAGTCCGACTCCAAGGAGGAAGCGGCACGCTTAAAAAAAGCCTCAAGGCAGAACGAGACACGAGCAGGATCAAGGCGGTCAACTCAGAGGCAAAGCCTGTGGCAGGCGTAGTAAAGGACGTGGACCCTAGGGGAGGAAAAGTAGTTGAATAATCCCAGTAGTGGTCCTCTTGCCTAGCTGAGTCAGCCCTTAATGGGCAATGATAGGCAGACCAAAGATTTCACATCGCAGTCTAAGCGTGCTAGGAGTGGGAGTCAAATCATTCCATAGACTCTCTCCTCACACATCCGATTCTGGTCCATCCATTGTAGGACAAGATGTGTGCAAGGCGGTCCAACATGTTTTTAATACAGGTACCATCCCTAGCTCTTGGAACCGGACCTATATTACATTACACTTGTGCCTAAACCAAGCCTACTGAACCTAAGGAGTACAGGCCAATTAGTCTTTGCAACACCATCTAACAAATTGTTGCTAAGATCCTTGCAAATAGACTAAGGACTGTGCTCCCCAGATTGATATCTCCTGAGCAGTCAGGTTTCATGAAAGATCACCATATTGCTGATAATATACTGACCGCACAGGAAATTCTTCACTCTATGGATAACTCAAGGTCTCATTGCAGCAAAACTTGACATGCGCAGAGCGTATGATCAACAAGTTGATTGGCTTGGATAGCACCTTAGAACTAACTTAAAATGAAGGGCGTAGCATAATATCTCAAAATTTTGATGAAAATGTGAATAACTACCCCCGCCTTTGCCATCCTTATCAACGGGTCGCCCACGGAATATTTAAATAAAAGGGGATAGAGGTACGGCGAAGGTAGGAAATCGATCGGAGGCTAGGGAGCGGAAAAATTCCTTTGACCCGTCGTTTCGAGCCTTCCGTTTTTCGAATTGCTAAACAACATCGGATGAGGCCTCCCTTAATAATGGAAAGAAGAAATTCATCCTACTTTTTGTTCTCAAAGGCGGTTGGGCGTGAAAACCTCTACTTCGAGCTCCTTCGTCATTCAAAGTCACCAATTTACCAATTTTAAAGATTGGTTAATTTGAATCATGATCAAATCAAAACTTCTCGAGCGCAAGCGCCTTTCTCTTTTTATACGATAGCACTCGCCAAGGCAAAGCCCTTCTTCTATGTCCGTCAAAGGCCTTCTTCTTGCAACCCCTATTCGTCATCAAGAGGAGAGTCATCAGTCCCAGAGCTCCTTCTTGCTATGTGGTGCGTGGATATCTTTCTGACTATTGATTCAATGGCATTTTCCTCTTTTTTGCTTTGCCTAATCAGTGAAATCCGCTTGTCCTCCCTCGCAGCTTGCATTAGTTGTCCTGAAAAGAGGTTATTCTCGAGCAGCAAGAGGGCATTCTCTGCATCTTTTATATGTCACTTGTCCTCCTTCCTAGCAGCCCAGATCTGATGCACAAACCTCCCTCACCAGGCTCCTTCCCTGCTCTGCTCTTCCTGTCGAAAAAGGAAGATTCCATGTCAAAGCAAAGAAAAAGAGACAAGAGCGCTTATTCCCCATCAACAGGGCTAAGCCCGATGGATAAGGCGAAAAGAGCTCCTTCCTTGTCCGATTCTTGACTATGGATTCATGTGTCAAACAGCTCCTTCTCGGCGGCATCAAGAAAAGACTAGTTGCTTGCCTTCTCCTTCAAAGCATCTTCTCGAAAGAAAGCGGGGTCATCCAGTTCAATGATCCGAGGCAAGTAGGCGAAAAAGACGGGCTTCACTTTATTATGCTACTACTTCTCCTCCTGTGATTCTTGTTCACTCGGACTTTTGTCTTTCTGAAAGAGAAATGCCACCTATTCTTTGCTTTTTGCTATGACTTCTTTCTCTCTAGGTAAAAAAAAAAAGCAAGGGAGCCAAACATTCTCCTTCGATGCCTGGAAAGAGTCACCCTAACGGGGCCTAGTCGCATTCCTTTCATTATACGGTTTTATAGTCACCTTTATAAAGGCGCTTGCGGGTAACTTCACGGTTCACTTGCTTGTCCCGATTGGCTAAAGACCGGAGACAGACTTTCCTTTAAGCGCTGACTCTAAAGTCATTCCATATTCACTATCTTACGTGAACAAATCCATATTCAATCTCAATCCATCTGAAAAAAAGGAAAGCGCATACTGACATGCCTCACCCTCGAGTGAGAGTTTTTTCTGTCCCGAGTTAGATCTTGAACTCTTTGTTTGCGCTTAGTAAGCAATGAGATAAGGGAGCTACTTCAGATCTTATAGGTTACAGTAGTGCCTCCTTCCGGTTTCATTTGCTTTCAAGTCCAGTGGAATAACGTATGATAGCTTTCCCCGGGATCACTGAACCGCAAGCGCCTTTCTCGTTTATAACGCCTGCCATCCCGACCAGTTGGCCATACCGTAGTGTGAGCACCATGATTGGAATTGGAGTCTCTCTTTCAACTTTCAAGCCCGCACATAATGGACAGCGTGGGAATACCTACAATAGGGGACCGCCCATAGACAGACCACAGGAATCCATACCCTCTCGAAAAGCCGTGAGGTGAGGATAAATACAATGAAAAGGAAAGCGTCGCAAGCGCGTTTATTAGCTGAAGGCACGCAAAGAAAGTCAAGCTTAGTTCGAATGAATAGAGAGGCGCTGAAAGCGATCTAGTTCAATTGGTAAGCTAAGTCTCTTGAGTATATGTTGACTAGTAGTTCATACCTATTGGCAGTGCTTCTCTTTTCCCTGAGGTTTGAGTTCTCTTCTTCTGCCTTCCATTCGAAATGCTTTCCGCTGCGCCCTTCCCTTTCCGTAAAAGTCAGACCTGGGACCGCTCTTCATTAATGATGCTGAAGATTTTGGTATAGAGCGGAGCGATCTATCAAAAAGAAAGAGCTAGCTTCTCTGTCAGGGAAGGCAGGCCAGTTGAATCGTATTTGCACCTTCCGGCCTCGTTATCATTCCGCTCAAAGGCATTGAACAGCTCGAAAAAGGCCTATTTCCAGGCCCCTTTACTTAAAGCACAAGCAAGAAAGAATATTGGTAAATAACGTATAGAAATCGATCTTTCTCGCCTTTTCGGTATGCAGCTCCGTGAACAAGGAGCGCCCATCAGCACGTAGCACTCAATGGGTGTGGGTTGTGTTTCAATGTTCAAGCTCTTTCATCAGCGCATCTGTCGGGTTCTTCCACTGTGTATTGTCCACATTGTACGCCTACTCATTAAGTGGGCGCGCACTGGCTTTCAATGGAATAAGAAAAGAAGCGAGGAGGGGCGAACAGAGCAGCGAAGAGACCGATCCAGTCAATCGCCACTTCCCATTCAGTGACGATCTATGGCCCGCTCGCTTCAAGAGAAGAATTTAAATAAAAAAATGGAATTCTTTTACGTGGGACTATATCCCAGATGGAGGATTTTAAAAAAGTTATTCTATGTTATTTCCGCCAATAATAACGCGGCGGATCAGGGCCGTGCCCCCGGGAGAGCATCCAATGGGGGAAGACCATTCCAGTGATTCAGAATCTGGTATGGATGATTCTTCTTCCTCTTCGAGCCAGCTTCGGAAGATGACGGTGATGAAGCTTCTTCCTACGAGGAAGATCGTCCGATCGAGGAAGAGCAAGAACCTCTCCCCGAGGGGCAAGAGCTTACTGCAGATCTGCCCGGAAATCGAAATAATGATTGAGCAGCGCCTGGAACGAGGTAGTACTTCGCGGCTTTTTCAGGCGGATGAGCCTGAAGTAATAGAGAGCGTTAAAAGCTCTGTGTTCTGCTGTTATAATATAAATTAGAATATAAAAGGAGATACCATTTTATAAACCTTCTTGGTCGAGCAGACGGAGCAATACCATTTCGAGTCCTATTGTAGGAACAATGGCCCATGCTTCAAATGTCATCTTGGATGATAATGAGCGGTTAAGACGTGTCGAATATATTTTATAAAAGGAGATATGAACGATCATGAAAGAAATTCAAAAACGTATACAGAATAAAAGGTATAACTAAAGAGGAATAGCTTGTGCTATTGATTGGGTGACTCAATCAATTAGGGGACCAGAAACCGAACTTCTCCTTTGTGAAATGCTTTATAGAAAGGTCAGCTCGTACGAGATTTTTTATGGAAGGAAACAGGGGAGTTGGCTGATCAAGATGGACAGTAATGATTGCATAATATCAATTTATCGGCCTCGTCTGACAAAGCACCTTCCAATTTCTCAAAATTTTTCAGCTATATTGGGGACTTGGATAGTGAGCAAAAACAATTGATCAAGAAATTGGTAAACTTTCGCATGAAAGAAGGTAAAAGAACGAGAGTTCGCGCTATTTTATATAAAACTTTTCATCGCCCAGCTCGAACTGAACGCGATGTCATCAAACTGATGGTTGACGCCGTAGATAATATAAAGCCAATATGCGAAGTAGAAAAAGTAAGAATCGCAGGTACTCTTTATGATGTCCCCTGGATTGTAGCCAGGGATCGTCAACTTTCCTTAGCTATTCGTTGGATCCTCGGAGCAGCTTTCAAACGACGTATAAGCTACAGGATAAGCTTAGAGAAATGTTCATTTGCGGAGATACAGGATGCTTACCGAAAGAGGGGAATTGCACGTAAGAAAAGGGAGAATCTTCATGGACTGGCTTCTACCAATCGAAGTTTCGCGCATTTCAGATGGTGGTAAAGTGATACCACTTTAAGAGATGCTATTTTGGGCTTTGCTCTAACCGAAGCTATTGCATCGTTTGCCCGCGTCTCTGATCTCATTCGTCTTCTAAAGAAGCTAAAGCTGTACTCTTCTCGGTAGAAGACGAGGCCCTGTTACAGCCATTGACCAGGGGAGGTGAGTGAGTCGGGCCCCCTCACTTTTTTACAGAAATGTTTGAGGATACACAGACTAGAATTTGAATTTCTCTGACTGACATTCCACGTTCCCGAAACGGATCCTATAAAATATTTTACATTTTCGATGATCATCTCTATTTTAGGTATTCGGGGAATCCTCCTTAATAGACGAAATATTCCTATTATGTCAATGCCAATTGAATCAATGTTATTAGCAGTTAATTCGAACTTTTTGGTATTTTCCGTTTCTTTGGATGATATGATGGGTCAATCATTTGCTTCATTAGTTCCAACAGTGGCAGCTGCGGAATCTGCTATTGGGTCAGCCATTTTCGTTATTACTTTCCGAGTCCGAGGGACTATTGCTGTAGAATCTATAAATTGCATTCAGGGTTAAACATAACTACAGGAGAGTTACCAAATACGAAGCCCTTTCGTTCTTTTCTTTTTTTTTAGCTAAAAACAGGGAGAAAAAAGATTTTTGAAGGAGCTTGCTTCTCCCCCTGAGTGTAAGATTTTTCTGCTTCATCCTCTTTTGCATAATCTCCATTCGGTGCCTCTTTGGTTTGCAGAATTTCTCCATCTACTTTGTCCTACATAAATTGATGTCACTTTTATTTTCTGACTCATCAAACACTATATGAGGAGATTCTTCAACAGTTTTAGAATTGAGATTATATATTCTATAGGCTCTGGAATGTTCAGAATAACCTAGAAAAATTCCAGTTTCACTTTTGGGTTCAAACTTATCAAGGTCTCGTTTGGAGTTTACAACAAAATATTTACAACCGAAAATCTTGAAATGTGCTAGAGAAGGTTTCTTACCTTTAAGAATCTTATAGGGAGTCATTTGAGTAGTGGGTTTTACCAGGGCTCTATTAATGATGTAACATGAAGTGTTAATAGCCTCAGCCCAAAACTTCCTTGGTAGGTTCCCTTATACCAGCATAGTCCGAGCCATTTCAACTATGGTTCGGTTTCTCCTTTCCACTACTCCATTCTGCTCTGGAGTTCTTGGTGAGGGGAACCTGTGAGTGATGCCATTCTCCCTACAGAAATCATCAAATTGTGAGTTAACAAACTCACCACCATGATCAGATAAAATATTCAAAATGGCATGATCATTGATCTGTTTTATTTTATAAAAGAACTCCTGAAATTCTTCAAAGGCTTCATTTTTGTGAGACAAGTAGGAAACCCAAGTGAATCTAGAGAAGTCATCAACAAGCACAAAATCATATCTTTTTCCAGATAAGCTAACTGACCTAGTGGTATGGTTGATCAATCGATCGAATGATAAGCTATCCATTTCAGCTTCTGGCAGACTTTAATTTAGTTGTTTAGAGGTCTATTTTGGCATATTGCTACTTTTAGCATTTTTAGTGCATAGTCCACAACTTGTGTGGTCATGCACAGCCGCGATTAGCATTCTCTCCTAAGAATGCTATCTTTGTACTTCGTTTCCTTTATTAATATATCGACTCACCAATAAAAAAAAAAGAAGCTAACTGACCTAGTGGGTCCAAATAAGTTCATGTGAATTAGCTCATAAGGTTTAGAAGATAGATTTTCAGTTCTAGATTTAAATGATTTTCTTGTCTGTTTACATTGGGTGCATGCCTCAGAGATTTTATTGTCATTTTTAAAAGAATTTCAGGAAACCCTTTTACCATACTATGTTTATTCAGTTTATGAAGCACACTATAGCTGGCATGACCTAATCTACGATGCCACAAGTAGGCTAGGTCATCCTTATTAACACTAAGACAGATATTAGAGTGTGCTACATCATCTAAGTCTACTATATAGATGTTATTAACTCTCTTTCCAATAAATTTCATAGATTCAGAATTGGGTTCATAGATGGTGCATGCAAGAGAATCAAATACAACTTTATGGCCTGTCACGCCCCGAGCGCGGAAGATACCCGGAGATGCGCGACGTGTCTATATCAATCATGTCATTCAGAGTGGTCGTGTATTCGACACAAAGACAGAGATGCGCAAAATAGCAAGATAACCCAATCCTTTATTTCATAATGGATAGACTATTACAAATCCAATACTCTGTTTAACAAAAAGGAAAAGAATACATATTTGACTCAAGAAACTATGGAAAAGACTAGACGACACTTGTAGAAGCTCTATCACTTTCACTCTTGACCATTCCCATCCGATTGACTTCCATCGTCGTCGGACTTACCTGAAAAGTAGAAAGGGACAAACGGAATGAGCGAACGCTCAGTAGGAAATTATATCTCAAGTACTAGCAAGGGGTTTAAGTAATTACATTTTTATGAATGCAATAAAGCTATGCATGCTCGCATAAAACGACAAGATAGAGAGAATGTAATATCAAGAAAATAAGATGAACTTAGTCATGAACTTCCAACAAGATGACAAGTATATTCAAGATATTCAAGCAAGTACATTTAACAAATCATGTCAAGAACTTTGGCTATCATGTATCAAGCAAGTAAATTACCCTTTTTTGGGCCACACATTTCATGTAAAGTCAAGTACGATTCAAGTACAAGATGTGTGTGGAATGTCCAATCAAGCAAGTCAAGTACTCGGTATAATGCCAGATACCTTATCATTTTAACTCCCATGGGCACAAGTACTTTCGGGTGCTCCTCCCAGGACCAGATCGGGCCCTATATGCGCAGGCATTTATCATGTGTTTTGACATCCACTCTTGTTTATAGTCAACATAGAATTTCAATAATCAAACTTGTAGACACGTATGACAACTTTGATAGAATAGAGTCTAAAATATGACAAAGGACATAGAATGGCGATAATAACGGTATAATCACGATATCGATAAAACTAGGTAGAATATGGTTCCCTTAACTTAGGTACCATGACAAATCAATATGGACATTCTTTATATAGAATTGAGGTCCACATGAACATTAGATCAAGCAAGATACCCTCATTCTTATCATAGAATTGGGGTTTACAAGAACGACATGATATGGCATGATATCATCATCCCATTAAGAATTTCTTATGATATACTCTTTGTATAATCATAAGGGCCGGTATACCATGTTTCTTTAGTTTGACATGGCAAGGATCGTGTAACGGGTTTTTAGGGTACAACCAGCTCAGTCGGCCTTGAGGGAATCCAAGGCTACGAGGAGTCTTACGGAGGTCTCTATGACTAACTCGCTAGTCCAAAGGAACGGAATGTCCAATGGAGAGCTTGTATGCCAATGAGAGTTGAGTGTGATCGGTAAATCAACATGAAAACATGGGACTATACTCACGGAGTGGAGAATAGTGCCGATATACATATATATTATAATATATAAAACCATCGGTTAGCAAACCAGATGAAAATCAGTTTATAGTAAAATAACGACTTAGGTCAAGTCGTTTCTCAAGTAATTAACGCCTAACAGAAGGGCGTTTACATATGGTCCGTCTTGCAGAATTTTCAATAATTCAATAATTTATCTGAAACGCGCCTTGGGAAGGGGCGTCTCTTCAAGAGTTGACGACTACAGTAGCAGGCGTCTCCTTATATATATATTTGACAGAATATCAATAATTTCATGAATTGTATAAAACACGCCTTGGTCAGGGTCGTTTCTTCAAGATATGACGACTACACCAGAAGGCGTCTTATTGTTTACATATTTGACAGAATACAATTAATTTTCAAGATTTATCAAAAACGCGCCCTCGGCAGGGGCGTTACTATTTAATTCTATTTTTCAGAATATATAAATTTCAGGATTTTAACCGATACACGCCCTAGGAAGGGGCGTTACCTTTCAGATTCACGCCCTGTGAGGGGGCGTTAATATGTGGAAAACGACTTTGTCCAAGTCGTTAATTCAAGTTCCTTCAGAAACTTTAAGGACAGTAACAATTTCAGGATAACAGAGGAACGAATGTAATATCATGACAGTAAAATTAGCAGGTTGAAGACAGAGGATCATGCATTATTTTATAATCATGATTTCATAGATAATCAATTCTTAAGATGGGTGATTAACGGTTTAAAGAAATTAACGCCTGAGTACGGGGCGTTAAACATGAAATTAACGACCTAGGAAGAGTCGTTTCATGAGAATTAGCGCCCTTGACAGGGGCGTCTCTTTCAAAATATTGCAGAAAACGCATGGAAACTATAATAACCGTATGCATGACATGCTTATATATATATATCTTGCATTAATTTCATTTGGGCTACAATAACTTGAGAAAACCTACCTTAATATGATTGATCTTGACGAAGGGTTTGAAGGATCGGAAACTTCCACCGCAACTTACGAACAGTGGTATCAAGGAGAAGAACTGCAGTTTTCCTATAAGAAAAGAAGAAACATTAGTATTTCTTCATACTTTCTGACCGAAAGGAAAAAGGAAAAAGAACAATACCTTTGTTCTTCACGTACGCCGCCTTCTTAACCTATAACAGAAGAAGAAGATGAAGAACAGTTTGCAACAGACGTAGAGAATTAGAGGAACTATTCCTCTCTCACGTACCTTGCAGACTCCGAACGCCAAATAGCGTTGTAGGGTTTGAGCAGTAGGTTATTTATAGGGATTTTGGAAGTCCTATTAAAAGTAGTGTTTGATTGAGGGTAACATATCCCTAATAGAGTCCTTACTCTAATAGACACTTACTAGATTAGGTTAATCTTTCCCTGGATAAGCTCTGGGTTCGAACGAGTCACGAACTAAATTAACGCCTTTGGTCAGGGCGTGTATTCTTTAATTAACGCCTTGCATAAGGGCGTTTCTTAAAAAGCGCCTTGAAAAAGGGCGTTTCGTGTTTTTAAAACACGCCCAAGATAGAGGCGTTTATTTTACTCACCCATTTGGTCGCGTGAGAACTGACGACCGTAGGTGTGGGCGTCCTTTCTTTATTCACGCCATGGATAGAGGCGTTTCTTTATAAATTAACGCCTTAATAAGAGGCGTTATTTTTAATTTGTTTTATTTCGTCCAATTAACCCTATTCCTTTTATATATATTACTTCTGTAATATATATGTTTTAATTCATTTCAATTATTCATTTATTAGGGTTGCTACACCCTCCCCCACTTAAAAAGAATTTGGTCCCCAAATTCAATATATATATAATTATACACGTGGAGAGTGTAGGACATATACCTCTTAGAATAACTCGGGAAATCGTTTCTTCATAGATTCTTCGGTCTCCCATGTCGCTTCGCGTTCGGGATTCTTATTCCATTGCACCTTGAGCATGGGAATGACCTTATTCCTTAGAGCTCGTATTTCTCGATCCAAGATCTTCATAGGCTTCTGTTCATATGTGAGATCTTTCTGGATCACCAGATCTCCATGTTCAATAATATGAGACAGATCGTGCACATACTTCTTCAACATAGATATGTGAAATACATTGTGTACCTCGGACAACTGAGGAGGCAACGCGATACGATAAGCAACCTCGCCAACTCTTTCGAGTACCTCAAATGGTCCGATGAATCTTGGGGTAAGTTTGCCCTTAACACCAAATCTTCGGATGCCACGTCCAGGGGATATTTTAAGAAATACATGATCTCCAACCTGGAATTCAAGATCTCTTCTCCTGGTATCAGCATAAGCCTTTTGCCTTGTCTGAGCAACTTGTAATCTTTCTCTGATTACCTGTATCTTTTCAGTTGTATCCCTTACCATGTCTGGACCTAATAGTTATTTCTCTCCAACTTCGTTCCAACATATGGGAGATCGGCAACTCCTTCCGTATAAGGCTTCGAAAGGGGCCATTTGGATACTAGCTTGGTAGCTATTATTATATGCAAATTCAACTAAAGGTAAGTGGTCATGCCAGCTTCCTCCAAAGTCAATAATGCATGCTCTCAGCATATCTTCAACAACTTGATTAGTTCGCTCGGTCTGACCATCCGTTTGTGGGTGAAAAGCAGTACTAAAGTTGAGCCTTGTTCCCAACGAATGTTGTAATCCCTTCCAAAAATGAGAAGTAAAACGGGGATCTCTATCAGACACGATTGAGACAGGAATTCCATGTATCCTGACTATTTCTTTGATGTATAGTGCAGCTAGCACATCAATTGACCATCGGCTTTTGATTGGCAAGAAATGTGCCGATTTAGTCAATCGGTCAATGATAACCCAGATTCCATCATGTCCTCCTTTAGATTTAGACAAACCCATGATGAAGTCCATACCAATATCCTCCCATTTTCACTTAGGAATATCTAGAGGATGTAGTTTTCCCGCAGGCTTTTGGTGTTCCGCCTTGACCTGTTGGCATGTGAGACAGCGTGATACATAGTCCGCTATTTCTCTTTTCATATTGGGCCACCAAAAGTTCCTCTTTACATCTTGGTACATTTTGGTTGATCCTGGATGAATAGTGTACCTTGATCGGTGAGCTTCATCTAAGATCTTCTTCTTTAATTCCGGACAATCGGGTATACAAGTTCTATCTTTGAACGATAATCTTCCATCAGAAGTTAGTTGAAAATCAGATTGTCCTTCTAATCTACCTTTGATTTCTACTAATATAGGATCATCATCCTGAAGTGTTTGTATCTCAGATAACAAATCTGACTGTATGCTTACATGAGATAGTGTGACAAATTTGGATTCCGTGTCCAAGCTTATATTGAGCTCGGAGAATTGTTCAAGTAACCTCCATTCTTGCATCATACAATTTGCTATCATTGCTCTCGGCTTTCGACTAAGGGCGTCAGCAACATGATTACCCTTCCCGGGATGGTATTGTATATTGAAGTCGAAGTCCTTGAGATATTCTAGCCAGCATCTTTGTCTCATGTTTAGCTCCTTTTGTGAAAATAGATATTTGAGACTTTTGTGATCGGAGTATACAGTAAACTGTGCTCCATATAAGTAGTGTCTCCATATCTTTAGGGCAAATACTACCGCGGCCAGTTCTAAGTCATGGACGGGGTAATTCTCCTCATGCTTCTTCAGCTGACGTGAAGAGTATGCTATGACCTTTCCTTGTTGCATTAGGACACATCCGAGGCCAATGCCAGAAGCATCAGTGTAGACCTCGAATTTCTCTCCTTCTATCGGTAGAGCTAAGACCGGAGCTGTGGTGAGATGATCCTTGAGAGTTTGAAAACTTCTTTCACATTCCTCACTCCATTCGTATCGGATCTCCTTGCGAGTTAACCTTGTAAGGGGCATGGCGATCTTAGAGAAATCTTTGATGAATCGCCGATAATAGCCTGCAAGACCTAAGAAACTTCTGATCTCGCTTGCATTAGTGGGTCTTTCTCAGTTTCTCACAGCTTCAACTTTTGACGGATCTACAGATAATCCGTCCTTTGATATGACATGCCCGAGAAAAGCCACTTCTTCAAGCCAGAACTCGCATTTGCTGAGTTTAGCATATAATTGATTTGTCCTCAAGACTTGCAATGCAATCCTCAAATGCTCTTCATGTTCTTCCTTAGTCTTAGAATATATCAATATATCATCAATGAAGACTACTATGAATTGATCCAAGTAAGGCCTGAATATGCTATTCATTAACTGCATAAAGGCAGCAGGGGCATTTGTTAGTCCAAAAGGCATAACAACAAATTCGTAATGGCCATACCTGCTTCTGAATGCGGTCTTGTGAATGTCATCATCCTTGATTCTTAATTGATGATATCCCGACCTGAGATCAATCTTGGAGAAATATTTGGATCCTGAAATCTGATCAAATAACTCGTCGATTCTCGGTAGTGGATACTTGTTCTTGATAGTAAGATGATTCAACTGTCGATAGTCGATACACAATCTCATGGATCCATCCTTCTTCTTTACAAATAAGACTGGTGCTCCCCACGGGGAAGTACTTGGTCTAACAAACCCTTTTTGAATCAATTCCATCAATTGCTTCTTCAATTCTTTTAGTTCTGCAGGGGACATTCTATAGGGTGCCTTTGAAACAGGACCAGCACCAGGGACTAAGTCAATGGTGAAGGCCACATCTCTTTGAGGGGGTAATCCCGGCAAATCTTCCGGAAATACGTCTGGGAATTCTCGCACTACCTGAATGTCCTCTATCTTGGTTTCTTTAGCTTCTTTAATAGTGACAAAAGCAAGGAAGGATACACATCCTTTCTTGACGAGCTTGCTTGCTCGAAGAGCCGAAATAAGAGGGGATTTGCTTCGACTCTTAGGACTAGTATAAGTCAGTTCCGGAAATTCCTTGAAAACAATCTTGCTATCACGGCAATCAACCGTTGCCTGGTATTTGGATAACCAATCTGCTCCTAGTATAACATCATACTCTTTTAGATCTAAGCAGATAAGATCAATAGGAAAATTCTTTCCTCGAACCAATACCTCACAGTTTTGATAATGATGTGTGATATCCGTCTCGTTTCCGAGAGGAGTAGACAATATTAACTTCATCCATTCTGGTTCTAGAGGTAATGGGTCAGCAAACTTCTTGGAAATAACGGAATGCGATGCACCCGTATCAAATAAGACATGTGCATATTTGGAACAAATTTTTAATGTACCTTCCACCAATCCGCCTTCTTCTTCTGGTTCGGTCTCTTGGATTGCATGAAGACGCGCGTTCCTTGTCACTGGGCGTTTACCCTCACCGTCTTGGTCATTCATTAATGGACAATCGGGAAGCCGATGTTCACGACTCCCACAACGGAGACATGCTCCTAATTTCCTCCAGCATTCTTCTGTTTTGTGACCAGCCTTGTCACAATGCTTGCATACTACGTTTGAAGGTGTAGTGGTGATAGAGAAAGGCTTGGATTTCTTGAACTTCTGATCTTGAGAGGAAGAACCTCCATTATTGGGCCTCTTCTTAAAGTTGGGTTTAAAAGAACCCGAACTTGTGACTTGCTCCTTTTTATCTTTCCCACGGATCCTATCAGATAGTTCCGTGGCATCTTCAAGCAACTGAGCTCGGCGCACTATTTCAGTATAAACTTGAATATCCATAGGCGCCAGTTGAGTAATGTAGTGGGGCCTAAGCCCATTAAGAAATCTACGGGCTTTCATCTTTTCCGTGCTAATTAAATGCTTAGCATATCTAGACAGTCTAGAGAACTGTGCTTCATAATCAGCCACCGATAAAGATCTTTGCTTTAATGCGGCGAATTCGGCGGCCTTCTTTTCCTGGACCCTATCAGAGAAATATTTGGCGTTGAAATATTCAACGAATTCTCCCCATGTAACTTGAGTTGGGTCAATTGTAGCTTCAATCGACTCCCACCAGCATCTAGCATCCTTTTCTAACTGGAAAGTAGCTAATAAGACTTTGTCCTGATCCGTGCATTGCATAACACGGAATATACGTTCAATCTCCCGAACCCAATGCTCGGCATCGTCTGGATCGGTCGATCCCATGAACTTCGGGGGATTCATATTCTTGAATGCTTGGTGTAAGCTTCCAGCTCGTGGAGCACCACCTTGTGCTACCTGTTGTAGCACTTGGGTCATCCCTTGAAGGGTACGCTGCATGTTGCGCCATTGAGCACGTTCGGCAGCCATTATCCTACAATTACAATAGCTATGTTAGTATTATATCACTATGATCTTATAAAGGACTCATTGATCATTTAACCCTTGGTTCTACCCACTCTCACTTGGTTAAAGGTTTTGAAACCTATCCTTGGACTTGGGTTTCCTAGGAATTGAATACCTTAGGCTCTGATACCACAAAGACTGTCACGCCCCGAGCGCGGAAGATACCCGGAGATGCGCGACGTGTCTATATCAATCATGTCAATCAGAGTGGTCGTGTATTCGACACAAAGACAGAGATGCGCAAAATAGCAAGATAACCCAATCCTTTATTTCATAATGGATAGACTATTACAAATCCAATACTCTGTTTAACAAAAAGGAAAAGAATACATATTTGACTCAAGAAACTATGGAAAAGACTAGACGACACTTGTAGAAGCTCTATCACTTTCACTCTTGACCATTCCCATCCGATTGACTTCCATCGTCGTCGGACTTACCTGAAAAGTAGAAAGGGACAAACGGAATGAGCGAACGCTCAGTAGGAAATTATATCTCAAGTACTAGCAAGGGGTTTAAGTAATTACATTTTTATGAATGCAATAAAGCTATGCATGCTCGCATAAAACGACAAGATAGAGAGAATGTAATATCAAGAAAATAAGATGAACTTAGTCATGAACTTCCAACAAGATGACAAGTATATTCAAGATATTCAAGCAAGTACATTTAACAAATCATGTCAAGAACTTTGGCTATCATGTATCAAGCAAGTAAATTACCCTTTTTCGGGCCACGCATTTCATGTAAAGTCAAGTACGATTCAAGTACAAGATGTGTGTGGAATGTCCAATCAAGCAAGTCAAGTACTCGGTATAATGCCAGATACCTTATCATTTTAACTCCCATGGGCACAAGTACTTTCGGGTGCTCCTCCCAGGACCAGATCGGGCCCTATATGCGCAGGCATTTATCATGTGTTTTGACATCCACTCTTGTTTATAGCCAACATAGAATTTCAATAATCAAGCTTGTAGACACGTATGACAACTTTGATAGAATAGAGTCCAAAATATGACAAAGGACATAGAATGGCGATAATAACGGTATAATCACGATATCGATAAAACTAGGTAGAATATGGTTCCCTTAACTTAGGTACCATGACAAATCAATATGGACATTCTTTATATAGAATTGAGGTCCACATGAACATTAGATCAAGCAAGATACCCTCATTCTTATCATAGAATTGGGGTTTACAAGAACGACATGATATGGCATGATATCATCATCCCATTAAGAATTTCTTATGATATACTCTTTGTATAATCATAAGGGCCGGTATACCATGTTTCTTTAGTTTGACATGGCAAGGATCGTGTAACGGGTTTTTAGGGTACAACCAGCTCAGTCGGCCTTGAGGGAATCCAAGGCTACGAGGAGTCTTACGGAGGTCTCTATGACTAACTCGCTAGTCCAAAGGAACGGAATGTCCAATGGAGAGCTTGTATGTCAATGAGAGTTGAGTGTGATCGGTAAATCAACATGAAAACATGGGACTATACTCACGGAGTGGAGAATAGTGCCGATATACATATATATTATAATATATAAAACCATCGGTTAGCAAACCAGATGAAAATCAGTTTATAGTAAAATAACGACTTAGGTCAAGTCGTTTCTCAAGTAATTAACGCCTAACAGAAGGGCGTTTACATATGGTCCGTCTTGCAGAATTTTCAATAATTCAATAATTTATCTGAAACGCGCCTTGGGAAGGGGCGTCTCTTCAAGAGTTGACGACTACAGTAGCAGGCGTCTCCTTATATATATATTTGACAGAATATCAATAATTTCATGAATTGTATAAAACACGCCTTGGTCAGGGTCGTTTCTTCAAGATATGACGACTACACCAGAAGGCGTCTTATTGTTTACATATTTGACAGAATACAATTAATTTTCAGGATTTATCAAAAACGCGCCCTCGGCAGGGGCGTTACTATTTAATTCTATTTTTCAGAATATATAAATTTCAGGATTTTAACCGATACACGCCCTAGGAAGGGGCGTTACCTTTCAGATTCACGCCCTGTGAGGGGGCGTTAATATGTGGAAAACGACTTTGTCCAAGTCGTTAATTCAAGTTCCTTCAGAAACTTTAAGGACAGTAACAATTTCAGGATAACAGAGGAACGAATGTAATATCATGACAGTAAAGTTAGCAGGTTGAAGACAGAGGATCATGCATTATTTTATAATCATGATTTCATAGATAATCAATTCTTAAGATGGGTGATTAACGGTTTAAAGAAATTAACGCCTGAGTACGGGGCGTTAAACATGAAATTAACGACCTAGGAAGAGTCGTTTCATGAGAATTAGCGCCCTTGACAGGGGCGTCTCTTTCAAAATATTGCAGAAAACGCATGGAAACTATAATAACCGTATGCATGACATGCTTATATATATATATCTTGCATTAATTTCATTTGGGCTACAATAACTTGAGAAAACCTACCTTAATATGATTGATCTTGACGAAGGGTTTGAAGGATCGGAAACTTCCACCGTAACTTACGAACAGTGGTATCAAGGAGAAGAACTGCAGTTTTCCTATAAGAAAAGAAGAAACATTAGTATTTCTTCATACTTTCTGACCGAAAGGAAAAAGGAAAAAGAACAATACCTTTGTTCTTCACGTACGCCGCCTTCTTAACCTATAACAGAAGAAGAAGATGAAGAACAGTTAGTTCTTCATGCAACAGACGTAGAGAATTAGAGGAACTATTCCTCTCTCACGTACCTTGCAGACTCCGAACGCCAAATAGCGTTGTAGGGTTCGAGCAGTAGGTTATTTATAGGGATTTTGGTAGTCCTATTAAAAGTAGTGTTTGATTGAGGGTAACATATCCCTAATAGAGTCCTTACTCTAATAGACACTTACTAGATTAGGTTAATCTTTCCCTGGATAAGCTCTGGGTTCGAACGAGTCACGAACTAAATTAACACCTTTGGTCAGGGCGTGTATTCTTTAATTAACGCCTTGCATAAGGGCGTTTCTTAAAAAGCGCCTTGAAAAAGGGCGTTTCGTGTTTTTAAAACACGCCCAAGATAGAGGCGTTTATTTTACTCACCCATTTGGTCGCGTGAGAACTGACGACCGTAGGTGTGGGCGTCCTTTCTTTATTCACGCCATGGATAGAGGCGTTTCTTTTAAATTAACGCCTTAATAAGAGGCGTTATTTTTAATTTGTTTTATTTCGTCCAATTAACCCTATTCCTTTTATATATATTACTTCTATAATATATATGTTTTAATTCATTTCAATTATTCATTTATTAGGGTTGCTACATGGCCTCTGTCATAGAGTTGACTTATGCTAAGAAGATTGTAAGCTAAACCTTCAACTAACAAAACTTCATCTATTAAATAAGAAGAGCACTTACCAACTTTTCCCGATCCAATAATCATTCCCTTGGTATTACCTCCAAATGTGACATGCCCAGCATCTTTCTTCACCAACATACGGAATTTTTCTTTATCTCCGGTCATGTGTCTGGAACAGCCACTATCCAGATACCACTTATTATGATTGGCTGCCAGGCATACCTGCAAGGGAATTAAGTAGAATGATTTGGAACCAAAGCTTCTTGGGTCCCATAAAAGCATTTATTTCATGCAGACAAGAAAGTAAATGTTTTGGTATCCACATTTGATTTAACTTCTTCATGGCAATTGTGGATTTCTTATCATTTAGTTTGGTCTATTTTTTCTTGTTAGCATTAATTTTGGGATATTGTTTTTTAGGTGTAGCAATTTTCTTATTAAGCCCATTCTGAAAGTTTCTTTTCCAGTGATCAGTCCAATGAGTATTGGAAGTAGTACGAGCATAGGGAACCCTAGCTGTTTTGGCATGAATTTGACAAAACCATAAGAATTCTGGCTTCTGAAGATTTTGTGCTTGGGTTGCACGTAGGAGTTCCAAGGAGAGAGTTTATGCATTTGTATAGAATTGGAGTTCTGGAACTGCATTGACCTTGTGTAGAGGTTGCCTTGACCTCTCCCATCAGAGTAGTGATGATATGAATTATAGAAAGGAGGATGGGTCGAAGTATTCTGATAATGACCTCGACCTGAGGTACCTCTGCCTAGACCTTTCTCAAAGGATTTGAACCCAGTAGTGCTACGGGTTGGATGAGGTTTGGAGTTGCCTCTGACTTTCTGTTGAGGCTGGACAGTTTTGGGCTTGGATTTTCCTCGGATTCTAGCCTTAATAGTCTAAATCCTAGCCTGTCCTTTGATCTGAGGTGTGGGAGTATGTGAGCAAGATTCCCTAGACATCTCTGTCTTCCCTTTGCCCTTGTCCTTGGCACTATGCTTGACTTTCTCAGTTGGTTTCAGATTTTCACCAGAAGTCATTTGAATCAAAGGTTGTGATGTTCCTTTTTCAGCCACAAAAGAAATTGTCCTAACATCAAATCTTTTCTGATTAGTTGGGTTGAAACCCAAACCTTCCTTTCTAAAGTTTATTTTTGTTCCTAAGAGGGCATTTAGATTTTCTATTCCTTGTGTCATGCCTTCAAGGGAGTTTTGCTTATCCTTGTTTTCTTTTTCCAGATTTTCAATGACCTTTTTGAGTTCAACATTTACACCATTGATAGCTTCATAATTTTCAGTTGCTATCCAAGTTTCTTCCTGAAATTCATGTATTCTCATTTTAAGTTCATCAATGGAGTTCAAAAGCCTTGAAAGCCCCACGTCGGGATGCAAAAAGGTATTCGGAGCCGTATCGGCCACATGTTGACCATTTCCTTATTGTTTCGTGCCCCCTCAAACTCATGTGGTGTGATTTTACCGACACGTCTATAATGATTTTTTGGGAGCTAAGGCTCCTCGCGGGGAATGCCAAGTGGAAGATCTCCGATCTTGTGCCAACCGCCTTGAGTCACGTGCACATCATTCGGGGCAGGTGAGGCCGTCTCCGCCGAACCGGCCGTCCTGTCCACGACTCAGGACGGGATGGTACCGTTGCGTACCAATACCGAAAACTAATATATATATATATATATAATGAAATAAACTAATTCAAATCATATATTATCTCTTTTGGTTAAGGGTTCCGCCATTTTAACGGGTTTCTCCGGCTTCGAATCTCAGCTTCAGCGTAAGGTCTCCATAATTTTTTACTTGTCACCCTTGTGAACCCATTTTATACCCTTAACGGCTATTTGTCACCTTGACGGCTGATAGCCGTCTCCTTAGCAGTTTCCCCATTATACTGAAGCCATCGTGCTAACTCATTTTTCACCCTTAGCGCTCAATTTGTCGCCGCTGCCTTGAAAATCTTCACAATTGTTTTCACATTTGTCACCCTTATGCCGCTAATTGTGTTGTCTTGTTGCAGCTGTTCATCATGATTGGACAGATAGGTCGATGCACCTACCTAATACATCGACGCATCTGAATAGTTTAATGTATTCATTCACACCTTTTTGCTTGTCCTCATGAATATGCGTGAGTCTGCATTCTTTGAGTACCTATTGCAATATCTCATGAAGCATATTTTATAAGAGTTTCGAAGGTTAACTCTTAAGGAAGGACATTTTGGTAATTTACCCTATTAAATTGGTAAATAAAGCGGACCCTAATTTCTCGACTATCTCTCACTTCTAAGCTTTTATTATCATCTGCATATTTCAACTTCGGCCAAGCTCTCTCTGTCTCGGTGCATCATCGTCCTTCTCCGTAACTCCTTGAAAACCCTAAGTCTGAGCATCACCTTCATACCTCGATGCACCACAGGTTTCCCTCCATCTCTCCATCATCCTATTAAAGTCAAAAACCCACCTCTCCTTATTTTAATGTTACCCTATCTCCTACAATATCTCTCTCCGGCCTCTCGTCTACTTCAATGTCTTCGCCAACTACAAGAAGCAGAGGAAAGTAGACAGTCTCAAAGAAACAGCCTGCGGCTGATGTATCCGGATGAAAGGAACCTCGATCCAAGCGATCTCATGACCCAGATGCATCTGCCAGTGGATCTCATCAGTTGGAGTCAATAAAAGCAACAAAAAGGAAGGACCGAGAGTCAGATTCACCTCTCAGAAAAAGAGGGGCAACTCAAAAAAGATTTAAGAAGAGTTTAATAAGGATAGAGCTTAGAGATGAAGGTGACGAACCAAGTGAAGCAGTGAGAATTTTGTTTCTAAGGTACATTGTTATACATGACCACCAACTACTTAAAATTTTTCTTGAATTAATGGAGATGATTGAATTTCAAGGATGGAAGAAGTTTGTAAGTAAGCATAAAATCTATTATCCCAAGTTGGTGACTGAATTCTATGGAAACCAGAAATATGATGCTAGCATTCCAAAGTTTTGGACTCATGTTAGAGGAGTTGAAATTGAGATCACCAAGCGTCTATTGCATGAAGCTCTTAGAATTCCAGAGGGTGGAGCTGAAGAAGTTGGTTTTGTCTAAGATAAATTTGAAGCATATTCAATTATGACTGGTTTACCCAGCAATCCTAAAGATGAAAATCAGACCTACATCACCAGCTTCAACACCAATCGGTTTCCTCCCCTACAAAGGCTGCTACACCGCATTTTACTACAATCATAACACCTCAAGGTGGTGGTCGGGGTCAGATAATTGTGACCCAATGATTCCTATTTTACTGCATGTTCAAGAACATTAAGGTCTGTTTGCCAGACCTGATGATTCAGATAATGGGTTTCTATAAGAATGCTGGAAGACATTTACCATATGCAGCGCAGTTGACTGCAGTATGCAAGAGAATAAAAATTCCGTTGAAAAATGAAAAAAATCAAGGAAATCCCCACGTCAAATATCTATACAATAGATTTTGTTGAAAAGTATATGAAATTTAAAAAGGTCAGAGGTAAGATTTTAAGGCAATTACCTGGGGATAATCCACCACAAGTGGTTGAGCAGTCTCAACATCAGCCAGAGCAGCCAGAACAACAACTTGATCAACCAGAAGAACAAGCTTAACAGATGGAGCAGTAGGTTGAGCAAATGCAACAGCAGCAGCAAGAACAAGAACATCAACAACAAGCCGAACAACAACATCAATTAGAGTTACCACTACAGCAGCAAGCGCTAGAACAGCAACAACAACAACCAGAACAGGAGCAAGAACGAGAAATTCAACAAGAAATGGCTGAGGTTCAACTGGATCATCAAGAACCTCAAGCATCACCAGAACACCAACCGTAGAACATCCCTCCTGTGAGACAAGCTGTAGCTGCAGATCCTCAAACCTCTCAAGCTTCTACATTTACTGTTCAAGAGACAGGAACTCTCTTTCGTTTCATATCTGCTCAATTTGGGATGCTACATTCTACATTGAAAGAATAGTTAAACTACTATGAGCATTAGATGATTCAGTTCAGAGGAGAAGTAAACTCTGGAATGAGAGAAATGTCAAAAATTTTTGATTAGAAATTAACTCATCTTAGGGTGGAAGTGAATAGTAGAATTGTTGAAATCAACAAAGATAGGACACGTGCCAACATGAATTTTCACAAACTAGTCCAAGATATTCAAGGAGTCCTTGGAGTTGCTGGAAATCAGATTGGTAGCTTGACTGACAGATTCAACCGTCACGATGACAAGTTATTCACTGCTGTAGAATATTTTCATGAAACCAGAGAACATCACAATCGTCTTGTCAGGAATTATGATAATCTGACAGACAAATTATAGATGACATTGAATACATGGTTGAAGTATTCAAAGATCATTACCCTTAGTCAGTTTTTGAAGACCAAGGAGACAGATGGTCGCCTGGTATGGCTCAAGAGTCATCCTCGCAACTTCCTATCGAGGCTACTCAATATGTTGCACAGCTAACCCATATTGCTGATATGATCCATTATCAAACAACTGTGCTCAGCGCTAAAATGGAGTTGTTTCATGAAGCTCTACTTGAAAGGCATTTCTCCACTGACAGAAATATCAGAACAGTTGCTCAAAGGGTCAATCAGAATGCAGAAGAACTACTGGCCTCACTTTTGCATGCTACACTCCCTCCTCACGGTCCTCCTACACAAGATGCGTCCACTCAGACTGATGACACACTTGGAGAGTAATAATCTGGGATGCTATCACAGAACCCCTCATTTTTTTTGCTGATGGCAAAGGGGGAGAAGAAAATAAGTCAGAGTCATACAGAGTCAAAGAGGAAGTCAAAGAAAAAGTCAAAGCTGTCAGAGCTAAAATAGACAAAGAGGTAGAGTCAGAGAAGACCAATCATAGGATTTTGTAGTCAAGAGTCATGCATGTCATGTAGTTATGCAATGTCATGCATAGCATTTCTCACCCTTGATGTTCTATTTATTGGCCTTAACTCATATTTGTTAGTCCTATGAAGATATTTGTTTGCCTTATTTGCTAAAGCCGTCGCCTTCAAAGCTTAAAGGGTTTAACCGTAATGCCATTTGTCACCCTTATATATCTCTTTGTCACCGCTGAAGCTTCATTTGTCACCCTTAGGAGAGTACTTGTTACCTTTAGTCTTCTTCTGTTATTCTTCCTCTTTTGTCATTTTTTGTGTCCATTGTCGCTGGCCGAAGCTTGACCGGGCTTTGGTTGGACTTTAGAAGTTGCAAAAGATTGACTTTGACTATTGACTTTGCTTGGAGTATTGGTGCATTGGGTCAACATAAACTTGAAGTTGAGTAGAGCCTTCATTTGTCCTGGCGTTGACTTTGATGACTGTGGTCAGCCCTCGCTTGTTCTTCAGATTGCTTTAGAGCCCTTGGGATCACTGTTCACATTTGTCTTTTTGTGAGCATTGTAGGTCCTTTGTCTTCTGGTGAACACGTCTCTCTCTCTCCTCCAGTTCCTCTTTCTTCTGTTCTTCTTCACCTTCTGCTTCCTTCTCGTTTGTTACCAATGTGAAGTTATTTCTTACTCCAGTTGAGCATTTGTCACCCATACTCACCTAATTGTCACCATTAAAGTCCAGAAGCCGTAGCCCTTACTCTTACACTGCCTTGAAAGCCGCACGTAGGGGGATATTTCTATTGAGCCCTATTTGTCACTGTTAGCAGGGTATTTTTTACCCTTGCTAACCCATTTGTCACCCGTGTAGACACATTTGTCACCCTTAAGCTCCAATTGGTCCACATGGAAAATGGGACACGTCGGCCACGCGTGGGTGATGTTCGCGTATTGCCACCCATGCAATGCTGCCAGCCACATCAACAGAAATGATGACGTCAAACTGGACCTCGAAATTAAAAATCTCCAATTCCTTATTTACCCTTCCCACCATGTCTTGCCTCTTAACAAACCTACCAAAATGTGGTTTGTCTCTCCATCGTGCTCAGTGTCTCCTCTTCCTAGCGGTGCTATTCGTCTCCCCTACAAGCCATTTGCGAGCTCTCTGTCATTTGCTGTGCGGTCAACCTCAATTGTCACTACTCTTTCATCACTGACAGCCATGGAGCTGAAGGAGACACCCAACAAACGCACGGTCCGCCGTAAATTGGATGTCCCCCCTATATCTCAGGACGCTACAATTCCTACGGCCGAAGAAGAAACATCTGAGGAACCTAGGGTTTCTAAGGGCTCTACTTCAGGAGGACAAGTTAAAGGTGGGGGGGTTCCTTATCTCCCTTACATAGCTATTTGCCCCCCTGGATAGCGACCTATTTATTTGTCATGCTTATCTACTTATTTGTGACTCTTAAAGACCGACTTGTCACCGAATTTCATACATTTGTCACCCTTAAGCACCTATTTACCACACCTAAACTCTTTTGTCTATACATTTGTCACGTTTGTCTTAATCTTAATATTTTTTATATTTCTTGATCAGTCAATTAACTGAATATCTTGTTTACATATTTTTTTGAATCTAGTGAACACAAAGGTCATCACAGCCTGATGTTCTATGGACATTTACATGAAGGATAGGGATCCGATGGCATTTCGGGAATGCCACAAGTCATTCATGAGGACCACACCCTTTGGTCCATATGTTGACAATGCTTCTCCCGACCCCTTCACCATGACAATATTGGAGGAGATTATTTGCGCCCATAGTGGAGGAAATTACTTCCGTATGGGTAGTAAGGAGGTCGCATTCAGTGTGGAAGATGTGGGCATAATTTTAGGATTTCCTTGCTCCGATCAGTCGATTCAACTTTATGGATCCGTAAAATAGAAGTCCAGTTGCAACATCGATTTGGGTTTGCAGCAACATTTGGCCAAATTCAAGTTCAGGGCTGAAGTGTGAAAAGATGAAGGCTTTACTTGCACAAGTGTCGACTAGAGTCGACCTTGGAGCCGACTCAAGTTCATACTACTAAAGAGAAAAACCCAAGTCACCCGCTGGATGAAAAGGGCTTTGGCTACGCTTTAAGGGTGACAAATAGGTGGCAAATGGTGAAAATTAGGCCTTACGGGTGTAAAAGAGGCGACCAAGGGTGAATAATAGATGATCAGGTTGAAATATGGAAATATCCATGTCCCATGAGACAGAATATACCTCTGACAGGGTAGCCTCGGATCACGTGTAAAGCCTGGCCTTCGAGTTGAGCGTGTGCCAGACACATCGAACATGTGATTCACCCTTTCAGCCCATTTGTCAGCCTTAATGGCTATTTTACACGCTTATCGTCCATTTGTCTATCATACGGGCTGTTTGTCACCACCCTTAGGTTCAATAGCCGCCACCTTAGCTATTTGTCACCGTAATGCCTTGGCCGTCGCCTTAGCCGTTTGTCACCGATAGGTGTGCATTTGTTACCACTAAGGTGGCATTTGTCACCCTTACTGCATATTTATCACCCTTACCACATGACCTGCCGTTGCCTTCTTTTCACCGTCATAGTAGATGTGCGTTACCGGGGCCAACGTCTCGAGGGAGAGCTGGCCCGTCAACGGTGACCGTCACGGTAGATTGCAAGGTCAGAAGGGTTGTTGGGGAACCTAATTAAGCCTACACCCTCTCTTGTCCAATCACCTATGCAATATGTTCTGATTGAGCGATGATCGTTCGGCTAGGATTCCCCACGTTCCCCTTTTCTCTACTCCAGACGGGCTGTGTTACCACCTCCATTGCAGCGATGTGTTAAATCACACATTGATCCCGCTCGTGACCCTACAGTGACACCCGCTCTTCTATTTTAAGTTCTTAAGGCTCTTCCGCAATGTCATCCCCTTCATCAGTGCGCGTAGCCGTAGCTTCCCCAGCAGAAGAGCCCGTCTCCTCTGCGTCCTCCTCGGTCCCTTGTCGTCACTAGTTCCTACTGCAGATGCCCTCTTCCTTTTTTTAATCCTCTTCAATGTTTATGCATTTTACAGGCCTTACATATGTTCGTATATGATATGCTCTGGGTAGTTTCATATGTGGCGGATGCAGTGGTTGTTTTGTTCTGAACCTCTGCACATGTATTATTTTTCCCAATCTTTTCGTTGGACCTCTACCATGCTTTGTGTATGCTGTGTACATTGTATTGGGCCTAACATCTCTACCTTGCTTTGATAAGAGCACACGAAAATGGACTTCCATATTGTTATTACTTGCTAGGAAAGCATGTAAATATGTTCAAATTTTATTCCACCACATTATGGCATACTATTGCTTACAATTTAATAAAAAAGTTGTAAATTTTACCATCTTCATTTTTTCCCATATATCACAAAAGTTTTATATGTATCAAACCTTGGATATGCAATATACATTGTAGAATGCAAATTATGAAACTACATGTTTGGCTTATTGGGTGTTAATAAACATGACATAAACCTTGTTCATGCACATGAATTAGCAGACTTAAATCCCCTACCCCACTATATCATGCAGTACATATTAAACCTACATGCTTTCTATTCTACAAACTTGCTCTTATGGATTGGACTTCATATTATATTTGTTGTAATTATTATGTCTGTCATACCTATTGTCTTTTATAACACCTTACATGTAGAGAATTGAGGTTCAGAAAATGGGAAGGTATAAATGCTATGTAGTGTGGGTTGGTCATGAACCCGATGTATAGTTGGCCCGAATGCTTCCAAGTGAATGGATATCCTGGAACTCGTTATATGGGTTTTCACTCATTAGAGGAAGCACATGCTGCTATAAATGGGGTTCGCAATAGTAGCCACACGTATGTTGATCATCCTCAACTACAGGAAAGGCCCATGCCTACATATCATGCAAGTCCCGGGCCTGACTATGATTCAAGAAACCAGGCACTCCGCCAGTAGACTACACAAATGTCAAATGTGCCTTGTATTGTTGTTGTTCTATTATGTACTCTAGTAGTGTTGCTCCTCTTCATATTAGTTACTTTGTTATTAGTGTTGTTGTAGGTAAGGAAGTATACTACTGTCACGCCCCGAGCGCGGAAGATACCCGGATGTGTGACGCGTCTATTTAGATCGTGTCATTTGAGCGTTAAATTTGACATACATAAATACGGAGTGCGCAAAAACTAATAATATCTATTGATCCCAAAAGTCTAAAGTGACAACTAAGTGATTAATCAAAAGATGATAAAGCTAGTCCATGACAATTCCAAATTAAAATCCAAATACTAGGCTACATGCCTTAACAATGATTCAATCGACTAGACCAAACATAACTAGAAGATACAAAAGGAGACTCAAGAAGATCAAAAGACATGACTAGCTGATTGTAGATGATCGGTGACTCAAGCACTCTTCACTCGGTCTCGTTCCCATTCGGGTGAATGTCGCTATCCAAATTACCTGAAAAATGTTAGGAAGCAACTGGATGAGCGAATCGCTCAGTAGGAATTACATCTCAAGTTTGAGCAATCTTTAAGTGATTTACAGGTTACATGTATTACAAGTATAGCTATGCATGATGTACAAGTAAAAAAAATCAGGTATACAGGTAAATCTATGCATGATGAACAATAAGGGATCAAGAACTGTATAAAGAGAGTATCGCATGATTTCAAGTGTTTGTCAAGCAGGATATCAAGAACTTATAGATGTTGATGCCACTTCTCGGGCAAGCAAGAACTCATGTGCAAGCAAGTAAGAGTCATGTTCAAGCAAGTAATATCAAGTACGTGTCAAGAGAATTGGCTACTTCAATCATGCAAGTATTTTGCCCTTTTTCGGGCCATGCAAGTCAAGTATCGCCCGTTCCGGGCCACACAAGTCAAGTTAAGCTAGTAAAGAGAGTAAGTGTGGAGTGTCTCAAGTCAAGCAAGTCAAGCAAGTACTTCGGTACAATGCCAAACACCGTGGTCAATAAACTCCCATGGACACAAGTACCTTCGGGTGCTCCTCCAAGGACCAGACCGGACCTTATATGCATAGCATTTCATGTATTACTTTTGACATCCACTCTCATTTATAGCCAATATAGAATTTCAAGGGGTGACCGTTGTAAGAACATAAGGTAGATTTCATGAATGGAGTTCAAAAATATATATGATGCAGGAACATGTGCTAGGGTTATATCGGTATGAATTTCGAGACAACTCAGGAATCGAAACAAATGCCTCTGTCACTAAAATGGCACCTGGGGGTCAGGGGGTCTTTTATGCAATTGGCACCTGGGGGTTGGCACATCTTTTAGGCAATTGGCGCCTGGGGGTCAGGGGGACTTTTATGCAATTGGCACCTGGGGGTTGGCACATCTTTCAGGCAATTGGCGCCTGGGGGTCAGGGGGTCTTTTATGAAATTGGCGCCTGGGGGTTGGCCACCCTTTCATGTAAATGGGGCCTGGGGGTTGGCCAGTCTTTCAAATTTTTCATTTTTTTTCAGAACATATATATACAGAAGGTAATTGGCGCCCCCTCAGAGTCTTCAATTAATTGAAGACGTCCTAGGGTGTCGCTATTCAGTGAATTGGCACCCTGGCTTGAGGCGTCAATTACATTTGGGTGATTTACACCCGACATGTACGTTCTGTGACTCAAAACATTATTCATACCGTAAAAATTTCTCGAAAACAGGAAGTAAGGACATGAACATGTAGTGAAAATTCTTGGGAGTTCAGAAACATGCTCATGCATAATTGTTGGGTTTTAGTTTCATAGATATGAATTTTCTAATGTTGTGTCTATATTTTCCCAAAAATGCAATCGGTGCCCCTCTGAGGTGTCTTCATTTAATTAAAGACCCCTCGGGGTGTCGCTAATTGATACAGAGGGCTCTAGTAAATGGCGCCCCTCTGAGGTGTCTTCATTTAATTGAAGACTCCGCGAAGAGTCACCAATTGAATCGTTTTCCAGTGAGTCATGCTTTGCATTAGAGAGATACATTCTGAGATACAAGTTACTGTTCATATTTTCAGAGTTTCTCCGAATCAGGAATTAAGGACATGAACATGTAGAGAAAAATATCAGGATCATAGAAACATATTCATGCAAGAATTTTATGGTTTAGTTCAATAGATATAGATTTTTGAATGCGTTGATTAATAATTGCTGAAAATTACTAGAAATTGAATTCACGACACTGCATGGTGTCTTCAATTAAATGGCACCCTGGCTTGGGGCGCCTCTTCAGGAAATAGCGCCCTGGTTGGGGGCACTATTCACCTGAGGGTTGGTTTTCATGGGTTTTAACAATATGTATTTATCTCTTGTTGAACAGGTTATATACTAAGGCTGAAACATGATCATTTAAGGCTGTAAAACTAGGGTAGTAGGATAGGTTCAAAACTTATAAAATCATGGTAACAGATTGTGTACAAAACCATATATATAACAGGTGTAACAGGCTATTACAAATCTGTGTAACATGTTATACTTGGTCATTTTTGATCACAATAAAGCTGGGTAATATAGCATGGAAGATGAGTTATTCTAACTCTAAGCATGCATGTTACATTAACCTATTTAGCTATTAGTTAGGCCAGATATTGAGAACACCTACCTTTTGGAGGAGTATATTGGTACAGGTGAAAGAATAAGAAATCCCAGGAAGAAGACGCACGTTCTCCGCCGCCGTAAAGCTCCAGCAACAGGACGTAGAGTGTAAGAAGGATGCTCCTTCACATCTTCGGACGGAAAGAAGGGAAATATTCCCTTCTGCAAGTAGCACTGATGATGGCAGTAGCCTCTGGCAGTGCTACGGAGGGAATTAGTTATAGGAAATATAGTTGCCAACGCAAAGCATGGGTCTATTGCCTTGCGGGTCCGGTTGAGGAACAAGATCCTAGACATGGTGCTTTGCCAGCTAAATGAGGTTGTTCGTGCCTCAATCTTCTAGAAGCACAGACGAAATGGCGCCCTTGTAAGGGACATCCATTAATCCAGGTGGTCCTATTCATGTAAATGGCGCCTCTACATGAGGGCACCCATTCTTCATGGCTTTAGACACCTTCACGTGTGTATAATATATATTAATACCGTAGTGGGATGGTGGCCCCAAGGGTTAAATGATGACTTGTATAAGGGCTTTCTTTTTGGTGAATGATGCCCTGGCAAAGGGGCGTCCATTCCTTTGGTTTTTGAGAAGTCACAGCCCTTCACGTGCATATAATAATGGTGTTGGATGAGGGCCCAAGAAGGTAAATGCCGCCTCGCCAAAGGGACTTCAATTTGGTGAATGGCGCCCTGGTAAGGGGCGCCCATTCCCTTGGTGTTGGAAAAGAAAACCCCACTTACGTACTACCCATGTGTTGGCATAAAGTAAAGTTGGCTTGTACATTTATATAATAGTCCTCTTATGGTTTGGTTCTTTATATAAGGCCTCCATGTAGGATTCTTTAGGAAGAAGTTCACTACGTACTACCCATGTGTTGTCATAAAGTAAAGTGGGCTTGTACATTTATATAATAGTCCTCTTATGGTTTGGTTCTTTATATAAGGCCTCCATGTAGGATTCTTTAGGAAGAAGTTCACTACGTACTACCCTTATGTTGTCATAAAGTAAAGTTGGCTTGTACATTTATATAATAGTCCTCTTATGGTTTGGTTCTTTATATAAGACATTCATGTAGGATTCTTTAGGAAGAAGTTTCTAAATTTTTCTCAATTGCTTTATCGGGGGTGCTACAACTACGCTTGTTCTGCACAGGGAAATAATGTACTGGACATTTTACTCATTGTCAACGACTTGGTTATTTCATCTTTGATGTCTTGGTGATGGACGGGCTTTGTGTGATGTGTAGACTTTGATCGGATTGTAAAGGAATTCATAACGGAGGACGATGAAATGTTCATCGACATTGAGTCAGCTATTTTAGACCAACTGGAAGATGAGGAGATGGCACCACCTATCCCTTGGTTTTCATGCTCTGTTTAGAGAGTTGGATGGCAACATCGCAACCATTGGTTTTCAGTTTTTATATTTTTTTATCATTTTTGTATTTATTTTATTATAATTATACAATTATATTTCTTAATTATCACTATTAGACAGAAAGAAGAACAAGTTTTGATGTTTTGGAGCCAATAAGTTAGATAAACCAAAATCAAGCGCGACGTCTAACACCGCATAGTGGTGACAAATAGTCATCAGTGGTGACAAATAGGCTTGAAGGCTGACAAATGTCTCGTAAGGGTGATAAATGGATAACAGAAGTCACAATATGTTATGAAGCGGAACAAAGGCGACGGCTAGCGACCGATAAGGGTGACAAATAGCTCGTTATGAGTGACAAATAGCTGTTAGAAGTGACAAATAGCTCTGTAATGGTGATAAATAGCTCATGACAGTGAAACTTGAAGAAACTCAAGTTCGTTTGAAGGGTTTAACCGTGTATGGGTTTCCTAACTCTACCAACACGGATCTAAAACTTTCCTAGTCATCAAATGACGCTGATTAAACTCATCTAAGAGGAAATTGGCAGACATTTGAGATTTTCCTTTCTCTCTCTAAAAATTTATAGTGAGAGATTCTCTGGTTCGTCTTCTCCCGCCTTCTCTTTCTCTGTTTTCCCGACGAGCTCCCCTCCTTGCCGGCCATGGCTGGCGTGGTGGGGGAGGTCCAGAATCCATCAGAGGGTGCTGAAGCTATCCTCCCGGATCCAATTGTGCCTCGGAAGACCTATGCACAGATGCTGATGGAAGCTCATCGCCGGCCTCGCCCTCCTCTTCAAGTGAAGCCCCCGGCGTTCACGGACCAGGGCGAGCCTGCCGTTTTCTTCTCACAAGAAGAAGTGCAGATCTCTTGTTCACACCTTCAGAACGTGATCATCGCAAAATACTCCTATGGCCGCCCCTGCATCCCGAAAATCAAGCTCTCCCTCTCGCAACGTCTCCATTTGAGCTCAGAATTTATCATAAGCTGATTGAACACCAGACACATCCTGGTTAGATGGGGAAGTGAAGCGAATTTCTTAAGAGTGCTACTGCGGAAAAGCTTATATGTCAAAGGATTTCTGTTCGGGTTCTTCAGATGGACTCATGATTTTGACTATGACGCAGATCCATCTATTGTCCATGTATGGATCGGCTTCCCCTCTCTTCCCGTCAATTTCTTCCACGAGGACATGCTTGGAACCATAGCAGGTAACATTGGTCCGGTGCTGCGGGTCCATGATGCGACAGCTGCTATGACTAACACAACAGAGGCTTTAGTTTGTCTGGAGATGAACCTTGATCTGCAGAGGAAGGACCAGATATGGATTGGAATAGACAGTGGTGGTTTCTGGCAGCCGATTAATTATCACAGAGTGCCGCATATGTGTTCTAATTGCCACAAGATTGGGCACCTGGAAAGGGATTGCAAGAAGAAACAGGGTAAGATTGCAGCTCGGAAGCCATCGGTGGGAATTATGGTTCTTCCAGGTACTAAGAAAATTTTTTGACAGGAATATAAGCCTATATCGGCTGATGCAAGTACTAAAATGATCGATGCAGTAGGAAACATATTTTCAATTTTAGGCCAAGCCTCGGAGGATCTAGAATCTGATGAAGAGAATATTCAAGTCAAGCAAGTTCCTGATGCTAGCTCAATTCTTGAGGCTTCTATTTGCTGTCATCTTGTTGCCTTTTCTTCTGGACCTTTGGAGACATCAAACAGCCTTGATCCCTCACTAGCTGCTTGTATAAATGACTCAACTAAAAATCCCAACATAACTCTATCCCGGATAGAGGAGGTTTCGGTATCAGAGGAGCAGCCTTCAATCCATTGTTATAAAGAGGCCTCTCAGACCAGAAGCTCAACCCAACAATTCTCTTCTATTCATTTAGACCAGAAGACTATCACTATCAGTAGCTCGGAGGTAATTTCTAAACTGTCGGCTGATGAAAACACCAGGATGTTTGGTCAAGTAAATAACAACACCAATTCTCTTCTTCTCAACTCAAAGTCAAATGAGCTCTCAGTAATGCCCGGAGTGCTATTTAGTGATGCCTGGCTGACAAGGGCCAAAGCCAAGAGTATGGCTGTCCACCCATCTTCTTCTTATGACCATGTTTAACTCAGCATTAATTTGGAATGTCAAAGGTATAGGGAATAAAGCCACTGTCAGAAGTTTGGCCCAGCATATAAAATCTAATAATATCTGTTTAGTAGCTATCTCTGAACCTCGGATTGATTTCAATAGAGCCCAGAGTCTGGCTCGGAGAATTAGTATGCAAGCTCCTATTGGTAATAATGGTGATGCTTCCAAGATATGGATTTTTTATAAGCCTCACATTTGTCTTGAGACCATAGAGGCTCACCCACAATACCTGACTGTGGTCATTAAGGAAAACAATAATGCTGTCTTGCTTTTCACAACCATATATGCCTTCTGTAGTATTAGTGAGCGCAGGGCCATGTTTGACTCTCTTATGGTGTTCAGTCAAAATGTTAATACTCCTTGGGTAATAGGAGGTGACTTTAATTGCATTGTCTCCCATGAAGAAAAATGTGGTGGGTCCCTATCTTTTATGGCTGCCATGATAGATTTTCAAGGTTTTATAACAGCAACTGGTCTTGTAGATGCTGGATTCTCTGGTTCCAATTATACTTGGACAAATAACCAAACTGGGACATCTCATATAAGAGCCCGTTTGGACAGGGTATTGTATAATTCCCTCTGGGCTCATTCAACCCATCTCCTGTCGGTTAGACATTTAATTCAAGGACTCTCAGATCATGCCCCATTGTTACTATCTTTGAAGCTCATCCAGTCTTCTCCAGGGAGATTTATGTACCAGCATATGTGGCACACGCATGAGGATTTCTTGGACTTTGTAAGAGCTCACTGGAGTAAATATACTCAGATTGATTGTCACGCTTTCCTTATTTTACAGAAAAAGCTTAAGTGTTTGAAGGTTGATTTAAAAAAGTGGAACAAGGAAATTTTTGGTAACATCTTTCAGGCTAAGAGCCAGGCAGAATCACTAGTTGAGTTAGCTCAAAATCAGTATGATGATAACCCTTCAGTTGAAAACCGCATTCCTCCTTAAGGCTAATGCAGATCTGCGCCTTACATTGTCTTGAGAAGAGGTGTTTTGGTATCAAAAGGCTCGGGTGGAGTGGATCTCCTATGGGGATCGAAACACTCAGTTTTTTCATCAGCATACCAACATTAAGAGGCAGAGAAACCACATTCATAAACTGAAAATCGATGAGTAGTGGGTGGATGATCAAGATGTTCTGGCAGATGGTGCTGTGGAATATTTTAAAGTGCATTTAACATCTGAACATCACATAGTTGATGAGAGCCTGTTCAGTTCAGTGTTATACCTTCTTTGATTAATGAAGATCAAAATTGTTCTCTATGTTCAATTCCTTCAGCAGAGGAAGTTAAGAATGCGATGCTTTCTTTGTCTAGCAATAGCTCCCCAGGGCCGGATGGGTTAACCTAAGGGTTCAATCCCTTCTTCTCACATTGCTGGGATATCATTGGAGAAGATGTGATTCATGATGTTCAAAGCTTTTTTCAAGGATGGGGACTACCTAAGGGGGTTACTTCTACAATTATTAGTCTCATTCCGAAGGTTAAAAGTCCCATTTCATATGCTGACTTTAGACAAATCAGTTTATGTAATTTTACATATAAGATAGTGTCAAAGGTTATCTGTGACAGATTGAGATCCATTCTCCCATTGATCATCTCTTTTTTTTTTGATCGGTAAAGTGTTAAATTCTATAAAATTAAGGGAGGTACAAAGTTGAGCAGAGTCTAGGCATGCCTAGACTAGGTGCTCATGAGAACTAGTAATCCATGACCACACACAACCGTGGACTATGAGAAGGAAGGAAATGAAAGGTTAAAGTACAAGTACATAGTGGTTAGTCCAACCAAAGCTGACTCCTACAAGTCACTCAATAGTCAATCATTGTGAATCATCCATCCTGTGGTAAGAGTGACTAATTTGAAAATACCCTTTCATGTTGCACCTTTATGTTCCACACTAATAAATCCTCCAGCAAACAAAAAGCAAATGGCCCAAGCTATCAAATGCTGAAGTTATAACATTTGAGAATCTGTTTCTCTCTGGTGGTGAGTCTATCAAGTTTGAGCTCATTTTCCAAACACCATCTGGTTTCATATAGGATTTCGATTAGAAGCCTTGCATAACCATTTTCCTTGTTCTCGAAGATTCGATTACATCTCTCCCTCCAAATCCACCAGATAGTGCATCGGAACAGGAGTTTGATCAGCTTAGTCAGGCAGCCTTTGGTGGGAAAATTTACCTCAAGGGATTGTATCTCACATAAAAGTGAGTTCATCGGGCCCCTCAGAATATCAAATCTCTGTAATATTTCAGTCCAGATATTTTTTGAGTATTTGCATGAGAAGAAAAGGTGGTCTGTACTTTCGTCAGCCTGTTTACAAAGAGTACACATATTTGCAAGAGAAAACCCTTTTTTCTGAATCAAGTCTATGGTTGGTAGCCTGTTATGGAGTGCTTTCCAGCAGCATAGTGAATGCTTGGGGCATAAAGGTCTGCCCCAAGCCCAGCTCTCCGGTTGCCATATCTGGTGCCTTTGCCTTAGTTGATTCCATGCAGAAGTGCACGAAAATTTGCCATTGTCATGAATCCAGATCAAGTTATCCTTGGGTTCTGTAACTAGAGGAATAGCAGAGATAACAGGCCAAAGCAGAATCATGTCAATGGATGTTGGAATTGGAAGATTCCAAGTACCGTTACATATGAAGTCAGAAACAATATTATTCATATTAGCTCCCAGGTCTTGTCTGATCCTATCTCCATAAAGTTGGAAAATGCTTTTCCCATTGACCCATGGATCATACCACATGCTAAGTGAACTTTCAGTGGAGGTGGAAAAATTGATTTGTTTAAGTAACCATGTTCTCAATTGTAGGATACCTTTCCAAGCTGCAGAATGGTAAGACTTAGCTTGAATGTGCCAGAAGTTACCTTTGGAAAGATATTTACTATGTATCCATTTGATCCACATACTGTCCTTCTTGTGTAATATGTCCCAGCACTGCTTCGCTAAACTAGCTTTATTCCAGTCAGCTAGTCGTCTTAGGTTTAAACCACCTTCTTTTTTTGGTCTACATATAATGTCCCAGTTGATCATGTGAAGAGCCTTATTAGCACCTATTCCTTGCCAAAAGAATGTTGCTAAAATTTTCTCAATCTCTTGAATTAATCCTGTAGGAAGAAGAAAAGCAGTAGACCAATAGATGGAGTAGGTGGATAAGATGCTTCTAATCAATTCCAGCCGTCCACTCTTAGAAAGGATTTTCATTCTCCAAGAGCTAATTCTATTTTCTCAATGATTGGTTGGCAATGATGCTTCTTTAAACCAGTGGAGATAAGAGGCAATCCTAAGTAAGGAATAGGTAGATTACCCGCATCCACCATCAAAGCTCTTTTAATTACTGTTTTGTCTTGGACCTTTGCACCGATGTAAACTTTGCTTTTGTCGTGGTTCAACTTAAGGCCTGACCATTCCCTAAATGTTTGTAGAATGTTTGCAAGGTAATGAACTGAATCAATATCATTTTGAAGGAAAATAATTAAGTCATCTGCAAAAGTAATATGAGAGACATGGACTTCAGGCATCGTCGGAACCTTGAGGTGACCTTGGTGCACCGCTTCCTCTAACAAACAAGTGAGTCCTTCCATAGCAATGGTAAAAAGGTAGGGGGAAAGTGGGTCTCCTTGCCTAATGCCGTTAGTGCTTTGAAAATAGCCTGTAGGGGATCCATTGAATCAGAGAACATGCAGCTTTCAATGCAGCTTCTAATCCATTGGATCCAGTTGGCCGGAAACCCAATTCTCGTAAGCATATGATAAATAAAACTCCTATCAACAGAGTCAAACGCCTTCCTTAGATCAGCCTTAAGGCCAATTATCCTTCCCTTGTCTTTGGAATGAAGGTCTTTAGTGAGATCATTAGCTAGTAGGATGTTGTGGGTAATGCTTCTACCTTTGATGAATGCAGTCTGTTGGGGACTAATGATCTTGTTAATCACCTTCTGAATTCTATTAGCCATTAGCTTAGAAAGCACTTCGTAGATGAAATTGCATAAGGAGATTGGCCTAAAATTTTCCAGGTTGTCAGCCCCTTCCACTTTTGGGATCAACGCTATGAAAGTGTTGTTGAACTGTTTGTAGAGGTGTCCCGTTCTGAAAAAGTGAATGCAGGTGTTGATCACATCATTACCAATTATATGCCATGTTGATTGGTAGAATTCCGCTGGAAAGCCGTCTGGACCTGGGCTCTTATTTTTTGGAGATTTGAAAACAACTTCCTTAATTTCCTCTGGAGTGAAAATAGCATTGAGAGTTTCTCTGTCTTCTTCATAGAGCCGCAAGAAAGGGTTGATGTCATAAGCTTCCTGGATATAAGATTGGTTCAGTAATTGATAATAGTAATCGATGGTGTGGTCCTTTACCTTGTTTATGTCATCAATAGTATTTCCATCATGATCTTTAAACTGTCTGATGTGATTATTTGTTCTTCTAGCCCCCGTGCTAGCATAAAAAATTTTAGTATTTGAATCACCCAACGTCAGCCAGTTCTGTCTTGATTTCTGTCTGATAAAGTTTTCCTCCAGCTCTAAAGCATTCAGATATTCTTTTCTTGCCTCCTTTTCTTGGTGAATTCGGTCATGGTCAAGGGGACTGTCATGAAGAGAAGTTTGAGCCTGGTGCAGGTTCTGCTTGGTGGTGGCCACCTTAGTCTGGACATTACCAAAGGTGGTCCTATTCCAATCCTTAAGAGCGATCTTGCAGGCCTTAAGCTTCATACAAAGGACATGTGGAGGAGACCCTACTACCGGGGTTTCCCATGCAGATGTAATCACTTTAAGAAATTCTGTATGATAGGCCCACATATTAAAGAAGCGGAATGGGAGCTTGCTCTTCATAACAACTTTGTCTGTACTGATAAGTAGGACTGTATGGTCAGAGAAATATTCATTCCCATATTCAAGCCAGCTGTCCGGGTAAGATGCAATCCACTGAGAGTTGATGAGACATCTATCTAATCTTGCCATGATTCTGCGATGAGCTTCTCCCCTATTAGTCCAAGAAAACTTATTGCCACAGCAGTTAATATCCTCAAGTTGCGAAAGTTGAATGCACAGGTTAAACTCTTCCAACATGGACTCAGTCAACATACGCCCACCAAGCTTTTCATGTGGGTATCTAATTGTGTTGAAATCCCCAGTGACCATCCAAGGAGTATTGATGTTGTTGGAGAGACTAGTGATGTCCTTCCATAAGCTGCTCCTGTCAGATGCACAGTTGGAAGCAAATACACTAGTGATTCCGAATTCCCAAAGATTTAACTTGTTCTTGCAGTGCAAGTGAAGGAATTGACTGCTACCTGCAGACAAATGAGCATCAATGAGATTATGGTTCCAAAGAATCCAGACTCTCCCTGTACCACCGTACCGATCATTAGTAATAACATTAGCTTCTGGCCAAATGATGTTTTTATAGTGCATAGTATGGGCAGAGTTAATCTTAGTTTCAAGTAGGATAACCAAAGCACAATCTTTGGTTCTGATAAGAGTATTTAACTCTCTACATTTCTCCTTCTTATTGAGGCCTCGAACATTCCAAACCATAATCTTCACATCAAATAACTTGATAGAATAAGGTGTACATTTAGAAGTTTTTGGGCACTGAAGCTCGACCAACAGCATCTTTGCTTTTTGATTTTGTTTTTTTCCTATCCATCTCATCCACCGCCTGCAGATTCCGGAAGTAAGATTGATTGGGCTTGTCATGGTTGTTTGTGGGGCGGTGTGGAGCCCGTTGAGCTAGCACCCTTACTTCGGATTGTTCCTCTGAGCCAAGCGTTGGACCACCAAGAGTGCAAAGGCTTGAAGCTGTGGTAGGAGGTTGAACTTTTAGAACTGGGCTATGGCCACACCCCCCCTTCCACTAACTCATCATGCAAGATGCCACCAATAACAGAAGCAATAGCAGTTGGGGGGTCGAATGGCCCATCACATTGTGCATTCACATGCTCATGTTTTTGGTGTTGGTGAGAAGCTAGGCCGATGGCACCACCAAGGACACAAGGGGTGCTTATCAAGTTGTGGAGGTTGGCGGTCCCCCCATGTGAAGTGGAGTAGGAATCTCCACCATGGTGCGCTACTCCAAAGGGAGATGCCTTAGAATGGACCGAAAGGGAAGGACAAAAGGTGGTGGCCCCTCCAAGAGGAATAGAAGTGGAGGACGGTGGTGGGTCTTCAAGGGATAAAGGACCACTATTCAGCATGTTGCCACACCCCCCTTCCACTAACCCATCATGCAAGGCCCCACCAAGTGGCCCATCACAATGTGCATTCACATGCGCATGTTGTTGAAGATGGGGAGAAGCTAGGATGATGGCAGCCCCAAGGGCTTCACGTGAAGGACACATATAGCACCTCCCACTTTGTTCGACTAGAGGGATCATACAAGGGGATCCATTTGCCCCAGCTTTGTTCATCATTGCAAAGGTGGTATTGAGAAGGGGGCTTAATCATATATTTTCAGGAGGTATTTGTAAACACTACCACCTTCCTCGAGGGGTGCAGCCCATTTCACATATCCTATATGCAGATGACTCACTGATTTTTATGAGTGGTAGAGTTTCATCAATCAAACAACTCCTTCTTTTCTTGGGGCGGTATGCATCATGCTCTGGGCAGCGTATAAATGCACAAAAAAGTTGCTTCATTGCTGCTAAGCAAATGCCACACAGAACCATTGCCCGCATCAGTCAGTTGTCTGGATATCATCATAAAATTGGAAGCATCACCTACTTGGGAATTCCTCTCTTTAAAGGTAGAGTCAAGACTCCACATTTTAAGTATCTGATTGATAAAGTTAACAACAAGCTAGCTGGCTGGCAAAGTAAATTCTTATCTCAGGCTGGAAGAATGGTCCTTATCTGATCAGTACTGTCCGCTATTCCTATATACACTGCTAATGCTGCTTCTATCCCATACACTACTCTTAAGCACATTGGGAGAATATGTTCCAATTTCCTTTGGCAGGGATTTGAAACAGCGCACAGAAAGCACTGGGTATCCTAGGATAAAATCTGCTACCCTGTCACTGAAGGTGGTCTGGGGATCTGAGGACTTCCAGATATACAATTATGCTTCTACGTCAAACTGATTTGGCACTCAATACCCAGCAAGTCCCTTTGGGCTAGTTTTGTGAGGAGCAAATACCTTCATGATCAGCATATACTAAACTGCAAAACTCCTTTCCTTGCTGGGATAAAAAAACATGATTTTGAGAAGGCTCAGGCAATGTTCATGACAGGTTCCAGGATGATTGTTCGTGATGGGGCTAAAACTAATTTCCTCAAACATAGCCGATGCAAGGATAGATCTCTGGCTACTTCATGTCCTTACAGAACCAATCAGAACTTGAAGGTTGTTCTGTTAAAGATGCATTGGCTAACCTCCAACACATGTCTGGGAGAATTTGGAAGACCAGTAGCTGAGGGAGCAAATCCAAAATTTGGTACACAAGCTGGAGATGATACTCCCATATGGTCTCATTCTACCTCAGGTTTATTCACTTGGAAATCCACTTATAATGCTCTTAAAGGGCATACTGTCAGGTCTAATCTAAAGCTCAAGAAGCTTTGGCATTATAAGCTCTCCCCGTGAGCCTCCTTATTTTGTTGGAAAATGCAGAATCATGTTGTCCCAATAGACAGTCGCATTCAACATAGTGGTATTAATTTGGCTTCTAGCTGTGATTGTTGCATCAACTCCCATGACATAGAAGATGAAGACCATTTGTTTATAAAGAGTGATATAGCTAGCTTCCTTTGGAGACGATTTGCTCCTTTTTTTAGTAATACATTCCTAGACGATACCAGGTTGGAAAATATCATAAACAGGACAGTGATCAACAAACCAAAAGGTTTTATACGTCTTATTTTAACAATAATGATTGTTTGGAAAACTTGGAAGTACATATGTTGTGTCAGGTACAAAGGTAATCATATCAACTTCATGAGAGTTGCTGAACTAATCTCTGTAGAGATTTCTTGCTCGGTTGGGCAGATGAAATTCAAGCAAGGGGCTGGCTTGGAATATCAGAAAATGTTGCAAAGCTTTGGTATAACTATCTCCTGTGCTCGCTCTGTTTGCTTCACGGTCTGGTGGATAGCTCCTGCAGTAGGCTTCTCATTAAATGTAGATGGTGCTAGTAAAGGGAATCCCGATCCCTCCGGGGGAGGAGGCTGCTTCAGAGATCAAAATGGATAGCTAATCCTGGGTTTTGCATACTACTATGGCCTTGGTTCTAATATGGTTGCTGAAGGTCGAGCATTGCTTGACGGTCTCCGTTTGGCTCAGTTCCATAACATCCCTTTATCAGTTATATACACGGACTCTCTAGCTCTGATTGGTTTACTGACTTCCAAGAAAGACCCACCCTGGACTCTTCTTCCTTGGTGGCAACATCTGCTGCAGCTTCACTCAACATTTCAATGCCCGTGTATATAACTGATAAAGGGTTATGCCATAGCTGATGCCAGCTAGTAGACGCATTAGCCAATCATGCAGTTTCTATAGGAAGCAATGTAGAGTTTTTCTCTATTCGTGAGCTGCCATTATTTGCTAAGGGTTATGCCATAGCTGATGCCAGAGGCTTAACCAATGTTCGTGTGAGAAGTGTATAGCTTTTTCGTTTCTTGTTTCTTTCTCTACTTGTACACCAGAGGCTTGCCTCCTCAAATGATATAAAAGAGTCATTCTTTGTCATAATAACCTCCGTGGGTCTCCATACCCTGCGAAGAGAGAGTGCTTATATAACGTATGGAAAACCACAGACAAAAAAAATGAGAATAAAGGGCGTGCAACTAGAAAAACCAGGTTGACTTTCGTGTGTCTACGAGAAGAAGGCAGAGCCACACTCAAGCAACGTCAAAGGGAATTCAAGTGGATAAAATATTTAAGTTTTTTGAATTCCTATTGGTCCACTTGCCAAATAAGAATATTCTTCTTCAGAAAGTATCTGGAAGTGCGCCAGGTGTAAAAGAGACAAGTTCTAGCCAATAGAGTTCGAGGTGACATTATTCGGTAAGTTCATCACGTGCCTCATAGAAAATACTTGATGCTTCGACGTGCTGGGAGGACAGGTCGAGGCAGCTCATTTGTTGCAAGTCTTGAATATACTGATGCATCGATGCATTGAAGGATAAGTCGATGCACCCTTTCCCAACTTTGAGGTTAGAGAGCTGTTGAGGCTTCACAACTTTGACACAGAGCCTTTTGACGTCGATGTGTTGTAGAAGAAGTGAAGATCTTGTTAGAAAGATAGGTCGAGGTTAATCAGTGTCATTTGATGATTATGAAAGTTTCAGATTCATGTTGGTAGAGTTAAGAATCCTATACACGGTTAAATCTTTCAAACAAACTTAAGTTTCTTCAAGTTTCACTGCTATGAGCTATTTGTCACCGTTGCAGAGCTCTTGGTCACTGCTAACGGCTATTTGTCACTTACAACGAGCTATTTGTCACCCTTATCGCTCGCTAGCCGTTGCCTTTGTTTCGCTTCATAACATATTGTGACTTCTGTTATCCATTTATCACCCTTACGAGACATTTGTCAGCCTTGAAGCCTATTTGTCATCACTGGTGACTATTTGTCACCACTATACAGTGTTAGCCGTTGCAGTATCTCTCTCCGGCCTCTCGTCTACTTCAATATCTTCGCCAACTATAAGAAGTAGAGGAAAGCAGACAGTCTCAGAGAAACAGCCTACGTCTTATGTATCTAGAGGAAAGGAGCCTCGGTCCTAGCGATCTCATGACCGAGATGCATCTGCCAGTGGATCTCATCAGCTGGAGTCAACAAAGGCGACAAAAAGGAAGGACCGAGAGTCAGATTCACCTATCAAAAAAAGAGGGGCAACTTAAAAAAGTTGGGGGAGACCAAAGTTTGTGTGAGATGGCATGATCTTCGCGGTCCCGTCGCTTCGATTTCCACAAAGTTGGGGAGGCATGAAGACTCTTTTGCCCCTTCTGGGGGTTTCGTTTTGTAACGACCCAAGATCCGGATACCGGGAAGAACCCGATACCATTCGAATCTTGGATTGCCGCCCCCGAGCCGGGAGGGCTCGGAAGGGCTAAAAGGAGTGTGGAGGTACAAAGAAATAGGAAATAAGGCAGGATAATTCAACAATTAATAGAAATAAATAAATAACTACTACAATAGAGTCAAGTCCAACAAAAAGTATAGTCTAAAGCGGTAAAACGTACCACATGCCAAGTGAACACTCGGCCGGGCGAGCTGGCAGCTAAGGACCTCCGAACAACACCCTCGAACCTCAAGGAAGAATCGCCGCACCTGAAACGCAGGGGTGAGCCTCCTGTCACTGGCTCCGTAGGGATCCCGCGGAACCCCAACCAAGAACAACGGCAGTAGCGGAAAGGAAAAATAGCTACAACTACAGCAGGAACAGCGAACCGGTGGCCGGTCAAAACTCGGCACTAGAGCTACTCCTACTGTACCGAAAAAGCACACCCCGATCTCACAGTCGGGGGACTACCGAACTAACGGAAGAATCTCTGGCTTCACCGCCAGAAGAAACGATCACGACCTCGTCGTAGTCGTGAACCTAACACCGTATAGGGAAAACCCTCGGTGACGCTCACCAAAAAAACTCTAGCTCTCTACCTCGGGAACGCCGGACGGTCCAGAAAATCACGTCTCGCAGACGAGAAACGGAACCCGGAAACAGGAGAGTCACGTCTCACGTGACAGGAGCACCTGCCCACCAAAAGCAAGGCCAGATGTGTCCACTAACGTCTTAGACTGCGCCTTAGGTGTCCCTCTCAACCCCTGGTGGAACGGGGACACCGTACAAGTAACCACAAAGTAAGTGACTAGCTAGGGTCACGCTCGTCAGCGTGGGTCCAACTGCCCCCAACCACTTGTGCACACACAGACCATGTGTCCTAGGTCTTGCCTCTGACTGATTTTCCCCTCAGCCGGACTCTGGCTGCAAGACGTGGGGCCCTACGGTAACCAGTCTAAAGACCGTCTCTCGGGTCAGCCTCGCCACCACTCCTTGGTGGGACCACTCACGTGTCGGAAGGCTACGACTAGTGGGGAGTCACTGATGTGACCACTCTCCGAAGAGAAACCTCGAGTCACTGATGTGACCCTATGCGAATATCGAGGTAGCTCACGAGTCGCCGAGACCATTCCCTCAGGAAGGGAACTCAAGAGACCTCTAGCCCCAGGCTGGGTGACTGGACTCACAATCCAAGGCCACACATTTGGCCCACGCGGAAAGCATAGAAGCACGATTCCCAAGGCAACTCACAAATCGCCATGTCGATTCCCATCCCAGGGAAAGATGGGAAACCTCTAGCCCCAGGCTGGCAACTGCACTCGCAGTCCAATGCCATACACTTGGTTCATTCGGGAACCATCTTCTGCAAGAACCCACAACATGCGGGGAAACCCCACCGCACTCACACCGATGTACGGTGACTCGATCGAGCTTGACACAAAACCTGGAACACACACACTGGGTCCCCGGACCCCTGAACCCATGGGCACGGAACCCAGACATCCCATAAACACGGTCATGAAACCCATGGGATGTCCGGGACACTCACGAGACCGAAGATCGACCACTAGGTCACAACCGGGTTGACCGGAGGCCAACACGACGCTAAACAGACACGGCGAACACGAAGAATCGACTAGCGGTCTACCCCTGGACCGCTAACACCAGCCTAGCGGTCTAGCCAGGACCGCTACGCTCCAAGACTCCTGAACCCCTAGCGGTTACTCTCAGATTGCCAAGAAAGGTGGCGTGGCCTAGCAGTCATCTGACAAGACCACTACCCCATCGGCCTCGACTGACCAAAATGCAGACAACTGGAAAACGGTCACATGACGACCGCTAGCCCAAGGGTAGCGGTCTATCGCGTGACTGCCACCCTGACTCTAGGGTCTCAAGAAGACCTCTGAGGGCAACCATCGTTTTAAATCACGTAGCGGTCTCCCTGTGACCGCCAAGAGAGTGTAGCGGTCACTGGAACGACTGCTAGCACGTCCCGAGCATGAATTCGGCGGGAAATCTCAAAAACGTCCATCCACGCGCCGATCATCACCCGATGATGGGGAAATAGAGGGGAATCCTTCCCCAAGCACCCTAGCATGCATCTATACCCTTGGATCGGTCAAAAACCCCATGAAACGAGAGATCCGGCTCACTCCCCAAAAACATGGATTTTCCCCAAAACGGTAATAAACCCACGTTCGGCTCGCCACGGGCCACCAAACTCAGGGAAATGAAGTACGCGAGTTGGGGATCCATCTCTCTACCTCCACCGAAGATTCGATGCGCCGTGGATGCCGGTCCACATAGAAAACGCTATGAAACCCTCGCCGTTCCACGAACCCGCGGCCGAGCTTCCACGCGCCACCGGCCCTCGATCCTCGACCCGTTCCTCGTTCCTCGCCTCCCACCATCGCTGCCTCACCCTCCTCCGCCACCGTCGGCCGCTCGGGGAGAGGGGGAGAGAAAGAGATGAGAGAGAGTGAGAAAGAGAGAATGGGGAGAGAGAGGTTAAGGGGTTAATTATAAGAAAACCTAAAAATTCTAGAAATTTAAAAAATTATGAAAAATTACCCCCGCGATCCTCGAGAGGAGCAGAATGTGCCGGTACTATCCCGGAGTCGGAGAACGCCACGGTTCGCCCTGCACAGATTTTCAAAGGCACATCAGAAAAAAACACGTGTAAAACACAAAATGCACTCCGAGACCCACGAAAAATATCTGAAAAAATCAGGGGCATCACACTTTTTCTTCCTATAAATAGAGACTCTGTGGGGAACCTTAAGGACATCTTGAGTTCCTTTGGCTATCATAGACACGCTCGTGAAGATGTCGTTCAAGAAGTCAGATTCTTCGTGAGAGGAGGTTTCCCACAAACGGCTGTGCTTCCGAAAGGAAGCCCTGCCGGTAACAGACCAGCCATCAGGGGAAAGCAACGGCGGCGACGTTCGGAGGAATACAAGCATGGGTACCTACAAGGGTGGCAGGACGTCTTGGCAAAGGTGAACTGCCTGTTTTGTAGCAAGGGGGTGTTGAGCCTCCAACCTGACAGGTTCCGTCCCAAAGAGGATGAGTAACCGCTTGTACCATCTTCCCCTATCAATATAATTTCTTTTTCTGCAACCTTTCTTTGCATGATGGATGCTTGATCTTTGTGTGATGTGGTGGCCGTTAATGGATCCATACCTTCCCTTGATGTGTGAGTCAAATGAAGGATACCATCCATCACAAGTAGGGATTACCTTTACGAAGGGGAGTTCTTCCCCTATAAGTAGCTGGGTTTGTCGATGGTTCTAATATTAGTAGGGCTTATCTTCATGCTCATAGTTCATTGTTAGGATCTATTTGTCACCACTAATAGGCATTCTTCACTCTTAGCATGCAGAAGCCGTCACCTTTGCCCCTGGGAGCTGTCGCCTTTGTGCATTTTTCACCGTTAAGAGCTTTTTGTCACCCCTCAAGCGCATTTGTCGCCCCTGTCAACCTATTTGTCACCAGTAATGTGCATTTGTTACCTCTATCAACTTATTTGTCACCACTAATATGCATTCATCACACTTATCATTCATTTCACCCTACTGCTCTCACATACGGAAGGTGAACCCAAAAGAGAAAAAAAGAATAATAAAAATAAAAAATCATAAAAAATGATAATCAATAAATATAATAATTTATTAGTTTGGAGGTGGGGTAGATAAAACATTTACACCCATGTAGTGTTTTGATGATGTCAAAGCGAGAGATCATGTGCTGCATTGTCTTAAGTCGATTAGGGCTTGCTAGCAGCATAGGGTTGCTGCATATTCACTATGTCAATTTGCATCTACATTTTAAAGGTCATGGCCTTATATGTAAGCTGCACGCTCCACATTGTAAATTCAAATTTTTTGTAATGAAATGAAGCTTATTATTGAATGATTTTGTTTGTCAAAACATATGGTTGATGAAAAGACTTGAATGTGCTACTTGAAGCACAATGACTCATAATTGTCATCATCAAAAAGGGGGAGAATGTTGTGCCCCTGATTTTAATGGTGACAGCAGCTGATCACACAGGTTGCCCAACAGAGGAATAGCCTCCTCCCTTCCTCTGATGACACAGAGGGAACCGTGCACACCTGACCTTGTGAGCACACCCCTGATTCTACCCCAGCAGAACCAGACCCACTGCACTAAGGTAGCACACGAGGACCCTTCCTCACACCCTGGCCCGCAGACTAGATCGTGATCAATCTGAAGATTAATCACACCTCTTATTAGTGCAGCAATGCACTATCAGAGAACAATGACTCAACTGGATCGAAAAGGCAAACCGAGAAACTCAAAATGAAGCAAACATAATGTAGTAGAATGAGAAACAAATGTAGCTCTGAAATTGTTTCAAGAGCTTTCACAGAAATGGGTCTTCTCTCGATCTGGCAAAGTGCATATTCTCTCTTTTCTTCTTTTTTCTCTCGCCCTTTCTCTTGCTCACATAATGGCCTTTTCCTTCAGGAAGATCTCCAGCTTGTTGATTCATCTTTCTACCTTTTTGATGTTCTCCATTGAGCTACATTGACGTAGCTTGAGCGCTGCGCTGATGTTCTCTATTGAGCTGCCAAAATGAAGGAATGTGAACAACTCGGCACACATGCATCATGAACAACTCGGCATCCGCATCACAGCACAACACGGCGCCATCACATTTCATAAACTATAATATAACATGCCTCGAGTACCGAACCTATAAACAGTCGATCACAAGTCGCCAAAGTGCAAACCAAGAAGAGCACCAGCTTTAGCACAAAGCACAAAGAACACCTGTCTCAGCTTATCCTTATGTCCTGAATGAAATACTGAACCTTCACAACACCACAGCCGCCAAACACGGCACGTCGGACACGGTGCACAACGGTGCCCCAACACACAAACTGGGTCCAAAGCCAAGCAACCGTCAAACAAGAACAGATAAGGCTCAGAACTAACACAGTCCACACTTAAGCACACATAGGACAAAGGTTTCACCAAGACAGCACTTCCAAAGCTTACCTCGAAAAGACACCACCAGACAAGATGAGAAGAATCAAGCTCGACTAACAGCAACTCACCAGGAAGGAAATTCTAGGTTCGCCCGAGCATTCTCTCAATCAAGGCATCTAATCGACCACTTCAACACAAGCTTAACACCTCAGGGGCTAAACAAACCTCAAGCTGGGATGACCAAAACAACATAAAAATGTGTATGGCCATCACACCAACGATAAAGTCACCAGCCACCTGAACAAGCTATAGAAAAATCTCAAATAGTGCACTACAGATTCACGCCTGTCGGCGAACTCTGCCAAGTACAGCATGACCGAGACAAACATCTTGACAAAAGAAGAACGCTCCGTCACATCCTGACGAGAGCAAAAACCATCTCGCATAGTGCCAACACAGCACGCACAAGACCACACACGGAAAGCGAAGTGATAAACAATCGTAAAACCAATGCCAACTGCCGACTGTAGGTGACCTTATGTACTCTGAATACTGCAATATCTCGAATTCCCATGTACTTTCACACAACTAGCTTTGATACCAACTGTGACGACCCAGACTCTGGATACCGAGTAAACTCGATACTACTTGGATTTTGAGAAGCCTCCCAAGAGCGGTAAAACTCCGAAGGGAGAAAAGATGTGTGTAGAGTATTTTGAAGTCTGAGATAAAGCAGTAAGTAATTAATATTTCAATGATCAGGGTTGCTAAAGTGGCAGAAATAAAATTACATTTGTAATTAACAATTTAAATTACAGTCCAAATAAAGATAAGTACAGTCCAACAGGAAAGTGAACGTACTCTCAAGTCGGGGGAAGCCCGACACTGGCAATGCTAGCAATAACGAACTGACGGATAACGCCACAAACCACGTGGAAGAAGAACGACCACACCTGAAAAGCAGGGGTAAGCCTCGTGTCACTAGCTCAGTAGGGGTCCCGAAGATCCCCACTGGAAACAACACAGTAACACGCAAGACAACAGCGCTAAACAGTAAAGCAGGAGTAAAAACAACAGCAGTGCTAAACTACAATAGTAAAGCTGTAAAAGCAGGAGTAAGAATAGTTAAAAGAAAGAGTAAAGCCGTACTACACAGAAACACGGCTGTCCAACGAACCTCGGCTCTCTAAGCTACTCCAAACAGCAACAGAAAGGCAAACCCCAATCTCACAAAGTCGGGCGTTACCGATCCGCAGACGAAGCACTAGCTCCTTAGCTAAAGCCTACAGAACGGGCAAAAGCCCTAGAAAAGACCTACACAATCAAGACACACTAACGCATTCACAACTAGATTGTTGTGCACGCTACATTGACTTCGGGTGAAGCGAAGAACAGACCACCTGGAAAAGTCACAAAGCACGAGAGTCATGCGTCATGTGACAGAAGTACCTCCTCACTAGAAGAACTGTCAGATGCGTCCACCGACATCTTACACTACACCACAAGTATCTCCCACACGCCTGGAACGGCGGTAACTGAGACACTCACAGAACCAAGTACAAGGAACAACAGTACCGAGTGACTAGTCAGGGTCACGCCCGTCGGCGCCAGTCGAAACATGCCTAACCACGTGTGCACACACAAGCTCATTGCCTTGAGCCAGGCCACTATCCAGTTTTCTCCCCCCAGTTGGACGCTACTGATAAACACGGGAGTCCACAGAAACTAGCCTAAAAACCGTATACTGGAAACTACCCATCCACCACACCCAGGTGGACCGACACTGGAACGGAACGTGTCGTAAGGCTACGACTAGTGGAAGCTCACTAGACACAACGACTAAAACACCGAGTACGGTCAAGGTCAACATGAATGCCTATGATACTACGAAGTATAAAGGAAACGGCACAAGACAGCCAGATCCACACATCCGTATAACGCGAATCACGGGAACATGAGGGATCACCAAAAAGCCCTCAAAACACAAGGACATGTAAACCGAGGTAAGATAGTACCTCACGGTGTCCAAAACCATGTCTCGATCCTCACAGGATCACCGAGACATTCACGAGGTCACATGTCAACCACTGGGTCACACCGGGTTGACCAGAAACTGATAATGATCCTCGAACTAATACAAAATACAGCTCGGTATAATGGCCCTCTCAGACACCCTATAACACAGTCACGGCCCTCATAGGCAAGACATTCACGGAACAGTGGGCTAACCAAGGGGTCAAAGCCACATTAACCAGAAATGAAACCAACACAATGGGACACTCTGCGCAGGTGGCGGTCTCACCCTGGCTACTGGGCAAACCAGGCGGTCAGCCAAAGGAGCGCTACCATCATACAGAAGGCACAGGCACTTGGCGGTCACCGAAGAATCGCTTAAAGCCAAAGACGGTCTACATAGGGCCGTCCCACTGAGTGTGGCGGTCAAGGACATGGCCACTGCACTCAGAAGACTCCACGGAAAGCTTAAGGGTATTACAGTCACCATGAGGCCGTTTCTAACATAAGGCGGTCTCCTCATGGCCGCATGAATGAGTTTGGCGGTCATGGCCTGGCCGCTTACACTCAGTCCACCCCAAAATAGTTAAACCGACTCAACCGGTCAAACCAACCAAAACGGTTTACCAAGAACCATTTCATAGAGCCTAGCGATCACCCTAAGGCCGCCAAGGACACCCAGGCGGTTGGAGCTAGAACGCTAGCCCAAACCGACTTTAAATCATGAGTGGCAGTCACAGATGGGCCGTCCAACTCCATAAACGGTCAGTCGATGAGCCGTTACCCAACGAACTGACTTAGCCAAAAGCGGTCGCCAATGTGCCACTAATAAATAACCCACTGTCCTACCTGGGCCGCTGAACAAAGCTTAGCGGTCTTCCTCAGGCCGCTAAGCCAACAAAAATGATCTATCGTTCAACTATTAAAACCTGAACCAACTTGTTCATGGAGCCATAAAACGGTCCTCAATGGGTCGCTTCTCAACCTAGGCGGTCTCTGATTTGACCGCCAAGCTCCCACGGTGAGCAAACCGTAGGGATGGCTCAAAACTGATGTTTCCACGCCCCGTTTGCCCTAAAACGAAGGGGGAACAATCCTAATGGCAGTATAAACCTTTCTCAAGTTGAAAGGGATCCAAACCACACATAAACGACAAGAAACGGGCGATTCTAACGAATCGACCCAAAATGAGTCACGTGGGTTCCCGGGCTCATACCAGCCTCAAATGACAACCAATTGCAATGAAACTAGCAGGAACGAAATGCTAGCATGCCAGGGGTTCGAATGAAACTAACTAGGAGAGAAACCGTCCCCGAGAAAGATGAACTCGTCTCACACCCCTGAAGCATGATTTTGCCCTAAAGCTGGAAAACTCGCACGGATCAGCTTGCAATCGCGAGGAAATGTAGAACAGAAGTTGGGCATCCATCTCCCTACCTCCACCGAAGTTCTCGCGCGTCGAAGCAACTAAACCAAGCCGAAAATGATCGCACGAACCACCCACGTCGGCTTTGAATCCACGAATGGGATCGCGCCAACCGCGCCTCGATTCTCGCTCCATCACGCGGCACAGCAACTCCACGGCATCCTCGCCTCGTCTACCTCCGCCTCAGTCAGCCGCCCGGGGGATAGGAAGAGAAAGGAGAGAGAACGGGAGGGAGAGAGTGAACGAGAGAAATGAGAGAGAGGAGAGAGGGTGAAGAAAGAAATAGGAAAAGGAAATTAGGAATTTCCTAATTTTCGTGAAAACCGATTTTAGTCCGAAAATTCACTAATTCAAAAAAATACGAAAAAATAGTCTACGCGATCCTCGGAAGGAGCATAATGCAACTATAGCGTCCTCGAGTCGATGAATTTAACAGTAAACTCACCACAGGGTTCCGTAACTTGTAGGAGAGAAAAACCCGTGTGCGTAGTAAACCACAACTCAGGACCCACTAAAGCGATCCAAAAGCTCTCCAATAAAGATCCGAAAGACCCAGGGCATTACATTTTAAGCCTTGGATGACTATGATTAAACCCTTTCAAGATCAAAGGAAGAAAGTACTCTCTGGTTCTAAGGGTTCTTCATTGTGATGGGTTTGAGCAGAAGCGGCATCATCTATTTCTCTGAAGTGCAGTCCGTGTTGATCAGCAACTTATCAATGTTCAGTAAGATTCAAGTGCGCCTATGATCAGCAAAATTCACACAAGCCAACAAAGATAACAAATAGGTCAGTAACGGTGATAAATAAAAGATAGCAGTGACAAATGGGGTAATAACAGTCACAAATAACTAAAGGTGTCGGCCATACAAAAGAGGAAAAGAACAACAACGACGGCGTTTGAACGTAAGGGCGACAAATAGATGTCTAAGGCTGACAAATGTGCAATAGGGGTGTAAAATGAACATAAGTCTGACAAGTAGCTCGGTAGGCTGAAATGAGAGAAACTTGTGTCTGCCACATGCCCAAGCTCGAAAGCCAATGGACTGGCACGTGACCCAATGCTATTTAACAGAGAATATCATCTCTCCTGACACGTGGACCAATGGTTAAAAGAAGAAATCAATTCATTTTTATCTAGAAGTCTACGGAGCCCTTGTTCTATATATATGTGGAGTTCTTCTCTGTGAAGGGAGCCGCACAAGAGAAAAGAAAAGAGAGGGCTGCTGCGAAGCACTACAAGAAAAAAGAGAGAAGAGTGAGAAGCAGATCTTAGAGAGGGGAGTTCGTGAGAAGAAGAAGAAGAAGAGAAAAGGAGGGTTCTTGAGAGAGAGCTGGTCTGAATAGAAATCATTTTTTTTAATCGGGCAAAAGCCTGCAGGGCGGGACGAGGGAGACCGTTCACTCCTTCGAGGAAGGGAAGGGACACTTAGCATGCGATGAAATCAAACTATAGAATCTGTTCACACATCATCCTACGAAGTGGGGTTAGAGGATAATGATCAAGCTCACACACAAATCACACTGCATGGGAGAGAGAATGTTCCTCTTCACAGAGACCCTTGAATCACGTGCCCACTAATAGGTCTTCGATATTGAGCGTGTAGCAGACACAAGTTTTTCTGTAATTCAGCTTTCCAAGCTATTTTTCAGCCTTACAAGCTATTTTACAGCCAGCCCATTTGTCTGCCTTAAATGTCACCCTTATTTCCCATTTGTCCGCCTTACTGCCCATATGTCTGCCTTAGGCCGAAAGAGCCGTCGCCTTTGAGCTTTTTCCTCTTGTGTTGAGCCGTCGCCAATAGCCATTTGTCACCGCTAGCACTCATTTGTTTCCCTTGAGCGCTATTTGTCACCGTTAGCTAGCCATTTGTTACTCTTGGTGTCTATTTGTCAGTTTTGGGACCCATTTGTCACTCTTATTCGCCATTCTTTACCCTTGAGCAATATTCTTCACGTTAACACCCATTTGTCACCCTTAATGACCTTTTGTCAAGCATATGAAGTATTTTTCACCCTTGTGAACTATTATTCAGACATGCTGACTGGGTTGACTGCTTTGACTCTGATTGAGCTCGTATTGACTCCTTCTCATGAGATGGTGTTGAAATAGCTATTTGACTATTGACTTACTTATATTGACTCTGAGGCATGGCTGCCTTGATAGTGTTGACTCAGAAGCTTGAGTGCTTTGCTGCGTTGACCGTGTTAGGTGCAATGTGATCCGTTCTTCAACATTATGATCTCTTTGTCACCAGTAATCTTCATATGACACTCGATTTCCTCATTATACAGCCTATTTTGGTCGAACAGTTCCGACGTAGGTCGAACAGTTTCGACGTATTTACGACATAATAAAATTCTGTTAGAAACTATTGATAAATTTCTATCTATTACTATTATTTAGAGATTGCCGACAGAAAAACATCAGTCGCAAATACGTCGAAAATGCCCGACGAAAATTAATTTGGTCAGAAATACGTCAGATTGTCCCAACATATTTCCGACTGAACAGTTATGTCGAAAATGTGTGACGTATTTTCGACTGACAATTATTCCGTCGGAACCCAATGAAATAATTTTCCACGCTTCCTATAATTAAATAATCAAGAGCTTCCGACGGACAAATGATTAGTCAGAAATTTGTTGGAAATTTACGACGTAATAAAATTGCGTCGAAAATACCTCGCAACTTTCCGTCGTATTTTTGACCATATTATTTTCTGTCGGAAACTGTTGATAAATTTCTTGTCCTTCTTTAGAGCTTTCCGATAAAATTTAATACAGACG